>CM060171.1:121807457-123054957 GCA_030549775.1 Tamarix chinensis
TATATCATCCCCAAATCCATTATTATTATCATACCCAAAATGCATAATCTAATTCCCATACACATACATTAATAATCTCATCCCGATATATTACTTATAAAAATATCCAAAACCCAAATTCCACAGATTTGTCATAACACCTCCCATGAAATTTACATGATTACCAATTCCAATAGATAACCTCATAAGTCCAAACATTAACAATGTATTCAAAAATTCGTATAACCTCTAGATCTTATACACGGAATAATAGTATTATCATTATAAGATAGTTTGCCCTAAGTTATCCATAAAATTATTTAAGGACCCCAAACGACAATAATACTTCCAAGAATTCCTCATGCTATTATTATCATATTTTAATCCACCTAATACATAAAATACCAAAATTTCCTTATTATCCCATAATGACCAAATTACCCTTATGTACAAATAAAAATCTTGTACCTTCCATATATATTAATTTTCAAGTCCACCATTTATCATCATATCTCATGAGAGTTTTTAAATCCATTTATAAAAACTCATTTCACCCATATTTCATACCATAAGATATATTTCCACAAATATAACATTATCTCAACAAAATAATAATGATACCCTTTACCCATTCTTACTTTCTTTCAATAACATAACATCCTTAAGCCCATATTTCATACCATAAGGTATATTTCCACAATTATGACATTATTACAATAAAATAATAATGGTAAGTCTTACCCATTCATACTTTCTTTCAATAACATAATATCCTTAAGGGCTTATTTCATACCATAAGATATAATTCCATAAATATGACATTATCACAACAAAATCATAATATAATGGTACCTCTCACCCATTCTTACTTTATTTCAACATAATATTCATATCATGATCAACACATCATATATCAACAATATCATGAAAAACACATATAACCATACAAGCAAATACCACTAAAAACTCTTATATAAGATTTATGAAATATTTTCATCATTCTTTACTTATCTTATTTTAATTTTTTAATATTTTTCCTTATATTTGATATGAGAATGGTACACTAAGTTAGACTTATGTTGAGAATGGTGGCAACATCCATTTATCTTAATATTATGCTCCCACTAAAAAATTTTTTTGTAGTAGTAAATTTTGAGGTGTAATAACCTTATTCTGCATGTAATTGATGAATTAATGATTTTGATGTAATTGTGTGTAGTGAGTATTTTTTGGGTATAACACATAGTTATGTGGATATCTGTATCTATTTATGGACTTTTGGTCCTATGTTTTCTATTGTATCCATTTTCTTTTCTCTATTACACAACATTCTATTGTTGTAGGATTAAGTGTTTCCCAAACATGATTCCTAGGTACAAGTTTAATTTTTAGCCATACATCCGACATATATTGAGCATATGGAGTACCATTTCTATGTTGAATATGGTGTAACACCTATTTTATTATTATTATTATTATTGCAACACAAAAAAATTATAGTAAATTTGGGGGTATTGCATTATCTCTTTGATGTTGGTCAACAAAAATAGGCTAATGCTAGAGAACACTATCTCTTCCTCGGTACAAACAAGTTTCTTACTAGCATGGAACATAATAGAAAAGATCCTACTCATCTAGGATCTCATACACACATTTAGGTGAAAGAAGAAAAATAATGGCTTGATGATGACCAAGATCAACCTTTATAAAGATTATGACCACCTTGATTGGAATTTTATTCAGGATATGTTGTGCCAGATTTAGCTTCACTAGGCCTTGGTATCTCTAATCATGCATATCATTAACTCAGCCCATATATGTATTACATGAAATTCCAATCTTTCTGATCATATATTCATTTATCAAGGTATAAGAAAAGGTGACCCTATGAGTCTCTACATCATTTGCTCTATATTTATAGGTTTTCCCAAATCATTTTTAGCTCACTTCAATCTAGAGTTTGAAAAATGGTGTATGCTTGTAGTATATGGCCTATTGTGTCACATGTGTTCTTTGTAGATGATTTAATGATAGGCATCCACAAATTGAGTTGAGGTGATTAGCTTGATTCTTATCTAATTTGGGATGGAATCAGGTTAGATGATTAACTAGGAAAAATACAAAAAAAAATTCTTCGCAAATATCAATGCCTCCTTGGTTAGCTAGATTCATGTGTGTAGTGGCATTCTTGTGCTATAAGAGTTAGGGTGATATTTTGGAGTACAAGTGGTTTGTGGCAGGTTGGACCATAATAACTTTCAACATGTAATCAATAGAGTAAAGGAGAAATTGGAAAGATGGAATACTAAATTTTTATCCTTTGTGGGGAGGGTGACACTAGCTAAATCGATACTTTCTACATTACCAAGATACATAAATAAATCATTTTATCTACCCAAGGGAGTTTTTGAAGAAATAGATAAAATTATGAGGTACTTTATTTGGAGCAGGGCTGCGATTAGCAAGAAGGTTTCTTGGGTCACGTGAGAAAAACTCTGCATGCCTAAGAGTATATGTGTGTATAGGGTATAGGCATTCAAAATATAGAGAAGATAAATATCTCATTGATCAGAAAGTTAAGCTAGAATGTAATCACAAGGGACAAGTACCCATGAGATGAGGTTATATGAGCTAAGTAATTCAAGTGAGTTCATCCCTTAAGTGTTGCTCATTGTTGACAAGTCTCACTAGTGTGTAAAGGTATTTGTAGTGGGATGGAGGTAATCAGTAAAAGGTTCCCCTTAGAGAATTAGGAATGGTAAGAAAGTATAGTTTTGCCTTTATACATGGGTAGAGAACCTCCCACTAAATTTAATTGCACTCACAAAGGTGGTTTTCAATTCGTTAGATACTCATGTAGCCAAGTATGTGGATGAGATAGGAAGATGGAAGTGGTTTGTATTCTCCCACTTTCTCCCTAATATGATACTCTTGAGAATTGATAGTATTATTTACATCCCCTAGAGTGGGGAAGTGAACTGATTGTTTTGTTGATCATACCCTTCAAGGAATTACTCAACAACTTCCACTTACATAATTCTTATAAAATTTGCAACTTGATGAATGCATTAGAATATTTTTATTGAAGGTGGTATTAGAGAAACTCCAGCATGACTTCATTGATACTGTATTGCGTTGATTGTGTGGAAATGCTGATGAAGATGTGAAGCACCTCCTATGGGATTGCTACTTCATTAGAGAGGTTTGACTCACGTTCTTACCAACAATGTTAAAGGGACCATTTTCTAGAAGAAAGTTTGGAATTAGATGAAGTTAAACATGAGATAGGTAGGGGAATGTTTCCACAATATTCTTTGATATATTATGTTCACAATTGTTTGCTAGAGGATTTGGAAGTGGCGGTGTAGGGATTTTTTCCACAGTTGATTTAGGCTAACAAATAATAGAGGCTTCATTCTAAACCAGACGTGAGATATGAATGAGGCGTGGAGGAGGTTAGATGGTCTTTATAGGGTGGAAAAGATATTTTTGTGAGTGTGGGTTGGTATCCTCCATCATTTGATCTCTCAAAAATAATGTGGATGACCGCAGGATTAATAACATAGGATAAGCGAGATCTTGGGGATTTGTTGCGTGAGAATACAAGTTAATGACTGGGTGTTTTTGTCATAAAGTGGGTGCTACTTCGGTTATGACTATTGATACCTAGGCTATTTGTCAAGGTATCTTGCTCGCAAGGGAATTTGGGCTCAAAGATTAACGCTTGAAATAGACTTGAGAATGGTAGTGAACTTAGTCACATGGCATGGAGAGAACATGGATGAGAATATCAATTTGGTGCACAATTATAGAACTTTATTGGAGTTAGCGAATGCTATTGAGATCACTCATTGATACAATGAGGCTAATCATTGTTCTAATATACTAGATTCCATTGATTTGAATTTCCCTTTAGGTGTTTTTATACCCCAATGGGATTAGGCACTTCATTGTCACATGCTTAAATGTTTCATCCCTAGCGTCCTTGACAAGACTAGCATTTGATGTCTAATATTGTTGAGAACCATGCCAAATATGCCCAATATCCCACAATAAGAACACAAATAGATGTATATAAGAGACACCAAGTCATACCTGAGACATAATATCGATATTATCAACCATTAGACAAATAAAAATCATCCATATTTGTATGGCTCATTCACAAGATACTTAAGGAAAATCACGGATTGTGACAATCTCCCCACTTAAAATCACAAACACCATCATATGCACCATAAAGGGGTCCTAACATCTCTTCATTGTGTTTTAGTCATTGTCCCCTAATAATCCTTCAATGCTCACCTAATGTTACCAAAGCACCACAGAAACACCATATGTTATCCTTCAAGGCTCGAAATCCAACCAATATCGCATACCCAACATAATTTTTTGTGCCATATCTGACCTCCTTGTGGAAACCTAACATTGCGTGCCTAAGGTCATCTCATTGTGTGGCCCTAAACACTTATTTCAATGACCTAAATCCCTCACCAAACCATATCCATCAACACCTCCTTGTCAATGAATCCATGCAACATAATGACCCCCACACATACCATCCTAGTGGAGTTAGGCATTCCCTAAAGTGCCTCAAACAATGAGGTACCCATAGTTCCCTTGAGATACACTTTAGAACAAGATGAAATGCTTACTGACTAGCACAAAAACAAGTGCTTTAATACTACTTGTCATGTGCTCAAAGGTTACAGTCCCAACACTCTTGACGAGACCAACTTCTGACATCTAATATTGCTAAGTGCCATGTGAAATATGTGCAACATCCCACAATAATAACACAAAGAGATATAGAGAAGGGACACCGGGTCATACTTGAGACATAATATCGACATTAGCAACCATCAGACAACTAGGGAGCACCTGTATTCGCATGACTCATTCATAAGGTGCTAGGGGCAAATCACGGACCGTGGCAACTTCCTGTGTAATGGCTCTATGGGCATGTGTGTTCTCTATCATATTATAATATAACCATACATACTTTCCTCCTTTTTTGTAAAAAAAAAGGATCTATTGCTGACAATCTGGTAAGCTTTATCAATTGACCTTGTTGTTGCCCCCTTAATCAAACCCTCATTCTAAGATTGAGTCCTAAATCTTATTGTTTGACAAACAAGCAGTGAAGTCTTGGAGTAGGTTGATGTTAACCGATGAAAGTGGAAAAAGGTGCAAAATATGTCAGGGATCATCTTCTTCTCATTGGGTAAACACACACAGAGGAGGGTATGCAATGAGAATCAAGAATTGAAAACTTTTAATTTGAATCATTAAAACTTAGATTACCGATGTAGAGTTGAGATAAACAACACTGCTATAGTTGAGGAAACTATAGTTGATAGGTGGAGGAAACTACATTTATTGAGAGGAGAAAATGTTGCAAGTAGATCATCAAACTATAGTATTTTTTTGTGCTAGAAAAAAGATATTGATTTTTTTTTTTATATATATATATTGTGTATTTATGTTTTATGTTATATAACTATCATTAGTGGTGGAAGAAATTACGCTCAATATAGGGAAGAAACTCTTGTAAGTTAGAAAATTATGGGTGGTTGGTTTCACTCTCTCTCTCTCAGTCTCTCTCTCTGTGAAATTAGGCTAAATTAGGAGAGAAGGGACAATAAAGTGTGGTCCTAACGCAAATATGCTACCCTCTGCCCACTCCATTTTATCACTTTCTTTTCTTCCCCCCCCCTCCTATACTTGCTAATTTACTCGTGGAAGAAAGAAAAGGAAAATTGTTTGTCAGCTTTCATGCTCGAGTTTGGCATGTGTCCATAATACCCCCCATCTATCATCTATCATGATATTAATGATCATGAACTTGATAATTAACAGTGCTAGTTTTAAGCTCATCCAAGTCAATTCATCGAGAGAATTTAACATACATTATTGACAAACTCATCTCTCTCGCGCACTCACACACAATCTCTCTCTAGGTCAACATAATCATAACGGACAAAAAGCAAAGAGCGAGGTTCCGGTTGGAGTCCATGTCGCGTTAGACTTTGGCAGGTTAAACGAACATCCATGTCCGATATAAACACAACCATAGCTAACAGAAGCACCACCACAGATAGGTGCACCAGTGTCGTAAGTCCACAAAATATTTCCTGTTTGTGCATCAATCGCATTCAACGGACCTGATGAAGCCACAGAACCAGCAAACAAGACATTATCATTGACCAATGTGACTGGTCCCTTCGAAGTCTCATGGATCGGGTTGGCAGCCGACCATACTGTCGCGCCAGTATCTGCGTTCAAGGCAACCCACGCCCCACCAAAAGTTGTGCTCTGTGTCGATCTAATGTTTGTGCGGTTGCTGTTGTTGACCGTGTTGGTGCTATACACCTTCCTCCCATCAGTGGCTGCTCCCCAGATCAATCCTCCTGTAGCCTGCAACATAAAAATAAACATTCACCAGTCTCCTCTCTATTTAATATAACACAAGGCGTTATCAAGAAATTGTAGCTAGCTAGTACTTAATTAATTAGGAGGGATCCTCTGTTTCTTTCAACTTACATTGAACCATACAATGTCACCGTTATCGCGGTCTAAGGCCCAGACAAACCCACTTTTTTGTGCAGCAACAACAACATCGCGGCTCCTACTACCGTTCCAAGATATAGTTAAGAGCATCGGATCCTCCACAAATTCAGCATTTATATCGGTTCCTGCAGGACAACTAGGATTACCAGGAACAAGGCATGCAAAATAAGATACATCATAGCTCCCAAGCCGCTTTGACCAGCCGACGTTGCCAGAGCTCAAACTAAGGGCTAAAATCGAATCAGAGTGAACATCAGGGGCGACACAGTGATCAGGTTGTGTGGCTCGGGTTTGGTTCTTCTGCTTTGCCTGACATTCCAACACGGTACTCGGAGCGTTGTATAAGCTTCCCGTTGCAATATAAACAGCGTTTCTTATAACATCAATAGCTGGGCTGCTGCCGTATACAGCTGCACCTGCATAGCCTCCTAGTTTTCCTCCGTTACCCGGAAGTGTGTGGGTTTGCCACAGTATTGCTCCACTGGTTATGTCCAGCTTTACCAGACTACCTTGGAATGTACAACAGTGCTGATGATCAGCAGATAGTGTTTCTTCTGATGATGATACTCCTACATAGAAACCCCTGTGCAAACCAAACGAACTAGCCGTTAGTAAGTCGTGATATTAATTCACAGTTGGATTCTAAATAGACGAACTAATTAATGGGTCTCATTCTCACCCAACATAAGCCGTTCCGGACATAGTGATCTGAGCTAGAGGATGAGGATCTATCCTCGTCATCCAGACAAGCCTCCCAATAAACCTATTAATGGCAATCACCACAGCAGGGCCATAGATTCCAACAATCAATAGATCACCGGCTACCGTCGGTGTAGTTCTGGAAACAGGAGTATAATTCTTGGTGACATTACTGTTAATAGGAGGCGGCTGTGAACCGCCAGTAGTTAGTTGCCCAAGGTTGAGTCTCCATATAAGAGCACCGTTAGGAGCGTTAACTGCATATAAATTCCCATTCCATGAAGGGAAGAATACGACCCCATTTGATATTGCTGGCGTCGCCGTGATGTCTTCCCCCGCATAAAACTTCCACCTTAGATGTAACCGCGAAGCAAGATCTTGGTTTATTAAGGGATCTGAGACTGATCTTGTGTTGGCTAAGTTTCCTCCATGATTCAACCACTGCGACACAAAGATTATATCACTATGGTATCGACTGTGACGCATATTAATGAATGGGAACAATTTCAACGCTTACCTCTGCGTTGCCTGGCTGCAGCATCATAAGAAGAAATGAGGATACCAAAATGGTAAAGAATGTTGTAACGTGGCTATATTTCTTGTACTCCATCATTGGTTATTTGTAAAGCTTAGTTAGCTATGGTGACTCCTTCGTATGGGTCTCCAATTCACAGCTAGAAGAAGCTGATTTATAGTGTGTGTGGGCAGGCGGCAGCATCTGCATATTGATAACATATTCAATTGGAGATCGATGGCAGGGAAAATTTTCAGTAACGGAAAAATAATTGTGAAAAGTTTAAATTCAAACAAAGCAAGTGAACAGATGATCAGTTAGAGAAACACATGCTTAATGCTAGCTATATTGGGTTGGGCGTGCTACTTAGCATGTATGCAAAAAGCTGTAAATATAAATCATAAATGCCCATGGTCAGTCACAAGAAATAAACACATTCATTCATTAATTCTCTAAGCAAAAGCAAAAAAAGGATCATGCTACAGGCACCGTTTAGGGTTTAATTTCTGGAGTATATAAGCCACCGAAAGCATGCCAAACTCGCTGGGATTGCTTGGTACAGGGATTGGTCGGTTATATATACAGCGTCAGTTACAGAAGAACACAGATATCTGCATAAGTTCAAAACCTGCATCTTCATTAATTTCCTGATCACATTGTAAATGTGGATGCATTTACTTCTCCAAGTTTCATTAATTTAATCATATATATATATCTATGCAGCAGCTGAAACAGATTTGGACTATTTTTCCTTCTTACTTGGAATATAAGATCAATTACGTTACATTATTTAGGAGGAGGTCAAAATCAATGGAAGAATGAATTCCATGTGAAGTGAGCCTAGCCTAAAGATGGCCGGCTTGACTGGCCTGCAAAAAACTAGTTTGTCAGTTACAAGTGAAAGTAGCACCAAGAGTTCCCCCAAACACTTCACAAGGACATGCATATTATGCCAACGCATTTTGGAAGCACCTTGTGAAGTGCTCAGAGGAACTCTAGGTAACACTGTCACCTCGATCTCTTTCGATCACAATACACGCGCACACACACACCTATATACTTGCAACTAGCTGTAGCTAGCTGGTAGTATTTATACCGTCTTCTCCTTATAAGATTTTATGCACAGGTGCTTTGGCACTGCATGTGGCCTTCATATATATATATAAGCTACCTAGTATAGTACAAATTACAATTCAGAATCCAAAGATTCTTGATGTTGAACCTGGTCAGGTTTACAGGTTAGAGGAAGGGAGGCAGTGAACATTGAACAACATTAATTAATGGGACGAGAAAGTGGCTAGTGGCCCAGATTAAAGGCCTCAGTCTGTGCACCCTACCTAAAAACTGCTCATTCTTCATGGCTAATTCTGAACCCCCTCCCCTCCCCTCCCCCACCCCACCTCTGAATAAAGGAGCAGGTGGTCCTAGGAAAAGTTACCTCCGAATTTTTAACGTGCCTCTTAAATACCGTGTCCTCTAATGACCAAAACATTTTTCAAAGAAATATTCATTTTCGTCATTTTTCTTTCAAATATATATAAAATAGGAGTCAACTTTTAGCCTTCTAGTACTCTTGTACCAAACTTGGCCCTTTCGCCTTTAAATTAAGGCAGCTAAAATGCCATGTGTTTATTGGGCAACAGAATCATAACGTTGCATTCGGAAGGCCACCCAGCTAAAATGCCGTGCGTTTATTCGTTCAGTCAAGTAGCAGCTTTCTATCTGATGCCTAACTTTTGGAATGAAGCTGAAAGCAACACACTCTGTAGGAAGGAGGAAAGGCCAGAGAAAATATGCGAGAAAGGTAACAAAGCATGCACGCACCTGGCCCATGGTTGCAGCTAGATTCATTGTCGAAACACAAAGGGCCGCGTCTTGCTCCGAAACAAAATTCGGGTCCCCCATAGGTTGTCTATAAATAGGAATTAAACACAGAGTGCATTGATCATCAATCCATCATACATAGCTACATAATCAAGTATCATGATGATAAGAGTTTGAATTTTCGTTATTTGCAGGCCTTCCCTAGAGTTCCACCCGAACACTAGGTAGACAGACAGAGACAGAGAGACAGCGATCTTTCTTTCATCTTAAAAAATAGTACTAATTATTAGTTACCCGGATTTCACCCCTGCTGCTGCTGATGTATTCGCGCCTGTTTGTCAAGGGTACGTACGGGGTACGTGGGCTACCACGCGTCCGTCGCACCGCACGATGATGGCGCGAAGAAATTAAGCAGACCAACAAGCTAGTTAAGGTAGCCAGGTAGTCAAACCATACCTATAATCGTACCCCGTAAGTTTATTCGCCGAGGCTATTAATTAGTTTGTTGATTATTAGGTCCGCTACGTTATGACCAACGAACTCGTCGTGAAACTTTGTTATGACACTCGCTGATCGAATGTCGATGACTGCAGAGTCCGTCCGGTGCAGACCAATTTTATGACTTTCAGGGCTACTTAACTCATCTGACCTAACTGGCTTTGGATCAGCTGGGAGGGCTGATGCTCCCATATGCTGAATATCTAGCCTGAGATGCACCCCGCCTCTCTTCTTTCTCCCCAAAAAAATAATAATTTGTCTATATTATCGATTGAAATGAAACGCTTTGATGAGTTTGAATATTGGGATTTAAGATATGCTTGGGACCAGGGAAATGAATTAAGAGATAATGATTAAGGGGAAGATGATTAAGGAGATAATAATTAAGGGAAAAAATTTATCTATCTTTCTTATTTGGTATGTAAGGATAAATTATTCTAGGGAATATTTTCCTTCTGTTTGGTTTGAGAGGAATAATTTATATTAGAATAATATTTTATTTTATTTTATTAGCATAAAAAAATAGTAATATTTTTATTAGATATAAAATATAAATAATTATTTATCACATAAATCAAAATTTAATATATTACATTTTTTAATTTAATTTTTATGAATCAAACATATTACAATAACTAAAAAAAATCTATGAAAGAGACTAATCAAGATATATCGTAAAAATATTTGAAATAAGACATTTAAAATTTAATTCACATATTAAACATTCAATAGCTAAAAAGATAACAATTATCCATTGAAACATAATAAAGTCTACAAACTTCATCTAATTTAAAAAAAATATATATTACTTCAATCCATCTAATACATAATAAAAGCATTTTCATAACCTAAAATTCATCCAATAACATCCGAAGATAATAATATTTCTCATCTTCATCCTTAAATCAAGGAAAATTACACACATCTTCTTCATTCATTTTTTTCATTAATTTCATTACTTCCATTCTAGATATGCCATGGACTGCTAATAATTCTTCATACAGCCCGTCTTTGTAAGACCCCGAGCTTATATCTAACATACTTATCAACTCCTTAAATTGCTCCTTGTTATCAGTAGATATTTGCTTCATAGTTTTTCTTATGATACTATATGCCGATTCCACTTCCTTATTAGCTCTAGATTTTTTTTTGAATTACCAGCAGTTGCACTTGACCTCTTTCTCTTGCCCCTAGTGTCAGATGTTTGAGTTGATACATTGTCAACATCTTCATCATTTTCATCATCTTTGTGTATCATATGAGCATTTTCTTGAATGGCTTCTAGGATAGAGTAATGTGATATATCAAGTTCGACTCTATCAGTAGCAGTAGTAGCATTAGCACCAACAACCTATCTTTAGCAAAAATATATTCAAGAACATCGAACAAAGGAAATGACTTCATATATAACCCCGCTGCATCCTATGACTCTACAATAATTAAAATAAAAGCATATGATATATCTACACAAATACAATGAGAGGTGAAATTAACATTTGTATGATCCATATACAACAATAGAAAAACAAAGACAGATTGATATCCAAATATGAGAGAAAAAAATCAAGCAAAATTTGAATATCAAAGTCACAAAGGAAATAAGAAATCACCTTAGCCCATTCATCAAATAGTTTTCGATCACCAGTCACCATCTTTTGTTCCTCATTCCATCCAAAGCCACTCCCTTTGAAATGCCCCAAAAAACTCCTAATTTTAAATAGTATATTTAAATAAGGTTTGATTATAAAATTTAATTAAGTAAATTATTTTATTTGAAATAAAAGGAAATTAATTAGGAAAAATCAAGAATAAATTTATAAGTGTTTTAATTAGGTGCAATTTTGGTATTTTAAATAATTAAGGATTTTATTTTAAAAATTAATTAAATAAATTATTTTATTTAAAATAAGAAGGATAAAATAGTTCTAAATTAATATTAATTTTATAAATAAAATAATGGAATAAAATTAGGGTGTTTTGCTAATTAAAATGGAATTTATGGAAAATCTTTTAAAAATCCTAATTTAGCCTAAAAAGGGATTTAAATATTATTTTATTTAAATATTATTATTTTTAAATATCCTAAATTTTCAGATTAATTTAATTGGCCCTAATCTAATTATTTTTCTCCTTTCCTTTTTCCCTTTTTCTTTTTATTTCTTCCTTTTTCTTTCTTTTTCTTCTTTTTCTTTTTCCCCGAACTAGGCTAGCTGAGGCCCAGTCTTCCTTTTCTTCTTCTTCTTCGGCCCAGCCCGTGCCCGTCGCCCTTCTTCCGCCCACCTAAGCGCTGCGTTTCGTCCGTGTTACGGCCGAAACTCGTCGTTTCATTTAATGACCCCCTCACCGCGCCGACCGACCCTGTTCTTCCCTTTTTCTTTTCTTTTCTCCGGCCGACCAGTCCACCTTCTTTCTTCTTCCTTCTTCCTCCTTCCCCCATCGTCGACGACGCTGCAAAGATGGCCGCCATCAATGGCATCTTCGACTACGGTGATTAATACCGGCCGTTTCTTACCTCATTGTCTTCCTCTTAACTCCACGAATAAATTGGCATAATTATTGGACGTTAAATCTCGCCCATTTTTTCTCTATTGGTGTGCGAAATTCGAACCACCCCAAAACGGAAGTCGAGCCATTACTGTCACCGACCACCCAAATTCTTGCATTTAACACTTCCATGTCGACCTCCAGCTCCTCATTATCCATTCCAACATCTATAAATAGCCTAATGGTAGGAGTTTTGGATTTCTTTTCTTACCTGAAACCCTAAGTGCAGGCTGCCGCCACCGCAACTTCAGACGCCGTTTTCACCGCCGATAGTCAACCTTAGCTCCACTGAAGCATTCCAATTTCTTCCCTGAAACTTCCTCTAATCAACTAAACCATTTTCAAACCTTGATTCTTCTTGCACGGGCCTCCATAGCCGTGCCAAGTTTGCTGCTCGTCTCACCAGAATTTTCACCCTGAAACCCTTAAGTCGCCGTTTCCGCCACTTCTACTGCCCTCTGAACCGCCAAAAACTCCCTCTAATCCTTCTCCATCGAACCATAACCTTATTTTAAGTTCTCCCCTGCTCCTTCTCTTTGTTTCTTCATCTTTTTCCCTCTTAGACCCGTTTTTCGGCCATCGCCGTGCACCACCGCTGGTGCCGCCGCTTCCGACGACTCAAGGTGAAACCCTAGACCTCCTTAGACTTCCTTTATATTTATTTACCTTTGTTTTATGTTATTCAAATTAATTCATGGTTAATCAAGTATTTTTTATTTTGTTGTTGTTGTTATTATTATTATTATCATTATTATTATTATTAGATGAAATATTAAGGCTAAATTTTCCTTGTAGATATAGAGAGCAGGAATAAAATAATTAGTTTTGAATTTAGGGTATGATTTGAATTATTATATGTTTTATTATTTTTCTCATTTTTATTATCCTTATTATTTTAATATTATTATAAATAATATATGTTATTAATATTATTGAATGGTATTTTATTAATTAGGGGTAGATTCGAAACCCCACTTTAAATTTTAAAGCTTATGCATTATTGTTATTATTATTATTATTATTATTATTATTATTATTATTATTATTATTATTATTATTATTAATATTCTTGATATTATCTCTATTTTAATAGTTAGTTGTTATTAGAATTATTATTATTATTATTTTTTTACTAATATTATTTCGATGAAGGGTAGAAACCCTTATATCACCTTTTTGTTTTGGATCACATTATTAATTTTAATATAATAATTTTTAATTAAAAATAAGGTCTTGGGATAAGTTAGAAATAATGGCACTCTTAAGAGAAAACCTAATCCTAGTATTTTTCCATAGTAGGTGAGCCCAACCAAAGCCCTCAAGTGGTATAGGAACTTGCTCCAAGACCGGTGACATTTTAGGTAAGGGTTTACTAATGCCATTGTGTGCTTCTATGCATTATGTGCTTCATATGCTATGCATTCTATGTTTATGATTATTAATTATGTCGTATATGATATGACATGGAGTTGAAGAATGTTTTGCATGGCATGTGTATTATTTATATGATGATTTGTGTTGTGATCCTATAAGACATGCATGTGAGAATGTTGATGTGGTTGTGTGGGGAAAAGGATGAAAAATAAGGATGGAGAAAGAAGTTGATCAAGAGATATGAGTTGACCTAAGTATTTTAATGATTTATGAGAGGAATAATAAAATGGGAAATGTAGGGTTTCGTGGGAGACAATATAATTTATGATGTTATATGAGAGAATTGAATTTATGGTTTGTTAGGGAGAATCTAATTTATGATGTTATTTGGGAGAATATAATTTATGATATTATATGGGAGAACCTAATTTATGATTTGATTGGGAGAATCAAATTTATGATTTGTTTGGGGGAATCCAATTAATCCAAATTATGGTTTTGCTTGGGAGATTCTAAATTATGATTTTATGTGGGAGAATCTAACTTATAGTCTTGTATGGGGGAATCTAAATTGTGGTTATGAAAGGGGAGAATCTAATCAATTGTATTATGTGGACAAATCTTGGGTTTTGCTATGGATTGAATTTAAGGTTTTATATGGCAGAATCGTGGGTTGAATGGTGGTACTAATGGTTGCATGGTGGTATTAGGGTTGGTATGATGTTACTAAGGTTTGTATGGTGGTATTTATGGTTATATGATGGTATTAGGGTTGGTATGATGTTACTAAGGTTTGTATGGTGGTATTTATGGTTATATGGTGGTATTAGGGTTTGTATGATGTTACTAAGGTTTGTATGGTGGTAATTATAGTTGTTTGGTGGTATTAGGGTTTACATGTTGGTATTGATGGTTGGATGACGGTATTAGGGTTTGCATGGTTGAAATTAGGGTTTCACATGGAATTTTAAGGTTTGCATGAAAAAGATGCGAAGGTTTGCATGGGGAGATTAATGTCTGCATGGGTATGAAATTTATGTGTGGAAAGTTAATTTGGGATGTAAGGAAGGTAATGTAAGTATTATTCGGGTGTTGAACTATTTTGGATGAAAAATAGTACGTGGAGCATTATGAGGGTATGAAAGAGATTGAATTAGGGTTTGGAGTAATGAACTCTAGGTTGTTGTGATTAATTAGGGTTGGAGTGGACAATTGTAGTTGTTATGATTAACTAAGGCATGGAGTGGCTAATTATGGTTGTTATGGTTAAATAGGGTTTGGAGTGGTTAACTATGGTTTGTTGTGGTTAATCAAGGTCTGTGGTGGCTGATTAGGGTTTTTGTATTATCTTGTGCATGTGGTAATTAAAGTGTAATTATGATGGTGGAATTTTATGATTTGTGATGTGTGATGACTTATGCATATTCGGGGTGAAAGCTTTTGAATAAGATATTTAAGACACTAATCTTTAAAGTGGAAGATTTTTGAGCCGAGTCTAAACCGATCCACCGGTCAGGAATAGTGGTTAGGGTTTTACCCTATGTGCGACCGATCCACCGGTTATAATAGTGGTTAGGACATGAGGTCCTATATGTGACCGGCCCACCGGTAATAATAGTGGGGTGACTTGACCTCAATAAACACAAACCAAAATCGTTAAAGCTCTTAAAAGATACTAATTACTTACAGTGGAACACCATGCGAGGGGGAACCGAACTGATCCACCGGTTAGGAATAGTGGTTAGGGTTTTTACCCTATATGTGACCGATCCACCGGTAATAATAGTGGTTAGGGAAGGATGCTCTATTGTGACTGATCCACCGGTAATAATAGTGGTTAGGGCATGATGCTCTATTGTGACCGGCCCACCGGTTATAATAGTGGGGTTTTCCTCTGCTCGCATGGATTGATAAAAGGCATGGTGTGAATCAGATTCTGATAAGAGATTAATTAAATGATTAATCTGGATTATATATGGGCCTCTGTACTTTTACCTGAATTGTTCATATACCTTTATGTTGTTATGTTGGATTGCCCTATTATTATTCTGCATGGATTATGTGCTTCTGTGTTGGCCTTAGTGCTTGGTTACCTTACTCAGTACGTAGCGTACTGATCACCCTTTTCATGGGTGCTTCTCATTCCCACGAGTAGTATGCCCTTTTGAATTTGTGCAGGTGGGTGAGACATCAGTTGGGGCTGAGTGTCGAGCATGTGTTGGCTTGAGGTTTGAGAGAGTTGTGGCCATATTATAGTCTTTATATGACTCTATTCCTTTTCGTTAATCTTTTATCGGTTGTAAGTTTAATTCTCTTTTGGAAATGAATTACATTTCTGTATGCGTACTCTGACTTTGTTTTACAACCGTTTATTGCTTTAGTTTGTCTTGATATATAGTTGATTGTTATTCCTTTCTTTAGCCTTAGCACTTGGTACTAAAACGGTCGGATAGAACCGGTTTGGTACTAAGTGTGGCGGTAACATTCCCAGAATTCACAAGTTTTAAGTGATTATATTTTTATTTGCTTCCACTTTAAAAAAAAATAGTGAATTTTGGGGTGTTACACCCTTTCTCCTTAATTTCAAGTAATGCATTGAAGCGTTTTTTCAAGTAGCCTAATCTCGAATTAATATTCGTGGATTTAAACTTAGAATCAGGCATTGCTTCAGCAAAAAGCTTCTCCAAATGAAGTAGATATCTAGCTTTAAATCCACCCTCAGCCTTCCACTTTCCATCTTGGCACATCTCTTTCAAAAATTGTATCAACTTCTCTGTAACACCACAAAATTCACTATTTTTTTTGAAATGGAAGCAATTAAAATAGAAATACTTAAAACCTGTGAATTCTAGGAATGTTACTACTACACTTAGTACTAGACCGGTTCTCTCCAACCCTTCCAGTACTAAGTGCTAAGGCTAAAAAGAAAATTAATAATCAATTATAAATCAAGACAATCTAAATTCCAAATAAGTATTAAACGGTTATAAAACAAAAATCAGATTACGCAAAATGAATTATTACTCATATTCGAAAGATAAATAACTTACAACCGATACAAGATTCATTTAAAATACTCAAGACAAGGTAATAATTCAAAAAGGATACATTCGATACAAATAAAATAACAAACGGACATAAATCGCATAAAGAATGAATATGGCCACACCATTCTCGAACTTGAGCCAAAACATGCTCAACACCCAGCCCCGATTGATGTCTCGCCACCCTGCACAATGTCAGAAGGGCATACTACTCATGGGAATGTGCATCACCCATAGAAAGGGTGATCAGTATGCTACGTACTGAGTAAGGTAACCGAGCATTAAGGCCAACACATAAATCACATAAACCATGCAGAATAATAGCATGGCATAATCACCAACACGATATCATAAATGCATATGACCATGTAGGTAAAAGTACAAAGGCCCATATATAATCCGATTCAATTACTTAATTAATCTCTTATCAGAAATTGATTCACACCATACTTTTTATCAAATCCATACGATTACAGGGACGCCACTATTATAGCCGGTGGACCGAAAACACATAGGAAATCATGCCCTAACCACTATTATTTGTCGGTGGACCGGTCTCCAGGATATCGTAGTACATGGCCACTATTATTTGCCATTGGACCAGTCTGGCCCCTGCTCGCATGTTGTTCCACTATAAGTATTTAGTCTCTTTTCCATGTCTTGGCACAATTATGTTTGATTTTGTTGAGCACGGAATCCCCCACTATTATAGCCGGTGGACCAGAAATACATAGGATATCATGCCCTAACCACTATTATTCGCCGGAGGACCGGTCTGAGCCCGGCTCAAAAATCTTCCACTTTAAGTGATTAATGTCTTAAGTATATTATTCGAAAATTTTTAACCCTAAACATGCATAATCACTCCCTTTACACTTAGACTCCAACTGACCTCTATCTCATCATGAGAACCTTACACCTTCTAACTTCCCAGAAACCCTAATTTAGGTTTAAGTGCCCCATCTTACTACACTTCACACAATCCAAATTATTTTAACATTCCACACATCACAACTCATAAACAACATCCTTATAATTACACTTTAATCACCAAGTACACATGATACCACAAAAACCCTAAGAAGCCACACCAAACCCTAATTGTCCACACAAACCCTAGCTCAGTCTCCTACACACCCTTATATTGCTCCACGTAATATTTTTTACCCAAAGTGTTCAAATACCCAAACAACACTTACATTACCTTCCTCACATCTAGGGATGGCAATTTTCCCCGCGGGTTTGGGGCCCCGTCGGGGATTTCCCATTCGGGGAGAGAATTTGGGGATCGGGTTCGGGTTTGGGGATGTTTAACGGGGATTTTTTTGGGGACGGGGCCGGGGGGGTTTGGGGTCCCCATCCCCGAACCCGCCCCAAAATTTTATACATACATATATATATATATATATTTATTTATATAATATATATTAAAAATATAATATAAAAAAGTAGTTTGAGGATCGGGGATGGGATCGGGGATCGGGTATAAAGTCAGGTTTCGGGGATCGGGTCAGATTTTAAGAACGGGGAATAAATCGGGGATGAAAAATAGATCGGGGATCGGGTCGGGTATGAGGATTTGTTCCCCGCGGGGATCGGGTCGGGGAATCCCCGATAAAAAAATAACATGGATAATTTTCCTTATCGGGTTCGGGGATGGGGATGGGGATGGGGTCCCCGTCCCCGACCCACCCCGTTGCCATCCCTACTCACATCCCAAATCAACTTTTCACACATAAATTTCATACCCATGCAAACGCTAACCTCCCCATGAAACCTTCCAAATTTTTCATACAAACCCTAAAACTCCCACGTAGAAACCTTAGCATCACCCATGCAAACCCTAGATTCATCCATACAAAACCCTAAATTCAATCCACATAAAACCAAAGATTCAAACCACATAAAACTCAATGATTCATCTATATCAAATCCTAAATTCTTTTATGCAAAACCCAAGAATCCTTCACATAAAACCCTAACTTCAATCCACATAAAACTAAAGATTCAAACCATATAAAACCCAAAGATTCATCCATACAAAACCATAAATTAGATTCTCCCATGTAAAATCATAAATTAGATTATCCCATATAAAACTATAGATTCAATTCTTCCATACGAAATCATAAATAGATTCTTCCACACAAAACCCTAAATTTCCCATTTTATTCCTCCACTCATAGATCATTAAAATACTTAGGTCAACTCATTTCCCCTTTAGTTAACTTACTTCCATTTTCCATTTTCAACCTGTTTCCCACACAATACCACTTTTATACATCCTCACATGCATGTCTAAAGGGTCACAAATAAATCATCACATACCATAATACTTAATCACATATACATAGTACACATACCATGTAAACACACAAAAATATACTTCAAATCCATGTTATACCACATATAAAATAATTACAATAATAAACAGAGAATGCATAACATACAAAGCACATAATGCACATCAACACATAATAGGCCTTAGTAATATCCTTACCTAAAATGACACTGGTCTTGGAGCACGCTCTTACGCCTCCTTAGGGCTTTGACTGGTCTCACCTTTATAAGGAAAAAGATAAAATTAGATTTCCTCCTACCAAAAATAATATTAATTTACTAACTTATTCTAAAACTAGCCTTTTGATAAATTACTAAAACAATAATAGCAAAAATACTATAAATAATATCAATGATAATATTAATAAGAATAAAAAGACATTACTCAAAAACATAGTGAAATAATGGCTTCAACCCTTTTACCAAAATAATACTAATAATAACATTAGTAAAATAAATAACCAAATTTAGTAATAATAATAATGATGAAATAATAATAATAATAATAATAATAATAATAATGATGATGATGATGATGATGATGATGATGATGATGATGATGATGATGATGATGATGATGATGATGATGATGATGATGATAATGATGATAAAAACCATAATAATATTACAAAATAATAATAACCATAATGGTAATAATAGTAAGGATAATATTTGAAGATAAAAAGAAGTAGGATTTCCACTATACATTGAATAATAATAAACTTATTAAATAATAATAATAATAATAACAACAACAACACTAATAAAAATAATAAATACTAATGATAAATAATAATAATAATAATAGCAACACTAATGGTAAAATAGTTGTAATAATAATAATGGAGTAATAATAATAGTAATAATTTTAAAATAGTAATAATAATTATTATTACTATAATAAAAATAAAATATTAATATTAATAATAAAGATAATAGCAATAATAAGAATAAGAATAATAAAATTGAAATAAAACTATAACAGGGCTTCGGCCTTCAATAAAAATAATAATAAAAACATTACTAATATAATAATAATAATAATAATAATAATAATAATAATAACATTAATAATAATAATAGTATTTATATTCAAATAAATGAAATAAAATAAATTAAGGCTTGTAAAAATAGGAAAAAAGGGTAAGAAGGTCTAGGGTTTAACCTTAGGCTAGAGGGGATGGGTAGCACTGGCGGTGGTGCACGGCGGCAGCAGCGGTGGCCAGAGAAATAGAAGAAAAGAGAAAAAGTTGAATGATGGGAAAAGGAGAGGCAGAATGGAGGTGGGAGTTGGGGTGTTTAAGACTGCCTAGAGGGAGAGGAGTATAATAAGGGTGGTGGCACAACCAAAAGTGGTGGCGCATGGAGGCTGTGCTGGTGGTCAAATGGGGAAGAAGAAGAGAGAGAGAGAGAGAAGGAGAGGGAGGGAGAGGAAAAGAAAGGTAGGGGAAGGTAGAGGAGGGTCTATAGCACAATTTGGGAGGTGAAAGGAGAAGCAAAAGCCGTGGAAGAGGTGGCTAAGGGTGGGGCGAAGGGCGGCGGAGGTGGAGAAATATGTTGATTGGGAGGGCTACTTTGCATAGCCTCAACGGCTTGTGCAAGAAGAATTGAGGGATGAGGGAGGTTTAGGTAGTTAGAGGGTGGTGCAAGGATGAGTTGGGTGGCCAGAACGGGCGACGGAGTTGGCCGGAGGCGGTAGAACGGGCGTTTGAAGGGGCGGTGGCGAAAAAGGATGATTTCTAGGTTAGAGACCAAAAACTCGATATAGGGTAGATTGTGGGGGTATTTATAGAGTTAGAGGAGAGTTTAGGGTTATGTGGGTTGGTGAGGGGATAATGCATTTAGGGCTAGGGTCACCGGCGACAACAAAACCGGTGAATATCAAGAAGACATGGCAAGGTGTGGCTGGCTAGGAGAAGGGGAAACGCGCGAGAAAAGGGAGTGTTAGTTGGGTCAAAAGGGCCGGTGAATCAGGGGGAAGAGAGAGGAAGGAGAACGGACGTAATCAGTGGCAAAAATCTAGGGCTGGGCGGCGGTTGCAGGTCAGCGTCGATGGCAGGTGCGAAGGAAGAAGAAGAAGAAAGGTAGGGGAAACCGGGCGGTTCAAGAAAAGAAAAGAAAGAAAAAGGAAGGAACCGGGCCGAGCTTGAGGTGAGGGGGTTTAATTTAAATGAAACGTGGAGTTTTTGGGTAAAAAGAGGGAAAACGCAGTGCTCTAACTGCCGTAGGAAAGAAAAAGAAAAGAAGAAAGGAAGAATGGGTCATGGGAAGGAGGAGGAGCGGATGCACGGGCTGGGCCGCGCTGAAGAAGAAGGAGAAGAAGAGAAATAGAGACGGGCCGCGGGAAGAAAAGGGGGAAGGCTTGGACCGCTGGGATAGCCTAGGTCGGGGAGGAGAGGAAAAAGAAAAGAAAAATAAAGAAAGAGGAAAGGAAGAAAAAGAAAAGAAAAAGAAGAAAGAAAAAGTAAAAAGGGAAAATGGAAAAGAGAAAAATAATTAGGTTGGGTATTTAAATTAATTAAAATATTTGAAATATTTAAAAATAATAATATTTACATCAAATAATATTTAAATCCCTTTTTAGCTTAATTTAGATCTTTAAAATATTTTCCATAAATTTCATTTTAATTAGCAAATCACTCTAATTTTCTTCAATTAAGTTATTTATATAATTACTATTAATTTGAAACTATTTTCTCTTTCTTATTTTAAATAAAATAGTTTATTTAATTAATTTCCAAAAAAAATACTTAATTAGCTAAAATACCTAAATTTCTCCTAATTAAAATACTTATAAATATCTTCTTGATTTTCCCCAATAAATTCCTTTTTATTTGAATAAAAATAATTCATTTAATTAATTTTTCTAATAAAAACTTATTTAAATGTAATTTTAAAATTATAATTTTTAGGGCATTTCATTCTCATCCTCATCATGTCTCCAAGTCCTCCTCTGACCTTTTTTAGTAGTTGTTGAGTTTGAACTCATAATACTCACTATTATATATTGTTCATGATATTAAAAACATACAAACAATCAACTATATAATACAACCATCATCTAAAAATTTGATAAATAATTAAAATATAGAAATACAATCATCTTAATCTCATTAATTAAAAGTATTGAAAAAGTCTCTAAGAGATCAACACAAATACAATAAGTCAAGATTCCTAAAATACTACATCAAAGCAAATGTCTAAATACTACAAATACACACACACACACACAAAATAATCATCATCTCATTCATGTCCTACTCAACATCCCTTCGAAGTCTCCAATTATCAAAAATCTCATGTGCTATACCATATCTTCAGGTGATCGACGCATTTGAGGTATCAACAATACTAATTAAATTATCTTCTTCATTTATATTTTCCATGAAAGTGCTCATTATTTCAAACTCTAACTCTTGTTCCATCGGGTCCCACCTTATTTCTCTAGGAATGATATTAGACAATATGTAGTTATAATGTCTATATGCGTGCTAACATCATAAAAACTTGAATTTCGTAGAATTTCCCATCGCATTTTCAACAATCCAAAGCATCTCTTAATAACATTTCTAGCAGCTGAGTGTTTCATGTTAAAGAACTCCTGCAGAGAGTTTGGTTGATACCCATCCCTCCATTCATTTAGATGATGGCATTAACCCCTATAAGGAGCAAGGAAGCCATCACCATTAGTGTAACCTGCATCAACCAAATAATAATATCCTATATATAAGCGGGAAAAAAATTAGTTAACTTTTCAAATGCTAAAAATTTTACAACGCTAAGTTTAATTTCCTTACCACGAGGAACTCTTAATGGATGTCTTCTACTAATAGCATCTCTGAATATTCTACCATCTGCAGTAGAACCTTCCCACCCTGGTAAGACATAAGTAAATTGTATGTCGATGGAACATGCAGCTAGAACATTAGTTGTCAACTCTCCCTTTCTTGTTCGATATCTTGGCTTGTTCATATTCGGAACTCTAACCTTGATAAATGTTCCATCTAATGCTCCTAGATAGTTCTATTGATTCAAGTTGGACCAAAATTATAACTAATTAGTAATATGAAAACCTAGTTACATATTCCAATATATATTAATAAAGTAAGGTTGAATTCTACCTTAAACCATTTCCATCTTTCATTTATAGAATTTTCTGGCATTGGTTCTAGAGTCTTCATCAACACAATATGAAAACATAAGACAACTCTAAGCACTTGATAAAAATTTCTACTTATTGCTTAGGTGGATCTTTTCAATCTTCTCAGAATCATCCTATGCTTCTGATCATGTGCTAGTATGTTCAAAAGATTGCAACCCTTTCCTCAATTGACATATTTTTGGACTGTTTAAACCACCTCCATTTTGAAGCAACCCACACAACACATGGAATGTATGCCTATCCATTCTAAGTTGATCAATACAACTAACATCATATTTTAGAAATGCATCCACATTCTTAATTCCTTGCTCAAGAGTTCTTTGAGCTAAATGTACAATCATCTTGGGTTGTTTGATAGATTCTAGTACATTAAGTAGATAACTTAATAATATCATGTACCAATTCTTCAATCTATTAAACCAAAATTCCACCACAATATTCCTTTCTGTCCTTGACAATGGTAAACGAGCCATAGCTGAATATAGTATTCGGTTTACCAGAAAAATCACCACAATGTATGGAATGATCCAAGTTACATTAATTATAAGTATCATTCATAAACCAACTAAACTTTCAAGAAAAAATGTAGGAGGAGGGGGAAAATGATGCCAAAGGTTTTCCACAGGCACTGGAAACTTACTTGTGATCAAGAAGAAAAGCACCACACAGAATGAATGTATCGGTGTCCAAAAGTCAAGCAAGGATCACCGACCTACAAATAGTTATTATCCATTCCATATTAGTGAGAAATAGTTATTGTTTCGATCTAAAAGTTGAGCATACAAATAATATATACACATCTATATATCTTCCTATTACGAAGCATATGTTAATCATACAATAGGTCACAACTAACATATATTCTAAATGGTTTCTTAATTCAAAATGGTTGTTTTATCATTTCTCCTCTATGATATGTAGGGTTGAAACCTAGCACGCTGTATTATTACCGATGTCAAGATCCTTCTATTTCAGCTATGAGAAAATTCTACTCCTTCAAGACAATGCCAGTTTCTAGTCCTTGAAAGTATCCTCAAAGGATAGTGGTTGTCGGAGACTTGGGTCGTACATACAATACGACCATCGTTAATAATTAGCTTAATTTTATGTATTTATCAAAGAATAATTAGCTTGAATATATTTTGATAATATGTTATTTTATATAGATGTATAATTTACATATATTATTGAATATTTTAGTATTTTCCATTTTTTTTAATTTCATAAGTATTTATTTTGAAAATAATCTACATTTTGTAAACACTGGGATAGCTTGTTGGTGATCGTATTATTTCTAGGATCATCCCACTACATTCTTACTGAGATAATACTAACTTTTTATGAAAAAAAAGTTATTTTATTACTAAATTTTTGTATAAAAAATATTTTTTAAAAATGAAATTTTAATTTCTAAATTTATCATTATTTTTTATTATGTATGTATTCAATAATTTATTATTTTTTAATAAATAATGTAAGTATACTTATAGGACTATTTTTATTAATTTATTAAAAAATATAAATTAGTAGAATAATATTATGTGTGATAAGGAAGGAGGATATTATTGATAAAAATATCATGGTAATGTATTCAGATGACGATGGTTGGGATTTGGATTGAAATCGGTTCCATTTAAGTCCTCATGAATTGAATTTGGTGTAATTGGAGGATAGTGGCATGACATCTTACTGGCTGAAGGTCATGTAATCCAATTGTGAAAGAGCTCAATACATGATTAGTTACTCCTCAAATTGCCTCAAGCTTAACCAAACATATCTCAAAAGCCAAGGGAAGGGATGAAAAGTTGAGCCATTGAACCATCAAATAGGAGGAAGATCGGCATAGAACACAAACTAAGAAAACTAAGTTCAAAGTAAGAACTAAGAATGGATGGTTTGTAACACCGTAATTGCATTATAGTCTAGAGGCAAGGGAGTTCAATGGTAAGAAAAAAGCTCCTTAGTTACTGGAGGAAACAAGTGCTGCCAAATGATGATGCAATGTACCTACTACAAGAGAGAACGGGCAGCCTACAATAAGGAAGAATGCAATTCTATGCTCGGAATACTGTTCTAAATATTGTTTGACACTACCCTACATTTTAAATAATATGTAGGATAGTCCTTCATGGTAAATTTGGTTTGTTTATTTCTTAGCTTCTTTAATTTCGTCCTTCCTTTCAATATATCCTTCTATTCTACCCAATATTCTATTCCCTTTAACACTTGATTTTAGGATACTTACACAGGAAAAGGGAGGAGAACTAATGAGACCCATGGCACTAGGTAAGAGGCTACTTATTCTAAAATTCTCGGTCATTAGAGGACAAACAAAATATTCAAATTTCATTTGCATATAAGCTATTTCACACTATTATCCTAATAGTGACAACTGTATTTGGTCTTGATGTTTTGTCACATGAAATACCCTATAGGGTATGTGATGCATATGAGACCCAACTTAGGTCTTGCTCCTTGTTGGTGTTCCAAGAAATCTTAAAACAACCAAAAACAAAGAGAGAAATGGGGGAGATTTGAGAGGATAAAAATTGATTCCTATACCCCTTGAATCAACACTTGCAAGAACTACCTAAGGTATAAACTCTTAGGATAAATCTTGAAATTTTTTTATAAAATCTTCAAACTCTTACACCTAGAGAATGAAGGAAAGCTCTCAGTTTGCTTGAGAGAAAATGTGTAGCCAAAAGGTAAGTTGTTCTTCTTTTATTCTATCCTTGACACTTATAGAAGAAGTTATGATTAAAGGTTACAACATAACTAACTAATACATATGATTAGAGATTAAAAAGAAGAAGAAAATCTACCTAAGTTCCAACCCATGTGTTTTGATCATGGGGGTCGACTTTATATAGAATTTTAAATCCCCCTCCCTTATTATCATATGATCTAATTCTTATAATAGCCATAATACACAAAAGGAAAGAGACAAAGGTTATTTTTATTTTTAAGTAAAAAAAAGAATTAAGGAATGCTTTCTAACCTTCCATGTTCTTTCCTAAATCTGTATTATTCTTCCTAAGTGCTAAAAGTTATTTGACATCCAATATGAGAGGGACTCGTGGCTGATTTGTGTGGCTTCCAAGGGGTTCAGATAGGCTACATTTTTAATGGATTTTTAGGGATAAAAATATTAAAGGAAAATGGGTAAAAATATGGGGAAAGGCTTGGGAAATAAAGTGGCCTTAGGTGTCTTCTTTTTTGTTGGTTTGTGGACGACACAAGGAGGTGGTTGGCAAGGTTTGCATGGCTTGTATAATTTGCATGACTAGATTTTTCTAGATAACTAATTTTTCTAAGTAAGGAGAGTTTTTTTACTCTAAAACTTGAAAAAATTAATAGCGAGATATTGCTAATGAGGATGCTCCTACATCAATATGTTCACCCTATAGGAAGTCCTAGTCCAGTACAGTCCTACAACACATATAAGTAAGATTTTTGCTAAATCACCAAAATACATCATTGGGATACAAAGCTTAGCATTTTGGTTACTTGGAACATGAATTCTAAGTTTTCTCATGCACACAATATGTTATTATGCAAGATGGGAAAAATTGGTGATATGCTTTATCTTGCATGATTGTGAATACAAAGTACATGTACTTATCAACCTATAAGGGGATAAAAATATATGGTCTTGGATTGTTATAAACTCCCCTAAATTTAAATGGTTTCTCATCCCAAGAAACACTATAGCAATCAGAAAGAGAAGTACACCTAAGAACTAGCCCATCTGTGTGATAAAAGTGACTCTTGGCCTTCAACTAAGTGGAAAGAAAAGAATTATACCTTGGTGAAGAATTGCCAACTTATTCCAAGAAAGGGGAAGAATTTCTTGATATTATGTGTGTGATTTGCCTGTGTGATGCCCTTCTTGAACAATTTCATAAGAAACTAGGGATTATAAGGTTAATCTATAATTTTTATTTACCACTCTTATGGGTTGTGTTGTGGCTTTATAAGGGTTGTTGATCCTATCTGGTTGGTCATCTTATAATATAACTCTCTCTCTCTCTCTCTCTCTCTCTCTCACACACACACACACACACACACACACACACACACATACACATGCACATTTATTGAAAATGGCTTCCCACAGTGCTTTAGGCCTTTTGACTCAAGTATACATCGGGGTCTTATACAAGTATCCTTGGTTACTCCTCCCTATTGCCTATTCTAGTTGCATTCTTGTAATCTTTCACACTACAATGCCATTTAATGCATTTTTGCACATGGGTCTCATCTAAGAACCCTTGATTTCTGGGTGATATGGACATTGGAGTTCCAGATAGCCCTTCTATTAGTCTTGTGTTATCATAGCATGATGTCTATTGTGAGGGGAAAACTTTCCCGCAAACTTATTCAATGCTTACCCTCTAGTTTTTTCAACCTTACAAAATATGATTTCTAATTTATATTACACCACCATATAACACATGGCTTATTATTACTTATCATTTACCTCATTTGTATTAGTTCTCAAAGGGTAGCACTTATATTCCAACAATCAATAGATCATCATCCACCATCAAAGTAGCTCTATAAACATCTGTATAATTATTGGCGTCATTACTCTTAATAAGAGGTTGTAGTCCATCTGTTATTTTTTCAAGGATAATTCTCCCTATAAGAGCACCATGAAAAACATTATTGCATATAAATTTATATTCCAAAAAGTGAAATATGATGTCGGCTAAATATACCTATCAGTAAGTATACTGACCGTAAATAATACATTACACTAAGAGTAACAGATTATAGTTCCTACAAAGAAAAACAATAACACAGATTCTACTTTCTCTACACAGGCCCAAAAATTATATATAAAAATAACTAATTCTAAACTAAAAATTTTAGATTAAACTAAATTAAGCTAAAATAGAATCAAATAAAATCTAATAAAGGTAAAATCAATTAATAAAATATACCAAGGAATTCATATTTACCACTATTCAATTGTAATGATAAATTAATCAATTTCCTAATTTTTTTAATTACTAGCTATATGCCAACTAAAATATTTAACTAATGCACTTTCTTGAAACATGTAATCCTATCGCCAATTATCAGTCACACTATCTATAGTCAAATGATTTAAACAAATGACAATATTTTATGTTTAATTAATTAATTATCTCTTATTATAGTAGAAATTATGTAATTTTTCTCACTACCCATTCAATTCCTATTTATGTTATTCAACCTAGTGTTGAGAATCAAATTTTGCATATTTTCTCGACTTGTTAGACCCTTATTAAAGTTATGAGGCTACTAATAAGGCACAGTCTAGAAAATAGCATAAAACACAGAGAATAATATATTAATCAAGTAATCAATTAATCTATTAATATAACGAATATGGTTTCACAAATCCTTAGTAAAAGAAAATTAAAACATACTATTAATTAAAATAAAATGAATTAAAGAATATAAATTATACATAAAATATTAAACCTGAGAAAATTAAAATATCAAATTATAAGACTTCAAATCTAAGATCGAACCCACAAATAATGATGTACGAATGACAAGCAATATTGAATTTTCCTTCTTAGCTTTGGCGTTGGGAACCTGTTGCCTGCATCGTCTGCTCTCTCATAGTTCTTTCTCAACTTTTATTTGAAATTGAAGGCACATTGCCATCCTCTATGCTATGGCTTCTTCCTCCTTTTTTGTTCTTCGGCATGAGATGCATATATATATATCCATCACATTGATATTTTCCCTTTATCTTGTGTTGCAAGCTATGAAGGATTATAGTACTTGGTAAACAAGTAAAATTCTTTAATTCCTCCATAGCGTTATATTGTGCTATTATTATTTTTCTCACTTGTGTATGGTGGCCCAACGAGATGTGGTTGGCATATAGTTTCTTTTCCTTTTTTTTTATCTTTTCTTTCTTTTGTCTTTAAATTATTACGTAGGATTCCTTTCCAATTATATTTTTTATTTCTTTTCTTTTTAGCTTTCTCACATTAATTTTGATGTTCCCTTTTTGCAACTTCCCACAGTATCCAACAACACAAATAACTTAGTGATTAATAAATTAAATCCTAAGATATTGGCTAGTGAACTTTATCTAAAAGAAAATTTTCAATTTTAATTTTAACCTAAAGTTTGCCAATACTGCGTTTAGATTTAAAGAAAATATATAGAAATAGGAATTGCAAATATTTAATTTATCTTTGTAATTTGAACCACCTAATTCTGAGCTTTTATATGAAATTTTTAATCAAAATACCCCAAGTTACCACCATTTATACAAGAATCACCATTATGCTTTAAATTAATTAAATTTATGATATTAATATAAATTAAGCAAATAATTAAAATTAATATAAATAACCTCCTATGTTCTTCAAATAAATAATATAAATCTTAAAGTAAAAAGGTATAAAATAGCTAAAAAAATAAATTTATCAATACCCCCACACTTAGCTTCTTGTTTGTCCTCAAGTAAGATATGACTCTAAAAAATATTAAAACTAGAACTAATTAGCCACTTTCATAGGTATCACTATTGCACTTAGCATGTAAAATAAGCCCTTTAAACTTCTAGGTCACCTTTAGAGGAAGAATAAATTCTCGTGAGGGTTCTACAAACGATATACCCATAAAATTAGACACAAATCACATAAAAACAACAAACATACTTTTAACACCCTTAACTAATTTTGTCTTAGAATCTTCCAAGTTCACAATACCAACATTAGCACTAAAACAAGATTTAGTACTAGAAAAATTTTAAGGGTTAATTCTAACATATATTTCACACATAAATAGGACAAATATGAATAGAGTAGTAATAATGAAAGAAAACCTAACCATGCCTTAGTTATATCAAGATCCATCCTCACAAAGATATATCCTCTTGTTTTTACTTTTCTCTCATATTCATGGCTACATATGTATGAACACACTTAAATATGTAAGATAAAATGATAAAAATAACAAGCAACTCACATATATCAACAAGGAAGACTCGTATTTTGTAAATAAAAACCTCATGAAAGATATCAAATACATGCCAAATGGACCAAGCTATATGCTTGACTCATGTGACTAATTTCCAATAGATAAATATTGACAATCTTAAGAATCAAATAGGATTTCATAAGGGTTTTAATGGGGCTATGTTTAAGGGTTTAATGAAGAAAAAGAAAATAAGGATTTAAAAAAATATCCTAAAACCTAGTAGAATCATGCTCATGTAGAGACTTATTATAAAATTGAACTTATCAAGGTATCTTCACATTACATAATAGAACATAACATATGCTAAATATATTCATGTTGAGCCTCCTCCTCATTTTTCACCACTTCTTCTCAAAATAAAAGAAAAGATATAAGAAATTTTTTTAAAATTTATTTTTCATATCCCACATTTTTTTCCTTTTTCTTTTAAAATCTCCCACACTTTTTCTTTTGGATGAACTTTAACACTTTCTTCACATACAACCTTGAATCACATGTATAAGTCTCTTAAGAATTTATACTAGTTTTTAGAACAATGGTCAAAATGTGTTTTAGGTTTGGTTAATAAAAAATGTGGGTAATAAAAATATAAATGTCAATGTAAAAGGCTCAGAGGAGTTAACTAAGGAGTTCACATCTCATGTACACACAGATAGGGTATAAGGCTATTTGGCTATGTGGTGGTAAATCATAAGGTAATTTTTTCACTTTCTCAATCAAGGTTATTATGACTTAAAGCTTCAATTAACACATGAACAAGTTCTAGTTATCTTCATAGTCCATTAAAAGAGTTGCAAAAAGTAATTTGATAAAACAAATTAGAGTATATGGGGTTTACAAAGAAAAATGAAGCAAATATTTCAAAAATAAAGGCACTTATGGCTCAAAATATCACGAGTTGTAATGAATCTCAAAATTCCATGTTGATGCTTATAAAGTCATATATATTATAACTCTATTCACATCTAATAACATAGATATATATTCCCTAAATCAAAATTAACACACATAAAAAAATCTCCACTCAACTTTATCTCAGTTTTGTGATCATCTTTTAACACGATTTCAAAGATATATTCATCATTAACTAGCTTGTGGCTCCTCAAACTCTAAATGAAAATCATGAAAAACAATATAAAAAAACTAATAAATAAATAAATAAACATATAGCAAATCAATGAAGAAAAAAATAAACCAAAACTCCTCTACATTTATCATGAACATTGTCCTTAATGCATAATCAATCCACACAAAGGAGGAAAAGGCAACTCAGTATAAGTGGAGCATACAGAAGTTATCTAAAAGGTGATAAAAATAGTATAAAAATACCTTGGGAGAAGTCCATGTTTCTATTCCAACATGGATCGTGTCTACTTGATATTACCTCACAAGTGCTCCATTCATGTTACCTCCTAGATTCAAAATTTGTATGTTTTTATGCCTTGTAATTATTTTATAAACATTTTAAGTTTCTATACATTTGTAAATAAAAAAATCAAAATTCCTATTATATCAAAACAAAATTCAAAGAAAAATTTAAACATAAATGGAATTAAACGCACATTTGGGTTACCTTTGTAACACCCCCAAATTTACTACTGAAAAATTTCTTTTAAGTCAAACGGTTTAGCGGAAGCAAGTGAATTAAAACCATAAACTTGGGGATATTACCGCCACACTTAGTACCACACCGGTTCACTCCTACCATCCCGATACTAAGTGCTAAGGCTAAATCAAACAATCGTTAAGTAAGAACCATCAAAACATAAGTTCATAGTCATCATAAATCATTCATGAAAACAAGAGTATACCACAGTCAGAATATTGTTTAAGATTACAAATTAAGAGTTCCACTCCAAAATACGAACATAATACAAATACGGCTAACTTAAGATAAACGAAAACGAGGATAGTAAAAGAGTCCGACCGGCTCACTCTCGGCTCCAACCAGGATAGGTTCAACACTCGACCCCACCTGATGCCTCGTAGGTATCGTAGGCATTGAAAACATGATCTCCTACCTGCACAAGGTCAGATGGGCCCTCTGATCGTGGGAATGAGCAGCATCCATGAAACGGATGATCAGTACGCTACGTACTGAGTAAGGTAACAGACGAGCTAAGGCCAAGCATACAATCATACCACATAGCACACATAGCACAATCATATAGACAACACACGATAACCTGCAAAATAAGGCCTGAATACTTTTCTAGTGACTTATTTAATATGTTCATTCCACGCATATTCTTCAATAGTCCATGTGAGTGCGGGAACCCCACTATTATAGTTGGTGGACCAGAAGTAAACACACAGGGAAGAACGCCTCTGACCACTATTCTGACCGGTGGACCGGACTGGCCCCGACTCACATGGTGTTTTGCTGTAAGTATTTAGTATTTTTCCCATGGATTAACTTATTTACTTGGGTCTGTCGAGCCGAAACCCCCACTATTATAGCCGGTGGACCGGAAGTAAACACACAGGACAGAACGCCTCTGACCACTATTATAGCCGGTGGACCAGAACGAAACACACAGGGCAGAACGCCCCTGACCACTATTATAGCAGGTGGACCGGAACGAAACACACAGGGCAGAACACCTCTGGCCACTATTCTTACAAGTGGACCGGACTGGGTTCGACTCAACAGTATTTCACTTTACGTGATTAATGTCTTATCCGTGTCTTATTGAATCACACTTCACCCATAACATGCATGCCAACAACATTCTACTGCTTTCTTTTCAAACGGGCCCATCCCATATGTTGAGACTCTTGCCCCCTTTATTACACCCCGACATTACTTTTCCCTTAAGCTCACTCATAATGAAAGACCAACTCCTGGAAGTGTAGGTTAAACCCAACACCCTATGACATCGATCTCGGCTATTCTCAACCTCTAGGGTTTTCTCCTTGGAAACCCTAATTGGTCCTATGTGGCCCAACCTCTTCTCACTTACCTTACCATTACCTATTCTTCACCCTACATCTCACCCTTGTTAGGTCAAACCCCAAGGCATATCACTTTACTCCTCGATCTCGCATGTGACCGGCAAAACCCTAGTAGGCCACATCAAACCCTAGCACCTTACTTCTTCCACAAGTAACCTCTCTCTTTTCATTCCCAAGTCTCTTCATTCACATGGAAACCCATACTCATCTTTTATATAATAGCATTCTCACTCTCAACCCATACTCCACCCTTCCTTAATCATTCTTACTTTTACACTTCCCAAATTTCCACTTTCTCCCCAAAAACCCTAATCGGGTCCCTTATACACCCTTGCACTAACCTACGTACTATTTTTCATCCCAAGTCTCCAATCACCCCACAACTCTCCCATTCTCTTATTTACACCCTAATTCAACTTTTCTCATGTAAGATTCACCCCATGCGAAATTTAGCCAACCCATGCAAACACCCCAAGTCTCCATGTAGATTTTAAGACTCCCATGCATGGTCCCCAACTCTCGTTTATTTTGGACATTCTTCCCACTTAAATCTTCTCTCATGGATCATAAGGTACTTTAGTCAACCCATATCCCCCTTAATGGTCTCACTTCCCATTCCTCTTTTGTTATTCTTTTAGTCCCATTTTACCATACCGAAACCCTAGCATGTATGTCCTAGAGGGCCGTATCAACACATCATAAATGTCATACATAAACATGTCATGTTCATATCATAGAAGGCACACACGACATACCTCAAATTCCAAGTTGCGCTACACATGAGACAAGTTATCTATAAATCATATAACACACATTAGCATGGTATACGCAACAATCAACACATCACATTACACATAACACAAGGCCATAGCTTCGTCCTTACCTAAAGCGGCGCCGGGCTTGGAGCACACTCCTCTAACTCCTTAGGACTTTAGTCGGGGTCACCTATACGAGGGGAAAATACTAAGTATTAGTTTCCCTCACCGTCATCCCTCATTCTAGTTTAGGATTAGGGTTTATATTACTAAAGAGGGTATTATACAAAACTAGGGTTTTTATCTTAAAGTTAGTATATTAGCCATTATTAATCGAAATGTATTTATTTTTGATACTCAGTGTTACCCTTATTTTGTTAAACCCATTAGTTCTAATCTTGTAGTAATAGGGTTTATGCTAGTTATAGGAAAATAGTGTTAGTATTAATAAAATAGTGACACCAATGTCTAGTGATAGAAACCCTAGTGTTTTAAGGCCAAGTCTATTAATGGTGTTATAGTTGAAATAATAATATTACAAAGTCACAATACTACAAGTAAACTATTCCTAAGGGTGATAATGATAATAGTTGTATATTCTTGAATAATACCAGGGTTCAAATGCTTTTGGTTACAATAATAAGGTAGTGATGGTAATAATAATATTAATAGCTAATAATAGTGCCTTAGTAATGAGGTTAGGGTTAAAAGCATTAGGGGTAATGTTAAGTGATATGGTAATAAGGTTCAAGTATCCTTCTTAGTTAACAACCATATGATATTCACTAACTTTGAGTTAAGTCACATGGGTAAGACAAAAGTAGTTTTATTGTTGACCAAAAGGATAAGGGTGTTAAGTAGAATAATAATAATAATAATAATAATAATAATAATAATAATAGTAATAGTAATAATACTAATAATGATAGTAATAATAATAATAATAACAATAATAACCCTAGCAGTAATAATAACAATAACAACAACCCAGTATGGTTAAGCATTAATAATAATAACCTTAGTAAGATAATAGAGATAATAATAATAATAGGGTTGTTAATATTAACACTTATAAAAATAAAACTAAAGTTGAGTATAATAGAAGTTAGGGTTCCAAGGGATGCTAGTATGGTAAAAATGATAACTTTAATATCAGAAGTCATAATATTAGAAATGATAATAATAATAATAAAAGTAATAATAATAATAATAATAATAATAAGTTTAATGGTATTAATATTAGTGAACTTAATAATAGCTATATAGAAAGAAAGTTTAAGGCTTGGGATGAGTGGAAGACCACCTGGGGTCGGTGGTGGTCCGGCGGCACGAGTGGCGGCGACGACGGTGGTGATGGAGGAGGAGAAGAGAGGAAAAGATGGAGGTGGTGGTTAGATGGGAGGAGGAAAGGGGAAGTTTGATGTGGGGGAGGAGACAGTAGGGAGAGGGGAGTGGAATGAGGGGGTGGCGTGAGAGGGATGGCGGCGCGCGGTGGTTGACGCGGCGGCTGAAGGTGGAGGAAGGGGGTGGAAGATGGTGGAGGTTGCTGGAGAGGGAGACAAGGTGTGAGGAGGGTATGGGCAGGTAGGGGAGGACCTGCTGGTTACTTTGGGAGGTGGAACAGGGGTTGATCACGGCGAAGGTGGCGGCAGAAGGTGGCGCTAGGCGGCGGTGATGGTTTTTGGGCAAGGGATTTCGCACGGTTGTGGTGGCATGTGCGAGGCAACAAAGGGGGCGGCGATGGGGTTGGTTGCTTAGAGGGTGGTGAAGGGAAAGTTTTGGTGTGTGGCGGTGGTCGCGGCGGTTGCTGGAGGCGGTAGAACGGGCATCTTTTTTGGCGGCGGTGAAGCAGGGTTTCAGCAAGGTCCAGAGGGGAGGACTTGCCTTGGCCATTCGGGGGTATTTATAGGCAATTGAGGAGGGGAAAACGACGAAGGGGAGAAGGACGACACACGGGGGCAGGTGCGGCAGGCGACCGTCTGGTGGTGGCAGCCGGTCGCAGGTCTGCGGTTTGGCAGGCTTGTTTGGCGGTGTGGGAAAAGGGAAAGGAAACAGAACGTGTGAGGGGTAGGACAATGGTGTTGGGTTGAATTGGGAAAGAAAAGGACAGGAGTGGCAGGGGAAGGACGGTCGGACGGTAGGGGTTGTCGGCGGTTGCACGCTGCGAGTTGCAGGCCTACACGAGGAAGAAGACTACGGGCGTGGGTGGATCGACGATCTAGGAAAAGGAAAGAAAGGAGGCAGGCCGGCTGGTTTGGCAACGGTTATAAAAATTTTAAACCAAACGCGGCGTTTTAGTAAACGGGGGAACAAAACGCGGCGTTGTGTCGCTGGGTGGTAACGTTCATAAGGGTCATTAAGCGTGACACGGCGTTTCGACCGCTTCGAGGGGTGAAACGCGGCGTTGCGGGCGTACGACAGCCAGCGGATGACACTGAGCCATGGGAAGGAGAAGGAGGAAGAGATTTGACCGGACGAGGCCCAATTCTGGCGGAAAGAAGAAAAGAAGAAAAAAGGAAGGGAAAGAAAAAGGAAAAAGGGAGAAAAAGATTTCTTTAGGGTTTTGGATTTTTGCACAATTTATTTAGAATGTTTTTGGGTTATTATACATATATATATATATATTCTTGAATATTTAAAAATTATTTAAATAATAATTTAATTCTCTTTTTAGATTAATTTTGGCTAATTTGGGTAAAATTCCTCAACTTTCATTTTGATTAGGAAAAAGGTCCAAAATTTTCTAAATAATTTATTTATTTTTTCTCCTCATTTTCCTCAATTAATTTCCTCTTTAATTAATGAAGTAGTTTATTTTCTTAAATTTTTCCTAATAAATCCCTATTTTGCCATAATTCCTAAGTTAGGGTTTTTGGGGTATTTCAACTTTCCAAGAAGCTCTTGTTTATAGTCATTAGCTTGACTATATTCCCATTCACTCTTAATTATTTAGGTGTATGATGATTTTGAGGGTCTTAACCTCTCCACCTTCATAGATTTTCAATTGGTGGTCATTTACCTTAAAGATTTCTTCTTCTTCTTTTTTTCTCTAGACTACTTATCTCTATTACTCTAGAGGGAAAAACTTGTGTTACTGTGAACGGTCCAAACCAACATGAACGTAGCTTACCAAGATATAATTGAATCAAGAATGAAAAATGAGTACTTTTTTCCCTTTGACAAACCCTCTTTTCACAATTCTTTGATCATGCATCCTCTTTGTGTGCTCTTTGTATATTTAAGAATTTTCATATGAGTCTAATTGAAATTTGTAACACCCCCAAAATTTACAATTGAAAATTTTTTGTTTATGAAAAAAATCATACACTAAAAACAAGGGGTGTTACTGCCATGATCGGCATAAGATTGACCCCTAGCCAATGTCATATCAACCACAAGGCTGGAAAATTTAAAGGTATTAATACGAGCAATAAATAAAACCATAATAGTTCCAACACTTTATAAATAAAACAAAGTGCACAATTGTTAGAGTTAATATAGAAATGGAAATTGAATACAATAACACCCCCTATGGGGGGAAATAAAAAGGTAAATAAAACAACAGGAAACTCAGATAAAGGTAAGTCTGGACAACACCCTCTCAGACCCCACGACAAATACATTAGGCCATCACTCAATCCTGCCTAAAGCATAGTAGGTGTCAAAGTCATCACATGCATCGTCTCCTACTTACACAAACTCAAGAGGGGCCGTTGCTCATGGGAATGAGCAGCACCCATGAAAGGGGTGACCAGTACGCTACATACTAAGTAAAGTAATAATATGGCTAAGACCATGAAAACACAAAAAGGAAGATGATGCATGCACTATTTCATCCAGGTTCACCATCATTATTAAGACATAGGCCATTAACTTTATTTGTACACATCTCTTGAATTATATCCACCTAAGTACGGGAACTCCACTATTATAGCCGATGGACCAAAAATTATACTCTAGGGAAAATGCACATGGCCACTATTATAGTCGGTGGATCAAAAATGATACCGCGGGGCAAAACGCGTGTGGCCACTATTATAGCTGGTGGACTGAAAAGCATCCCAACTTGGCCCCAACTCATGTGGTGTTTTAATATAAGTAGTTAGTGTCTTTTCAATAATTTATTACCATACAAGGTTTAGTTTATTAACTTTTAGAACCCCTAATATTATAGCCGGTGGGGCGAAATACACTCCAAGGATAGAAGGCTCTTAGCCACTATTATAGCCAGTAGACCGAAAAACACTCTAATGTGGGCCCGACTCGATAATCATTCACTTTAAGTAATTAGCATTTTACTTGTGTCTTATTCCACACATAACTCTAACCAGGCATGTATGCCCTCAATGGACTCCTGACTCATACCCCAAACTCTGTAAATGACTCGGTCTCATATCTTGGAACATTTACACTCCCTAATACTCCAAGGCCTCTGGTGCCCCTATCCCCTACACACCATGACATCTAAATCCCCAATACATGTGGGTCGGAGCCCACTTTCCCATCTCTCTACCTTAGCTCACCATCATCCACTAGGGTTTCCCCTTATAAACCCTAATCTGGCCTATGTGGCCCTAACCTCTCCTTATCAGACATGACCCATGCTCCCTTTGTTTCCAACACCATCACTCCACTCAACCCACACCCAAACATCATAACCTTACTTCTTATCTTTCACATGTGATAATGAAAACCTAATTGGCCACCCCGAACCCTAGTACTTCCCATTTCTTTAACACCATCTCTTCATCTACACACTCCACCCTCCTTTCCAATTGACTCATCTCCCTTCATGAGACACCCCCTCCTAGTCTCAACCCTTACTCTAGCCACTCACCATAAACTCTCTCCACACACTTCCCCCACTTAGGGTTTTTTCCACAAACCCTAGTTAAGTCCCCCATGCACACTTCTACCAACTCACGTACTATTTTTCACGCATGGACTCTAATCACCCAAAATACTCTTCCCTCACCATGCGTAACCCTTAGACCACCTTTTTCCACGTAAATGTTACCCTCGTACAAGGGCTAACCACCTCATTCAAGCCTTACACTCCTTATGAAAGATTTACTCCAACCCTTTATTTTATTTTTATTATCCCATTATTTTGTCACCCATGAACCCTAGCTCAATAATCTTTCACTTTAAGTGCTTAGTGTTTTATTGTATCTTATTCTACACATAACCCTGACTAGACATGTACGGCCCACTCGACTTCCCAAAAATCTTATCTTATATCTTGGGACTTCTACTCCCTCTAGTACATCCATACATTCTTTCCCATTCTTTCCTCATTACCATGAATACCCAACTTCGAGGCCCACTTTCCATATCTATGAGTCAACTCAATATCACTGTCTAGGGTTTTCCTCTGGGAAACTCTAGTTTGGCCTATATGGCCCAAGCACCCATTTTACTTCCCATACAACACATGTGGCCATGTAACCCTAGTTTTCCATCCCAAAACCCTGGCACCTCTCTTTCCTCATACGATGTTATCCCTTCATCACTCTTACTTACTATCCCCTTTTCCACATGACACATATCCAGCACAACCTATGACCCTGAGACTTCCTTCCCATCTTTTTCCACACCTTGAGAACCCAAAACTCTTCTTCATTACCAAAACCATCATTTCCCTCAATCCACTCCTGACATCACAACCTCACTATCCAACTCTCACACTTGATCATAAAAACCCTAGTTTGCTCCCCGAAACCCTAGTACTTTTCATTTCTTTTATATCACCCCCTTCAACACCCAAACACATTTTTCTCACTTGACTTACTTTTCCTCGATGCAACACCCCTTCCATCTTTTATTACCCATTCTAACTATTTCCATTAGTTTTCCCTTACTTACACACTTCTCTCACTTAGGGTTTCCTCCCAAAACCCTATTCAAGTTTCCCATGCATTCTTACATCAACCCACGTACTACTTTTCTCATATGGACTCTAATCACCCTAACAATTCTTCTCTTACCTTAACTAACCCCCAAGTCAAATTTTTCCACGTAAAAGTCATACCCATGCAACGGCTAATCATCTCATGCAAACCCTAGACTCCCCATACATGTTTTGATCCATTCTCTTAATTTATTCCCATTATTCCTCCTTTTGGTACACCCATAATTTCATAAGATAATTAGGTCATCCTTATCATTCTCTAGTCAACTTACTTTCCTCACTCTTTTCCCTTTCTCTCACAACTACATCACACTATTTAGGGTCTCTTATCATGCATGTCATGAGGGGAAATATTACAGAAGCACAATTTAAGTACAAGTAATAATACCACATTACACATATCATAAACACATACATCTTACCTGAGTTCCATGCTTAATAAGCTGCGCTACAAGATCAAGTTACATAATATATAAGGCACACACATCAAATCAACACACATAACACATTTTTCACACACATTAGGCCTTAACTATATCTTTATCTAAAATAACACCAGGCTTGGAGCAGATTCCTACACCTCCTCAAGGTTTTGACTTGGTTCACCTATAAGAGGAAAATACTAGGGTTAACTTCCCTCTTACCAACATCATCATTACTTCCTACTTTACCTCTATTATAACCTAGTATTAGGGTTAACAATAATATTAGTAGTTTTATAAGTAAAAATAAGGGTATTATTCTTAAAGTAGCTAATCATAATTTTACTAGTCAAAATAGGTCTTGGTAGTCATATTGCTCCATGTTAAAGTATTATTAGCAATATTTATATTACTAAAGATAATAGCTTTAATATTAAAAATAATACTAGTGATAATACTAATAATAACCCGGATCATAATAATAGTATTAATAATACTAAAATAGTGACAATAATGATAATAAGGATGATGATGATGATGATGATGATAGTAATAATAATAATGATAGTAGTAATAGTAAAAATAGCGATATAGGTAATAATAATAATAATAATAATAATGATAATGATAATTATAATGATGATGATAATAATAATAATAATAATAATAATAATAATAATAATAATGAGTTTTAATAATAATAATAATAATAAGGGTTCAAATAATCATAATAATAATAACATTAGTAATAATAGGGCCAAATTTAATAATAATAACGGTAATAATAATAATAATAATAATAATAATAATAATAATAATAATAATAATAATAATAATAATAATAATAATGATGATGATGATGATAATAATATCTATATAATAATAATAGCAATAGTAATAATAATGATGATGATGATGATAATGATATTAACACTAATAAAATAACTAACAATTACATAAATTATATTTAAAGGTTAGGGAGGCTAGGGCACAACCTATTGGTGGTGGTGAATAGGTGATGGCGGCGACGATGGAGGATGAGGTGGAGTTGGAGAGGTGTCTTTTTAGGCTAGAAGAGGGGGGTGAGAGGGTGGTTGTGGGGCTGGTGGATCCTCTAGATTGAGAGGGTTGGAACGGTGGTGGCGACGCAACATAAAGGGCAGCGTAGGTGGTGGTTGTTGTGGTGGCTGAAGGTGGTGGTGGAGGAGGAAGGGTGAAGGAGAGGGAGGAAGGGAGAAAGGAAGGTAGGGGAAATAGAGGAGGATTTGCTAAGTGTTTTGGGAGGTAGGAGAAGTGGTGGTTGCGGCAGGGATAGCGTCACACCGCGGCAAGAAAGGCAGCGATAGAGGAGAATGTGCAAGTTGGGCAGCCAACTTTGTACGGCTAAGGGGACTCGTGCAGGAGGAATTAGAAGTGGTGGATTGTGTGGTTTAGTATAGGGTGATGCAAGGAGGAGTTTGGTAGATGTTACAGACGATGACATTGAGTGATGGCGGCAGCGGTGGCATCTGAAGTGGCGGTGGCTTCAGGGAGGTGAATTTTTCTTGGCAGAAAAAGAGGGTGGATTGAGGTCGGGTATGGGGTATTTATAAGCCAATGGTGAGTGGATAAGACTAAGGGGAAGAGGACAAAGGGGCAAGCATGACAGGCTCACCGACTGACAGTGGGAGGTTGGTACCTGCCTACAATTCGCAGGTGCAGGTTCGGTCAAAGGAAGAAAAAGGAAGGGGATGGGGCATGCGTGGGAGGAGGTGTGGGGTTGGTTAGGGTCGAAAAAGGAAATGAAATGGGCTGGGATAGAGGGGTGATTGGCTAGCTGATGTATGGGGGTTGCAGGCTCGATTTGTAGGCGGGGGAGGGGAGGGGGAGGAGCAAGAGGAAGAAGACGACTCAGCTGATCGGCCGGTCTAGGGAGAAAAGAAAAGAAAGAAAAATGAGGGGAGAACCAGGCGGGTTGAGCAGAGAAGGAAAGGAGTGACACAGGTTGGACCATGCAAGGAAGTAAGAGGGTGGAGGGTTTGGGCTGCGAAGGGAGGGGTTGGCCCATTCTAGGGGAAGAAGGGGAAAAAAGAAAAAGGAGAAAGGAGAAAGGAGAAAAGAGAAAAGAAATAGAAAAAATGGAGGAAAAGGGAAAAAGAAAAAAGGAAAATGGGTTAGTTGGGGTATTTAGAATATTTTGGTATTTTTGAATATTTAAAATAATAATGTTTAGTAAAATAATAATTAAATTAACTTTTTAGATTAATTTAGGATATTTTGGATAATTTTTCCTAAATTCCTTTTAATAAGCAAAACACCCAAAATTTTTCCTAATTAAATTCTTTATTATTTTCCTCTTGATTTTGCCTTAAATACTTCCATTATTTTAAATAAAATAATTTATTTAATTAATTTTCCTAATAAATCTCTATTTTAACATAATTTCCTAAATTAGGGTTTTTGGGTATTTCATCCATGATGTATATGGTGAGTAGATAGTCTTGTGCAGGTAAATTGTGACCATACTTGATGATGAACGCATGCTTGCGGGATAAGTTAAGAGAGTAGTTTGGTTTCTGGAGTTTTATCTTTTGATGGTGTTTCGATATCAATGGGTTTTAAGTAGAGTATAGTTATTTAATTTACTGATATGTCGTTAACTACTTTCGGAATTTTTATTTGACTTTATTATGGTGTCTTATTATATGTGGAATTTTATTTTGGTTTTAATTTTAAGTTTTAGCCTTAGCATCTTGTGCAAGTAAAACAAAAGTGTCTACTTGCACTATAGGTGGGAGTAATACATTCATTTATATTCCGCTTTCGCATTGTTTTCTAAGTATTGTATATTTTGAAAATAAGAGTGTTACAATAATAATAATAATAATAATAATAATACAAATAATAGAAATTTTTATGATGTAATCTGATTAATGCTAATGTGATATTATAATAAAGTGAGAAGAACATAGTCTTACTGGTTTTGTTTCATTTATTGTTATATGGGTTGCATATATTTTTTACATAAAATTTTATTAATAAGATATTTTATTGGTATTTATGTATCAATGTATATAAGATAAAATATTACATTTGTGGATGAAATATGACATTAGTTTGGATTAACTCTGAAATTATGTCCGGGTATGGGTCAGGTTCGAGTTGGTTATTTTAGGTTGGGTAAGTTCGTGTTGGGTTATTATCCAGTTTCTATTTAGGTATAGGTCACATTCGGGTTGCGTTATTTCGGTTTGGGCCATTTCGAATATGGGTCATTATTGGGTTAATTAAATTCGAGTTAGGTTCAGACTGATTCAAGTTGTTTTGGGTTTTTGGGTTGAGATCAAGTTTAATTCTTCAGGTCCAGATCGGATTTCAAATCAGATTATTTAGGTCAGGTTAGGTCAACTTTGCTAGGTATAGTTGGATCTTAAAAGTTGAGATCCACATTCGCTGAATCTAATAAGCATATGATATAAAAAATAAAGTTGAAATTATAGTTCAATCTATCAAGTAAGTTTTATCATAATTGTTAGTTATTTTGGTTTATTTTATCATATTTGAAGTAAATAGTTATAATTACATGTTATATTGTGCATTGGTATAGGCAAAATAAAAGCTTGAGCAATCTCCATACATCTATTGTATCGAATTTAAAGATAATGCTAGATGAAAATAATGTATCGGTGAAATCATTTGGAATGGGTAAAGAAAAAAAATTGAGAATTAGGGTTGTTTGAATGTAACATTAAAGATGATTGGTAGAAGGAATGGAGATGGAAGAAGGTATAGTTTATTTACTATTTTAGAAGATGCATGATTAATTTTTGGTGACTTTGATGTATCATAAGATGTTAGGGATATTGATACGAACACTGCATCATTAAACGATATTCTCAACCTTATATTGAATTATCCTAATTTATTTTCCGCATGTCCTAACAATTTTGTGTTTTTTGTGTTTAGGATGGATTGGAAAATGGAGTCGGATTAAGTAACGAGAAAATAAACATCAAGATGGAAGATCGAAGTTTGCATATTATTAGTATTAACTTTTATAATTATAGTTAGAATAAGGGTTATAGGACTGTAGGTAAGTTGGATATGATAATTAGCCGATTTTTATTATTTTCAGATATTAGTAGTGTTTATGTGTAAGAATAAATGAAACATTTATATTTTGCTAAAACTATTTTAAAATCGGACCATGGAATGACCAGATTGACTCAGCCCAATCCATTGTATATGCCCTATTTTCCTTTCTTCGCCACTCAACTCTTAACCAAGCCTTAGGGCTGGCCCACTTTCCTTTTATTTTCCCATATCTTTTCTTGTCTTTCCCTAAGCTTAAACACATCTGTTTTCCTAATCTGCTTTCTCTCTCTTTAACAATGCTTTCCCTTATTCTTCTTTGACCCTCCTTCATCTTCGCCTATTCCCCTTCTTCTGTTTTCTAAATTGGAATTCGAAGAACTTAATTATTTCCCTTCCCAATGTTTGATGCCATTAATCTATTTACCGTTATTTTTAGGCTCCCCTCCTCCCTTTTGTCGAGTGGTTTATCCCAAAATCTATATATATGTTTGTAATGGAATACGAGGGGCATGTTGTGATTTTGGTTTTGTGAAATCAGAGATTAATCCATTTTTCTACTAAACTTGTCGATTACAACGTCAAGCACGGAGATTACTCCTGGCTTAGAGAGAACGATTACATTCTCGTAGGCCCATTTGGAAAATTGATTACAATTCTGCTAGATGGATTCGGTTCATCTAGTATCGAAGCTCCATGATTACTTAGTTGGCATTAAAAGGGTGTAGTGTTCTCTTTTTCTATTTGATATTGCCTTGTTACCATCAATCTATGCTAATCGGCATTCTATTAGTGTTTAAATTGGTAGGAATCCACCGATGCCCACTCGATCTGTGGCTCCAGCGACATTTAGTGACTCCCCACCTTGAGGCCACTTTTCTACATCCTTATTTTAACTCGTCAATATAAGAGTATGGTGTCGGTAACTTTTTCTCTAGTTTTGATTTACTGGAAAAAAAAAATCTTTTTATAGCTGGGTTCAAATTGGTTGAAACATATTATATGACATTGTTGCAGCGTTTTGAAAAAAGGGTGTTAAGAACAAACTGTGTGTGGTTCTTTCTTGTTATGTTATCTTATGTAGAGCTGGTTCTCCTTCATTATTGTTATTGGTAGTATTTTTCTATCTGTATTTGTGTGTGTTTTGTTCATGTTTTGTTATCTTGTTAGTCTATATTTGGTATTGGTAAGGGATCCTTAGGTCGCACTGCTTACATCTCTTGCTTGTGTGCTTTTCCTGCTTTACCTGTTTCAGGTGGCCTGACTCTGTGATCCAAGTCGATGTGCACTATTTCTGCTTTACCTATTTCACCTATTTATGCATGTGCATGATTTCTGGCTTACTTGTTTCCAGTCTCCCAATTCTATGATCCAAGTTGGTGTGTACTATTTGTACTTTACCTATTTTTTCTTGTGCACTAATTCTTGTTGTTATCAATATTGTCTGCATGAAGTATTATTATTTTCTCATTACCTCTCAGTTTAAAAGAATGGCCATTGATTTGCCTACATCACTCGTTGAGAAATTTAAAACATTAACTAATAGAATTGGAAATATTGAGGCTAGGATCACTAATGAGAATTCTAATCGAACTATAAATCAACATAAAACTTACAATTGTAATAATCGAGATATAGAAAATTTCAATCAAGAATCTATGGGTGGTGATGAAGAACTCAATAATCGATATCATAGGGTTGACCACAATGGGCAAGATAGGGGTTTAAATGGGATCAAGCTAAAAATACCTCAATTTTAAGGCCTTAGTGACCCCGATGCTTACCTCTAATGGGAATGTAAAATTCAAATTGTTTTTTATTGCCATAAATACTCCGATGAGAAAAAAAAAGTCAAGTTAGCTATTGTTAAAATTTTGAGTTATGTAATATCAGTGGGGTAAGCTTGTTAGAGATTGAGAATGTAATTTTGAACTTCCTATCACCTCTTGGCCCCAAATTAGGAAAATAACGAGGCATAGATTCATTATACACGTGAGTTGCATTAAAAACTTCAATTTCTTATACAAGTTCCTTGATCCTGTGATGAATATTATAAGGAAATGGAAATGCTTCTTACTAAATTGAATTTTTATGAGGAAGAAGGAGCCACCATAGCTTGCTTCCTTAAAGGCTTAAATCCTGACATTGCCAACCAAGTAGATTTAATAGAAGAGAAAACACAATTAAAGTCAAATTTGGCGTGCATATCTTATTCAAATAACTATATGTTGCAAGACCTACATTGTAACACCTTGATTTTTACTACTGAAAAATTTTGTTTTACAACGGAAGTAAATAAGTAAAATATTGGGGGTTACTACCATAATTAACATAATTCTGGCTTATGCAACTATCCTTACATCAATCACAAGGCTAAAATATTTAAAGTCAAGCAATGGACTAGAAAAAAAGAAATATTTATAATATAATAATGAGTTTGCAGTTTAACTCCAAGTTACAATACACAAAATACAAAAGAAGAGGATACCTGGATCAAAATTCAAAAAAGGTATCCGGTTAAATACAACTATCAGATAACATTACTCTTCATCCAACCCTTAACACAGATGAAATCACTCTTCCTCGCATAAGGCATCATAGGCAGCATAATCATCTAGCTAATCTTTTGAGACCTACACATAATAATCAGGGTCTCTTACTCGTGGGAATGAGTAGTACATGTAAAATGGGCAGTCAGAAAACTACGTATTGAATAAGGGAAAAATACTATCGAAGTAGGGATACATTTAACATATGATTTCATATTAGGTAATACGTGTATAAAAAAATAAATGTAACATCTCATAGGACAGAAAATGATCCAAATCTCTTTATTAAATATAATCTATTTTCATTATTTTATGCACGTCGAGTGTAGGAACCCCATTATTCTTAAACTGGTAAAACGGACTGAAGCATCTTCTTAGGGATAATGCACCTGAGCCAATATTATCATCCCGTCGAACGAATATAAAAATATTACCTTCTTGGGTAAAATGCTCCCGAGCCACTATTATCTCCAGTGGAACAGGTCATATATATAAAAACAACACCTTAGTCACGACGCACGTGCTCTTCCACTTTAAATCATTATTATCTTTTCCATAAATTATACTGATATATTTTTATTTCATGATTAGTAGGGCCCGCACAATTTTTAATCTGGTGGAATGGATTAAAGCACCTTCTTGGGGTAAAATGCTCGTGAGCCACCATTCTTTCCAGTAGAACAGAGATAAAAATATCACCTTTTCTAGGCAAAATGCTCCCAAGCCACTATTCTCTTAGGTGGAATGGGATTACACACACACACACACACACACACACACATATATATATATATATATATATATATATATATATATATCTCACATTGGCCCTACTCACGCACTCTTTCACTTTAAGTTATTAGTATCTTATTCAAGATTGATTATCAGGCATCAATCACATTAAAGCAGATTCATACATCAGTTGTCACAGTTCTCTCATCCTTTCAAACTCTAATTACACACCCTTTAGTATTCATTCTCCTATATTTATTTATTCCTCACAAATTATATTATATCATCTCCAAAATCTCATCATTATTATCATACCCAAAATGTACGATCTAGTTCCCATGTCATACACATACCTTAATAATCCTATCCTAAGGTATTACTCATAGAAATCTCTAAAAACCCCAATTCCATATATTAGTCATAACCACCCATGAAATTCACATGAATTCCAATTCCAATAGATAACCTCATAAGGCTAATCATTAACAACGTGTTTAGAATCCGAATAATATCTAGATTTTACACATAAAATAATGATATTATCATTATAAGATATTATGACCAAATTAACCATTAATTCATTTAAGGACTCCAAAACAACAATAATACTTCCAAGCATTCCTCATGATATCACTATCATATTTTAATCCACCTAACACATAAAATACTAAAAATTACCTTATTACTACATAATGACCAAATTACCCTTAAGCAAAAATAATAACCTTTATTTTATAAAATCTTGTACCTTCCACACACACATTATTTTTCAAATCCACTAATTATCATCATACTTCATAAAAATACTTATGTTCACTTATCAAAGCTTATTTGGCCCACATTTCATACCATAAGATATATTTTCATAAATATGACATTATCACAACAAAATTATAATGGTACCTCTCAATTCTTACTTCCTTTCAAAATAATATTCATATAATCACAAATATAATAATCAACACATGCTACATCATATATCAATAATATCATGAAAAACACACAAAAACCATACCAAGCACAACCATGTAAGCAAATAACACAAAACCCTAAACATCGAATAGTATCCTTACCAACTAGGACACCTAGCTCTAAGCACGCAAATCCTAGACTTCCTCCTCCAAGGCTACTAGAATACCACCTACGAAAAATAACAAAATTCATGGTTAGGCTTGAAGAGTTTAACCGAAGGAGAAATTAAGGTAAAGAGGGTAAAAATGAAAATAATCGCAGTTAAATGGAAAGTTGGGATGTGTGGATGTATAGAGGAATGTTTGGTGGAGCTACAGTAAAAATTGGTGGTGTTTGGACTAGGTTTGAGGGTGAAAATAGGGGTGCATGGCTGAAAATGGGAAGTTGTATAGCTATACTGCATGCAGTGCACACCCAGGTCGAGAGAAAATAATCATACATGGCCAGGTGATGGGAAGTGGCACAGCCATGCTCAATCATTGGGCAAATTGGTCGCAAGATGAACAGGTGCGTACACGCATACATTTGGGTCGTGTGCGGGTGTGCGAGGGTGCAAAAGCAGGCAATATTGGGTTACACAAGCGTGTGATGGAAAATTTTAGTGTTGCACGACTATGCTTGAGGTTGTGCATAGGCCTTGCGCTTTATAAAAATGCAACATATGAGAGAAAGAAGAAGAGAAAAGAGGTTGTGGTCGACGATGATGGCCAGCGATGGTGCTGGGGAAGGATGGGGTAGCCTTGGTGGTCGGTCCACCGGCCAAAGGGTGGTAAGTGGTGGCAATGGTGGTGCACAAGCCAAAAATAAGGGAATAAAAGAGGAATAAGGGGGGGAAGAAGAAGGAAGAGAGAGATCGGGCAATGGCTTTTTGACACAGAAATGATAGAGTGGAGACCAAATAAAGAGGAAGAAGGAAGAGTGTGTAGTATATATATATATAGACATGTGTGTGTGTGCGTGGAGTGAATCATGGAAAGGAAATGTAGAAGGTGTAGGGTGAGGCATGAGGGGTGGTAGAGAAGAGCAAAGAGGGAAATCAGTGAGGGATGGTGGAGTGTTGGGGTGAAAATTCAGGTGATGGTGATGGTGAGTGTGTATGTTGTTTAAGGATAAGTGTAATAATAATAAGAAGAGTGGCAGGGTGTGTAGGTCTGCGGAGATGGAAGAAGGAGAAGAAGAAGAAGAAGAAAGGTGATGGATGATGGATGAGAGTGTAGAGGTGAGTAATGGTTGATGCAAGTGGGGGAGGGTGCAAGTTGCAACATTTTTCAAATATTGCTGCTTGGTTTGATGGGAGAAGGAGAAGAAAGAAAAGAAAAGGAGAAAGAAAAAAAAAGGAAAAGAGAAGATTGGGAATTAGTTTAGATGAATTGAGATTAGCTATAAATAATTAGGATTAGTGGAAATTTTAGTGGGTTTTGATTTTGGTTTACGAATTATGATTTATCCAAGTCAAGGTTTCAAATTCGGGTTAAGGCTAAATTTTTTTTTTGAGATTAGGATCAAATTATGGTGCTAATGAAGTAGGATTAGGCTAACTAAGTTTTGGGGGTATTACATACATACACCATAATTCTTGAATCAAACTAAGTGCTTAAGTGTGCCTAACCATGTGTTAAACTTAAAGATTGGTTGTAATACCCCAAACCTTTAATTTAGAATTAAAGAATAAAATAAGGAATTATTAAATAAGATTTAATTATATGTACCACTTTTAATATAATAATGATAATGGAAATAAATAAAGAAAAATGATGTAGGGACATAGTTAGTGGAGACTCAATTAATTAACTAACCTAAGATACATTATAAATAAATTATAGTAATTTCTAAATTAATAAAAATTATTATTATTATTATTATTATTATTATTATTATTATTATTATTATTATTATTATTATTATCCCTAAAACTCTCAAAAACTCAAAACACCCTACCACCCATTTTTTCTTTTTCTCTTTTCTTCTTTTCTTAACTTTTCTTCCTTTCCTTCGGTTGGCTGGGCATGCACTTAGTGGCAGCCCAACTCTCCTCTTCCTCTCTTCTTTTCCTTCTCCTTTCCCCCAACCCAGTCCCTCTTTTCTTTTTCTCCGCCGGCTAGCCCAACCCAGCGCACGTCCCTCCCTCTTTTTCCTTTCTCTCCCTTTCTTTTTCCTTTCTTTCCACTTCTACCCCCGTCTTCTTCCTCCGACCTGTGCAACCCTGTGTGCTATTACACTTTGCAACCTTCCCCTACCCTATCTCCCTCCTCCTTGCCTCTTTCCACCCTACAGGGCATGTAACAGAAAGTCCCCTACATGGTCCCCCTCCCCCTACGACCTCCCTCTCCCCTCACCTGCTCCATTGCCCTTGCAAACCTACCCCTTCTATGTCCCCCTGCCAGCTATACGGGACAACAACCACTAACCCTCTCCCTTTGTCTTCTTTCTCTTCTTGTCCACTTCCTCCCCTGCACCTATAAACCCACTCCCTGCTTCCCTCTCTTTTCTATTGATCCTCTCCCTTGCCTACCATACTCTCGCCCACCCAAATAGGTCATGACATCATCACCCCTCCCATCCTCTTCACTGCATCACCCTACACCCACTGAGCCTCTCCTCTCCCATTCCCTTCCTTCCCCCTTCTTCTTCTCTCCCCACTAATGCAAAGTGGGAAGCTCAAGCTGTCCTTTTGCACCTTTTTCCACCACCAACGCCGCCTTATGCCATCACCACTGCTATCACCACCCTTTCTGCCTCTCTTCTTGCACAGAAACACCCGCTTGCCATACCCACACCTCCACTCTCCCTTTCTCCCCTCTCCTTTCTTTCCTTTCCTTTTTCTCTTCCTCTTAGGCGTCACTGTTGTGATCACCGCACCATCGTCGTAAGGCCACCACCACCACCACCATAGACCTCCTAAACTAGGAAACCCCACCACCTAAGAAACCCTACCTTCCCTCTCTTTTTTCTAACCCTAGAAACCCCTCCTTTGTGTCTCCACCACTACCGTCAATGCCCCACTAACCCTCACTTGTTGTCCTTTCTGGTTATACCTTTCTCCCTCTTAATTTTTTAGTGTATTTTATTTAATAAGTTATTATTATTATTATTATTATTATTATTATTATTATTATTATTATTATTATTATTATTATTATTATTATTATTATTATTATCATAGCCGGCGTCGTCGTCATCGTTGTCGTCGTCATTATTATTAATATTTTGGTTAAGAAAAAAAATGAAAAAGAGGTAGGAATAAGGTGCAATGACCTAGTTGATACTCTCATTATAGGTATTGAACAAATATTTTCCCAAGAGGAGGCATATGATTTTTGCTTCAAGCATGGAGTCCAACTAGGTAAGGATATAGTTAATATTCGGGTTGTGTTATAATCTTGTGTGTAATGGGTGTATTGGTATGTTATGAATGACTATATGTGTATGTGAACTAAGTATATGTGTGGTGCATCTTGGCTTGCAAGGAGCTAAGGTATGGTGAGCATGATTTTCATTATGTGTTATATGTGTGGTTATAACTTGCTATGGATGGACATGTTCTTATGTATGGTTGAAATATTAATATATGTATACCTAGATGCCTTAGATGGTGGCTATGAGAGATTTTAAAAAATAAAGAGGGTGGAGTGAGTGAGGTGATATGTGGAGGATGTCGTAGGTGTCTTATGAAATATGGTAGAGAAAATAAAAGGAGAAATAATAATATGAGGGGTTAGGGTAAAAACATGCATGGGAAGTGTGAGCCTTACATGGGGGTGTGCACTTTGCATAGGGAAAATATTTTCGTGGGGAAGTCTTATTTGGAAGTTAAACATGGGGAGGAAAGAGTGGTTTGAGTGATTGGTGTACTTGGGGAATTTTTAGTATGTGGGTTGATGGAAAGGTGCATGGGGGCATAAACTAGGGTTTCAAGGGAAACAACCTTGAGGATAGGGGTGTTATGGGAAAAGGTTGAGGAAGTTGGTTGAACCTTAGTGTTATGATGAGGAGTGTACCACATGGAGGGTGTGATTCAAGCCAAATGGAGGGTATAGTTGTGTATGAGAAGAGGGTATGGAAGAAGAAGGGGAAATATTAGGGTTTTCGGGGGTGACCAACTCAAGTGTCATTATCACACATGGGAATTGAGGAATTGGGCTGTAAGGTTGGAGTTGGGGTGAGTATGGTAGTGGTGTTCGAATCAATGGAGATGTGGGCTAAGTAAGGAGAGGAGAGGCTAAGGCCACATAGGCCAGATTAAGGTTTCAAGGGAAAACCTTAGTGGGAAATGGTGAGTATAGGTGGAGAAATAGGGGAGTGGACCTTGACCCATGTATGTGAGGTTTCTAAGTTCATTGTGAGGAGGGTGGAAAGTGTCTGGGGGTCCTGGAGTATTAGAGGATGTATATGTTCTAGGTTAAGGGATTGGGTTTTTAGGAAATCTAATTTGGTAGAGTGGTAAAAGGTCAGGAGTGTCCATTGGGGTGTGAATGTCAAGATGGGGGTTACTTGGTGAATCAGACATGAATAAATACTAACATTTAAAGTGGAAGATCATTGAGTCGAGCCCAGACCTAGGGTGTTTAAAGGCCCACTAGTTATAATAATGGCTAGAAGTGTTTTGTCCTAGATTTGTATGTGTTACCGGTCTATCAGTTATACTAGTGGCTAGGTGCGTCTTACCCTGAAGTAGTTATTTCCTGTCCACTAGTTGTAATAGTGGGGACCCAAGCTCAATATGTTAAGCCCTTGGATGGTAATAATTTATAGAAAAGACCCTAATCATTTACAATGAAGCACCACTTGGGTCGGGACCAGACGTAGGATATTTACCGGTCCATCGGTCATAATAGTGGTTAGGAGCATCTTGCCCTGGAAATGTACATGTTTACCGGTCCATTGATTATAATAGTGGTCAGGCACGTCCTGCCCTAGAGTAGTTATTTCCTGTCCACCGGTTATAATAGTGGGGTCCCCATACTCACGTAGATATAATTCAAGATATGTGTAAAGATGGTACTAATGGCTTAAGCTCCGATAGGGGTAATTAATCCAAAAAAACTTACTACATTAATAATATTTGTATCTTATGTTATTGTTCCATGTCTTGACTATATTTTTACCTTAATCAGTATGTAGCGTACTAATCACCCTTATCATGGGTACTGCTCATTCCCACGAGCAATGGCTCCTCCTAAGTTTGTGTATGTAGGTGATGAGGCCCTAGAGGACTTGCTACTTGTGATGAGTTGGTTGGGGCAGAGTGATGTTTTTTATGTCCTAGGGTCGGGGCCAAAGAGAGTGTACTCTAGACTACTTTCCATTTATGTTTCATATTTTTATTCCCCCGTAGTGGGATGTTACTTTATATATCATTTTACTGACGTACTAACTTTAACTCTTGCGTAAGTTGGTATTTTCTGTATTCAATGTTAGACTCCTCTATCTTTTTAATCATTTCTTGTTATGATTCCTTATTATCTTTTAGCCTTGTGATTAGTGTGAGTCTGGCTAAGGGTGAGACCTATACTGATCACGGCGGTAGTACCCCTTTTTTTGGTGTATAAATTCCCTTCAACAAATAAAAAATTTCAGCTGTGATTTTTAGGGGTGTTACATCGGTAAACCTATTATGTTATTGAGGAATATTGATCAATAACTTGGTTATGTAATGATACTATAATAGTTATTGTAAGGCTTGTAACTCATGTTTTGGAAGTAAGAATTTTAGGTGGAAGTAATGTTAATCATAAAGTATCGTTACCAAAAATGTCATTAATAACATTTGATTCAAGAATACCTTGTAAGTTAAATGGAAGATAATTTCTCTTTCACATATACAATGACAATCAACAAAATTCAATGTTAATTCCTTATTAATGTTGGTCTTTTTTTATAAAAAAAAAGGTTATTTACTCATGTTCAATTATACACTGTAGTGTCTAGAGTCACAAATCGTCAAGATTTAAAAATTTTGATATGCCATGATGATGTTGATGTAAGTAATTCATCAATCAATGTTGTATTTAAGGAAGTGTTCCAAAAGATTTGATCATGAAATCTTATTGTTAATCTATCCATATTTCATTTCAAATTTTTGCATTTAATATCTCCTTATCAACTTATTACTTAATAGTACTTTTCATTAGGAACTTTAATTAATACAATTTTAGTATAATGACACTCTTATATCTCTTTACATCACACAAGTGAAAATCTAGTTGGTTGTTTGAATTGGAACTTTGAAAAGCTATACAGACTTATTTTAAAGTTTAAAGTAGGGATCACAAAGGGTTTTATTACTTAGACCTAGTTATAGTATATAGATTCCAATTCGATCTATATTCATTAAGTCTTTAAAGTTTAGATCCATATATAGTCCACTGGGTTTAGCGATTAGACATGTTATAAATGGACCTGACAATTTTTTTTTTAAAAAAGGATAGTTTATGTAAACACAAATACTTTTATGTTTTATAATAGCTTAATATGCATTTTTTTGTTAAAAAAATCCTCCTAGTGAAAATATAAATATTTTAAAATGATTACTTTAATGTTTTAAATGATATTTTAGTACTTTTGAAATAACATATTATACATATTATTTATAAAGTAAATACATAGAAATAAAATTAAAAAATAAATAAGAATTTCAAATAAGATCACAAAAAGGATGACAAATATAAATTTAGTACATATGTACACACACACACACACTAAATAGGTTTAGCAGATTGGGTATAGGTCAAAGACCACATGATCCAGACTTAAACATATTTAGGTATATATTGACCTAAATCCAAATTTGATATTTTGGGTCTAAAAACCATGGATCCACACCCGTATATAATAAGACATATTGAGTGGGTTTGGGTCTAAGACATATTATCATCCCTAGTTTAAAGTAATCTTAGAAGGTGACATGATGGTAGCATAACAAAATTGAAGTAATGGTATTTAATATTTTATTATTTTTGGTATGAATTTTTGTTTTAAAAAAATAATTGTATAAAAATCAAGCTATAATTTGTAATATAATTATTTTAAAAAAATAATAGGTGGTGATTAACTGTATATTTATGTAAATAAGATTTTTTTGTTTAAAATTTCAAAATTATATTATCTCTATTTTATAATTTTATAATATTGAAAAATAGAAAAATTATAAAATATTATGTTTGCAAAAGTTTTTTTAATGTAAATTGACATTCATATTGATATACACCATGCTTATTTAATTATTGTTGTATTTGTATTTCTTTTTTGTTGTGTTATGTTTCACTATATCTATGTTGATATTTTATTATTGTTATATTTATCTTTTACTACCATTCATCATATCTTTCATCATATTACAATTTGATATATCTCATAAATATTCAAAGCTATAGCAATTAATAAAGTTAATTCCATAAAAATTTCACCATATCCTTTCATTATTGATCATACTTTATGTTTCAAGTTTTTACTAGAGGTGACAAACAAGTCATATGAGTCGGTTTTGAGTTGGGTTAAAATAGAGTCTAATATACAATTGGGTCATATTTGTGACAAGTTGGGTGCCTTTCAAGTAATAATGATTTGAATCAGGTTCATACTGGGTTAAGTCAATTCATATTAGGAGAATTTCGGGTTAGATCAGGATCTAACACATAGGATTTTTTTCAATTCGAGTTTGATTTAGGTCTACAAACTCTAGGGCATCTTAAGTTTGGTTTAGGTTGATTCGACTCTATAGACTTTAGGTCGTATTGGATTTGAGTCAAGTCAATTCAATTTAGAATTTGTATTGACATTGATAGTTATTAGTAATTTTTATCATAATATATGTAATGATGTAATAAATAATTTGCATAAAATATGTAATAAAAAAATTAGCATCATTAGTACTATTATTACTATATCTTTTGTTATAACTACGATTATGAGTAATATTATATACATAATTATAATAACTGTTATGAATGTTATAATAATTATAATTATCAAGTTAATTATAGTAGTAGTAGTAGTAATAATCTCTTTAGAAATATAATAATAATCATCATCATTATTATTAGAAATACAAATATAAATATTATTATTGTCATTATAGTAATAAATATTATAATTATTATATTTACAATTATAACTTTTATGTTTATACTAATAATAATAATAATAATAATAATCATCATCATCATAATAGAACTTTCTTTGATATAATATGATTGATACTAGTATAATATTAAAATAAAGTGAGGATGATAGAGTTTTCCTAGTTTAGTTTTGTTTGTTGTTATATATGTTGTATATGACTATTTTTATATAAGTTTTTGTTAATAATATAGTTTATTGATGTTTATATATCAATTTTTATGAGGTGAAATACTACATTTGTAGATCTAATATGCTTTAATTTGGATCAATTTTGGAATTATATCCAGGTATAGACTGAGTTCAAGTTGAGTCATTTTAGGTTAGGTTATTATTGGATTTATATCTAGGTATAGTTTGACTTCTTTTTGGGATGTGTTATTTCTATTTAGGTCATTCAAGTATAGGTAATTATTAGGTTTACTAAATTGGGGTAAGTTCTAGATTAGTTCGGGATGTTTTTGGTTTAAATTTTTAAGTCCAAATTAGGTTATTCAGATTTGGTCATTTAGGTCAGGTTAGTTTTATTGGGTGTACTTTCAACACTGGTTTTTTTCTATAATTTTCTATTATTGATTCAGTGTTTAGTATACTTGTCTTTCATTATTATTGTAGTTATGGTTACTAGCATTGTGTTATATTTTACCACTAGTAACCATGTATTTCACCATTAAAGTTGTTGCGCATAACTTGTAATCAAATTTCAATATTGTTGTACATATTTTTTACGATATATTTTTTATGTTGGAAATAATAATATGAGTGTCTATTTATATATGTAAATCATATAAACATTTTGACATATTTGTTTTTATTTTCTTAACAGTCTATATTAAAAATATTTTATTTTGAATAATCTAATTAAATAAAAAAGTTGGTCTTATTTACACTATCAAAGCACACACCACAACACACTAATCTATTTATGGGAAATTTTTTTTATTTACAAATGCATAGATTTTGTAGTCTGATTTACGTTTTTATCTTCACAATTTTTTATTCTTCGTCTATATAGTTATTTTTTGTGTTGCTTTTTAATAAATTAAAATATTAATTCTTAAGAAAGAAATATTTAAATTTGATTTGAGAAATTGATCTCCAAGTGTAATTTTTAATATTTATACTAATTTAGGTAAATTTGTATTATAGCTAAAATAAAATAGTCAAGCATAACCAACAATAATAACTTTCCAAATTATGTCTTGGTATGAATGAAGCTCGTATTAATCTTTAGGGACTTTGGAACAAAAAATATTGGGACCAAACACACATACGCATGAGAATATCTGAAGTTAAAATATTGTTAATTTAAGTGCATTATAGCTTTACCAAATTAAATTCTCTAAAGCTATATTGAATCTTGACTTCTTTTGGATTTTGGAATCATAATACACCACTCGTATTAAAACTTTGTTTAGTACTTGAATTGATTAAATTCTGAAATTCGAACTTTTCAACTAATTAGATTCATTTAAATCGATAATATAGCTAGAATATTTAGAATTAATAAAATTAGAATAAAATCATGAATAAATATAAAAAAAATGGACTTTGATCAACTAAGTAACATTTCTTCTTCTTTTTTAAATATAAAAGGCATATATCATTGAAGTAGCAGCATATTTATCAGGAGAATCAACCATAATATTACCGATCTAGGCACAAATTAAAGTGATATGGAAATCCCGATTTTATTTTCATAATATATATGCATATCACAAATTCACTGCATAGCTGCCATGGAGTACCATGTTAATATGTGTATTTTTCTTTATAAAATTATTTTTATTATTTTATAAGTAAAGTATTTTATATTTTATGTGTATATTAACCTTTGGTACGATCCATATTAAATTAGATATAAAATTTGGCCATAAAGTTTATATTACATGGTAATATGCTATTAATCAAGCCTAACCTTATATCTCTCTATCTAATTCTTGATAGTAGAATTAGAATTAATCTATTATGGATACAAGTATATGTGTGTGTCATGTGAAGATGAAGATGAAAATAGAGGAAATAATTTAACTAAAGGAATAATTAAATTATTTCAAATTCCGATTTGAAATTGAGAGGGAAATATGAAGTTGGTTACCATAACCAACTTCAACACGTTTTTATTTTTACATGACACTTGTGTGTGCATTGAGGGAGTGTTGCATATTTTCTTTTCTTCTCTCTTTTTGTAGAAAATAAATCCTTCTTAAATACATATACGCATATATGCATTAGAGAGTAAGGAAAAATGCTATTTTTCTTCAATTTTCTTAGTAATTTTTGTGTAATATAAAAGAAAACAAAGAAATCTAAGGAAGGTAATCATTTTTGTTCCTTGTCATAAGCACAGTGAAATATCCCATAATTAATTATTTTGGAAATAAGTCATTAAATAAGGATTATTGGGGAATTTATTTAATTTATTGCTCTTTTTAGATTAAAAGGGGTTATGTAGGGCAAGTTAATAGGAATTTTAAAATAATTTATAAAGGATATCTTTATATTTTTTTAGGGCCCTAAATTAGCCTAAAAAGGAGGATAAATATTTTATTTAATTATTTAAATATTCTTACTCTAAGTACCCAAGGTAAATATTCTAAATATTTATATAAAATAAAATAATAAAATAAAATAACATAAAATAATCCTTTCCTTTTTTTCCTTCCTTTTTCCTTTTCTTCTTCTTCATCCCTTTCTTTTCTTCCTCTTCTCGCCCGTTGGGCCAGCCCGCGGCCCAACTCTCCTTTCCTTTCCTCCTCCCCGCGGCCCAGCGTCGTTCGGCCCTCCCCCGTGACAGTAAAACGCAGCGCTTCGCCCTCCTTCCGCTGAAACGCTACGCCCCGATTAATGAAGTAGTCGTTGCTTGCCAGCTACTCAACGCCGCGCTTTGTCCAGAAACTCACCCAAAACGCCGCGTTTTAATAAGGCATTTTGACCATTGCCAAACCGGCCGATCCCCCCTTCTTTTTCTTCTCTCCCCGGACCGCCGGTCTGGCCTCCTTCCCTTTCCTTCTTCCCGCGCACGACCTGCAGAACGCTGCCCATCCCCCTCTGCGCCGACCGCCTGCCTGCGCCACCTGCATGCCGCCTCCCCCCCTTCCTGCCCTTCTAGCCACCCTCCCTCGACAGGCCGACACCCCGCCATCACTCCCAGGCCTGCCCCGCACCCTTTTTCCCTTTTCCCGACCAACCAATAGGTCTGCCATGGCAGACTTGCATCAGCCTGCGTCAGCCGGTCGGCGTGCCCGATTGCCACCTGACCTGCCTTCCTTTGTCCCCTCTCTCGATCCTCCCCCATTTCGAGCTTATAAATACCCCATGAGCCCAGCATCGGGCTCTTTCAAAACCCCTGCCCAGAAATCACCCTTGCGCCACCCCTATTTCAGACAACCACCCCGTCGCCACCACCCATCGCCGCCGCTCGATCCACCCCCGAAACTCTTCCTTGCATCACCCTCCACCAACCTAGGCCTCCCTCACCCCTTGGTTTGCTCTGCACGCGCCACCCCGGCCGTGCAAAGTGACCTTCCCGATCAAGCCAGCCTCGAACCCACTTCCAGCACCCCCTCTACCTTCTAAAACCACCAAGGGAGCTTCCCCAGCCTCCTTAGACCCTCTGTTTCCCCTGCCAACCTCTCCTCTTCCTTCCTTCCCCCTCCACCACTTCTTCACCTTCCTTCTCCCCCATCGTCGTCGTCGCCGCCGCCGCCGCCGTGTGCCGCGCACCGCCACTTGTGCCACCAGCACCCCTAGGTGGTCCTCTAAACTCCCCAACCCCTAAACCCTTGTTATACAAATGCTAATTATTTTTAGTAGTATTATTAGTATTATTCTTAATGTTGTTGTTGTTATTATTATTATTATTATTATTATTTAACCTAACCTTGAAATATTTATAACTGTTAGTATTACTATTATTAATGACCTATAACTTTAGTATTATTATTTCAACATCATTATTGTTATTATTAATAGTATTACTATTATCATTATTATCATGGTTATTATTATTATTATTATTATTATTATTATTATTATTATTATTATTATTATTATTATTATTTTAGTTCCTTGTCACTATTAATAATATTTCATATACCACTAACCTTACTATCGCTACTACTATCATCATTATTAGTAACATTGAACTACTACCGTTAATACTAAATATTATTAAAATTACTTTAAATTATTGTAGCTATTAAGACCTACTTTTATTAGTAGTAGCATGATTAGCTACCTTAAGAATAATGACCATACTTCTACTTATAAAAGTAATATTATTATTTTTAGCCCTAATGGTAAGTTAAAGATAAGGGTAAGGTAGAAAGAATAGTGTTTTGGTCAGAGGAAAATTAACCTATAGTTTTCTCTCTTATAGGCGAACCAAGTCGACATCCGGAGGAGGCATAGGAACGTTCTCCAAGACCGGTGTCATGTTAGGTAAGGACGAAGCTATGGCCTTGTGCTATGTGTGATGTGATGTGTTGATGAATGATGAGTATGCCATGTTAATTTGTATTATGCATGTGTTATAATAACCTGTTTTGTGTAGCGCAGCGTGGATAATGAGGTATGATGTGTGTGCCTTATATCACATGAGCATGACATGTTTATGTATTATATTTATGATGTGTTGATGCGGCCCTCTAGGACATGCATGCTAGAGTTTTGGTATTATGGAATGGGACTAAAAGAATAACAAAAGAGGAATGGGAAGTGAGATTATTAAAGGGGAATATGGGGTAGACCCAAGTACCTCAGCATCCATGAGAGAAACTGTACGTGGAAAGCATGTCTAAAATAAATGAAAGTTGGGAACCATGCATGAGGGCTTTAAAATCTGCATGGTGACTTGGGGTGTCTGCATGAGGTGACTAACTCTTGCATGGGGGTGTGTCTTACATGAGAAAAGTTGAATTTGGGAGTAAATGAGAGATGGGGAGAGTTGTAGAGTGATTGGAGACTTGGGGTGAAAAATAGTACGTAGGTTGGTATAAGGGTGCATAAGGGGCCTAACTAGGGTTTCGGTAAGAAAGTGGATACTTGGGGAGTACGATGGTGAGGATGATTAAGGAGGTGTGGATTGTGGGTTGAGAGTGTCGGTTTACTATGAAAAAGGTGAGTATGGGTGTTCCATGTGAAAGAAGAGACTTGGGGATGAAAAGAGAGAGGTTACTTGTGGAAGAAGTAAGGTGCTAGGGTTTGATGTGGCCAACTAGGGTTTTTCCGGTCACATGCCAGATCGAGGAGTAAAGTGATATGCCTTGGGGTTGACCTAATAAGGGTGAGATGTGGGGTGAAGAATAAGTAAAGGGTAAGGTAAGTCAGAAGAGGTTGGGCCACATAGGCCCATCTAAGGTTTCCAAGGGGAAAACCCTAGAGGTTGAGAATTGGCGAGATCGATGTCGTAGGGTGCTGGGTTTAACCTACACTTCTAGGAGTTGGTCCTTCACTATGTGTGAGCTTAAGGGGAGAATAATGTCGGGGTGTGATTTGGGGTGCACGAGTTTCAACATATGGGACGGGCCCTCTTGAAAGGAAAGTAGTAGAATGTAGTGGGTATGCATGCTAAGGGCGATGTGTGATTTAATAAGACATAGATAAGACATTAATCACGTAAAGCGAAAGATGTTGAGCCGAGCCCATGATTCGGTCCACCGGCTATAATAGTGGATCAGAGGCATTCTGCCTTGTGCGTTTATTTTCCGGTCCACTGGCTATAATAGTGGATCAGAGGCGTTCTGCCCTGTGCGTTATCTTCCGGTCCACCGGCTATAATAGTGGGGGATCTCGTGCTCGACAAACCAAACGAATAAGTTAATCCATGGGAAAGATATTAAGTACTTAAAGCGAAACACCATGTGAGTCGGGGTCATGATCCGGTCCACCGGCTATAATAGTGGATCAGAGGCATTTTGCCCTATGCGTTTATTTTCCGGTTCACCGGCTATAATAGTGGATCAGAGGCGTTCTGCCCTGTGCGTATATCTTCCGGTCCACCGGCTATAATAGTGGGGCTCCCACACTCACATGGGCTATTGAATAATGTGTGGAATGGACTTATTATCATTAATGAGAATAAAAGGATAAAGCGCCGAGGAAATATTTAGCCTTTGTCCTGCATGTTATTGTGTGTTGTCTATGTGCTAAACTCGTATCATATGTCCTATGTGTTGGCCTAAGCTCGTCTGTTACCTTACTCAGTACGTAGCGTGCTGATCATTCGTTTCATGGGTGCTGCTCCTTCCCACGAGCAGAGGACCCATCTGACCTTGTGCAAGTAGGAGACCATGTTTTCGATGCTTACGATACCTACGAGGCATTGGGTGAGGCCGAGTGTTGAGCCTATCTTGGTTGGGGCCGAGAGCGAGCCGGCCGGACTCCTTTTCTATCCTTGTTTTCATCTGTTTTAATTTAGTCGTATTTGTATTATGTTCGTGTCTTGGGGAGGGACTCTTAAGTTGTAATTTTAAAAACAATGTTCTAACTATGGTTGACATCTTGTTTTATGAATGATTATGATGACTATGCACTCATGTTTTGATGGATCTTACTTGATAATTTTCTTGGTTTAGCCTTAGCACTTAGTATCGGGGCGGTAGGAGTGAACCAGTTTCGGTACTAAGTGTGGCGGTAATACCCCCAAGTTTATGGTTTTAATTCATTTTCTTCCGCTAAATCTCATAATTTAATCGAAATTTTTCCGTAATAAATTTGGGGGTGTTATACACAGACCATCAAGTTTGAGGAAAGAGGAAGTGGAACCGAGAAATTCGACTTTGGAGATCACAAATCAAAATTTGGTACAATTAATCACATCAATGGCTGAAGGTACGATTCTAAAAGATCCACAATAAGCATTGTCTAGTTAAATTATGTATATTGAATGCTTATAATATGTATTAGGGTTTCAAACATTTTTGTATGGATTGTGCATGAATTATAAACATTAGTTATTATTATTATTATTATTATTATTATTATTGTTGTTGTTATTATTTATAATTCATGTTATAATTTAGTTTAACATACCATACTGTCTTGAGTCGAATCATTGACAAAGCTAACCATCTATAAATTAAATAGTTAGTTTCAATTATCATATAATTAATCCTTTTATCCACTACAATCTCCAAATACTTTTACTTACAAAGCTGAGATAGTAGTTATAGCAAGAAATATGTAATTAGCACAAAATAATGAACATGTAACTTTAACTACTAAACTGCAACTTGACTGATTCTTTAGAATTTATATTTAACTCCAATATTTCAATGTGATATTATTTATAAAAAGGAAGAAGAGGAGTAGGAAGAAGAAGAAACTTTTGATTCTTAATGTTACTATATTTGTGAAAAAAGAAAAAAGAAATGTTCCTACCATATTAGTAATATATTTTAAAATATTAATTATTAATTAAATCAAAAAGTTCTAAATTAATTAATAAGCAAATTAAGTAGTCTAATATGGATATGCTTTTGACTAGTTAAAAGTGAATGATAAAAGATGAAATTTTGAGTATGTTTTATAAGTTATCCTAATAATAAGGTTTTTAAAAATAACTTTTAAGATCAAAATGGTTCGTCATTCAAAAATTTTCAAAAGTTATTATTATTTTTTATTTAATTAAATTAAAAATTAGTTGAAATGACCTTACCAAATACACACTATATATTTTCATTTACAAAAAGGCATATAAGAACATGTAAATATTACCATATGTATATTACAACTTCTATAAAAGTGTAGAAATATCAAATGAGGGAGAATTTGACCCTCAACTTTAATGTTGTGGACACTTTGTTGGGGTATGACCTCACTTGTTACTCTAGTATAGTCACATAGACGAGGTCAATGGAGGAGACATTATTACCTTAATTTGGTGTACCAAATATTTAAATATACTACATATATATTTTGTACAATTATGGTATAATTTTAGTATATTTTAAAATACATACTTATAATATATTAAATATATAATAAAATGAATTAAAATTACACCAAAATATACCAAAAAATACTCAAAATATTATAATGTATATTTATAAAATATATATCAAAACATACTGAAAATATACCATAATTATATTAAATATACAGATAATAATTAAATACACAGTTTATGTAATAATTTCTAACAAAGGAGCACATCTAGTGTCTTTCTTCCAATGATTTTTTCTTTTTTTGGAAAAATTGGTTTGAGGTCCAATTGAGTGGAATTAATAGGATAAAAATCAATATGATCCTAAATATTTTGTTTCATGTACAAAATATTATGTACATATAATTATACTAATATGTATACCTAATTATATACAATTGTACAGACAATATTTTCTATATGTACATGTAATTTGAATACTAAAAAAATAATCTAAATATCAAAGAAATTATTTAGCTTTAAATAGTTTGACTTAATTGGATTTTAAAATAAATTTCTCTTTTTTGGGTCAAATTATTAGTTAATCAACCCTGAAGGTCATTTAATTGGTCTACCTTACCGTTTGTAGTCACAACAATAGATGAGCGAGCTGCGTAACAAAGTTTCATATCAAGTCTATCACATAAATATAGATAAGATATAGATAATAATTCTTATCTATATTTTTATAAACTATATTATAAAATCCACACATTTTATATATAAGATAGTGGACCATAAAATTAGACTTTATAAAGTTGATCCAATCCGGTCGATCCAATTCAAATTATTTGATCAGATATTCAATCTGAATCTAAAAAATTAAATCTGATATCAATCTAAAAATTCAAAATGAATCGAATCAATCCAAACACAATCCTAATTTAGTTAATATGACGGTGACCCATATCCGAAATGACCCAAATCTAAATATTCTAATCTAACCTAAACTCGACCCATACTCGGATAGAAATTTAATAATGACCTGATTCCAAACTTATTTGACTCAAAATGACTCGACTAGAACCCAATCCATATCCAAATATAATTTCAAACTCGATTAAAACTAAATTCAAATTTAATCAATCAAGATAACATTTTATTTCATATAAATTGATACATAAATAACAATAAACTATTTTATTAATAAAATTTTCTATAAATAAAAATATGCAACCCATATATGAACAAATGAAACAAAGCTAGTAAGGCTATGTTATATTCTCTTTATTATAATATCATATTAGCATCAATTAGATTAGATTATAGAAATTTCTATTATTATTATTATTATTATTATTATTATTATTATTATTATTATTATTATTATTATTATTATCATTATATATGAAAAAATATAATTATAAATATAATAATTATAATATATATTTTCATAATAGTAGTAGTAAACTTTATATTTTTATTCCTACTATAATAATGATTATTGTATTTCTAAAGGTAACAACAAAAACAACAACAACAACAAAAATTATCAAGTATAATAATAACAATAATTATTATAATTAATATCATAATTATAATTATTATAGAAATAATTATATTTATGTATATAATAATATTTATAATTGTATTTATGACAATAACTATGATAACAATACTAATAACAATAATATTTTTTATTACATATTTTATAATAACAATTTGCTATATGATTACATATATTATTGTAAAAATTACTATAATACTCATAACAATAATAAAGTTTATTAATTAAAAGAAATTATTTTGGATGATTGAAAATTGCTAGAAAATTTTCTTATAGAAAAATTATTAGTGACGCTAATGTCGTCACTAATTTATTCACGTGAAAATAATAATAATAATAGTAATAATAATAATAAATCATAAAATTTAATTTTTTTTTATTTCAATTAAATTGATAATAATAAATATCAATACAAATTCTAAATTGAATTAACTTAGTCCAAATACAATATGACACAGAGTTTATAGACCTTAATTCACTTAACCTAAATCCAATCTTACCTTAAGTCTTTAGACATGAATCAAATCTGAATCCAAAGAAATTCGATATATTAGAAACGAATCCAACCTTATATTCTTTCGATCCAATATATACTCGATTCAAATTATTGTTATGTAAAATAAATTCGAATCTAAAAACCATTCAAATCTAAATCCATTTATACAATAATCTAATTTTAATTTGATTCAAATTTACTTAGAACTATATGATCCGTTTACCATCTCCTCATAAGACCTGTTGTTATAAGAATTTATGGTTTATTTAAAGTTGTGGACATAATAATCAACAAATTAAAAATTAGCCTTGGTGAAGCGAATGCACTTAAGGTACGATTTTATTTGAATGGGCGACTACCTAGGCCTAGCTAGCTACTTGCACTAGCTTGTTAGTTTACTTTATTTGTGTAGTGACCCAGTGTGTTTAGGGGTATTCAAATGGATTATTATAATTTAATTCAATTGAAAATATCTTAATTTATATAATTTATGTAATTTATGATATAATTTATAATATATTAGAATAAATGATTAATAATTTTCAATTCAATCTATTTTAACTCGTGGACTAAACGGGTTGATTATAAGTTATCATGGGTTAATAAAAAATAAGCATATCACTACCTAGCTCTATCTAGAGGTAGCAATCACATTGAGTGGTTCAATTTTGGGTCAGATCATTCTCGACTTGATTTGTTTATGAATCATTTTTTTGTGGTTTGATTATTAGTTGGGTTAGGTCCTTCAAGTTTGAGTCATATGAGTTATTTTATTGGTTGAGTAGGTTTTAAATTTGAGTCGTTGTAAATCTCAATCATATCAAATTAATTTGTCGGTACGACTCAGATTTAGATTATTTTGGGTTAACTGAATAGGTTGGATCATATTTGAGCTTAGCTAGCTCGTATTTGGGTGATTTCAAGATTGGACAAAGTGGGATTGGGTTATAGTGGGCATTAAAAATGTTGGATTTCAGTGGGGTAGGCTCAGGTGGAGTCTAGTCATGGTGGGTTGGAGTTAGATTGGACTAGGCTAGAGTCAAATAAGGTCGAGGTGGGGCCGAGAAGTTACTTTATGGTGGGGTGAAGTCTAATAGAGTTGGTTGAGTCTAGAAAGTGTAACACCCCTAAAATTCACTATTAAAAAAAATTCATTTTATTAAAAGAAATAACGGAAGAAAACAAAACAAAACTATAAATTTCGGGGATATTACCGCCACACTTTGTACTAGACCGGTTTACTCCTATCATTCAAATACCTAGTGCTAAGGCTAAAAGAATACAATACAATTTGCTTGAAACTCAAACCATATTTTAAATGAGAGTATCACAAATGGTTTCATTATAAGAATATAATCCACCAATGGTGGTTAAAAGAACAAATATTACATTTAAAATAGGAATTAAAAGGTGAAAGAGGTACTCTAAGGACTTTTCGGACAATCCTTATGCTCGAACCCAAGCCCTCTTGAATAGCACCTTCAATGGACCTGCAAGGGACACTGCCCATTGAATAGGTAGGGGCCCATGAATGGAACCCTTTAGTACTATGGTACCGAGTAACCTTTTAAACCACATTGGAAGGTAGGCCTGCATGCAACATATCATGCAAAACTATATAAAAAGATAACATACAGGCTAATACACAAGGTACATCTTATACAACAAGAAAATGCATAACACAAAACCCATATACTTAGTAAATTCATCACATGCCCAAGTAGGGACAAGCACTGAAGCCCAACTCATGTCATGTCAATAAATCATAATGTGAAATCAATACTTTTGGCCTTAAGCCATTAACCAATCATTATTCAATCATCTTATCTCAAATAATATCCATGTGAGTGCGGGAACCCCACTATTATAGCTGATGGACTAGAAACATATAGGGCATAACACTTTCAATGGGGGGTTGGTTCGATTAGGATATTGGGGGCTAGGAGGAGGGCAAGTGTAGGGGAGCTAGGGCAGGGACTGGGTGTAGGGGTGGAGTGGAGTTGTAAGTGGTGGTCGGGGATGGGTTATCGGCGGCTACAAGATGGAAAAAGTGGGTCAAGGGTTAGGCAGAGGAGAAGAAGGAAGAAAAAAAGAAGAAAAAAGAGGGGTTGTAGGGCTAGTTTTCGACCAAGGGAGGTAAAGGGGTGGTAGGGGATGTTGCAGGGAGTAAGTTGGTGGCTTGGAAGTAGGGGAAGCGGCGGAACGCGGAACGGCTACTGAGGGCGGTGGTGCAGGGAGGAGGCCAAGAAAGGAGGGAAAAGAAAAGAAGAGGAAGGAGGGTGGCTGGTGGGCTCGAGGGAGTCGCTTGGTGGTACAGGGTGGTAGCAGAGGGTGACAGGAGGTGGTGCAAGTGGTTGGTAGGGTGGTGGTAGTGGCGGTCAAGGGTGGCAGAGCAAAAACAAGGGAAGGAAAGGAGAAGAAGAGGTCGAGAAAGGGAAGGGTGTGGCTCAAACAAGGAAAAAATCAAAGGTTAAGGAGAGGAAAAAGGAAGGGTGGAGAGGGAAGGTGTGGCTGGTTAGGTAAGGTGCAAGAGGGTGGCCCATACGGTGGTAGGAAGAGGAGAAGAAGAAAGGAAAATAGGGCATGCGGGGAAGGGTTTACAGGGGTTGGTTTGGTCCTGAAAGGGGAAGAAAAGGTCGAGGGAGAGAGGGAGAATGAGAGCAGGCTGTAAGGAGGTAGGTTGTGGCATGGAGGAGCTACAGGAGGCAGCAATGGCGTGCTGGGGGGCATGTTTGGTCGGGTCGAAGAAGAAGATAAGAAGAAGAATAAAGAAAGAAGGAAATTGGGCCAATCGGGCGAGGGAGAAAGAAGGGAAGTAGGCTTAACCGTTCATGAGGGAGAAAGAAGAGAGAAAAAAAAAGGAATGGACTAGCCCAGCCGGGGAAGAAGGAAAGAAAGAAACGAAATGAGTGAGGCGGGCTAGGCGACGCCACAAGGGATAGGGAGGAGAAGGGGAGAGGAGTGGGCCGACGACCCATAACGCGAGGGGGAGAAAGGCCACAGGCCTGGTGGCCCGAAAGAAAAGGAAAAAGAAAGGAAAAGGAAGGAAAATAAGAAAGAAAAAAAGGAAAATCAAAAATTGGGAGGAATAAAGTAAAATAAATTTTAGGATAATATAATTTAATATTTTTGGTAGATCAATTAATTTAATAATTTAATTTATTATAATTTAATATATTGGTTTGAAAAGGGTAATTGTAGTAGAATATTAGTTTGGAAAATTATTTAAATAAAATGAGTATAATAAAATAACAAAATATTTATTTTAATTTATTAAATATTCTTATCCACATACATATACTTAAAAATCCACAAAATAATTAAATAAAATTAATTAAAAAATTAATTTATCCCAAATAAAGACTATTTATTAAATTATCAATTTTTAAAATTTTAGGATATTACAAAATGCTTGCACAAAAGTAAATTGTGGTAGCGTTGATTTTGGTATAGTATAATAGTAGTAGCACACATCCCATAATAACTTGTGGTTAACATATATTAACTTGTAACCATATAAATTTTTAAAAAATAGCCATTCAATCCATCCAGGACAAATTTATTTTTATGGATTGGATTATATAAACTGTTACCAACCCAACTCATTGAATATCCTACGAAGTTGATAGCCCATGTCAGTCAGCTTATTAATACAAATTAAGAAGTTGCCGGAGGGCCGAAATCCAGGCTTTTAGTTTAGGAAAATGAAAGAAAGATCAGTTTGTTCATCTATCTGTCTCCGTGAGCCAAAACGCCTCATTGAGAAGTTCCATTAATTATGGAGTATATATATGGAGATCAAATGAGCCCAGTGTTCCCCCAAACACTTCAGTAGGAAAGATGAATGTAATTATGGGTATCTTTCATCAACATCATGAAAAATTCAAACTCTCATCATCGCAACGCTTAATTCTGTAGTAGAAGTCACAGTATGTATGATTTGAATTTATGATCAATATTGCACTTCTGGGCAGAATTCCTATTTATAGAAAACCAATTGGGGACAGAATTTTATTTCCAAGCAAGACGGGGGCCTTTGTGTTCATCAATGAATCTAGCTGCAACCATGGGCTAGCTACATGCGTTCCTTTTTCTTTCTTTTTTTTTCCTCATAGATCTTTACTGACCGTTCCTCACCCATGTTACTTTCAACTTCATTCCAAAAAGTTAGGCATCAAATAGAAGCTACTTTCAGTGAAAGAATATATATGCATGGCCTTCTGAATTCAATATTATAGTACTTCATAATAAACGCATGGTACTTTTTGATGCCTCAAAAGGTGAAAATGATAAGCCATGGTCCTTTATTCAGATCAGAGGTGTATGCTGACTCGCTGAGAAATAGCAACGAGCAGCTTTATGTGGGGAGCACACAAGCTTTTTTCTGGGCCACTAGCCACTCTCTTGTACTGTTTTTTCTGTTCAATTTTCACAAGCTCCCATCCTCTAACCTGCAAACCTGACCAGGTTCAACCTCAGGAATATTTGGAATCCGATTAATAATCTGTACTACGATTTTGGCAGCTTATAAAAGAAGGCCATGCAGAGCCAAAACATTTGTGCACAAAATCACAAGAAGAAGAAGAAGACGGTATAAATACTACTGGCTAGCTACAGCATGTTGCAAAGTATTATATTCAAGGGCAGGAATATTGATGAGCGAAAGAGATCGAGGTGACAGTGTTTCCTAGAGTTCTTCTGAACACTTCACCCGGTGCTTCCAAATTGCATTGGCATAATATTATGCATGCCCTTGTGAAGTGTTTGGGGGAACTCTTGGTGCCACCTTCACTTGATGAAACTGACAAATTAACTAGTTTATGCAGGCGTGGTCGGCCTGCCATTTTTAGGATAGAGCTCACATCGCATGGAACTCGTGCGTTCCTGCATACATCAGTCTTGACTTCTTTTCTAGACTAATCAGGTAACTGGTCATTTATTCCAAGGAAAAGATTATTCCAATTTGTTTCAGCTGCTTGCTGTATATTTGATCTAAGTAGACTTGCCGAGTAGTATATAAATGCATATGATCCATATTTACAATGTGAGGAAATTAATGAATATGCAGAATTTTAACACCTGCATTCAGATACCTGTGTTCTTCTGTAACTGATGGTATATAATTAAGATTAATCAATCCTTGCAGCAGGCAATCCTAGAGTTCGAGTCACGCAGACTTTCAACGCCATATATACGTAGATACTCCAGCAATTAAATCAGCTGAGTTGTAGTACCTACATCATACATCATTACCCCTTTCACTTGTGCCTAGATCCATAATGAAGGATGGACGTGTTTCTTGTGACAGTCCCATGTGCATTTGTGATTTATATTCACAACAGTTTGCATACATATTAGTATCATGCCAAGCATAGCATTATGCATGTGTTCCTCTAACCAATCTTCTATTTGCTTGTTTTGTTTGACCTTAACTTTCAAAAGGATTGCTTTGTTACTAGCTATGTTCCTTCTTGTCTTTTATCTCCATGTATTATCAATATGCAATTATCGGCTACACTATAAACTTTTGTACTATGAGTTGACCTCCTAGGTCAATTAATATCTTAATTCTTATTTTGATGATAATAAACATATTTAAGAATTTAACTTGTTATTTTGGGTGTGTATGTGCTACAACACTCATATAGATAACAAGTCACACTAATTCAAACTATCTCTCAGGTGCAAAGATTTAATAAAGCAATCAAGCCTCTTAGGTACAGAGATTTAAGAGATCAATTAGGCTTTAAAACACAATAGAAGATGATATCAAGATACCTAAAGACTCAAGGACTCAAGGCTTAATATTTAAGTCTTAGGATTTTTCTTGTAAGGTTGTGTTGCTCATCAAATTTGCATGCGATACACTCCATATTCCAGCCCGACTTTTAGCAATGTCACCAAGATCATCCACGAGATGACTAGGGTATAGATCGAGATACTAAGAGAGCTAATGAGCACGGAGTTGGTGCCAATGAGACTACTAAAGATGTTGTTGCTCAAGACATTAGATTTGAGCATACATTACTAAGGATCCTTCTCTATCCAATTTAGTTCTTGATGAGTCTCTCAACCATGCTACTTAGATAGCTCGAGATGCTATAGAGATTGTAGATTCAAAGGGCACTAAGAGGGAGGATCTGGAGGCTCTAATTCCAAATGTCATAGTCACAACCTTACCATCTAACCCATCATCCTTTATTGTTCTAGGCACTATGAGTATTGATCAGGGTTCTATATAGTCCTAGGTCACAGTAGTATGTGGGTTGTATGCTTTATTTTGTTTAGTGTTATACTTGCTCTGATTGTATTTTTTTCTTTTAATGAACAACCTCTGGTAAGTGTATTTGGATGTTAGTTTTTGTATTAATCTATTGTCCTCTATGTACATGATGATTAGTGATATATGAGATGATACGTTTATACTATATGGTGTTCATTTCTAAGTTTTTTTCTTACTCTTTCTGATGTTACCTTATAGATCAACCAAATGTTACATTCTTATTATGATAGTATGCATATTCTTAGAGGGAGAATCCCTTTATGACTTTCACTTTAATATTTCTACTAATGCACCTATTTAGGGGGAGATATTAGGGTTTATTATTATTATATCCTTTGTATCTAGGTTGCTAGCATATGTTAACCTTTCTCACCTTTTGTTGATGACTGAAAAGGGGGAGAAATCAAAAATCAGATTTAAAGTAGCGAATGGTAGGAGAGAAATCAAGAATTAGATTTATATCCTTAACCTAATCATCCTTGTACTTTTTGTTTATCATCATAAAAAAGGGAGAGCTTGTTGACCTTCTAGATCAATCAATATCTTAATCATTGTTTTGATGATGACAAACATATTTAAGGTTTTAACTTATTTCTTTAAGTGTGTATGTGCTAAAACATTTATATGGATGATAAGTTGCACTAATTCAAACTATCTCTTAAATGTAAAGATTTAAGAAAACAATCAAGCTTCAACGTATAAGAGAAGATGATGCAAAGATGCCTAAAATCTCAATAACTCAAGCTTTAATCCTTAAGCCTTGGGATTTTTATTATAAGGTTGTGTTGAGCATTTACATTTTCTTTGACTTTTAGAATGTTTTAAAATACTTAAAATTCATTTCACGTAAGTTATTAGTTAGTTTTATTTTCTAGATCATTTTCAAAATGTTTTGAAAAGCTTTGGTTTTAACCAAAACTAGTTGGTTGGTTTCAAAACCAATCAATTGGTATGTGTTTTCAATCTAAGACCTTAACCCTTTCAAAAACCCTTGCAACAAATTGACTTTTCCTTAAGGACTTTTTCCATGGAAAAAAATTTATTTATCCTTGGGTTGAACACATTAACAGCTTTTAGTAAATTGATAGATTGGTCTTTAATTCGATCAATAAGTTTGCTCAACCAGTATGGGTTAAATTTTAGCAAAAAATAAGTATAATGCCCCGAATTTTTAAAAGCTTATATTTTAATAAATAAATTTTATTTTGGATAAATTAGCCTTTAAATCTTTTAATTTAATTACTTTGTGTATTTTGAGTATATAAATTTGGATATAAGTATTTAATAAAATAAAATAAATATATTATTATTTTATCATGCCCTTTTTATTAAATAATTTCCCAAACCATTATTTTACTAAATTATTCTTTTAAACCCTTATATTTTAAGTATATTAAATTAAATTATTAAATAAATTTGTTACCCAAAAATATTTCACCTTATTATTTATAAATTAAATTATTTTAATTAAAATAATTTTTCCTTTTCCCTTTTTTCCCTTTTTCCTTCTTTTCCCTTTCTTTCTTTTTCTTTTTCCTTCCTTAGGCCGCCGGTTGGCTGGCCTGCTTCGGCTGCCCGTCACCCCCCTTCCTGCGCCTGGGCCGCTGGCCCACTTCTCCCCTCCTCCCTCCTACCCTTTTTCCTTTCCTGACCCGACTTCCTTCTCCCGTGTGTCGAGCCGGCCACCCCTCCCCCTTTCTCTTCTTTCTCTCCCGATCAGGCTGGCTTGTTTCTTTAGCCGGTCTGCTGTCGCACGCAACGCCCAGTAGCCAATACCCAACCCCGACCTTTCTTTCTTTCTTCTTCTTCTTCCTTGCACCAGCGAGATTATTGCCGCCAACCTGCAACTCCCTCTTCCCGCAACTCCCTCTCCCCTATTGACCTCCCTAACCCCCCCCTCTCTCTCCCACCATTCCCTGCCATGCGGAGACCTTTCCCCCGCTCCCTGCCATCATTATTTCTTCTCTCTCTCCCAGCAACCATCATTTTGCTGCCACCCTATCGCCACCCCCTCAAGCCTACCTATCCCCTCCTCTCCCTCCTTCTTCTTTTTCTTCTTCTTCCTTTGCTTCAGCCTGTCAATTTTCGAGCCTTATGCTTTAACCGAGCCCCTCCTTTTCTCCCTTTCTTCTCCTCCCCTCTCTCCCCTTGTTTTGGTTTTTCCACCCATATCCGCCACTGCCGCTGCCTCAAACACCACCTGCACCACCTCCTGCCACCACCTACCTCACCCTCGAGCCACCACAACCTCCATCAAGCCACCCCGCAGCCCATTCTTCCTCCTGTCCTCTTTTTCTCTTCTTTATCCCCCTTATCAGCAACAGCCCTGCAACGCCTCGTCCCGCCGCCGTCCCGCCACTTCCGTCGCTACAACCCTTTCTACCATCCCCAATCATCCTTTGGTCAAAACCGTCACCCCAAAGCTTCCATTTTTCCTCCCCATTTTCCTTCCTCGCCAACCTGCATCTCAACCCCTTCCCAGCAGCCCCTCTTCGCGGCCTCTTTGCGCTTTAGCCACCTCCGACGCATCCTCGACCATCACTTACAACCCCTCTCCACCTCTGTACCATCCCCTTTCCCTAAATCCTCCCCTAACCTCTCCTTTCTTAGCCCCAAATTGCCAACCCGCAAATACCCATTTCTTTCCCCCCTTTACCACTTTCGAGCCCACTCTTCCAACTTTCCTTGCATGAGTTGCTGCCCTTGTTAAATTATTTGAGTAAAAATTTTGAGGTATAATGATATTTTAATTTAATTATTTGATTAATTAAGCATTATAATGTTTTATGACTTGATTTTATTATTTCTAATGTAATAAATCTTTATATTATTTTTAGGTATTGGTTTTCATAATCAAAGCTTGGACCTTTAACCGGAATACTGGTAAGGTTTGTTTTTGCGAAAACCGAGGTAATCGTTAAATTCCGCTTAAATGCATGGATTGACGCATGTTGGCACATTAGGCATTTTTAATGCGTATTATGTTCGATATATGTTGGTTAGTATATTATAAGTGGTTCTTGTGTTGATTGATGAAAAGGAAGCATGATAGATTGTTGCTATGTATGAAAATATTATTTGAGGTGATAAATTGTTGTTGAGGAAAATGTTAATTTTTATCCATGTTGTTTTAGGCTATTATAAATGTTTAATACATGTTTAATATTTTGTGATCCTTAGGGGATTTTATTAATATACATTGTACAAGAATATGGTATAATTTATATATGGGTGTTAATGAGTATTCTATTAACTTTAAAAGTTATGGATGATGCATTGATATTAATATTTTATGTAGCAATAATAATAATTTAATATAAGTGGAGTAATAAGGGGTAAGATGGTAAATTTGTAAGTGAAAGGATAAATTGGTAATTAGGATATTGACCGGGGGTATAAGGGTAAATTTTAGTAGAAAGGGGTATTATGGTAATTTTGGAGACAAGGGAAAAATAGTAAATTCGTTAATAAAAGGATAAAGTGGTAATTTTGGAAGTAAGGGATAAATTGGTCATTTTGGAAGTAAGGGGTGAAATTGTAATTTTGTGAATAAAGGATGAAATAGTAATTTTGTAATAATAGGGGCAATTTGGTAATTTTGTAATAAAAGGGCAATCTAGTAATTTTGTAATAAAATGGCAAATTGGTAATTTTGGAATAAAAAGGTAAAGTTGTAATTTTAAAATTAAAGGGTAAAATAGTAATTTTGTGATTAACGGGCATAATGGTAATTTGGAAATTAAAGGAGGTAAGATAGTAATTTCATAATTAAGGATAAATAGAAATTTTATAAGAAAAAGGGCGGTATGGTAATTTTTGGGAGTTATGGGGGTAAAATGGTAAATTTGAAGGTAAAGGGGTAAAACGGTAATTTTGTAAATCAAAGGGGTAAAAGTGAAAATTGGAAAGGAGTAAATTGGTAATTATAATAATTAAGAAGGGTAAAATAATAATTTAAATAACTAAAGGGTAATTTGATAATTTGATAGTAGAGAAGGGTAAAATGGTAAATATGATAAATATGAGGGGTAAGTTGGTAATTTAACTAACTAGAGGGTATTTTGGTAATTTTAATAATGGAGTAGGGTATTTTGGTAATCATGACAATTAAGAAGGGTGATTTGGTAATTTAAATGACCAAGGGGTAATTTGGTAAATTTGATGGAGAAGGGTAGTTTGGTAATTATGATCATATAAAAGGATAATTTGGTAATTTGACCAACCAGGGGCATTTTGGTAACTTTGACAATAAAGAAGGGTAGTTGGTCATTGATAATAGAGGACGATAATTGGGTATTTAACTAAATAAAGGGGTTAATTTGGTAATTGGGATAAGGAGCAAGGGTAATTTGGTAATTTGACCAACTCAAGGATAATCTATTAATTATAATAAAGGAAAAGGGCAAAGTGTTAATCTAACCAACTAAATGGAAAGCATATTAAGTGTAATAATTATTAAGGGGGATTAATGACCTAATAAGTATGAGTAATAACTTGGTAACCTAAATTGAATAAGGGGTAACTTGGTAATTTGTAACAAGGAGGGTAATATGGTAATTTTTCAAGTAAGGAAGGAATGACTTAATAATTTTATAAATAAGGGGTAAATGAGTAGTTTGTATCTAATATCTCGTTGTGATTGTGGAATTCCTAATATGATTCTAATAATGTTGATTAATGAGGTAGGAGTATTTGATGATTAGTAAGTATCACAAGCATGAATACTAATTTGAAATTAGATGAGTTAGGATGGCCTTAATGACTCCTCTATGTTCCCTTGAACAATCATTTGAATAAGAAATTTTGGATGATATCTGAACAATTAAAATTGGATAATTAGTTGATTGTTGTGCTTTTGTGATCACCATTAATTAAGACACCAATACTTAAAGTGAAAGACCTCGAGATCGGGAATGGTGGCTCTTTAGGGGTCGCTACCCTAAAGACATGGTTTAGCCCACGATATTTGGTATTTGTTGGTGTGCCTTTGTACCTCAGTCAAGCCCTATATCTACTCTATCTAGCTCTACAGATCTAGTTAGGGGGTATGCATACTTAAAGATTAGGTGTCCTTGTCGGTAGGGTACTGAGTTAGCTTTATGCACCAGTATGACCAGGGTACCTTTGCGTCCTTGGGTTACTAGTTGAAGGGTACTGAGTTGCTTTTATGGACCACGGTGACCGGTTTACCTTTGTATCCCGGGTTCTTGATCTCCCTATCGAGGCGAATAAATGGAATTGTTGTGCTGAATAACAAGGAAAATACTAATTGTTAAAGTGAAAGATTAACGAGCCGGGACCAGTTGATTTATATGATGAGTACCGATCCACCGGAAATAATAGTGGCCCAGGATGTTTTTTCCTAGTTGATGTTCATGAGTATTGATCCACCAGATATAATGGTGGCCCGGGATGTTTTTACCCTGGATGATATATATATATATATATATGTATGTATGTATTCCGACCCACCGGCCAGAATAGTGGAGGTCCTGAGCTCAATAAAATTTATTTTGGATGTGAATGAGTTATGGAGAAATACTAGTCATTGAGACAATTGATTAATGATGGGCTAATGGCCTCAAGGCTCGAAAAATATATCGATTACTCATCATGGCCTATTGATATTGGTTGACTGGTTAACGAATATATGAAAGTGAATGTTACGTATACGTTATCAATGTATGTTTGAATTATTGGATGTACAAATAATGGATCCGAATATCATGTTTGTACCTATGGTTATATCTTAATGTAGTAGTATCATGTGTAATGTGGCGTGCCAGTATTTTAAGTGCGTTTTTAAAGGGTTACTCAGTACCGTAGTACTGAAGGGTTCCCTTCGTGGGGCCCCTCCCTATTCAATGGGCAGTACCCCTTACAGGTTATTCAGGTGCTATTCAAGTGGGCTCTCGGGAAAGAGCGTAAGGTACTGTCCGGAAATTGTAGGGTTTTACTTGTCTCTTTTAAATTCGATGTATTTGTTATTTTATAACCACTGGTGTTGAATCTTTCTCTTATAAAGTGTTTACTACGCTTCTCTTATTCTTGAGTGTTTAAGTTTCTCGTAAAATGATATTTTACTCTTTTAGCCTTAGCACTTGGTACTGGAACGGTATGAGTGAACCGGTCTGGTACTAAGTGTGGCAGTAATACTCCCAAAGTTCACTGATTATTAATTGCTTCCGCAAAGTTTCTTTTAATTAAACAAAAATTTTCAGTAGTGAATTTTGGAGGTGTTACAATAATTTTATCGTGGTTTTAACACATCAAATGATTTCTCAAAACCTATCCACTATTTCTTGGAACTTATTGATTGGTTTTTCTAACCAAAATATGGGTTAAATTATTTTAAAAGTTGTTATTGCCTCATTCTAAACATATTGACTAACTTAACCAAATTGATTGATTGATTTTTCTAACCAAATCATTGATTTGCAGAATCGTTTGATGGGTTTTCAATATATTCAAGGACCAAAAATTTGTAGCTTAAATTAACTGACTAGTTTGAATAAATTGATTGACTAATTAGAAAAATTATAATTGACTCACGAGGTTCACTATTTAACCGGATTTTAATATTGATCAACTGGATATCACTAAATGCTGGAAGCTCTATCCATTATATATAGAATTAGGATAAGAGCCATGTTGATTAAATCAAGGGAAATTAGCAATGGAAGAGGGAAATATCAAGATTGATAAGTTTTAAGTTTCCAGATTCACATTATGAAAGATATAGATTTAGTATTATTTGTATTAAAAGGATTTTCATCAAACCCTTTACAATGATAAGCCAAAATTAATGGATAAGGCAAAGTGGGATGTATTATATATGATGGCTATAAGTGGAATCTGGTTAAGTCTTGCTTAGAATGCTGCATTCAACGTCATAGATTAAAAGACAGTTGTAGGTGTGATGAAGAAACTTGCCAAAATGTATGAAAATCCCTATACAATTAATAAGGTGTTTCTTATAAGAAAATTATTTAATTTATGGCGCTTCAATTAAGGATCACATTAATGAAATGAATGTGGCGTTTAGTTAATTGTGTTTCGTTGAGATCTCTGGTAATGATGAAGTTAAAGCTTTGATCTTGTTATCTTCTCTACCTAAGAGTGGGGGTACTATTATTGATGATATTAGTGGTTTCTATGGTCAAACTAAGTTGAAGTTTGAAACCTAATACTAAGTGAGAACATTCATAGGAAGGAATTAGGAGAAGACGTTGGAGGTAGTGTCTTGAATGCTTGTTTGGTTTGGGATCAATTGAGGTAAATGAAATCATTCACTTTCACATTAAGGATCACATTAATGAATCTAATGTGGTGTTCAGTTAATTCCATTTTGTTAAGGTCTCTTTTAATGATGAAGTTAAAGTTTTGTTGAGGTCTCTTTTGATGATGAAATTAAATCATTCACTTTCATTCAAAATGTTTGGGAACTTATTTACAAACATTCACCTAGGTTAATGGAGGTTAAAATTTCACCCCAAATCACGCCAATTTTATTATCCCTATTTTGGGGGTAATTATGGTTAAGGGTAAAATTTAACTAGTATAACCTTCATTCACCCCAATCCAAATGCAATTAAAACAACTTTCACCTAGGTGAGATACATATTATCTAAACGTCATTTTAAAATATACCTTGATTCACATCCATTTCTCTCACCTAGGTAAATTTTTAATGTTTACTCTTACCTCGATTTACCTACATCCAAATGAACCATGAGTGTTACTAGTAATGGAAGGAGAAACAATAAAAGCTTCATAAACCATATTAGATCTAAATCTAGAGGCAAGTACAAAAACATAGTCAAGTGGCTTGTTGGAATTGTAGTGAGAAGGGGCATCTCAAGAAAGAGTGCAAGAAACCCAAGAATAAAAAGAAAAAAAATTATGAGTATGAAAGTGATAATTATGCATATTATATTGATGATTCTGATGTTTTCGTCTATAGTGTGGATAATCTATTGGATCCATGAATTTTGGATTTTGGGGCTTTGTTTCATTCTCTAAGTACCAATAATCTATTTCAAAATTTTCAATCAACATAGCTTGGGAAGGTATACCTTAAAAAACAAGTAATAGGAGATTTTTGACAAAGGTTATGTGATGATTATAACTTCCATCAAATGTAAATAAGATCTTGATAATGTTTGATTCATCCTAATTGAAAATGAATCTAAATATTGGTTATTCACTTTGACATTATAGGTCATAAGATCATGTTTGGGGAGAGTCCCTTGAAGGGTGTTATAAGGATAAGACCGGGATCCAAGACATAGCCAATGTACTCTATAGTTTGGTTGAAGAGAGTGGCAGATGTGACTAAAGACTTGGTTTGCTCAAAATTGTAGCATTATAGGTTTAGCTACATGAGTGAAAATAGAACAAAAGTTATGGCTTAAAAATGTGATTTTCCTAATATGAAAGATGTATACTTGGGTCTTTGTGAGATTTATTTTTATGACAACTAGAAGAGGGTTGGCTTCACAAAGACAATAAAGAGAGTCTAAGACAAAGTAGTTGAATTTAGTGCACACGGATATGTGGGGCCCTATTCCATTACTATAAGTAAGAAGCTTTTAGTATTATGTCACCTTCATTAATAATTGCGATTGGTAGGAGTATGACTTTTAAACTTAAGTAAGATATTTTAACGATTTTCAAGACATGGAAGGAACTTGATTAAAGCTCAAGTGCCTTAAATCAAATAATGGGGATAAGTACAACAGTACAAATTTTCATAAATTTGTTGATGATAGTAGGATCTAGTGGGAAAATATTGTTACCATGAAGCAACATTATAATGGGGTTGCTAAGAGGATGAATATGACCTTTAATGAGTGTACTACGAGCATGAGATTACACTCAGGATAACCAAAGTAGTTGTGGAATGATGTAGTGAGTACCACTAACTATTTGATAAATAGGGGTCATAGTTCCACTTGATATTAGAATATGAGAGGAGATTTATTCAGGAAAGAAGGTATGTTTATCTCACCTAAGAACCTTTGTTGTGTATCAAATGTGTATGTTGATGTTGAGAGTAAGGATAAGCTTGATCCTAAGTTAATTAAATGGTATTGGTTATGGTAATAGTGAGTTTGGTTATAAATTCTAGGATGATGTGTACAAAAGGGTAGTTAGATATTGTGATGTTTTGTTTGGTGATTTTATGTTGTATAAGAATAGGAAAATTGGTTTGAGTAATGGTCAAGCCAAAAATCCTGATCCTATTGATTGTGATGAGAATTTAGACTACTATTAGCCATGAGCGACCTCAAAGGGTGTGTAGTTTTTGATCATGTTGTTCTGGCACTAACATTCCATAGGTCAACTAGGAGTACTAAAGGTCATACACTTGCAAATTATTCTCTTAAATTCCATTATTTATTGTTGACTAATGTTGGGAAGCTAAAATCTTTTGAGGAAGTTGTGCATGTGGAAGATTCATTTAAGTGGGAGTAATCCATAGATGGTGATATGAGGTCCCTAGAAAATAATGTGAAATAATCTTAGGGGGTGAGAATAGGATTTAAGGAAATGGAAATGACAAATATAAAATTTACACACAACGTATAGTGTTTCAAGAGCAAATTACTCTTTACATCCATGATAAACACATAAAATATACATTATCTTAGTGCATTTCAAGCATGATTTATAGGTTTTTGATACATATTTCATGTTTAAATTGAGGATACTACTTTGGTTTGTATTCTTATGTGTCGATATTGGATAAATATTGAAAGATTTGATGATTTTTGGAATTTAAACAATAGTTTGGAGCCACAATGAGATTTAGAATGCATGGTTCAAGAAGAAAATGGATGCACGTGTATAAAGAACTAAAATTTTAGCCATGATGAAATATTGATCTCAGAAAAATAAAAAGACCAAAGTTTTCATTATCTTCAATATATTTCCAATGCAACTTGCATCACATTAATCTAATGTTGGACAAAAATATTACAGTCAGACTGCCCAAACAATCACGAATTAAGTAAGACAACACGTGACACACCTGTAATTTGATTACAACATCTACAAAACTTATTTTTTTTTTTCTAGATTTGTAAGACATATATATATGGATGTTATCTTAGGGTTTATAGGATATTTTTATCTTTCTCTTAGTCTCATATTAGTTTCTAGGTCTATAACTCAAGTATTGAAGAAAAATGAAGGATTTCTTATGCAAGATTGGATTGCAACTCTCCATCTTGAAATTTTTAATCAAAATATTGGTTCTTTCTTTATTCTCTTTAACAAATTTCTTCATGTGATTGAATTGAATAGTTATTTTATGATTTATTTATTCCCAATTATGTGTGAGTAGATTCTTTGTCCGGGATTGAGAAATAACCCAACTTTTTGGTAATTGATAAAGAATAAATATACGTTCTTTGTGAAATTTTGAATTTTTAAGCTTAATTTCTTGTGATTGGAATTTTTTGACTTATTTGATCACCAAATTAGAAATCATAGGTAATGAATTAATAAAATAAAAGGTGAAAATTAATACCTGATGTCTACAAATTAAGTAGAGAATTTGAATTATGAAAGTAGACTATATTCCTTGGGGATTCTATTAGATTAGCAAGAAGTTTAATGGGTTGAATTTAATCTTAATTCCATCAAATTATGTAATTGTTTAATTAAGCACGATATTTAGACCTTGAAAGAGGCATTAGATTAATTTAGGTTAATTCACCCTTTTTAGCTTAAACCAACACCGAGAGCTGCAGTAATTCATCATTGAGTACTAAAGTTGTGGTGAAAACCAAATCCTAGCCCTTCATTATATTAAATTCCACCCAATTAAATAATTTATTATTATTATTTAATCTTGTAAATTTTATTCTTTTTTACCTTACTAATTGTTTTAGCTAGTCAAAAATGTTAATTTTTCTAATTAACCCCCATCTCTATGGGATCAACATTGATAGATATAATGAATCCTTGTGCTTGAAGATTTTTCTATCAAGTTTTTAGTTTTGTCACCAAAGATTGAACTTGGGCCACGCACGTGAAATACAGGAATACTCACCACTATACTACAATGACTAGCAGTTCATGAACAAATTAGTCTCTACATCCATTGTTAAAAGGTTTTTCCTTTAAGATTTTGAACAAGTGACATGGTTTTACTAATTACCTTTTCTTGGTTTATGAGCTTTACAATCATAGTGACTATTTAAGATATAATTTACAACTTTTACTATTTATTTTCTCTAGAATCCCAACAATAATCTCTCAATAATGATAGACAAACACTCACTAACACATTTGTAATGAATATTGTAAGGTGGTTGTGATTACAATTGGTTGTCACAGAAAAAATAAGATATAAAAGTGTAAAAATTAGATGATATGTAATATAGATAGATATACTAAAAGATATTACAATTGTAGAGCAATTATAGCTAAGAGAAGTGAGCAATGAATACTTTTTAATGAAAAATCAGGATTTGAAAGTCATGATAGTTTTAAATGACAAATTAAATGATTGAGAGAGCATATGATTAATTACACAAAAAATATAGTTAAAAATTCATTTAATAAATGTTGAGGTTTCTACTTTATAAGTATTACCCTCTTCGGGTATCCATTAAGCACAAATGGACCAAAAAAGTTGTATCCCCAACTAGCATAAAATCATCATGTTATGCTCACCAATCAATCGATTTAGGAAAACTAGTCAATTAGTTGTACATACAATCAATTGATTGTTCAAACAATCAACTTAATATGTTCAAACCTAAGATGAAAAAAATGTACCGTTACACAAACTAGTCGATTAATTATTAAAACTAGTATATTGGTTTTGTGTTGTACACAATTGGTCCTATGAACATATTTGAATGGTTCCATACTTTTGTAAACTAGTTGATGTATCCTTGAGACCACCAAATTGGTTTACAATAACATTTTGATCAATTTTTTCCTTGGGCAAATTCATTTTTCACTTCATCACAGCCCTTAGCTTAGTTGGTTAAGCTTGCTAATTGGTTTGGAAAAACCAATCAATATGTTTAAACAAAGATGAATGGGTTTCTGTAGAAGCAAAAACCATGGATTGGTTGGTTAGACCAATCAATTGAGTTTCCAAACCAATTAATTAGTTTAATAAAACTAGTTGATGTATTTAAACATATACAAATGAGTTTCTATAGGAGTGAAATTCATGGACTGATTTAGTCAAACCAGTTGATCCGTCTAAGTTTTTACACATTCAATACCCAAGCTTTAAACTAAACTAGTTGATTGGTCTGAGATCATCCTAGTGGTTCTGACTAGAACCAAATAACAAGTTTTGAAAACACTTGGAAAGATTTATAAATCAAGATCGGCCATGAATGCACATAAATTGAATTCAAGTTAAGTGTTTAAAACTTTTCAAATAGTCTAAATCAAAACATGAAATTACTCAATTTAACTCTTTATAATAAAACTTTAGACTTAGAAATATAACCCTTAAACCTTATCAACAAAACAAGGATAAAGATATTATTTGAATTTGAGGTAAATAGAATGAAACTTCAGAACTTACTAGACTTTTAATTGGGAAGAGAGCACTACTTAATAAATGGTTGTATTATAATAACAAGGGACTTGATGATACTAAGAGGTATAAGGCAATATTAGTGGTTAAGGGATATTCACATAAGAATTTCATTGATTATAATGAGATATTTGCTTATGTGGTGAAGATATCTACTATCATAATGTTGTTCAGTATTGTGGCTTCCAAGTTTTTTCATTTAGAGTATATGGATATGAAGACAACGTTCTTACATAATGATTTGGAGGAGGAGTTATAAATGGCACAACAATATGGATATATGGTTCTATGTCATAAGGGCTTTATTGTAAGCTAAAGAAGAGCTTGTATGGACTTAAGCAAGTATTAAGGTAGTGGTACTCAAAGTTTGATGTGTTAATGTATGATATTAATTTTAGAAGAAGTGAGCAAGATCATTGTTTCATTTTCAGGAGGCCTAACTATCTCAAAGTGATTACATTGAGAACCTGATTTACATGTTTGGTGTTTAAGATGCAAAGCTGAGGATCATTCTACTAGGAATTCATTTCAAATTTTCAAAGGCACATCTACAAAGACAACAAGAGAGCGAGAATACATGGACAGGGTCCCTTATACATATGTAATGTTATGGTGTGTACCATACCAAAGATTGCTCATGTTGTTGGAGTGATTAGCAGGTCTGTGTCTAAACTTGAGAAGACTCGTTAGGAGGCAATCAAGTATCTCTTGAGGTATTTAAAGGATACTTTGAATCAATCTTTTATGTTTGGAAGAGGTGATATTATGTTAGAAGGTTTATTCAATGTTGATTTTATTAGAGATTTTGTTATTAGTAAAAGTACTTTAGGATACATCTTCACTATAGGAGGTAATACTTTTAGTTGGATATCGAAGCTTCAAAATTTTACCTCTTTGTCTATAATAAAAACTGAATATATGGCTATGCTAGAGATAGGAAAGGAGATGGTGCGGTTTTCCACATTTTTGGAGGACATAAGCTAGAAGAAAAATGACATTATATTCTACAATGATCATTGTAGAGTGTAATTTAGCTCACATGAAATCCAATATTTCACTCAAGAAAAAAGTGTGTTAGAAGGAGGTATCACTTCATTCACAATCTTGTGAAAGATAAAGTGGTGATTCTACATATGGTATTGATTTTGAGGAATCCCATTGATATGTTGACTAAGTGTGTTGACACTAAGAAATTGAGGTTGTGCATGACCTTAGTTGGTCTCCTTAATTGATCTTGAGTGTTTTCTTATGGCTAGCTGACAATGGCTGTTGATATCTTGATTTTTAGTGTCCAAGTAGGATATTTTCACTATTTGTTAAATTTTTTAAAGTATCCCTTTGGAGTTATGCATAAAATTAAAATTTATTTGGAGGCATTTGGAGGTTTATAAGAGTAGGTAGTGCCAGTATCCATGTAATTGTGAAGTTTGGGAAGGAAAGGGTGAATATTGGAAGATATATGTGTCAAAGATACCCCTAGTGTTGATCAAAACGACCAAGTTGATGGACACGGCCCCTTGGGTGTTGATCAATATGGCCATGTTGATAAACATAACCCTTGGTTATTGATCAACACAATCATGTTGATGGATGTGGGCCCTCACAGCGTGGATTGACACGGACATGTTGATAGACATGACCCCTAGTATTGATTAGCACTCGTGTTGATTCCCTTAGAATAGTTATGGCTAATAGTCAACATGATGGTGTCGTGTTGGGCAACATAATTGTGTCCATTGACATAAAGGACCCGTGTTGGTCAACATGCCTGTATTGACGATGTTTTTTCCACCGCCTCGATGCCATTTATTTCTATTTCTATATATTTGAGAATGCCATTTTTGGTTTGGATTATATAAGAACTATCCTAAGGGATAAAAACTCTATATTTGGGCGATCCATGTATTCATTAATAAATTAATAAAATTTCTAGTCTCAAATCATGGATTGAGTAATTGCTAACCACATAAAATTTATTGCGTCATTTTTTTTATTCCTCAACTTGATTTTTTTATTCTTTTCATTTACTTGGTGATTGAATATCACAACATAAATAAGCTCCTTCAAGCTATGAATTAGAGATTCATATATAAAGTTCATATCAAGCTAGCTACAACCAATATTGAATTTTTGATAGAGTACAAGAAATATAGCCATGTTACATTCATTATTCTTATTCATAAGTTTTTAAAGCCTTATTCTTGCTCATGATTTTGCAATCTAGAAATTCATAGGTGAAGGATAAATTTTCCCTTGTTTAGCTAGCCTTTCATATATTAATTTCTTCATGAGCTCTATCTATCAATCTCATTTTTCATGTACCTAACAATGAATACCATAATAAATAAATAAAAATCTTTTTATCAATGGTTGACTCATGGAGGGAATTAAGCCAACACAAGATCATTCTAAAATCCCTTACTAAACTAATCTCTTACTTCATGTTTACAACTAAGTTGGAATTTTCATATGAGAGAAGAAACATAGCAAGGACACCACCAATATCAAATGGGTACTATACTTTGATGAATGTATATTTTTAACTATTTTATATCCTTTTAATTTAAGATTTTGTTATTTATTTGAATAATATATGATATGATGTTAACTATATTAATTTTAATTATTTTTTTAATTTATAATAATCTCATAAATTTAATTAAGTTTGAGCATAATGGTGATTCTTGCACAGATAGTGAGATCTTGTGGTATTTTGATTATAACTTTCACATACAAACTTAGAATTAGGTGATTAAAATGTATATACAAAGATAAATTAAAGATATTTAATTCCTATTTATATATATTTTCTCTATTTCTGAATGGCATTGGAAAAACTTTAGGTTAGAGTTATAACTAAAAATATTCTTTAAGATAAAGCGCACTAGCTAATATCTTAGGAGTTAACTTATTAATCACTAACTTATTTTTTTGTTGGATACTTGTAGATATTTCAAATAGGGAACATCAACATTAATGTCAGAAAGATATAAAGAAAAGAAAAGAACAAAAGAATTGAAAAGTAATCCCACTTAAGAATTTAAATACAAAATAAAGACAAGATAAAAGGAAGGAAAAGAAACTATATGCCAACCACATCTTGTTGGGGGCACCGTACATGGGTGAGAAACACAAGAATACATAAATGTACCACAAAAGAAAAATACGGAGGAATTAAAGAATTTGACTTGTTAACCAAATGCCATAATCCTTCGTAATCTACAACATAAGATAAAAGGAAAAGATTAGTGAGAGATATATATATTCATCTCATGTCAAAGAATAAAAAAAGAGGGAAGAAGCCACAATAGAGAGGACAATGATGCTCCATCAATTTTAAAGAAAAGTTGAGAGAGAACGATAAGAGAACAAATGATGCAAGCGATGGGTGCGCAACACCGAAGCCGATAAAGAAAATTTAATACCGTTGGCCATCCATACAACATTATTTTTTAGTTCGATTTTAGTTTTGAAGTTTTGTGATTTTATAATCTAAAATTCTCAAGTTTAATATTTTACGTATAATTTATATTCTTTAATTAATTAAATTTAATGTAATTAATATAATTTTCTTTATATTTATAGATTAATGGATTACTCTATGTGTTTTATGTTATTTTCTAGATAATTCCTAATTAATAGACTAATCACCTTAAATTAGCGTCTAACAAGTTGAGAAAATATGCAAGAGATAATTCTCCACTTTAGGTTGAATAACATAAATAAGATTTGAATGAGTTGTGAGAATAATTACATAATTTCTGAAATAATAGGGGAAGATAATTAATTAATTAAACATAAATCGTTGTTGTTGATTTAAATCCTTTAACTATAGATAACGTGACTGATAATTAGCGATAGGATAACGTATCTCGAGATAGTGCGTTAGTTTAATATTTCCATTGACACATAGCGAGGATTTGAAAAGATCATATAATTGATTAATTGATTATTGTAATTGGATAGCGGTAGATCCGGATTCCTTATTAGCTCTTATTAGTTGATTTAACTTTTATTATATTTTATTTGATTTCATTTTATCTTAATTTAGTTTATTCTAAAAAATTTAGTTTAGAATGAGTTATTTTTTTTATTTGATTTCAATCACATCTACCTTGTGTTTTGTATTACTTGTGATCGATATACTTGTTGATAGGTATGTTCAACTGACATTAAGTTTTTGGTACTGTTGCCAAAGACTAATTTAATAGCTTTAGGCTAGAACATTTAAGCTTGATCTAAGAAAAAAATATCTTTTATTTTATTTTATTGATTTAATCAACTTTTCTTGGTCTTTGGTATTCTTGTATTGATGTAGGTCACAGCTACATGACCCGAAACAATCCTAGTGACTTGGTAGTCTTGAATCTAGAGATTGAAAGAAATTTTCATAAATTAAGGGCGCATTTAAAAATTATTATCACTACAAAGAAATAAAATAAAAATATAACTCATAGGGAGTAAAATCATCTACAACAAGTTGGAAAAAATGACTCATTAAAATACTATACTACCCCTAGTATAGTAGATTTAGGATCAAGCATTAGAAGATTCGTGGTTGAAGCACATAATTTCAAGATCAATCCTACTATCATTTAGATGATACAGACGTCGTTCCAATTTGGAGGTACACCTAATGAGGACCCGCATACTCATATTATCACTTTTATTGAAATATGTGATACCTTTAAAATAAATGATGTTTCTAATAATGCTATTAGACTTAGATTGTTTCCATTCTCATTAAGTGATAAGGATAAGAGTTAACAGAATTCTTTAGCACCTGGTTCTATTATAACTAGGAATGAATTAGTGAAGTTTCTTTCTAAATTCTTTCCACCTACGAAATCTTCTGAGTTAAGAAAGAACATCACCACTTTTGTATAAAATGATTTATAATCATTATATGATGCATGTGAACAATTTAAGGAATTTTTAAGAAAATTCCCATGTAATAGCTTGCTTATTTGGTTACAAATGAAAATGTGTTATTATGGTGTCTCTGTTACCAACTATTCTATGCTAGATGTAACTGTAAGTGGTACTATTATGAATAAGACTCTAGAGCAAGTTTATGATTTTATCGAAGAATTAGCCTCAAATTTCCACCAATGGCATTCTAAATGTGTTCTAGTACAAATAAATGTGGGAATTCATTCTATAGATGCCACCATAACATTAGTAGCTAAAATGGATTTAATCACTAAGAGATTGTATAATTTGAATGGTGCTTCATGTATGCAAGTTGAAGAAAATGTACCTAGTTATGACTTATGTGGTGCACCACATGTCAGCACAGAGTAGGTAGTCATTTCTGACCATTTTTTGATCAAGTTAATTTTATTGCCAGCAATGCTGGTAAGCAAAACAATTCATACTCCAAGTGTACAATCCAAGGTGGATGAACCATCCAAACTTCATTTGTAAGGCCTAATGGATTCTCACTACAAAGGCCTATGTCACTTACTCCAATATTGCCTCATCAACCATATAAGCCTTCCTTAGAATAAATTATGAGCAAACTCATTAGCATTATGCAGACATGATTCCAAAATTAAGAGGCCTCAATCAAGAACTTGGAAGCACAAATTAGATAATTAGCCACTACGACAAAAAGGGTCTACAGCGGCGACAACTGTCGTGGCTGTAGATAAGAATACAGCGACGACATGTCGAAGCTAAATACAATTTCGTGACGAAATTTTTAGGATAAAATTTGTCGCTACTATAGATATACAGCGACGACATAGTCGTCGCTCTAAACATAGCCCGAAAATTTTCCTCCAAAAAATACTAATTTATCATAAAAAATAAAATAATAAGAAACATACAACGACGACATGTCGCGGTTGTAGTTGTCGAAGCTAAAATGATATCTGTGAGCGCGAATATTTCCCTCTAAATTTTTGCCAAAAAATTAATAATAAAATTTTGGAAGCTACAGCGGCGACTTATCGTAGCTGTAGGTTTACGATTAAAATTTTCCCACCGAAATGGCTTGAAACAGAATGGCGTCATTTTTTTGGAAGCTACAGCGGTGACATTTTACCTCTACAGCCACAACATGTCGTAGCTGTAGGTCCATTATTAAACTTTTCCCATCGAAATGGCTTGAAACGGAATGATGTTGTTTTTATGTCTACAGCCGCGACATTGTGCCTCTAGCCAACCGCGCGTTCGACCTTTCGCTTGCGTCGTTGTTCTCCACCGCGTATGCATTTTCTTCTTCAATTTCTTTGATTTTGTTGTTGTTTTCTTCTCCACCGCCAGCATTCAAGGTCTTCCAAGCCAACAACAATTCACGGCTTTGCGCAGTCCGGTGATCTTATTGGATTTCAGAGATTGCTCAAAACCAACGCTTCTCTCCTCAACGAACGAAACCCCGTTGTATGCTACCTTCACCTCTCTACTAATTTTGATGCATCTGTTAATTGGGTATCAAGAATAGAATCCCCCTCCCATTTTAGCATAATTTGTGATGGAGAATTTCTTATTTGATTCTTTTGTTGTCGAAGGGTTCCCTGCATTCATACTGTTTTGATGAAAAAGAGTAATCGAGGCTCTTGATAAAAACTCTGATATTAGATCTATTTATTTTGTGATTTGTTTCTGCTAATGTGTTGGCTTTTCTTGTGTAAATATTTGGTTGTTGTTTCTGTTCAGGGATCAAAACCTGATATTTCAGTATTTATAAATAAATCAATGTGGGATTGATTGGAGTGGAGAACGGGTATAATCAGTAAATGCAATGGACTATGAGGTTTTGGCGTATAAATTTGAATACATCATGTATGAGTGTTGTTTCGGTTAAATTTAATTTAACTTTCATGTACTTCGGAGGTCAATAGTTAAATTGAGAATGGGTGGTTGATGTCAGGGAAATTGTAGTAGTGTTGCTTACACCTTTATGACTTTCTCTGGGTGATATGAAATATATAATGCATCTTTTTTGCTATTGAAGCTTCAAAGTTGGGTTGTTTAAGTATGATTCAAGTTTATATCAGATATGAGGCTTTGGAAATCAAGGCTTCTGGCTTTTAATTTTAAATACCACAAATTATCTTTAATTAATTTTTTATGTTCTTGTATTAATTTGTACAGTGTTGGTTTGATTTTGACGAGTGGAAGCAAGATCCAATTTGGCCTTATGTCAGTGCTGGTTTGGAAAGGTTGTTGGTTGATACATACAGGAATAGGAAGTGTAAGTTGAAGCAGTTTCACAACAAAAATCCAACCAAAAGACCCCCTACAATCAATGAGATCAATTGGAAAAGATTGATAGAGTACTGGAATGATCCTCAAGTTAAGGTAATATGTATTTAGAAATTAAATATTTAGATTATATAAATATTGTATATAAAATAAAGTGATATTTATGTAGGCTAAGGCTGAAGTGAATAAAGCTAATAGGGCTAAGCAACTAAATCCCAGCCTTCATGGTTCTGCTTCAATAACGTTATATCGTCATAAGAAAGTATATGAAAATTATAATTATAAATTTTAATAAGAGTATTATGAATATACTAATGTATTTTTATTAAATATTACAGGCTGACCCTCAGACTAAAAAAGCCTTAAGTGAAGTGGAGACTTATAAGGACATGCACCAAAAAGATGAAAAATGGGTTACTCCTTTAGCAGAGGAAAAATATGTTAGTATAATGATGTTAATTAATACATTTTCATACCTTATCAATCTTTATTACAATTTATCAAACTTAAATTTTCCCTTATCTGCAGAATGAGATGTTAAAGCTTCGTGAAGAGTATCTCTCTCAGAGCCAGATAGGGAGCACTGATTGTAGATCTTCGGACCCATCAAATGCTGAAATGACCCCTGTAGCTCTGGACGAGATGAAGGTAGTCGAGGAAGTACTTGGTACTCGTCGAGGCCATAGGATTGGCATTAGCCGAAAACCAAAAGGGTCGGCAACTAGCTCTTCTGTTACAAGCTTTCCATTACAGCCACCACCACCGCCACCATCTGATCCTCGAATTGAAGAGTTGATGTCTACGGTCCAGAGACAAAATGAAGTTATTTCCCAACATGAAGCTACCATTAAAATAATGGAAGAGTTTATGTCTTTAAATAGCCAGAAGGAGCCCTATGAATATGGCTCAAACTTGAGGGTTGATGTCTGATTTACATGTCTTTAATTTCGGATAATATTGTTATCTGTCTTTTATTAAACTCTTATAATTGTTTGTATTATTAAACTTTTATAACTATCGTATATTTATATTTATTAGCATAATAGATTCGCTTATTAGTAAAATAATATTGTATGTTATTTTAAATCATGGTCGTACAAGAAAATTTTATAATTCTAAAAATTGTAGCAATTATAGATAGATATAAACGATTGAGATATGTGAAAATTCGCCGCTGTACACACCTACAGCCGCGACATGTCGCGGCTATATTTCTATTATTTTCCAACAAAGAAACAAAATTTAAACTTGTCGTGGCTGTAGACAATTTTAGCCACGACATGTCGTCGCTGAAAGCATCTACAGTTTCCAACAAAGAAACAAAATTTAAACTTGTCGTGCCTGTATTTCTATTATTTTCCAAAAAATAAAACAAAATTCAAACTTGTCGTGGCTGTAGACAATTTTAGCCACGACATGTCGTCTCTGCAAGCGTCTACAACCACGACAAGTCGTGGCTGTATTTCTACAATTTCAAAAAATTGAAACAATATTCAAACGTGTCGTGGCTAAAAGGTCTTTCAACCACAAGTTTTCAGCGACGATTTTACAGTGACGACATGTCGCGGCTATACATCTACAGCCACGACTTTTTCACTTTCAGCGGCGAAATTTTGTTGCCGCTAAAGACCCTTTTTGTCGTAGTGAGCTAAGGCAAATTCTAGAAGGGTGTCTAACATATTGTCAAAATACACGATGAAAAACCCAAAAGAGCAAGTCAATGACATATCATTAAGGAGTGGGAAGACGTTACTCAAATCACAACACCAAGAGGCAAAGAAAGAAGAGGAGAAAGCTCTCAAATCAGTATCTATATCACAAGAAGAGGTTACTAAGACCCCATTTCAAGAGGTAAAACCATATGTTCCTCCTCCTCTATTTCTAGGAAAGATATTCCAAAGTAAGTTAACTGCACAATGTGCTAAATTTCTAGATTTTTTTAAAAAAAGTATATATTAATTTGCTATTGATTGATATCGTGAGGAATATGGCTAACTATGTCAAATATCTTAAGTACATTCTTACTCACAAAAGGAAATTGGATGATTGTGATACCATTAAATTAAATAAGGAGTGGTAAACTATTTTAAAAAACACATTACCTCCTAATATGAAAGACCTATGAAGATTGAATATTCCTTGTGTGATTGACAATTTAACATTCAACAAAGTACTTTGCGACTTAGGTGCTAGCATAAATTTAATGCCTTTCTCAATTTTTAATCATTTGGTTTTAGGATAGTTAAAACCCATATATTTTGTAGTCGGATGATAGATCTATTAAGTATTTTAGGGATAGAGGAAGTCTCAGTGAAAGTAAAAAAATTTATATTTTATGTTGATTTTATTGTACTTGATATGGAAGAAAATTAAAAGAGTTCTCTAACTATTGGTATACCATTTATAGCTATAGGAAAGACTCTAATTGATGTCCATGAGGGTAAGTTTATTCCTCAATTCTAAGGTGAGGAAATTCTATTCAATGTCTTTAAAAGCATGAAATACCCTTCTAAGAATGACACTTGCTATAACATTGATTTATTGGATGAAGTGATTAATGATTGTTTTTAAGCAAGTGTCATACAAGATCCTTTAGATAGCTTCTTGGTACAATCCCAAGGGAATGAATATGAAGAAGGAGTCATTCAATACCTAAGCTCTCATCCACCGATGAGAAAAACAAAGTAGCCTGGTTACAAAGGATAAAGTAAGATCAAGTCCCAAAGTTAAAAGCATCTATTGAGGGGCCACTAAATTTGTAGCACAAGCCACTTTTCGAACACTTAAAGTATGTTTATTCTAACTATAATGATACACTACAAGAATAAAAGTTGATGAGAATACTTAGGGATCGAAATAATGCCTTTGGATGTACCATCATCGATATTAAGGGGATTAGGCCTTCCACATGCATGAACAAAATCCTCATGGAATATAACTATACCAAAGTTTTCATACCTCAAAGATGACTAAATCCAACAATGTAAAAGATGGTGAAGAAAGAGGTAATGAAACTATTAGATGTAGGTATGATCTATCCCATCTTTGATAGATCTTGAGTAAGTTATGTACAAGTGGTTCCTAAGAAAGGTGGAATTCTTGTGTAAGAATGATAATAATGAGTTGATGCCTACTATAACTATTACTAGATGACGTGTTTGTATTGATTTTTAAAAATTAAAGGAGATGATAAGAAAAATCATTTTCCCTTCCTTTTATTAACTAAAAGCTTGAGTGTTTAGCGTGACATGACTTTTATTGCTTTCTAGATGACTATTTTGGTTATATGCATATTCCTATTTTTCTCAAGGACCATGAAAATTCCAATTTTACTTGTCCTCATGGCACTTTCGCATATAATAATATTCCTTTTTCCCTTAGTAATGCTCCTAATACGTTATAAACATGCTTGATGGAAATATTTCGTAACATGGTTGAGAAATTTATGAAAAATTTTATGGATGATTTTTCAATGTTTAGCTCATCTTTTGATGTATAATTGGATAACCTTGATCTTGTGCTAAATCTTTTTGAGGAAACTAATCTTATTTTAAATTGGGAAAAATGTCATCTAATGGTGCAATAAGGGATAGTGCTATGACATAAAATCTCATGTAAGGGAATAGAGGTAGATAAAGAAAAATTTAAAATTATTAAAAAAATACCTCCTCCAAAATATATTAAGGACATTCTTAGTTTTCTTGGTCAATTTGGTTTCTAAAGAAGATTCATTAAGTAATTTTTAAAAAATTCAAAGCCTCTCTCCGGTCTATTGGCTAAAGATGTAACCTTTGAATTTTATAATGCATGCTTAAAGGGTTTTAACACTTTTAAAGAAAAACTTATGAATGATCCTATTATTGCTCTAAATTAGAATCTTCCGTTTAAAATCATGTGTGATACTAGTGATGTTGTTGTAGGGAGTAGTTTTGGGACAATGTAAGGATAAACGTTTACATACTATTTATTATGCTAGAAAAATTTCAAATTGTGCGCAAAAGAATTATGTTACTACTAAAAAAATAATTGTTAGCTATTGTTTTTGCTTTTGATAAGTTTTGTCCTTACTTGTTGCCGAATAAAATCATTGTATATATTGGTTATGTTGCTTTGAGACATCTTTTATTAAGTAAGATGCTAAGCCCAGAATTATCCGATGGATCCTACTACTACTACTACAAGAGTTTGATTTAAAAACAAGTAATAAGAAGGGAAGCAAGAACAACGTTGCAAGTCACCTCTCTTTTCTACCATCACAATATGAGGTAAATAAGGAGGTTGAGGTCATTCATAGAACATTTCCATATGAAACACACTACAAAGTTACAAATCATCCCTAATATGCTGATATTGCAAATTACCTTACTATAGGTGAAAGGAGGCTCCTACAATTAAATGAGCTTGATGAATTTTGTAATACCCCAAATTTCAAAACCTGAAATTTGAATATTTAATCTTCATTTGGGATAAATTAATTTTTACATTATTAATTAAAATATTTTGTGGACTTTCAATTTATAAAAATGAATATGATTATCTAATAAATTAAAATAAATATTTTGATATTTTATCATAATTTTTTTTAAATAATTTCCTAAACCCATATTTTACTAAAATTATCCTCTTAAATTAATATATTAAAATTTAAATAAATTAATTTATTAAGGATAATTTATCCATTGAAATAATTAAATAACCTATTTTTAAAAATTATTTTATTTTTATTTCTCCCCTTTTTCCTTTTTCCTTCCCTTTTTTCCTTTCTTTTTCCTTTTTCTTCCTTCTTCCTCATTTGGGTCGCCCGATCTGCTTCTTCTTATTCCTCCCTTGCTGGCCCCTCATCTTCCTTCCCTCCCTTTCTCACCCACCTCCCTTCTTCTTCTTCTTCTTCTTCTTCTTCATTTCCATTTTCCTCCCCAATTAGGCTAGCCCAACAACCCCTACCTTTCTCCTTCTCCTTTGTGCATGGGCACCCAGTCCCCCTCTTCTTTTCTCCCCCACCTGACCAGCCTTCTCCCCCTTTCTTCTTCTTTTTCTTCTTCTTCTTCTTCTTCCTCCTCCTCCTCCTCCTTTTCCCTGCTCATCACTCTCGCGCCTACAATTACACCCCATTTACACCTTCACCTCCTAGTATGACATCTCCCTCTCTACCCCATCCCTTTCCTTTCCATTTAGGCTAAACCCCCTACACAATCCTCTCACATCCCCCCTCTCCTTCCCTTTTTTTCTTCCCTTGCCACTTGCAAGACTGCACCATGTAGTTTTGTGCCGGCCAACATCGGACTGTCTCTCCCACTCCCTTGTCCTCATCCCCTTATCTTCTTCTCCACCCATCACCTATAAAAGCCTCCTCTCCCTTCTTCCTCTTCTTTTTCCTTTGCCTAGAAACTTCTAAAATCCCTTTTAGTCGCCCCTTCGGACGTAGCCACAGCTGCCACCGCAACTTCCACCTACCCTCTTCCCTGTGCTATCCTCTACAAAATGAGGCCCTTCCCCACCTCTAACTCTCCCTCCTCTGCTCTATCTAATCATACAAAGTGGGTAGCTTGAGCTGTCCTTTTCACCCTTTTGTCGCCCCTTGCACTGCCCTACATCACCTCCTCCGCCACAACCACCACCCCACTACCTCCCTCTCTACCCAGAAATTCTCCCCTTCCTCCCCATACCCTCCCCTTCCTTCCTCCTCCTTTCCTCTCCTCCACATTCGTCCACCACTGCTACCGCCACCTGTGCTGACGCCGTGGCACACCACCACCACCACTACAATGCCCTATGACCCAGGAACCCTACCACCTCACAACCACCACCTCCCTTTCCTTTTTCCAACCCTAAAATATTTCCTTTCTAATCACCACTACCTCCACCACCCTTGCGCCACCGTCGCCACCCTAGCTACCACATCCACCCCTGATTGTGCCCTAACCCTTATTTTTATTTAATTTAATTCATTTTACATATTTTCCATTATTTATCTTATTATTATCAATATCATCATCATCATCATCATCATCATTATTATTATTACTAATACTACTACTACTATTATTATTATTAGTCTTTTTACTAATATTTATTTAGACATTAATAAAAGAAAAAGGAGTAAGAGAGAAGTTAATATTAGTGTTCTATTCTTGTAGGTGAACCAAACCCTTTCCTTAAGGAGGCGTAGGATTCGTGCTCCAAGCTCGGTGTCCTATTAGGTAAGGAAGTGGTTAAGGCTAAATTGTATGTTTTATTTGTTCATGGGTGTTTTGGATATGTGCTTATATTATATGTGAGTATGGAATAAAATACTTGTAGTGCAACTTGCTATGCATGGAGTTAAGTTAAGTTGTCCATGTGTTATGATATGTGTAATATGGGAGATATGACTTTTATTTTATGATATGCTCTTATGTATAGTTGCTATAATATGACATGCATGCTAGGAGGGCTTAGGTGGTATGATGAGGTTGTGGGGAGCTAAAAGAAATAAAGAGGGGGAATGATTAGGAAGAAGTGAGAAAAAGTCTAAGTACCTTATGCAGTTCCGGCTATAATAGTTGTCAGGTGTGTCTTGCCCTATGGAGTGATATCCTGCCTATCCGCTATAATAGTGGTCAGGTGTGTTTGCCCTATTGAGTGTTTTCGGTCCACTAGCTATAATAGTGGGGGATTCCGAGCTCAATAAACCAATCTTTGCATGGTGATAAGACACAAAAAGATACTAACTACTTATAGTGGAACACCACATGAGTCGAGCCTAGTGAGGTTGATTTTCCCGATCCATCGATTATAATAGTGGTCAAGTGCGTTCTTCCCTATGGAGTATTTTTGGTCCACCCACTATAATAGTGGGGCTTGTGTACTCACGCGGAATTAATATGAGAAATTTGTAAGATAGAAATATAAGGCATGGAAAGATACTAATTATTTATAGTGGAACACCACATGAATTAGTGCCATTGAGGTTGATTTTTCGGTCCATTGGTTGTAATAGTAGTCAGGTGTGTTTTGTCCTATGGAGTGATTCTGGTCCACCAACTATAATAGTGGGATTCCCGTACTCACGCGGAATTAATATAAGAGATGTGTAAGACAAAATATTATTCTAAGTTTGGCCTGATGATATGAACCTGAATTATGCTTTGTGTGCCTTACGTGTTTGTTTTCTTGCTGGCCTTACTCATATGGTTACCTTACTCAGTACGTAGCGCATTGACCACCCGTTTCATGGGTGCTGCTCATTCCCACGGGCAGAGGACCCTTCTAAATTTGTGTAAGTAGGAGGTATTGTGTTTGATACCTATGACGTATTGGATGCATTAGGAGAGGATGTGTGATTGTGATCCCCCAAAAATTTAGAAAATATATAATTCAATAAATAACTTTTATTTAAAATAAATTAGCTTTTAAAATTATATAGTTTAATTATTATATGGATTTTGATTATATAAAATTAGATAGGGATATTTAATAAATTAAAATAAATATTTTATTAATTTATCATACTCATTTTATTTAAATAATTTTTTCAAACTAATATTTTACTAACATTATCCTTTTTAAGCCCATATATTTAACTATATTAAACTAAATTATTAAATAAATTTATTATTAAAAATATTAAATTCAATTATTTTAATTTATCCCATTTATTTTATTGTTTTCCTTTTCCCCCTTTTTTTCCTTTGTCCTCCTTTCTTCTTTTCTTTTTTCTCCTCCTTTGGGCCACCCGCACTTGGCCTGTTCCCCCTCCCTGCGTGCCTGGGCCAAAGGCCCGTTTCTCCCCTCCCCACTTCTCCCTCTCCCACGTACGACGCAGCCCAACCCAGTCACTCTTTATTTTCCTTCCTCCTAGACTGGACCGGCCGATCCTTTCTCCCCTATGCCGACCGGTCTGCTCCGCCCTCCTTCCTTTTTTTTTTGCTTCTCCTTGCTCGTGACTGAACAGCCTCGATGACTCCATGCCTGCCACCACAGAGCCGCCCTGCAACTGCCGCCACCTGCCACCGCACTTGCTCTCTCTTCCTCTCTCATCCCCGTCATTTCCTTTCCTAATTCGAACCAAACTAACCCCTGCATCCCTATCCCCCATGCCCCTATTCCTTTCCTTCTTCTTCCCTCTCTTTCCCCTGCCAACTGACACCTCCCTGCCACCCTTCGTCCTATCTCCGACCAGCCACATGCCCCCTCTCTTCTCCCTCTTCTTTTTCTTCACCTCTCCAGCCTCCTTTCTACCCCATAGTTCGAGCATCTCCCTTTCCCCGACCTCCCTCTTCTCTCCTTTCTCCTCCTTCCCATTCTTCCCTGGTTTTTGCATGCCGCCACCAATCGTCGCTCCGACCACCTCACTAAGCCCCTGTGCCGCCCACTGCCACCCTATACCTCAGCCCTGCACCACCACGAGACCACCCAAGCCACCCTCGAGCCCCTACAGCTCCTCCCTTCTCCACCTCTTCTTTTTCTCCCCACTTTTCTCCCTTATCGCCAAGCCACCTGCAACCGCTCTATTCGCCGCCGTCTGGCCACCTTTGCTGTCACCTAAACCACCAATCCACACCCTACAACCTCCTCTACCACCCCCATACCTTACTTTCCTGAAAATAGCCCCTGCACCCCTCCATTTTTCCCCTCTCTTTTCTTTCCTTCTTAGCCACGCCTAGCCTGACAGCCGACTTCGCTGCCTCGCCGCCGCCGTCTCCGCCACCTTTAGCCACCAACAACCCATCCTTAGCCTCCACCTACACCCCCTCTTCACTCATGCACCCTTACCTTGCCTCCAATCCTCCCCCATCTACCTTCTTTTCTAGCCTAAAGACCCTAAACCAAACCATCTCCCCTTCCCTTCTACCTCACCACCTTCGACCCCTTCCCTCCCCCCCCTTAATATGCATATGACTCACGTTGTTCATGCAGCGTGAGCTCCCCCTTTGATTTGGAATTTATTTGTCTAAATTTTGAGGTATATTAATAGTTAATTAAAGCGTATTATTATCAAATAAATTTTTATAAAGTTTTATCATTTTTAAGCTCCTACTTCTAATAAAATACTTATTGATATTATTTTTAGGTGTTGAGTTGCTAATTAAACCTTGAATCCTTAACCGGGATACCGGTAAGGTTCGATTTTTGCAGGATTAAGGTAATCATTAAACCTCACTTAAATGCATGGAAAAACATATGCTAGCACATTAGGGATTTTAGTATGATTTTATGCATGTTTTGTGTTGCCTAGTATGATATATATGGTTGCTTATATTGATTGATAAAAAGAAAAGAAAAGAAAAATATGATAGCTTTTGTACCAAGTGTAGAGATGATACTTAAGGAATGAGTTTGATATTTGATGGAAATGTTAAATGCTTGTCTATGATTTATTATGTTGCTAATGCATGAATAATATTATTATCTAAGGTTATTTTAGTAATATGCTCATGTAAGTATGTGATCTAATATATGTAGTTGCTAATGAGTATTATGTAGAATAATGACAAGTTGGTGGAGTTAAATGATAAGAATAAAGTGCTAATATTAGTATTTTATGTAGTGGTGGTAAATTCATAAAAGTGGTGTAATAAAGGGGTTAAGTGGAAATTTTATAAGTGAAAAAGGTATTTTGGAAATTTTGTAGTAAAGGGGTATTTTGGTAATTTTGAAAGAAAGGGGTAAAACGGTGATTTTGTAAGCGAAAGGGTATTTTGGTAATTTCAAAAGAAATGGGTGAAATGATAATTCTATAAGTAAAAGGATAAAATTGTAAGTTGTGAGAAAGAAGGGTATTATGGTAATTTTTGAGGCAAAAGAACAATATGGTAATTTTATGATTAAATGGCAAAATGATAATTTTATAAGTAAAAGGGTATTATGGTAATTTTTGGAGAAAAGGGTAAAGTGGTAATTCTGGAGTCAAAGGGCAATATAGTAATTTTATAAGTAAGTGGTAAGAATGGTAATTTTGGAAGTAAGGGGTAAAATAGTAATATTGGATGAAGAATGGTATTATGGTAATTTGCAAGCAAAAGGGTAATGTGGTAAAATTAGATGTAAGGGGCAAAATGGTAATTTTTATAAATAAAAGGATATTATGGAAATTTGGAAGTAAGGGGTAGAAGGGTAATTTTGTAAATAAAAGGATGTTTATGGCAAATTTGGGAGTAAGGGGTAACTTGGTAATAATGATAACGACGAATGATAAATTGGTAATTAAATTATGATTAAAAAGGGGCAATTGGATAATTATGATAATAGAGAAGGGTAATTTGGTAAATTAAATAATAAAAGGGCATTATGGTAATTTTAATAATGGAGAAGGGCAATATAGTAATTATAAGAATGGAGACGGGTAAATTAATAATTATAAATATGGAGAAGGGTAAATTAATAATTATAAATATAGAGAAGGGTAAATTGGTAATTATAATTATGAAAGAGGGTAAATTAATAATTGTAATTATGAAGAAGGGTAATTTGAGATTTATAATAATTGAAAAGGGTAAAATGGCAATTACAATAATTGGGAGGGGTTAAATGGTAATTATGATAAAAGGGAAGCGCAATCTAGTAATTTATCCAACTAAAGGGTAAATTAGTAATTATTTAACCAACTAAAGGGGAAAATTGGTAATCATGATAATGAAGAAGGGTAATTTGATAATTTGTCCAACTTAAGGGCAATTTAGTAAATATAACAAAGGAGAAGGGCAATTCGGTAATCTAACCAAGCAAATGGGAAGTATGATAAGTGTAGTAATTATGAGGGGTAAATGGTGAGATAAAAAGCGTAGGAGATCACTTGGTAACCTAAATCGGATAAGGGGTAATTTGGTAATTATGCAACCTGAAGGGTAATAGGGTAATTTGTCAAGTAAGGAAGGGATAACTTAGCAATTATATAAGTAAGGGGTAAATAAGTAATTTATACCTAACATGTCGTTGTGATTGTGGAATTTCATAATATGATTCAAATTAGGGATGTGCATTGTCGGATATTCGTATCCGACTGGATATTTTTTTTCAGATATCCGATCCGACCAAATATTCAATTTCCCATATCCGAATCTGTATCCGAATACACCGGATATCCGATCGAATATCGGATATATCGGATTATTGAAAAAAATATCCGATTATTAAATTTACATATATAATCTATAACTAACAAAATTTTTAGCATAAACACTTGTTTAATTATTTAGCTTGCATACAAAAAGATAAAATACATGATTAATCATATCAAAAAAAATTAGCGATCAAGATTTGTGAACAATGGCGCTCTAGAACTGTGGAACAACCTAAGTTAAGAGGTTCAAAAAATTTAGGAGTTTTTTTTTTCTGGTTAGGGTGCTTGTGTGTGTGTAGGTCGTGACCTATTTGACTATTTGTAGAGTGTGGATGTTTATTTTAGACTTTATTTTAGTAAATTATATTTGGACTCATGTACTATAATAAAAAAAATGATCCAAACTTGAAGATTGAAAGAAAAAAAAATCATATTATAAATTAAATTATGCCTAAATATAACTCACTTATTCTTAAAACCGGATATTTTTTACGGATCGGATTATCCACTAAAAAATCGGATCGGATATCCAAAATTTCGGATCGATTTTTTCGGATACCGGATCGGTTTTTCGAATCTTGGTTTTTTTGCACAGCCCTAATTCAAATAATGCTGATTAGCAAGGTAAGAGTAATTTATACCTAATTCAGAATTAAATGAGATTATGATGGCCTTAATGGTTTCTCTATAATATCTTGGATAACTGTCTGAATAAGAAATGACTAATGATATCAGCACGATTGAAAGTCAATAAGTATCTGATTATTGTGCCTTTTGTGATCACCTTAATTAAGACACTAATACTTAAAGTGAAAGACCTCGAGATTGGGAATGGTGACTCTTTAGGAGTCGCTACCCTAAAGACGTGGTTTAGTCCACGATTATTCTGGTATTTGCTGGTGTGCCTTTGTGCCCCAGCCAGGCCCTATATCTTACTCTATCTAGCTCTACGGACCTATTTAGGAGGTATGCATACTTATGGATTAGGTTTCCTTGTTGGTAGAGTACTGAGTAGCTTTATTCACCGGTACGACCAGGGTACCTTTGCGTCCCTGGGTTCGTGGTTGAAGGGTACTGAGTAGCTTGTATGCACTGATACGACCGGTGTACCTTTGTGTCCCGGGTTCTTGATCTATCGTCCGAGGCAAATAAATAAAATTATTGTGCTGATTAAAGAAAGGAAAAACACTAATTACGAAAGTAAAAGATTAATGAGCCGGGCCCAGTTGACTTATGATATTGAGTACCGATCCACCGGATATAATAGTGGCCCAGGAGCGTGTTACCCTGGCAAGTGATTATGAGTACCGATCCATCGGATATAATAGTGGCCCAGGAGCGTTTTGCCTTGGATGATAATTATATGTATTCCGGTCCACCAGCTAAAATAGTGAGGGTCCCAAGCTCAATAAGACAAGTATTAGATGTGAATAAATTATGGAAAGATATTTATTACTTATAGTGGAACACCTTGTGAGTCGGGGCCATACCAGTCCACCGGCGAATAATAGTGGCTAGGAGCGTTCTGTCCTAGAGACCGATCCACCGGCAATAATAGTGGTCAGGAGCGTTCTGCCCTATATGTATTCCGGTCCACCGGTTATAATAGTGGGGTTCCCGCACTCACTTGGATATAACGAGATAGATGATTGAATAATGATGGACTAATGGCTTAAGGCCCAAAAGTATCAATCGTACTTTATAACTCGTTGATATATGGCAGCCTTGTTATGTATGTGAATGTTATGTATGCACCTCTCACTACATATGTATATAGCTTGCATTATGTGCCGCATTGCGGGCCTATTTTTAAGTGTGGTATTAAAGGGTTACTCAGTACCATAGTACTGAAGGGTTCCCTTCATGGAGCCCCTGCTTATTCAATGGACAGTGCCCCATGCAGGTCTTTTCAAGTGCTACTCAAGTGGGCAACGGAAAAGAGAGTAAGGAATTATCCGGTACCGTTAGGGTTTTTCTCTTTCTCTTTTAAATTCCTAGTTTTAATATTAATGTTGTCAAAGTAACCATCAATCGTGGATTTTATTCTTGTAAATGATTTGATGCACTACTCTGATTTGAAAATGGATTGTAAATTGTGTTTTACACTTTTAGCCTTAGCACTTAGTACTTAAATGGTAGGAGTGAACCGGTCTGGTACTAAGTGTGGCGGTAACAGCCCTAGAATTCACGATTTTATAATTTTCTTTCGCTAACTCTTTCAAATAAAATGAAATTTTTCAGTAGTGAATTTTGGGGGTGTTACAGTCATGACCGTTGGACTTGCTCGGGGTCGAGAGTGGATGTTGGCTGGAATCTCTTTTACTTTAGTTTACTCATGTATCGTTTTATCGTTATTGTACATTTTATCCCTCGTAGGAACTTTAACTACGTACCTTATTTGGGTTGTAACAACTTTTATCGCACACTCTAATTTTTGTGTTATAAACGCTTCGATTTCTATGAATCTTTGTTTAAGTTTGTCTAATGCCATGTAAAACTTTTCTTTAGCCTTGTGGTTATGAATCTTTGTTTAAGTTTGTCTAATGCCATGTAAAACTTTTCTTTAGCCTTGTGGTTAGTACGAGACTGGTCGGGGGCCAGACTTGTACTGATTACGATAATAGCAACCCCATGCTTGTATTTCTTTGTTTAAATGAAAATCTTCAACTGTGATTTTTGGGGGTGTTACAATGGATCATCGCAACCCCATTTAAAACAACAATATTTTAGTCAATGAAATAAGTATGTAGCCCATTATTTAGAAGAAAAATATCATAATTTATAGAATCACTATAATACATCAAACACAACTACATATGAGTTAAATGATAAGGTAAATATTAGTTCACCATTTATAAAAGCTTCTTACATTAGTAACCACATAAACTCATAATCCAATTTTATTTATTGAGTGGGCAAAAATCAACCAGGAGCGTCACTCGGCAAATAAGTCCGAAGACATCTAATAACAACTAAAACCAACCTCAGGAGATCCCCCTCCTAGGCAATCCTAGTGGTCCTACCACTAAAGGGAAAAATCCAACATCGGTTATCCAGTCCTTAAGTATACATACTCTCTAAGAGGTTCAAATATCCTAATAGAATAGACATGGAGTCTTACTAGCTCTTGGTCAGGTAAATAAACCAAATGACTACACATGATTACAATCTAAGGAAATGCTATTACTAATACCCTACTCCAGGAGGTCAACCCCAAAAGATTCTATCACACTCTCATTTTCCACGTTAGATTTTAGTATCTTATTCAAAGTGACTATATAATACATCTAATACACAGAACCATATCCATTCCTTAATTATTCACCTTTCTAAATCTAGGTACCTTCCATATTTAGTACTTTCCAAAAATTACAACGTCTATAAATAAAATTTTCCATAATTAACATGTCATATAAATAATACTTTTATAAATAACATTTTTATTAAATAAGGATTTCCACAATACCACTTTCTAATTTGAAAATTTTCCATAAGGAGTTGACCACTTAGGTTAGAATCTAATCGACCATCATTGTGATTCAATGTCAATTAGGAAAACAAAGATCATATATTCATAATATCATATGAATAAATGTATTATAAATTTCTTACGATCACCAACAACATATAAAATTGCATAACTTCATACGTTCCAAATAAATTAGCAAAAGAAAATTATTAAAGTCCGTATGCATAAACTTTTATTTATAAAACTCATATTGTTAGATAAAATTATGAAATAAGTTGGCAAAACACAAAGGTTTGTAAAATAAGAGTTACTTCATATATAAAATTTAAAGAATCTTAAATTATATATCATAAAAATTGTATCACATATATCAAAATATAGTTAGTAATTTACCTACGAGTAACTAGAAAAGTAAGTGGGTTTTCTAAAATGTGATCCAATTACCGAAGCCTTACTAGTCAACTAATCCTAAAGGTAACAATAATATATTATTAATGCTAGGTGAAATATTTTAAATAGATATATTATAATTATCTTAGACTCAACTTATAAAAATCCTTAAATTTAATAATTCTTGAGTCTATCACCTAATATTTATATATAAGCCCTAAATTCTAGAATAATTAAGGGGGACATAGAGTTACTCTAATAAATAAAGTGCTAAGTGATTGTTTACCTAATTATTTACCTCCAGATAAAACTTATGAATTTAAACTTGATAAAAAAAATTGAATATTTGCTACTTAGTCGTATTTACCATTCGGAAACTAAAATCGATGTGATAGCATTATTCGAAGATATTATTACATAAATCAATCAAATTGAAATTCTCAAAACTAAATCCAAAGTTCAATACTTCATCTTCATAATTACCTACTACTATGTGACATCATTAGTACAATTGTTACTCTTTTTTATTTATTTATTATTTAATAAATTTATCTATTTGTCTTTATATAGGACTTCTACTATCTACTACTCTAACTAATGTCACATGTTATAGTTGGATGAGTAGAAATTATGACTTTTTGACTTAAGACTATGAATTCGAGATAAAAACAATGCTTAGGAAATACAAAAAGGAGAGGCGCGGTGCACAACACCATCCAATTTCTCTCGTCTTTTTATTTATTTATTTTATTCATGTAAACATTCTAATGTTATTATCAATTGTATCTACGAAAGGTATCTAACTAACTAAAAACCTACTACGCTGATAAGATATAACATCATACGCTTCTATACAGTAATTCCATATTAAGGATAGCATGATATAAGTAGATATGCTTTAAAGTATCGATTAAATACCTATGAATATCGTATGGTATTATAGTTCTTACACAGTAAACCCTCCTCCCTGATCCAAGTATGGCAGTGTTGGCTCTTATATTTTATTTTTCTTGGGATATGCGAATTATGGAGATTTAGTAGGATATTTATAATAGCTAACGATGATAGAATTATGATAAAGTAGGATCAATAAAGAATAATTTATAAAACTTAATTATTTACTGGAAGCTAATTGGTTACTAAATATAATTTGAAATGATTAAGGCTATATTCATTGTTAAATTCCATTAACGACTTAAGTTATTTGATAACTATTTATTTCATCCATATCTTTCTCTAGCTATATTACAATTCTCACTCTCTCTTTTTTTATCACTTTCATAATTTGTAAAGTGTGAAAATTCTCTTGTAATCATATGCAACTAATTACCTGTATAATTAAATAAATAGATATGTGTGTAGACCCTTATCCTCATATACTACTACTACTGCTGTTGCTACTACTACTATTATTTTTGGCTATAAATTATTATAAACATAAAAATTATAATTATAAATATAAAAATTTTAATATATATTATTATAATGACAATAGAAAAATTTATATTTATATTTCTACTAATAGTAATGATGATTATATTTCTAAAGATAATGACAACAATAACTGTAGTAGCAGCAACAACAACAACAACGATTATTATAATTAACATGATTATTATAATTATTATAAACATCATTATTATATAATAATATTTATAATTGTATTTATAATAATTATTATAATAATAATACTAATAATGATAATAATTTATTATTATTATTGCATATTTTATGATAACAATTTGTTATATTATTACATATATTATGATAAAAATTACTATGATAATTATAACAATAATAATAATAAATTAAATTTTTTAATTTATTAATTATATTAAATTGATAATAATTAATATCGATATAAATTTTAAATTGAATTAACTTGCTTCAAATCCGATACGACCTAAGATTTATAATTGAGTTTACAGATCCAAATTTATCCAATCCAAACATAATCTAACTCAGAGTTTGTACACACGAATCGAATCCGAAAAAATCTGATGGATTAAATTTGGATCCGACGCTATATTCTTCTAACCCGAAATGATCTAATCTAATATATATCCCATCTAAATCAAAGTTATCTGAATTAAACTCGAACCTAAAAAATGCCCAAGCCCAAATTCAAACCCAACTTAATTATATAGCAACTTAATTTTAATCGGATCAAAATCCGACCCATTTGAGTCGAATGACACCTCTAAATCCAACCACTTTAAATTCAATTTGAATTTCCGTAATATAAACGGGTTTGAGGGGCATACGATCCCTGCTTTAATCTTTAAAGTAAGCCTGTTAGAGTTCCGGTTTAAGCAGCCAATAGAAAACGCCGCTTTCATCACCTCACCAATCACACTCTGACATGTGGAAATTCAACGTAACCGTCCCCGCTCCGGCTTATATTCCACCACTGCATCGATTTCGCCCGTTTCTTTGGGATAAATTTCCGCCCGAATATATTTCGTGCGAGTTGTGCCGAGATACTTCTGATTGATTTTGATCCGCTTTACCCTTCCTACGGCTTGATAGGCCGGATCTCGTGGTTTGTTACTGAGGTAACTGTCCGACGCCAGGCATCATGGAGGCTCATGCCTCCGGACTCCGCCGCGTGCTGTTACTTTGCTTCTGTGTCGCCGGTATTTGGACTGCATACATCACCCAAGGCGTCCTTCAAGAGAATCTGTACGTGCTTGCTCCCTCTATCCTTCGATTTTAGTCGGATCTTATTGTTAAGGATCTTGAAGTCTATTTTTTGAGCTAAAATGTCAAGGAGGCTTTTCGGACAATCCAGTAGAGTGGAATAGCAACTTTCTCTCTTGCTACGAAAAACTGTTCATTTCATATGCTGAGCTTGTTGTGATTGAAATTCAAAATGTTTTGTCCATCGTTTAAATTCCGAAGTTCATCACTGGTTTGCATTTGGTTCAAGCCAGTTCTGACTAGTGCTCTCATGTCTTTACTTTATAAATCGGCAGGTCCACAAAGCGATTTGGCCCAGACAAGAAGAGATTTGAACACCTTGCATTCCTGAACCTGACGCAAAATGTTGTCTGTTTATTTTGGTCATATATGAGTGGGTTTCAGATTCATCTAATTGTCATTGTTTATTGTTAATGAATCATTAGATGCTCAATTTGACGATGCTTAGTAAAATTCAGTTTGGTTCTTTTATGATCAGTGCTAAAGATTTGGTCTAGAAGTAACAGCAATGGCGCTCCCTGGTGGAGTTACTGGGGTGCAGGTATCACAAATACCATTGGTCCTGCTATGGGGATTGAAGCATTGAAGTACATTAGCTATCCTGCACAGGTATATTTCGTTCTTTATGTTAGATATAATTTTCATTCGTGTATTGGTTGTTTGTAGTATAGGGCTTTCAACACGATCAAGCTGTTTCTCCTTTCACTAAAATTCTAGGCATGCAGACTGCTTGAGTTAGCTGATTTAACTGTGAAGTGATCTTTTGAATGCATCTACACTTGCTATTTTCCACTCATTTTCACAACTTTAATAGATACAAGAGGTATACTTTCTCTCTCTGATTTGTATTCTAATATATATTTTTTTCTGACCTATGTCTTCCAGGTCTTGGCAAAGTCATCAAAGATGATTCCAGGTGAGAAATTAGTATTTGAATCTGTTATCCTCTCATATATTGTTATTTGAGCATTTATACACGCTTTAGAATTGAAACAAGTGGAACTTTGACACTCGGAAATTCAATTCCTCTTTGAGATTTATTTATTTATTTTGGGATTGATATTATCAGTGCTCAAACTGGCATATTGCTTCATAACTTTTGCTGAGTTCAGATGCTAGTGACCTATGTTGGAGTCTTTTAGGAATAATGACCCCTCATCCGTTCAGCTTAAAGAAAAAAAGAAGTCATTTTTCTGTGTTGAGTATGTTATTCTTTAGATCAATCTATTGTTACATGAGTAATTGATGCTTATCCAATTCACATTTGTTAATTTTCAGTGATGCTAATGGGTGCTATAGTTTATGGAAAGCGATATTCATTTTCAGAGTATATCTGTTCCCTGCTTGTTGCTGGAGGAGTTTCCTTATTTGCACTCTCTAAGGTGAGGGAATAAATGTAATCATAAGAATTGGACAATAATATTGTCTCTTGGATTTTGTTTTTGAATTCCCATTGTTGTGTAATGATTTCACTTGTATCAACATCGTCTGGACACTAATGTGTTGCTTATTCACATGTTGGGCTGCAGACTAGCTCCAAAATCACAAGCAAGCTGGCACACCCAAATGCACCCCTTGGATATGGGCTATGTTTTTTGAACCTTGCTTTTGATGGATTTACAAATGCTACTCAAGATTCTATATCAACAAGGTATCATCATCAGTTTGCCACCCTAATTGGGTGGTGCCTTTTTTTCCTCACGCATTGTTTCTATTAAGTTGCATGCTTGCGAAGATTATTAGACTTATTGATGCATATGCAATTATCAAAAATATTCTATCTTTTATTAGTTAGAGGGTTTGGATATTTTTCTATAGATATATCATTTAGTAAATATTGATATTGTTTAGTTTAAATAAATATTAGGTTGGATATGATTTAGTTATGAATAATTATCTCTGAGGAATAAGATATTATTCTAGATTCAAGCCCTACTTTTTCTCACCTTATAATCAGATCAGATCAACACTGATTATATTAGATCAAATTATAGTAATAATTATTATTATTTATAACTATTATATACAATAATATTTATAATAATAATTTTAATGTGATTATTGTTATCATTATAATTATTATGATAATAGTAACTATGATTATGGTCATGATTATTAATAATATTCTTAATATTCTTATATTTATTATTACTATAATTACTATAATTATGATTATAATTATTATTAATGAAATTATTATTAAAATTAAAATCAAAATAATTATTATTTTCATCAACACTAATTAGATAAGATCTCAAATCATATCCAATCCAAAAATTTAGATGAGGAAAATTGAGTCTTAGATTATTATCTTTATAATCCTTTACATAGATTTTCAGACCTGAATGAATGATTATCAACTATTGAGTACATCCTTTCTACTTCCTTGCCCTTGTTCTATCCTGTCACTCTACCCTTTCCTTCTTTCCTCCTCATGAATTTGGTATCCAAGCCCTAATTTTGTTCCTCACTTCTGTTACTACTAATATCCTACACATATCAGCCCCAATTGGTTACGCTAACCTCTTCCACATCCTAACTACCTACAAAATACACTGATATGAAACAATTGATACCTCTCAACTTCAATTTGATTCTTCACAGACTAAGCACACCCCAACTGAAGCCTAATTTAGTCGATTACAGCCCTAATTGATATAATTGAAATTGTGAAACCATAACTCTAGAGTCCAGAATTAGACTAAAGAAGTCCGAATTGTTGTTCTCCGGTCATTGATGATGCATGTTGGAGATTGTTGTGCCTTTGTCGGTGGTTGCCTTGTTTGTTACCTGATGGCTGACGGTAGCAGTGCAGTGGCAGTAGTTCAACCCAGTCAAAGTCATGTTCTGGGGAAAGTTTGAAGTGTATCTTCAAGTCGCACGATATTTTATTTTATCTTTTTGACTTTATATATCATTTATTAGATAAAAAACAAAGGCTATTCTTTCTATTATGTTTTTTATTTTGTTTTTAGTCTTACCTCTGAAAAAAAAAATTCATGAGTTAGACCATAGGCCTCTCTTAGTTTTTATCCATGAGAGATATTATGCGTTCCCATATAGTCTTAGATCAAATATTTTCTCCTTATGGTTATTTGGAAAAAAATTACAAACTTCAGGAAGTTTGATGTTTTTGCTTGTATTCAATCCTATTATGATGAATATGCTATGGCTGCTTACATGCTCTCCAAGGTCGAAATATTTATGATGGATGTTGTCGAGTACAGGTTTGGTTCACTAGTGAGGAAACATATGGTTGTTTCAGTGGTCATTTCTCCTACTGCAACTGTTATGAGTGATCTGAGAGTTAAAGAGTTATTAGCTCTGTCAAATAATCAGCCATAAGCAGAGTTTCAAGACGATAACAAATTAGAAGTTGTCAAGGATTCTTCTGTGCTAGATGTTGATCCTATTGATGTTCAGGAGTGTATTTTAGAAATGCTAGCTTGGGTGATTGCAGACAAGCTACTGTAGAGTCTCACATTGAGTTGTTCAAAAAAGACTCAGCCAGAGATGTGTTAGGTTGAAAATTCGCTGCCCTATAGGGACAAGTCAATTTTCATTCACCAATAATTTCTTGCCCTTCTAGAGTCCAAGTTTGTTATATTTCCACCATTCTTGGTGCAAGACCCTTCAACAGTATATGATCTTAGGTTTCTACAAAACTCAAGGTAAAGTTTTCATCAATTGGGGGAGACTGATGCAGATACAGTTATCAAAGATATTATATCTTTTATGAGTTGGAGGTTTTGGACATTATTCAATCTAGTAGATATAGATATTGTTTAGTTTAGATATTATCTAGTTATGAATAATTTAGATATTATCCTAGATTTAGGTTATTATCTTTATGGTCCTTTGGCCTATATATAGATCCTTTGGCACAGATTAATTTTCTAACCTGAATGATTGAGTATTGACTATCGAGTATATCCTGTTTCCTTCCATTCGTTCTATCCTGTCACTCTCCAACAATTCTTCCTAACCTTTCACTGCATTGAATCAAATTGGGGTTTTGTTTGGTCATGTTTTGATTTTAGTCATTTTACAAGCTCGTGATTGTCAAACAAAATGGAGAAATAAGATATTTGTCTCGATATCTTATATTGTGGCAGTGTTCAGGATGTCTCTAGGAGCAAGGGTAGAAAGGTGTCTACTGATGCAATTTTTATGTTGGATTTTTGCCAGGTCTGGAATATACTGCTTTATGAATGCTGTTTTCATTTGTTCAGGTACCCAAAGACAACTGCTTGGGATATTATGTTTGGAATGAATCTGTGGGGTTCCATATACAACACGGTCTTCATGTTTGGCTGGCCTCAGGCCAGTGGCTATGATGCCATTCGATTTTGCAAGCTGCATCCAGAGGCAGCTTGGGACATTCTTTTCTACTGCTTGTGTGGTGCAGTGGGCCAGAACTTCATCTTTCTGACCATCAGCAGATTTGGCTCCCTAAGTAACACGACCATCACCACCACCCGCAAATTTGTTAGTATTGTGGTGTCATCACTTCTCAGTGGCAACCCCTTATCTGCCATTCAATGGTCAAGTGTTATGATGGTTTTCTCTGGGTTGTCCTACCAGATTCACATCAAATGGAAAAAGTTGCAGAAGCCACAGAAGAAGAAGAAAACTACATGATTAGGGTAAAGCAAAATATACGTGGGGATGGTTTGCCATGGATCATTTCGAAGTTTTTTAGTTGACTTCTGATCGAGTCAGAGAGCAAATTTTCCCTTGTAATTGTTCTATTATTTCTGCAACCAGGGTGGATCAGCAGTTAATATTTCAGATGAACTGTTGAGTGTAGAATGATTTAACTAACGTTGTTAAAACTTAAAAGTGAATGGAAGTTTTGACGTACAACTTTCAATGTTAACTTCAAAAGTGCGCACAAGTTTAATGTACCTAAATTTTATCAGATATCTGGATCACTTGGCTAAGCAGCTTGTGTATTTGAAGGAATTGCTTCTAGTTTTGTTCATCTGGCTGTCTAAGCTCCTTTTAGGGATTTAGAGCTAGTAAAAGTTGATCCCATTCGAGTAAAATTTGATCTAATAAAATCTGAAAAGTTTAGTAACGTGATCCGACATTGACTCGATCCGATACTGACTCAATAAAAGTTAATCCGATTTGGATCCGACCCGACCCATAACCCATCATAAATCCGATCTGGCATTATTCTGATCCGATTCGATGTTGACTCAATCAAATATTAAAATCTATAATAATAATAATAATAAATTACATATATTATATTATTCAATTAAAGCTTTTAAAAATATAATATTTTATAAATTTTATTTATTTTTCATACTTTTACTCTAGACATTCTTATTTATTAAAGATATTCTAATAATTTTTTTCACACTAAAATATAACATTAAGAAGTTATAATAATAATTTAATAAACAAGTAATAACATATTTTTGATTGCATGCTTATATGAAATCAAAATTAATACTTATTTATGAGGTTAATGAGTTGGAGTAATTTTAGTGGTAAAGGTGTATATTAGAAATTTTTTAATATCTTTTTATCTTCTTTACCTAACTACTTTTATAAGTTCATAACTTGTAAACATACACATGTCCTATAATATCAAATGAATTTATACACATAATTATTAATATTACTCAAGTAGTAAATTATTGATTTATTATATTATATGTTATTACTTATGGTGTAAAATAACATTTTTTCTCTAATTCCATCATCCATGACATGTATAACAAGTTAATAACTAACAAGTATAAATATGATATTAAAATCATTTTGATCATTACTCCATGTTTTTATATAAAATAAAATAAAATATTTTATGTATTAGCAAACTCATTTAACTTGACAAATGACAATATCTTCTAAAATTTTCCAACATCTTTCTTAACAAATAAGATATATTATTGACAAATAAAAAAGGCAAACATTCAACTGCAAGCTTGCAACATAATTTTCCAAAATTTTTCCATTGCATCCACCTATTTAAAGAAACTCTTAATAGAAGGGTATAGTAGTGTCATTTATCACCCACAAAATCCAACAAGTAATAGTTATGCCCAACAATAGCTTAACAAAATTAGAAGATCTAGGAAGTTTTCTGATATCATCCATAATTCATCCATATGTTATAAACTTACAAGTTACAACCTATAGACTGTATAGACCAAAAAAAAAACATCAAATGACATTCAAGGCACAGACATACACACCACCTACAAATTATTACAACAACTTCCACACAAAATGTCTACTACATATAACATGGTAGAAAAACTAACAAGGTAATATAATAAGAGTAGCAATCCCAAAATATGCCACTTGTAAGTTGTAACACAACACCAATAACAGCAATAAAACAACACTAGTAGATAGTAGTTGGCCAACAACATAAAGATTGTCTATAATATTTACAATGTAATAAATTATAATTATACACTGTATAGTCATATTATGATCACCTTTATTTTATAATTTTTTATAAGTAATCAAATAAATAATAATAAATGATAAATATCTTTGTTAGATTGAATCACACAATATATTTTTTTGTTAAAATTTATAAATATGTTTATTATTTACTTGTGAAAATAAAATACATCTAATATTTTTATTTCATTTATCTGTACTAGTAATCTTATGATTGTCTCTAATATTTATAATGTAATAAATGATAATTATACATTGTATAGTCATGTTATGATCACCTTTGTTTTATAACATTATCTTTTTTTTTAAATAATCAAATAAATGATAATAAATAATAAATATCTTTGTTAGATTGTGTCATGTAATATTTTTTATTGTTAAAATTTATAAATATCTTTACTATTTACTTGTGAAAATAAAGTGTATCTAATATTATTATTTTATTTATCTGTACCAGTAATCTCATAATTGTCTCTAATATTTATAATATAATAAATGATAATTACTTGGACCTGAATTTGACTCAACCCATCAAGTTAACCCATAACTACTCAAATCCAAACCGTCAAATTGCACGAAATGACCCGACCCATCAAGTTAAATCAAAACAACTCGAACCCAACGGAGCAACCTATCATATTGCACGAAATGACCCGATCGGACTATGACCACCTAGTCATGTGAACCAAAAAATGACCCGAACTCGACCCAACAAATTAGTCCAAAACCACAATGAATTGACCCAGAACCGACCCAACCAAAATAAGGCAATGACCCAAAATGACCTGACCCGATCCACAACTGATCCGTAAGAGTCAAATGACCTGACTCAATTGTCACCTCTAAAGGGACCCAATATCCGTGCTTACAGAAGCCCGGGCATCAGACCCTATTTGGAGGTCGGATATCCTTAGAACCAGGCAATTAAATCGTGGTCGCGGTCGCGTTTGCTATCGCGACGTGAATTTTTTTATTTTATTTCGCCATATACACTAATTATCATTTATTGATCATTTGAATATAAATATTCAATAAACTCGTATTTTATATAATATAAGATGTATTAGAGTGAGTCATTATATGCTACATTTTTCTAATAACCCTAAATTTACCTTAGAATGAAAAAAGATATATTATTTAATAGTAAATGTGAAGATAATACATAGTAATACTTTATTATATTTTAATAGTAACTTGATCTAAGATATATATAGTAAATAAATAAATAAATAAAAATTATCATGCAGGCTTTTTTCAGTAGATTTAAGAATTCTCAATAAACAACCAATTTATCGGCGATTTATCCCGATTTATCGGTGATATTTTCCTATTTATCGGCCGATTTACCGGAGATTTATTGGCCAATAAATATGAAATTTTAGAACTATAGCTTATCGTTAATTTTGCGTCGTGGCTGATCCAAAAATCGTTAACTAGCGGCCGCTACGCTATAGCGGAACCACTATTTAATTGTATGCTTGGAACACATAAATTCTGTCTAATCTAATGTATATTCTATATTCAAATTCAGTTCTGACTACCAGAATCTGGAAATATCTTTGATTGGTCTTTCAGATACGTTGAGTGAAAGATTCCATGTGGATTTCTAGTGATTTTCTTCCATTATGTCCCTATCATTGCATATCAGTAATCAGACGAGTGGATTTCCAGGACTATTATTGTTATTACATTATCAATTAAATTAATCATATGCAACAGCAGTCGATAAACGTACCCCCACTTAAGGAAACGATTTAAGTTGATGGTAAGGGGCTCTTTTCAAATATTAATCCACGCTATAAGCTAATGTATCCATCTAGAAAACAATAAAGAAATAAAAAGAGGTAATCCGTATGATGTGGTATGGACCCAGGGGAGATGGTTTGTGATTTGAGCGGGGGTTGATAAGAAACTGTTAATAGTTATGAAATTTAATATCGGATCGGCCCACATTTGTAAGCTAACCATCATCCTCTATTTGATAACCAAATCACTAATAAATTATCATTTTATTGCTGCTGACATGGTTGGTTACTTCTCCAAAAAATTAAATTAAATTATATTTTTTTATTTACTATTTTTATTTAAATGTAGTAAGTTCCCAAACACAGCTTAAACCAATTCAGCTTTTTCGCTTAGGGGATGAAGGAAGAAAGTTGCAGCTAGCGAGCAGTTGGGCACGCTTTATTTTGTTTGGTGTTCCCTCCATTTTTCGCCCCTAACGCTCAGCAGCCTTTATGGATGGGTAATGATCACTTTTGTCCTCCATCATTTCAAACCTCACACCACTTGCTTCAATCCACAGATCTCCCAGAATCCTCCTCTGCTTCCCCAAAAATACAGCTTTCAGTACAAGGATGTGGCTTACGAGTCAGCTAGCAGATTGTCAAATTCTGAAATTTACCTACTGCGGTAAGTATGCTTTTAACATCAGTTACATATGATGCTTTGTTTTAACTGATTTTCTCCTGTTTTACTGAAAATTCATCGCAAAATCCCACCATTTCTCTGCACACCCTGCAACTTCTTTGTATTCAAAAGAAACACAGAAAATTAGCAAAAATATTTTCACTCCAACAATGTTGAGATACATTAAGAAAGAGAAAACATGAGACAGCTTATTCTATACCTCTACACACCAAGGAAAAACGAAAAAACGACAAATAGGATCCCCACTCCACTGGTTAATCCTCTGTGACTTCTCCTATTTCGATATTATATATATTAACTCGATTAGGCGAACTGCCCATGTATAATTACAGGCTATAATAAGCCTTCTATAGCAGGTTCTGTGGACGAAAGAAACAAGCACAAAAAACACTAGGTTGGGACTCGAATACCATCATCCGCATCCCATAAGATGAACAAAAGAATGACACGCTTGACCATCAGACCCGTTGGGCGGTGTTGTGATTATAAACCCTTTTTTTTTTTTTTTACTTGGTCTGCCACCTGGGGGAAGGCAAAGATGCTTGCACAATGCAAAGATAACAAGAACTTGATCGATGGAGGCTCCTGCAATGCAGATCTGATAAGCCTCTGAAAAATTCGGGCCGATTTGGCTGCACTTCTGGGAAATAGTCATGAAGAAAAACAAAACCTCCGTAGGTGATGCTGAGGAGAGCTAAAAGAAAGGAGAAGGATAAAAGTGAAGTTGTTCACAGGCTATGGACAAGGGCCCTTCTGCAAGGTGGTGGCTGTGAAGGATTCATGGTTGTGTTGGGAATTGGAGACTCAATCCCCAGAGTTTTCATGAGAAAGTGCCTCTCCTGCAACATACAAAATTAAGAGGTAAGGTATACATTGGGAATATCCATACTCTTAATTAGATAACAGCAGAAACCACAAGACCCATACAAGTTTAAAGATTAAGTAAAAGCTTATGATCTAGAAGTTAATTCAGCTACTCAAATAATACCTATTATAATAAATTCCTTGTTTCACATCCACTGATGAACTATGAGCTAACTATTCAGAAACTACATGAGAGGGAAAAAAAAAGGTTGCACATTTTCAGTCTTCTGCATAGAACCATAGTACATGTATGGATGAAGTGAGAGCCACCAACTTCAGGCCGAAAATAATGCATTTTGAAGTGTGGTTTTAAGTTCTATTTATAGCCGTCAAACTATTATATTCAGCGTACAATTTGCAATTTAAACCAAATCAAACGCAATGGTATGAGCAACAAACAACTTATCTGGCACAAACATGGTACAAAGAACCTACAAAATCAAATATTTCCAAAAATAAAATTAAATAAAAAAACCTATCTCCCTCCTGTTTTGTATTTGGAAGTTGCAGCTAGCACGAAACAAATCAATTCAAAATTCTAATGACAGGAGAAAATATGCCATTTCTCATGGGTCGCTAGCTTATTGGTGTAACAGGAAACAATATAGTTGAAACAGTAGAAACAACTCTTCTTCTGAAAACCAGATCAGTAGGAGTCTATTTGATCACATTTAAATTTTATATCGATGAGGTGGCTGTTAGATCCAACATAATAATCAAAATAGCATGTTACCTATTGACCCCTGATGTTGCCCCAAGGAAGTGCTGCTCTAGAATGAGGCATATGACAATTTACACTAAGCATGGTACAACAAATGCCATTCTGGTTATAGCAAGTAATAAGACACTTTCCCTGCTTATCTACCAGAAATCCCCACCGCCGGTGAATAAGAAAATTTTAATTAGCATCAATGCAGCTTGTGAGTTCATTATAGGCTGCTGAAAATCAATTTGCAAATTTGCAATTTGCAGCTATAACTAAACTCACAGCTATTATGCAGGTTAACCAATAATTCATAAAGCACATCTGCATATCTATCACTACATCAAGAAGGGACAACAGTGCATACACTTTCTGAAAATTGTGGGCTTGGGATTGTGGCTGCTAAGGATCCAAATAATGGAGTCACTTGAGGAGGGGAGCGAAACTCAAGCGCTGGCAATGTAGAAACAACTCCACCATCATTTTCTGCTGCACCTGCAGCTATTATCTCTACTGTAACAAGATCAGATCATTATTAAGAAGATCGCCTCACTTATACTACACACAAATTAATGCTGGGGGCTCACCATGGTAATTAGAAACTCAGTTACCTAGATTTTCAGATGTTCCAGTAGGAAGATTATCATCTGCCATGCTGACAGCATTCTTATCTCCTCTAGGAATCAGATGCAACCCTGTGCCCATATCTTCATCCACCATGTAGTTATTAACTTTACTTTGTTCAGTTTGATGCTCACTTGCTGTGTTACATACACTGGTTGATCCAGTACTATATTCAGAGCTGCTAGGGGACTCGTATATATCAGGTAGCCTGTCAAACCTTGGCCATTAGCTAAGCTGGTGAATGAATATATATATATATATATATACATATTTCAAGTTAATCTATGCGCAGTTGGTATTCTTACCTCTGAGATGGTTGACTCGCATGATATCCACTCTTCAATTCTTCAACCAGGTCTTTGATCTCATTGTGTTGTAAATGTTCCCCAGTTTCTTTGCTTTTATTGGAGAAATTTTGGACAATCTGCATATAACTCAACTCTTAGTTATCTGAAACATGCTTGATCATGCAGAGACGGGCATGTTGCATCAATTTAAAGCTCATTGGCCACGGAACCTTGCAGGATTTATCTATTTGTTTACATTCATGTAGATAGTATGACACTAGCCACGGAAGTTCAGTAAAACAACTGACGACCGGCGTTCAGGGCCAAAACTACATTTGTGAAACCCAAAAGTTTGGCATTTTTAACATGATTAGCCTAATGGATGCTGTCACCGTCATTGAGTGAGTCACTTTTATATTATCCTGTAGCATGAAACTCACTTCGGGAGTCGAAAGCAGAGTAACATCCACCAATTTGGCCCAAAATGGAGCAATTGAATTACCGTAAATATAAAAATAAAAATATTAAGGAAGACAGAGTTCCAGGGGGTTTTGAAGGCACACTTGAATGCATAGGCTCACATACTTCCGGTAATATTTACTCAAAATGTTTCCGATCAGTAAATTATTTATGGTTCCAAGGTTTAAATATTAATCGATTTGCCAACTTTAAAAAAATACATATGCAATGTAGTCAGTCTAATTTTAGTTTTCAACTGCTGGACAAGCAAATGGAAATACCAGATGCTGACATGATATAATATTAGTGATTATCACCTCCCAAGCATTCTCTAGACTCTGTTCCGTGTTATCTGAATTTACTTTCAGCGCAAGAGAGCTGAGCAACTGTGCTTGTTGTACCAATGCAATTATCTTAGGATCATCCTTCTTAAGAAACGTGCCTTCAATCTTCTTATTTCCTGGCAACAACATAGCAGGACAATTTCATTGGCTTATTAAACATTGTCCATTTAAGATATATCACTAAAGCACTGAATTTACAAAATGATTGCTACTGTGCTGTTCTGAAAAATAATAAAAAGCTTCACTATAGTGTGCAAGATGCATTCTGATTGTCCTATTAATGCAGTTTTGGGAGGTAATTACCATCAAGCAAAGCCTCCTTGGCAGTGCCGATATGCTGTGGCAGCAAATTATTAACATTGTGATCCTTTTGAGCGAGTACTGCAAATGGGAGTCTTGGTTGCTGCTTTGTTGCTCGACAATAGTTGCTGTTTTTGTCCTCATAGTTGCAACTTTCGATAGGATTTGTGATGTGGGTCCTCCTGAAACAATGAAATTGTGCAGATAATGATGCAAACATTTCCTGAGGGAATGGAATTGAGATAAAGACTGCTCCATGATACCTCATCTTCTTAAGTGGTCCTGCAATATCTAAAGCTCCTTCTGAATGGAGCCCATTTAATTGAACGACAATTCTTTTCTTGTTATGGTGGATGTATGAGGCACTGTTCTCTTTTGCAAGGACTTCACGCTTTGCTTTTTTCTTACATAAGGTAGTGAATCTGTTCTTCACAGCATTATCCGTTCTATACCACCGTTGCAATAGATGCAAATCAATTTAATCATATTTGCTTTCATTAAGAAGCTGGGCGAGGGAAGTACAAAGGACATATGAGGAAACTCAAATACCTTCCTGAAACCACCTTTGCTATCTCTGTCCATTTGTTTCCAAATATCTTTTGAGCCTACGAACCAAACAGTTTTTACTACGATTAGAAGCAGAGTTTTAAGTTTGTTTGTTCTAATGTTTGATATCTTTACAGAGATTGAAGGGTTACTAACCAAAATATTAAGTAAATCAACAGTCCATAAACCAAGATTCAAGGCTACATACAAGGAAGCATTCCAATTGTTCTTCACTGTTACTGCATACTAATAGATAATTGCAAGTATTTATATATCACAGAGATCATCAGCCTACCTCACATAAAAGCAAATCTTCCTCAGGCGACCAGCCACCTTTCTTGAAATCAGAATTTAGATATGTGTACCATCTGAGAGAATGTCATAACACACTCATCAGCTCATCAGATTACATTAACAACATGTTTGGACCATCGACAAGTTGGAAAAAGGAGAAAGAACTAAAACAACTTTTGAGTGAAAGAAAATGTTCACCAACCTTCTTCTGCACTGTCTAGTTGTTTTATCCTTAAACTTAGATGCAATTATTATCCAACTGCACATAAGAACTTGAATTAAAACGCCATATTTTCGATAACCCCTTAATCAATCATCCAATCAACCAACCATTTATTAAATGATTATTCTCGTAACAAAAATGTTGAAGAAGAAGGAAGGAAGGGAGGCCTACTTGTCAGTTCCATGGATACTGATCTGCTCCCTAAGTATATCATCCTCCTGGAAAATCACATTTATAATTTATACACCAAGATCCTCCAATCCCAAAAGAAACTTAAATTGATTTCACAAAATCAAGAAAAGGAAATACCTCTTGAGTCCATGTAACAATTTTCCGCTCCTTGTGCTTTGGTTCAGCTGCAGCAGCTTCACAGCTGTCCTCCTTGTACTGCATTCTGAATCACTGGTTATTTCTCTCTTTCTATGTTCCCCCTGCTTCTCCCTCCGTTTTGTGACTCTCAATTCGCATGCTAAAGCCAAAAACCTGTTGTGCTGCCTATAAACTCAGTCGTGTCTTTGCCCCCTTTCTTCCTCCTGAGGTCACTGTTCAATTCAAACCAAAGAAAATGCTCAAAACCACTCCTCGTTTTTAATGACAACAACTGGGTACTAATGAAATCGGCTCGGGTTCAAATCCCTTTTCATGAGTTCGTTGAATCGAATCCGAAATCGAGGGGAACACAAATAATAGACAAAGATCAATAAATAAATAAAAATTTGAGTGGGTTCGGTGGAAATGTTTCGATAAAACGATAACTAAGAAGAGAAGAGACACAAATAATTGACAGAAATATGGGGAACTGATCGATTGATCCCTTTATAGATGTTACATACAGTACCTTGAGGTTTGTGAAAGTGGGTTTTTCATGATTGTCGTTAATAACATGTAATTACATGAATTTATAAATACATGGAAAATTTAAAACACACGAAGAAATGTATATACAACCAAACTGAGCTATGGGTATTCTTGGATGAAAGTAAAACTGAACAATGGAGTGGACATAAGAGAGATGGAGAAAGAGCGAAGAAGAAGATAATTGGGAGAACAATCACCCCTTTTCTTTTTTTTTCTTTTTTTCTTTCTACTACCTACACTGTGATAGTGTGAATGAGTGATGTCTGAAAAGACCTACTTTTAATTTGTCGATACGTTGATATCCATTCTTTCTGTTGTCTTTTTTCCGTCTTCCCCCTCTCTCTAAACTGGGAGGGATTTTATACTATACAACGGATGCCTGGGCGAGTGGGCGGGCATGAAAGCAAGTTTGAATGGAACGCTGAAATCCATGTAGTTAATGGACTCGTGGTAATGTGTGTGAGTACTGAGTAGTATGATGAGGGGCTTGCACATGCTCTTTGAGGGAGACAGTGCACATCTTTAATGTCCCCCTCGCCCTCATCTTTTCTTAATTTCAATATAACTATCATTGTAGTATTATTTATGAACCGATACGAATCACAAGTGTTTTTTTTAATATTAAACAACTATTTTATAATTACATTATTAGTACATTTATTATTATTTAACTATAAAACAATAAATAAATAAATAAGTATATAGTATAAAAATATTAAAAAAAATTATAATAAAGAAAGGTTTAGATAAAATAAAAATCCAAGTGGAAATAATAAAATCATATTTATTAGTCAAATTGGTTAAATTATAGATTAGTAAGGTTTTTAAATCAATTTTTGGAGGTTGTTCGAAATGATATTAATTGATTTTAACGTAGTTTGATTATGTGTTATTAGTATTATTGTACATCTTTACAAAAAATATATAATTACTAAGTGACCTTTAGTTAAACTAAATTCTTCATCATCTAATATACAAGTTCTTGCTATTTTTGTAGGCATTTATATCATTTGTAACTACTATAAAAAAAATGGAAACGTGGGATTCTAGGTTCATTTAATTTAATACTTATTTGCTCCCTTATACAAATTTGGTCATTTTTTAAGAGAAATTACATGGTTTATCCTTTCTTCTTCTTCTTCTTCTTCTTTGGTTTTTATTTTTATTTTATTACTTGCAATGAGAAGATTACTATAAGAAACTCATAGCATTAGGAGCAAACTACCCTGTAACCACGTCAAATAATAACTTATCTTTGACACCCATCTAGGAGATAAATTATTAGATACACGTAGGATTATGCAGGTAAAATACTTCAAAATTTTAATTTAAAAATTATGATAAAATAAAATTTTATTAGAAAAATTAATTAAAAATATTATTTGATAAAAAGAAGCAAAGTATTTAAGATAAAACAAGAGGAAAATAATAAATAATTTAATTGGGGAAGATTAAAGTATTTTGCTAGTTAAAAATAGAATTTAGAAAAAATTACCCAAAATTAATATAACAAATTTTAATTATTATTTTACTATTTTTAATTATTTTTAAATATTCAAAAATACCGAAATATCCTAAACACCCCAACCAACCTATTTTTTCTTTTTCCTTTTCCCCTTTTCCCCCTTTTCCCTTTTTCCCTTCCTTTTTTCCTTTTTCTTCCTTCTTTTTCTCCCCTTCCTCCCCGGATTGGGCCACGCCCAACCCAACTTCCCTCTCCCTCTCTTTTCTCCCCCACGCGGCCTAGCCCGCCTTCTTCTTCTTCTTTTTTTCACCTCCCTCGCCCGCCGATTTTGTCCCTATTTTTCTCTCTTTTCTTTTCCCCCAAACCGACTGGTCCAACCCTTTCTTCTTCCTCTCCCCTTCTCCCTGCCCTCACGTTGCAGGTCGGCCTACAACTCTGTCGTCATCTACCTCTGCCCTTGTACCACCAGCCTGCACCTTCCTTTTCTCCCCCTCGGTTCTTTTCCTTTCCCTTTCTAGCCCAACCTTCCTTGTACCTCCTTCCCCGCATGCCCCTTTCCCTTTCCTTTCTCTCCCCCTGCCGACGCCACTCTACAGTTTTGTGGGCTCATACCAACCTGCCATTATCGGTTGGCGAGCCCTGCCTCACCTGCCCCATTATCCTCTTCCCTCTTTGTCTTATCCTCCCTTTATTGGCCTATAAATGCCCCTGACCAATCTCATTTGGCCTATTTACCCTACCTTGATTTTTCCTATGTAATTACGCCACTACCACTTTAGATGTTGTCTCGGCTGCCACCGTGCAATACCACCGCCCAAAATACCACCCAAACCCTTCCTTACATTACTCTCCACCAAATTGAGCCACTCAACACCCTTGGTTCCCCCTACACAAGCCATCTCAACAGTGCAAAGTTGGTTGCTCAACCTTCCCCTTTGCACCCATCGTCACTCCTCTCACCGCCATGCGCCGCCTCCCCTATCCCAATCACTGCGTCCCCTGCCACCCAAGCAACCCACCATAGCCTCCCTTACCTTCCCTTCTCCCTTTCTCCTGCTCCTTCATCCTCCCTCCTTCTCCACCACCCTTGGCCACCACAACCACCATCACCTACGTTGCCACCCTTGCTATGCCACCACCACTCCAACCCTCTCACCCCAGAGATTCCACCACCACCACAACCACCATCTCACGCTCTCTCTTCCAGCTGTAAAAGACAACCTTCTCCAAACCATCACTTCCACCACCACCTCTGCCGCTGACACCTTCACTAGGTTGTACCCTAACCCTTTCTAACCTTTAAGTATAATTTATTTAGTGTAATTATTATTCTAACCTTATTATTATTATTATTATTATTATTATTATTATTATTATTATCGTTATCCTTATTATTATTATTATTAAAGTTATTATCATTATTATTGCTAATATTGTTAATAATATCTTGTCATTGACTATTACAACTACCTAAACCTATTTTGGTTAATAATAACATAATTAACCATTTTAAGGGCAATATCCTTATTTTTACTACTAAAGCTACTATTTTTTATTATTATCCCTAATACTATGTTATAATAAAGGTAAGTAGAAAATAATAAAAATGTTACTAAGAGGAAAGTTAACCCTACTATTTTTCCTCTTATAGGTAAACTAAGTCCGACCCCTAAGGAGGTGTAGGAGCGTGCTCCAATCCCGGTGTCGTTTTAGGTAAGTATATGCTTAAAGCCTAATGTGTGTGTAATATGTGTTGTGTGTAGTTGATTTTATGTGTGCGTCTTATATATTATGGATTATGCTCTTGTAGCATAGCTTGCTAAGCATGGAGTTAAGGTAAGTTGCATATGTTTTATAACATGTGTAATATGGTATTTATACTTGTACTTGGAATGCGCTTATGTAATATTGCCCTTTATGACATGCATGATAGGAAGCCTCAAATAGTATGATGTGGTTGTGATAGAAATTAAAAAGGGTGAGGAAAGTAAGTTGACTAGAGGGTGGTAAGGATGGCCTAAATATCTTATGACCTATAGGTGGACAAAAGGAGGAATAATGGGAATAAATTAAGGGAATTGACCAAAATATGCATGGGGGAGTGTAGGGTTGCATGGGATGGTTAGCCTTTGTATGGGGATGACCTTTACGTGGAAAAAGTTGACTTGAGGGTTAATTAAGGTAAGGGAAGAATTGTTAGAATGATTGGAGTCCATATGTCAAAAATAGTACGTGGGTTGGTGTAATGATGTATGGGGGACTTAACTAGGGTTTTGGAAGGAAACCCTAAGTGAGAGAAGTGTGTAAGGAAGGGAAAAATAATGAAAATGGTTTAGAATGGGGAATAAAGAATGAAGGGGATATCACATGGAAGAAAGGCGAGCTAAGTGAGAAAAGGTGGTTCGGTGTTGAGGGGGTGACATAAAAGAAAGGAGAAGTATTAAGGTTTCGAGGAGCGAGCTAAGGTTTTTATGATCATGTGTGGGATTTGGGTAGGGAGGTTGGGATTTCGGGTGCATTTTGAGGCAAGTGATGGTTTTGATAGTAAAGAAGAGTATAGGTTGTGAAGGATGAGGGAAAGTGAGGCCACATAGGCTAGACTAGAGTTTTGGAGGGAAACCCTAGGGAGAAAAAAGGAGTTGAAATACAATTATGGGGAGTGAGCCTTGACCATGTGCAGAAGAGTTTTGGGTTTCTCTTGGTGAGTGGAAAAGATGGGGAGGAAGTATCGGGGTCATAGGTCGTGTAAAGGTCTTAAGATATGGGACAAGTTTTTGGGAGAACTGAGAATAAAAGGGTGAGCATGGGTAGCCTAGTGGGTCATGTATGTCTTGTCTGGGTTGTGTGTGGAATAAGATACAAATAAAACACTAAACACTTAAAGTGAAAATTTATCAAGCCGAGCCTAGTGAGGATATTTTTCCGGTCCACCGGCTATAATAGTGGTTAGGTGTGTTTTGTCCTGTGGAGTATTTTTGGTCCACCGGCTATAATAGTGGGAGATTTTGAGCTCTATAAACCAAACTTTGCATGGTAATAAGACATGAAAAGATACTAATTACTTACAGTGGAACACCTTGTGAGTTGGGGTAAGTGAGGATAATTTTTCAGCCCACCAGCTATAATAGTGGTCAGGTGTGTTTTTCCTTGTGGAGTATTTTCAATCCACCGGCTATAATAGTGGTTAAGTGCGTTTGGCCCTGTGGAGTGTTTCCAATCCACCGGTTATAATAGTGAGACTTTCGTACTCACACAGAATTAATATAAGAAATGTGTAAGACATAAATATTAGTCTGAGTCTAGATTGATGATATGAACCTAAATCATGCATTGTATGCCTTAATTGCCTATTATCTTCCATGGCCTTACCCATATGGTTACCTTACTCAGTACACAGTGTACTGATCATCCGTTTCATGGGTACTGTTCATTTTCATGAGCAAAGGCCCCTTCTGAGTTTGTGTAAGTAAGAGGTATCATGTTTGATGCCTAGGATGCACTGGACGCGTCAGGTGGGGCTTTGTGATGACCGTTGGACTTTACTTGGGGCTGAGAGCAAGTGTCGACTAGAATCTCTATATTCTCTAGTTTTATTTTACCATTGTATCACTTTTCACCTCAAGGGCTTGACTTATATCCATTTTTAATTTTTTATTAATGCTTTAATTTTACACTCTAATTTCTCTTTATTATGAATATTTCAGATTTTTTACAATTCCATGTCTTAGTTAGTGTAATGATTTGTGAAAATTATTTCTTATCCTTGTGTTTGGTACAAGAATGGCCAGGGGCTAGACTTGTCCTGATCACGGCAATAGCACTCCTATGCTCGTGATTGTTTTAATTAAACGAAAATTTTCAACTGTGATTTTTGGGGGTGTTACAGTAGGTAACATCAACTCTCCTTTTATTGAATTTTTTTAAACTAGTTTGTTTTTTATTTAGATTATCAAATAAAAAAAATCTATAACATAATGGTTGTGATTATTTTCTCTTCAAATAAAGATGCATATTGATATACTTTTGAAAAAAAATATATTCTTATTTAACATTTTTTGTGTTAAAAATTTTCAGTATACGGCGTCTATTTCTATAAAGATTCTATGTGCTTTTGTGGATCTTATGTATTTTTTATTCTGTTAGTTATTGTGCTTATTGGGTATATATCTATAGTGATTATGTCTGCTATAATAGTAATTTTTAGGATGATTATGTGATATATTGTGGTGATTATATTGACTTATGTTGTGATTATATCGACTTATATAGTAATTATGTATATGTATATAGTGATCATCTCTAACACCATGTGACTATAGATGGCAATTGAGTTGGGTAGGTCGGGTTATTCTTGGTTTGGGTCATTTGCGGGTTGGTTGTGGGTTAGATCAGGTCATTTTGGATTACCTTATTGTTCAGGTTGGGTCAGGTTCAGGTTCGGGCCGCTGTAAATCTGGGTTGTATCAAGTTAATTTGTCGAGTTGGGTCGTGTTTAATTTATTTTAGGTTAGCTTGTCAAGTGAGGTCTAGGGATGTAAATAGGGTGGATTTTACCCAAAATTCCATGGGTTTTATTCATCAGATATGTAAACGGATATAGATAAATGGATATGGATTAGAGGGAAAAAATACGCATTAGGTTCGAGTATAGATATAGGTATGGGATATCTATATCCGTACCCATTTACCAGATATATGATAACCCTTTTACCCTTAATTTTAAAATAAATATAGTATAAATTAAGGTTAAAATTATTATTTGGTTTAACTCCAAATAGGTTTACATATTGGGTAATGGATTTATCAGCTAGATAATATATGCTAACGTATATCCAACGAATACAAATATAGATGTATAGTGGATACCCTAGACCTGGCAAAGTTGACCCAACCCGACCGACCCAACCCGAATAACCCGACTTGAAATCCGATAGTAACCCGAAAAATAAAACCCGTTCATAACCCGAAAGCCCGAAACAACCCGATTCAATTTGGACCCGACCCGAATTTAGCTAACCCGATTAAGACCCGAACCTAAATTGACCCGAACCGAAGTGACCAAAATCAATAATAACCCGAACCGAGCACACCTCAAACCCGACCCGACCCGAACTCCAACCCGAACCCAAACCGACCCGAACTCTAACCCGAACCCGAACCGACCCGAACTTTAACTTTAACCCAAACTAACCCGAATCCGAACTGACCCGAACCAGACTTGAACCGATAATTGATTATTCTTATTCATATATGATATTTTTAACTCCATTTTCTTATTAATTTTTGAAACCATGTAAATAAATGCAAACATTTATAAGCATAAATTTATATTTTTGCTTCACTTTGTTTGATAACTTCCTACAACTTAAACTCTACACTTTGGACCATAATAATAATACACTCATTGTATTAATGATTCATGAGGACCTGACAATCAAATTCAACATGTAGGAAAATTTACGGATGTACAAAGATTGAAAATTTTATTTGTACGTGTACTTGAATGTAGGAAAATACTGTGAGATGGACATCTTTATTTTGTGAATTTACGGATGTAAGTGATTTGTAATTTTGTATGGCCATGTATTGTATTTTTTTTTAAGTAGAGAATTTATTAATAATCAAATGTTTACGGACCGTTTTACTTATCTTTTTTTAAAAAAAAATTATTTGGAAGAATCGTTAATCAGTTGTTCCGACGAAATCAAGGTACATCGTACGATCGTGTATCATTTCATTTGAATACAACTTTCAAATCTTTGAGCGAAGCACGTAATATACAGTCCTAATTTTCATTGAAACACCGAAACAGGCGGGTCACATTGGACATATATTATATATATATGGTAAACATGGAAATCTAACTAGTTAATTTTAATCCCAGGATAGATTTTAGGTCTCTAACAACTCCACTAAGCTGCACGGTAATTTCACATGCAGTTTCGGGAGGAAGAAAAAAAGGCACAATTTTTGTATTCCACATTCATATGTAAGTTTAATCAATAAAACGTAGAAACTGATCGAAATGAAATACCAGAAATTCGAGAACTTTGGCAATTTGTTCGACAAGAGCCTCAGAGACGCCAAAAAAATCTTTGCCAGGATCCTTCTGAACTTCAACCCCAAGCTTCGACAGCCTCCAAATCCCTTCGAACTTGTTTTCGATGTTAACTTTCTGCTTCTGCGTTTCCTTCAATTTCTTCTTCTCTGACGGATATCGGAGCTTCCCGGTTCTTTGTGACCTTTTAGCGCATTGAATAACAAGGAATTTTGTTGGAGGGGGTGAGGGAGTTGTACTTTCTAAACTTGCTACTGGCAACAAGTTACTCACAGTCTCACAGAATGGAAGCACTGGAGCAGAGCTGCAGAGGTGTGTAATGGGCGTTTTACGTTTGCCTGTTTCACTGTTTGGCTCGGGGATGAGTCTCGGTCCTCTCAGAGACTGAGTTTGTTGAGACATGACATGAGATGAGAGGGTGAGGTGAGGGAGCGTGTGTCGGTGTCGTGCAGGCGTAGGTGGCGTAGGCGGAGTAGCTGAAGCTGAGGCATGCGTGTGGCGTCATGACTCATGGCGTGTATAAGAAAAAAATTCAGAGGCAGAGGCGCAAAGCAGCATGTTACTGACTTATACTTATTGCCTTATTGCTTAAAAAAATATAGAGTAGGTTAAAATAGGTTTATTTTAGATTTAATTTAAGTAAATTAGGATATTAGATTGTAGAATAATAATTTAGAAAAAATAATTTGATTTAAGATAAGTTAAAATAATTGAAAAAAGTAAAAATAATTTAGGATAAATTTTAAAAAAATCTTTTATGTTACGGATCAACGGTTATTATTAAAATAATTAAGATAAAATTTAGAGGTATAAACTAAGATTAAAATTAATAGTCTAATTCTATCAAGTTTTAACCTAATTAAATTTATATCTAAACCATCGTAATAATAAACCTTCTAAAATAATCATTACTACTATTATTAATTAAAAAATAAATAAATAATGTCAATTAATTTTAAGATATTATTAATTACTAAACATCCTATCCAAACTCACTATATTATTATTATTACTGGCATTATTATAATCATTATTATTATCGTTGTTGTTATTATTATTATTATCATAAGATGATGATGACGACGACTACGACGACGACGATGATGATGATTAGTATTATTATTATTATTATTATTATTATTATTATTATTATTATTATTATTATTGTCATTATTTATTATTATTATTATTATTTTGATTATTGTTATTATTATTATTGCTGTTATCCAACCCTAGTTTAACTTACACTTAATTATACATGTGCATATTGATTTAATACCAAACTAAAAATTAATTTATTGAAAAAGTATATAGCTATTTTGATGCTTAACTAAGAAAGTAAACTAAATTTTACTTACACACACACACACACACACACACACACACACACACACAATTCTTCTATTTTTAATTAATCTAAGTATTAAGATACAACAATAACATATAAAATATGTGAAACAACTTTAGGTTTCTAATTAAACTATTAAATTTAGTTTATAATGAAACTACTCATTTTGATCTATAAGACTACTATAAGGTTCTAATGAAACTACTAACTTTAACTTATGAAACTAGGTTAAGATTATAATAAAAATACATGCTTTAGCTTATGAAACTATCAGTTCGGCTAATGAAATAACTTGTTTCAGCTTATAAAAGTATTCTATGTTTCTAATGAAACTATTATAAGTTTCTAATGACATTGCTCATCTAATATTATGAAACTAGTCATCATAGCATATTCATAATACTCTAAATTTCTAATGAAACTATTTGTCTTGGCTTATTAAACTACTTAAAGTTATTAAGGAAAATACTCATTTTAGTTGATGAACCTAGTGTAATAGTTTTATGAAGCTACCATAATTGTTCTATGAAACTATTAGTTCTAAATTCTCATTAGAAGTAGTAGTTTTTACTAGATACGCCCTCAATATATATTCTTATCAAACATGGATGAAACTGCTCAAGTTTACCAACTTAAATGATATATTCTTATCATTTATTCAACTTAGGAATGTCAAGGGATTATGATTTATGAATGCTTGAAAAGCCAACATCATAATTTGATTTATCAAATATTATAACATACTTGTAATAATATATATGTGATATAACTATTGTTAATATGCTTGTACTGATGAACATCTCTAAAGGAAAAACCACAAATATAACTATTGTTAAAAGTAGTATTATTTCGCTTACGAAACATTGTTAAAAAAGAGATGAAGAGAATAGAGAAGAAAAATCAATGGTATGCAACCTTCATTAACTAAATTGAGTGTATAGCTCTGCCAAATCTAAATGGCATAAGAAGAACAAAACTTTAATATAGAGCTTCAATATATAGTTTGGGTTGAACCAAATACATATTATTTCTTTCAACCCTAGGTTGACCAAATACAAAATATATAACTTTAATCCTATGCAACATAAATTGGTAAGGAGCATTTTAGCTTATAGAAGAACAATATAATACATAGTCCAACTAAACAGTTGAGACCAACTGAATACAAATTTATTATGACCTATTTTACAACCTATAAAGTTATTGGATATTTTAAAGCTTTATTAACTTTACAACCAACTAGGGATAATATTAGCTAGGCATGATATTGAGATAAAAGATCTTAAGGGAGTCAAGGATGAGTAGTCATCATCAAGTTTGCAATGAAAAAAAATATAGCACCTGACAATCCTCACTGAGAATATCAGATTAAGATTAATACTTCAAATAATTAAAGGCTTGTAAGGAGTAGCTATTAACTAAAAATAGGTTGGTTAAGAAAGGTACGAATGGACCAACGTGTGAGATATGTGAACAAGTAACTTAGAATTTAGTGCATGAGATTAATGATTACCCAATTACCCAAGTGTTTTATTTGGATGATGATAATCCATAGTGAAGTTGTATACTATAAAAAATTAAAAAGACACTGAATTTGATTGAGTCTATTTCATAATCTAACACTTAGATGACGAGACGTTAGAAATGACGTGTACACTAATATAGGTTATTTGAAGGAATTGAAATAGGAGGAGATCAAATGACTCTGCACCGATTCAATGACCAAAGAATATTATTGAGGATGCCATGCACTTGCTTCTAGAATATTATGCCATAATATTAAGAAATGAAATAATTAACAAAGGAAGTGCATGGTCCACCATGTTAGCAATTATAAGAACGAAGGAGATGGATGATATGCATGTTGATGCAAATTAAACATGAACAATGCAGGAAAAGTAATGTAGGAAATCATGAAAATTATAATTGTAATTTAAGGTGTAAAAGGCGATATATTGTCACTTATTAGCTATGTTGTGACCATTATAAATATCTATCGACATATTTATAATATAGATAATTGTCTTAAGACATCAGACATACAATATAGAGTTTAGTGTGCTATGACGGAGTATTGTTTTACTAAGTTAGGCATTGAGACAAATTCATTGGAAGTGGGGTAGGGTTTATAATCATAAGACAACTTTGATATTTCATTTTTCACAAAGTTATTGATGATTGTGATTTTCATTTATCACATATTTATTTATTGTATATTAAAAATTATTATTGAAAATGAAAAATAGTGACAATGTCACACTGAAAAATTAAAAAACCACAGCAAAAGAAGCTAAAACCAAACTAATAGTAATAGGATAATGTCGTACTATTATGGTTAGGAAAAAAACTCTCTTATTTTAAATTGTGATGGTGGTATGTTCAAAGATTTTATTAGTATTCTAAAAATACTTAAAGTTAATTTTGTAAAAATTAAAAATAATTTTATTTTATTTCATACAAGTTCCAATTTTTATGTTCAAACTCGTTCTCGATCATGATTCATACTGTTATAAATAATACCTAATTTGAGTTTTTCGATTTGACCTAAAATATATAGACCCGAATTCGAAAAACTCGATAGATCTGACACTTAGTTGATCTGATTCACATCCGACCCATATAGTGACCCGAACCCGAACCCGAACCCAAACCTAACCCGAATTCTATAGACCCGATTCAAACCCGAAATAGACCCGAACCCGAGAAATCCGAAGAACCTAGCATCGACCCGACCCAAATCACACCCAACCCGTCAATTAACCCGAATCGAACCCGAACCCGACCCAAAACAACATAACCCGAAACACACCCGAACCGAATTACACCCGACCCGAACCCAGACCCGACTCGATTGTATAGTAAATAAAAGTTGACCCGACCCATATCAACCCGACCCTAACCCGACCCAAATGACCCGTTTGCCACCTCTAGGATACCCGTTTGGGGTATAGGTACAAATTTGGGTATAGATTTTCTTATCGGATACGGGTATGGGTATGGGCATACTCATCCTAAACCCGATCCATTTACATCCCTATCGTGTTGGGTTTGGGCCAAGCAAGCTCGTATTTGGGTGACTTTATATTTGAATTAATTTGACAGGTCAGGTTTGGGTTAAATTAATGAATTAGATCTTTTTAGATTTTGATAGGTCTAGTTGGATTCAAGTTGAGCTAATCCGAAATCGAATCACTTTAGATTTAAGTCAAATCAGACATTGACCACCAAAATTAATCTAACTCATTAACATCGTAGGCAAGAATTAAGTTTAATGTAAGCATGTGATTAATAATGTGTTATTAATTGGTATTTGTTTATTATTATGACTTTTTAATTTTGTGTCTTTACATGAAAAAAATCGGTAAAATTAAAATATCATTGGTGAATAAGTAAGTTCACAATACAAGTAAGAAAAATAAGTAAAATGTAAACAATAATATATTTTTAAAATATTTAAATAAATAATAAAACATATTTATTTTTTTATTATCATAAGTGCGTCGGGTTGATAAATGGTTGGGTTGATGGTGGGTTAAGAGTTGGGGTCAAGTCAGGTATAGGTTAGGTTAGGTCACTTATACTCGGGTTAAGGTTGGATCAAATTAGTTTTGGATGGATTTAGATTGGGTCGGATCAACTTTTATCAACTCTACATGTGACGTCCATTTCTATAGGGATTACGATTATGTCAACTATTGTGCTTATTATATATATTTATGTGGTGATTGTATTTTCTATAATGGTGAGTATCTATATGGTGATTATACCAGCTATTGTAATGATTATGTATATTTATATGGTGATTATAACCACCGTTTTTTTAACTTTGTAATTACTTTTTCATATACTAAAATTAGCATCCCTTTTTTTTGTTAAATTGGAAGCAAGATGTATGCAACTACATACACCCGGGTATATCTAATAAGTATTTTCCAAAGGAGAAAAATGTGTATTCCATAATCTAAATCATGTCTTATATGTGACATCTTGTCACCTACTTGGTTAGTTTCTCTATATGAATAGATCATCTTGCATAAGCTTAAAAAACACATAAAATCTACAAGAACCCACCATTGGGGGTCATTAGATGATGTTTTGATGAAAGATCTCAAAGAAGCCAAATAATTGTAAGTGGATTATAACAAAGGATGATATATTCATAGTTCTTGATACTCACCTTTGTGAAGACATAGAATATTGTCAATATTTTTTATCATGAGGGTGTATTGTAACTAAGGTTATTATGCTGCTATAGGAAAAGGAATAAACGATGGTAAAAAAAGGTATATACGACAATTTTGAATTGCTGCCTAATGTATCGTATTGTATACTATATATGGCAGTTCAAAAATGACTGTATAAAGTCATACAAATGGCTTGAAATTTTTTAGCACTACACTATAAATAATGATTTTAGGTTAAAAAATTACCTTAGGAAGTTACCTATACACAACAGTTATACACCAATAAAACCATATAAACCTTTGCCTAAAATAATTTTGTGTTATAAAGTAAGTGAATAGACAATAGTTATACCATAGAACTATCGTGTATTATCAATATATATATATATATGACAATTATTTAGTATAATTGACATCTATTCCCTCTATTTTTTTTAATTAAATCACACAATGCACTAACACCATACCATATTTTATTTTCTTACACCAAAACATGCACTATTTTTTAATTAAAGTATCACCACTTTATAATCACACCTTTACGTTGAAAACAGGTTACAATTCACAAGGTTTACATCAAAATAATGTAAAATTTATTCTTTCATTATACTATGCACACAAAATCTTATACAAAACTATGTTTTATTCATAAGTACACTCGAGATACCAAAAAAGCACGCAAGTATATACAACCAAAATTTTAGGGAGCACATATAATCCTACTAAAGTTTATCATAAAATTTTATAATAAAACCTAACCATTATTTTCTAACTTTTTCAACCTTGGCCTAGTCATACTTACCCCCTCATTAAGGAAATAGACCTACAAGAAAAAATTAAAAGTATCATATCATTATTGAAGTATATAGATCCATCTAACTAATCATAATTAATATGAACTAAACAAAGTAAATAAATATTTTTTCTTGTCTCATCTAATGTATACACATGATTTATTTCATGTATTTCATGATGTAGTATCCACAACTGACTTCATCTTGATGTCATAGACATATAAAAAAAAGATATAAAATTATCTTATTAGTAAAATTAAATACTTAAAATTGAATGATAATGATCCTTAAATATCATAACCACTACAAACTTAAACTTGACCCTAAGTCATACAGGTAGTGGTGCCCTTCCCTTCTGTTATAGCCCAAAATATGTCTTAAATGACATAATTTATGTAATCATCATATATTAATAAAAATTATAAGCACACACATTCATATATATGATTCTAATATCATTTTATATAAATAAATATTTAGATCTCAATAAGTAACCTTAGATCTAAATAAAGATCTCCATCAATTGAATTAAACTAACATGCGATCCTTGAAGATGGCTACCATATCACTAGTACCCAATGCGCATTTAAGGAAAATGGAGCAAAACTGAGGCACCATGGAGCCATCTTCATTACATATTATGTATGAACATAAAAATCTATATACATATGAAGTAAAAATGAAGATGATAGTATGGATCATATTCTAATCTAGAGGAAGATCATTAAAATGAGGCATTATGGACCACATATGGAACAAGACTCATACTATCATCTGCATAAGATTTTGTGTCTGAATATAAAAGTCTATATACATCAGCCCCATCAACAACATCAGCTAAAAAATTCTATTTTAAGGGCATATGACTATGAAAAAATACATATCTAATATCAAAATAGTGTTTCACATTAGTTATTAAAATAAAGTTGACTATAAAATGATTAAAATTACCTTATATATGATATTATATATTGGCATTATAACATGTTGCATTGAAACAAGTGTAGGATATCCTCTGCCCCAATCAAGAGATCCATATCAACTGAATTCATGTGAAAAATATGATGGAATAGGAACCCTAATAAAGTCTCAAACTAAAGATAGTACCATATTCAAATACATCCTAAATTGAGGTTTCAAGTATTAACGCTTGACTGCCTTTTTCACTAAGACATTTTGGGATTTCTCAGACTCCATCTCCTTTCTTTTCCTTTTACTAGAGATTATTAAGATAATATTGCCACCCAAAGTAAGAAAGACTAAATATGTAATTATTAGATTGTATATACATTGCCACCAAAAGATAATATGATCTAGAATTGAAAATTGTTGGATTATTGAATCCTTGATAATGGCAAGATTAATCTTCCATCTCATAAATTTTCCTACTAATAAGTAAAGAGAGAACACATCCATATCTATAGGATTGGGACTATATACTACACCCTCTAGACATCGCTCCATAGCATACTCTGCTAAGATATTATGACTTGAGACCTGAAGTACTTTATCAACTCTCACTGGTTGAGTATGAAGGGATGAATTGGACTCAATGAAGGTAATAAAATTAGCCACAATAATCCCATATTCTAGAGTTATCAAGACACTAGGGCACTGACCCTATAATAGTCAAAAAATCAAATTATGGTCGTAAGGTCAAATGTAGATTACATTTTATAGAAACATATCTTCAAATTAAAGTAGAGTGTAGCATATTACCTAATTAATTTTTTTTTAAAAAGTGTAGGGACATTATATATTTAGGTGGTAAGTGGACATTGTGGAGAGGATAACATATCATCCAACCTCCTAAGGATTGCCTCCATTTCTTCCTTTAGGCTTTTAAATTGATTCTTCAAAAGGAAAAAACTATAGTGATGTACAAAATTCTTAAATAGATTGAACCTAAAATTATACGCCCTACATTGGCCATCATGCTCTTAAGTGTCCAATGCATGTGCCAAAAGGTCATTTAGGCCTTCTTTGCCAAACACACTGGTTAGAGAGTCCATTATCAAACCCTCCTATTATAAGTAAGAAAAATAGTTAGGGATAAGTAACTATATTAAACTAAGCAAAGAGAAATAGTGCAGGCCTTAAAAAATTTTCAACCATTTTTTGAGTTGGTTTGTTGGTAGTTACTCTCCTTCTGATCTACTCTAGCATAGATCCACACATTAGCTCACTCTAGGGGTACATATAGGGTTTGCGTTTTCTCCAATTCCTCCTTTTGTTGTTTCCCCTATTGCATCAAATAAAAATATTTAGTAACAATATTAGATCATAAAAGAATGATATAGATCAATATATTCTAGTTGCCTTGTTGTCTCTAAACCCCATCTTGCAAGTGTAAATATTTTTTTGTGCACTGCTTTGTTCTTAGCACTCTTCTATTATCACATTGAATATATAGATTATGTTAGTTTGAATTGTAATCTAAGTACATGATAGTTATATTAATAAGTTAATAATAATTTGTATGTACATACTTCAAATTCCTCTCCATTGGTTGGTGGAGATCACGCCACTATGGAGCTTTGGGGGTGTGGGTATGCCACTATCATTAGTAGCATACAAAAGATTCACAGCCATCCATGACTTCCAATCTATACAAGACTTTACAATTCGAATCATGACATGATTATTGTGTTGTTGTCCCACATTAAATCATTTCTAAAAAATTTAGAAAATCAATAGTTAGTATCCATATAACAAAATTCATATGGTAATAAGAAAAAAAAGTCATAACTATTTCAAATATTACAATCATACCATAGTGTTATCCCACACCCTGCCCTTTTTATCTTTTGTGACATCCCTTCAATAATGATATGTGATGAGTATATGTGCATGAGTTCTAGAGTTATAGTAGTTGATAAGCACATCCCTATTCTTACCCATTAGATACCCAAAAGCATCAAACTAAACATTGAGCTTAATACCCTTTCTCTATTTCTAGAAATGTACATCAATCTAAATGTTCCTATCTTTTGTGTGGTTCCTTCCTTAGTATTTATATCATCTTCATGAAGATCCATACCTAAAAAAGAAAATAAAACTTATAGATTATAATTCCATTAAAGCATTCAATGTGCAATCATCTATGGCGCTTACCATATTTGTGCACGAACACTAATTTAGGTACATATAATCCTTTTTTTGTGATAATCTCATACATAGAGTCCATCATTAACGTCATAGTGGTTGGATGAGACAATAGTCAGAACATTCTCCCCCTTTATGCCATCTTCCCATTTTTTTTACATGCAAGACCATATATAACCATTTATCAGGTGGATTATTAACATAGAAAACATGTTTTGCTTGTGAGGAAAATATTAATAGGTCCTCATTAAGTTATTGGTTTTGATGCTAACAAACAAATAAAGTTTCTATATTATCATACTTAATGATTTTTTAGGTAAAAAATTGTTGGAGTAAAGAAAAATGAAGATCTGAGATGTGGAAATAAGTACAGAAATTGAAGTGGCATAAATATCTTGAAACTTGAAGGAGTGTCTAAGTTTTAGGTCTTTGTGTAAGGTAATGAAGTAATTGTAAGGGTTCAAACAATACTAGGAAAAAAAGAAGCTTTTCAAATCATTTTATGCTCTAAAATTTTTAAGGAAACCCACCATGTTATTAAGATCAATTTAACTATGTTTTTAAGGAAAATTATTCTTAACATTTTCTATCATATTTTGTGAATATCTATAACACATTTGATTTTATTAAAGATAATCATCAGGTCACATTAGTTTTAAGATAAAAAGGGAATATTTTGTGCCAACCTATATTACCAAGTTTTTCTCATGGTTGTTCATGATAGAGTAAGCTTGGTTATAGATAATGCTAGTTATCTAAGTGGTTTCATCTTGGTATATATATATTGTTTGACTTAGTTAATAGGTTTTTAGCTAAAATATCTAGGTTTTATAATTTTGCAGAGAATTTTTTGGCTCTATGTGAGATCTTTACTTGTTTAAACTAATCTTTTTCACATAAATAGGTAGAGCTTTGTGAGGGTTTTGGAGAGCACCGAGAGATAATATTCAACATAGAAAAGTATTTGAATAGTTCTCACACTTTACTAAAGAACTTGTGTAAAATATGTTATAGTTTTCATAATGTTATTGTTGAATTTCTCATAAGAGTTGCTTCATTATAAGTCTATAATTTGATTATAATTTTGTGACTGATCACCGAGGGGAGATCTTTTGCAAACTAGAGTTTTTAAGTCTATAAGTACCCTAAGTAAGGTGGATTATCTTCTAGAGTTAGAAGTGCATTCCAACGTAGAGTTAAGTTGATGAGTGTTTGAGAGTTCATAAATGAAAATAGTTGTATTATTTATTGATACGTATTGTAATAAATAAGAGAAGTGGTTAGTATTGTGGGTGTATACTACTTAAGGTAGGAGTATCTCTTAAGTAGAGGAATCATGTAATATCTAGTGCTACTTTCTTTATTGCTTTCTGCACTTGGAATTGATCCATTCAAAATAGGGAAATGAACATATCAAAATTAATCCTTCATACAATTATCTAAGGAGAGATTAAGTCTTGAGATTTTTCATCTTAAATAGGGAGTTAAAATTTGTATTTTCTTTAGTTTGTTAAGTTGTTAAAAAGCTTAAATCCTCAATTCATCCCCTCTTGATTATTTTCATGTTGTTTCACTACTCTAAATTTAACAAGTGGTATAAGAGCGGATACTCTCGAAGAGCTAAAATCTCAAAGAGTGAAAGATGAATGGACCTGGTGGAGTTATAAAAGGCTAGCCGATTGTAAGACCATCATGATTCAATGGACAATAATATAGTTGGTATAACATATGTTAGGATATTTTCTCCAATCCAAGGACTATCAAGTTTGGAATGTTGTAGAATTTGGACCATACAAGATAGAGGAAACTATAAATGATAGGACTACACTAAAGGCAAAAAAATATTATACAACCCTAAGTTATCATTATGAAAATTCTTGAATTTCAAGGGATAACTCTAAGTTCTTACACATGTAATAATAACCCTAACTCAAAAGTTACTATTCCCAAGCTTATAAACCCTAATATCACAAATCTATCATAACCTTTCTTGTAGAGCTCAAACAGTTACCATATTTAATAAACATTCCCAAAATACTAATAATAAAAACATATTCGGATTTTGTGGTCTAACTCTATAATTTCACACATATGATAATAACCGTCTCGCTTCAAGATTACTATTCCCAAATCAACCATTTTTCATACTTTATCAAAATTAGGTCATTATTGACTACTCTAAATACTTCGTATAAATTTATTAGTATACTTCATATGATAAAACACCTTAAAATACCACTATCCTCATATTTAGCCTACGTTAACCAAAATATCCTTATTAATAATAAAACCCTTATTTCATGTAAATATTATATGGTTGGTAACATTATCCTCTAATCCAAATTTTTCTCCATAGACCTTATCATACTAATTTCAAATTCATCACATCATTAATAGACTCATAATACCACCATATTTCACAACGAGGTTTTTTCCTCATAAAATAACAATACCGCATAGTCTTTATTTATTCATTTTCTATCATATGATATCAAATTCATGGCATAAAATTACCATCATATATTTATTCACATAATAACAATAACTTGGTATAATAAAAAAGCATGAATAACACTTAGTAATCAAAACCCTAGACTATGACAAGTATCCTTACTAAAAATGGCTCCAGGCTCTAAACACGTAACTCCTAATCCGCCTCTTCTAGAACTTAAAAAAATTACCTAAGAAATAAAATAAAAAAACACCATTGGGATTAAACCATATAGCTAAGGAATGTTAAAGAAAAAGGAAGGGTGAAAGAATGAAAGAAAACCAAACCAAGAAAGGTATTTTGGGAAAAACTTTGGTAACTAAGCAAAGGGGACAATGGTGGTTACTGTGGGAAATGGAGGGTGCAATGATGGAGGAGGCCGAACAAGGGGGTGTGTGTTCTGTGGTGGAAGTTGAAGGGGATGGTGTGGTAAGGTTGGAGGTGCTAAAATGGAGGAACATTGCTGTAGTTGTGGCTGCTGAAATGGAGGGGTGAGCTTCGGCCAATGATGTCAAAATGTAGGGAGAAGCTGTAGTGAAAGTTGTTGCACTAAAGAAGGGAAAAAGATGAAGAAGTTGCAGTAGAGTTAGATAAAGGTGGGGGGTGCACTGGTTGTTGGTGCCACAACTAAAGAAGTTTGGGGGCAACAGTGGAGGATGCCGAAGGGGAAGGGGTTGCACAAGTGGTTTTGGCCAGTGGATAGGGGTGAGCTTTGGCAAGGATGATCGAAAGGGAGTGGGGTGATTTGGTTGTGACTTCTGGAGGTGGCTTTTTGTGGTGGTTTTTTTGGCAAGGAGGAGGTGAAGGAGTAAGAAGATGATGGTTTGGTTTTGTAGAATCAAAAGGGATAGAAGAGAGGCGGTAGAAGCATTAAATGCTTGGCTTTTATATACACACACATGTGGACAAGGATGGGGTTGTCTGCTAAAATTTTCAACTCAAACCCTCAAGCTGAGGAGGGGGAGTTGATGGGTAGATGGAATACTTGGTAGGGGGAAATTGTGCACGTAAGGGGAAGAGAAGGGTATAGGGAAAACAAGTACAAAGGAAAAAGGAGAAGAAAAAGAAGAAGGAGAAAAGTGAAGTGGTGTTGCGGGTTTAGGTTAGGGTATTAGGATAATTAAATTAAATTATTATCGAAGATTATGTTTTGGTTAGAAAAGTTATTAATAATTCAAAATAAAAATTAGAGTTTAAATAAAATTTAGATTTAGGGAGTTAGGGTAAGATAGAAAAATAAATTCCCCAAAGTTAGAATTAGGTTACGATATTAATTACTTAAAATTAGGGTTAGCTAAAATGTAGGGTATTACTCTACATATTGAACAGAACCATGATCATACCACTTCTCTAGAAGAATCCTTATGAAATGTTCAAAGGAAGAAAATCAAGCATTGCACACTTCAGAATCTTTGGATGCAAATGCTTTATGTTGAATAATGGAAAAGATAACTTGAGAGAGTTTGGTGCAATAGGTGATAAAGTTGTGGTCCTAGACTATTCCTATCATAATAAGGCTTACAAAGTCTACAACAAAAGAACAATGTGCATTAATAATTATAATATATATTATTATAATAATGATAATAGTAAAATTTATATTTGAATTTCTATTGATAATAATGATTATTGTATTTCTAAATATAACAACAACAACAATAATAATTAAGTAAAATAATAACAATAAATATTATATTAATATGATAATTATAATTATTATAACAATCTTTGTATTTATGTATATAATAATATTTATATTTTTATTTAGAACAATAACTATAATAATAATATTAATAATGATAATAATTTATTATTATTATTATTATTACACATTTTCCAATAACAATTTGTAATATCATTACATATATTATAATAAAAATACTATGATAAACATAACAATAATAATAAATCACAAATTTTAATTTATTATTTATATTAAATTGATAATAATCAATGTCAATATAAAATCTAAATTGAATCAACTTGGTTCAAATCCGATACGACCCGAAGTCTATATATTTAAATCCATCAACCCAAACCCGATCCGACTCGAAGTTTGTAGATTTAAATCGATCCCAAACAAACAAATAAGAGCAAATGTTTTATATTTGAATCTAACCTTTTTTTTTTCTTTTTTTTTTACCTTAAATAACTTGACTTTATAAAAATTCGATGAGAATCATTATTTTCTGAATTAGATTTGAACTTTAAAGACACCCAAACTCAAACCTGAATCCGACTCAATTGAATAATAACTTAATTTTAATTCGATCCAAATTCAATTGGTATGACCTGTTTATCGACTATAAATTTAGTTCTCGATCCGGGTGTAGAAATAGGACATGACATTTGGCATGATCGCATACAATATATATCTCTTTGGTAAATCTAATACAAAATGACAGATACAATTAAGTTTAGTATTGTTCTAATCATTATTGGGGTGCCCCTTGCCTTATCCGATGATTATCGGGGGATAAATGATGATTATTATCAGCATGCCCTGTCAGGCTATGCTCTCTCCAATGTGAGAGAATGAATGATTCCCCCGTCCCCTCCTCCTCCTCCTACCAATACCTACCCTACCCATGACCTATGCCCCCCTTTCATTCACAGTTCCATCGGGGAGGGGAGACGAAATCAGTTCCATATTCGAAATTTCAAAAATCCATTTTTAAATGGGCATGAGTTTATTCGTGACCTTTACACCTACACCAGCTTATTCTGGTTGTATCATTTCAATTGAATGCCAAGTCGGTTGCTTTGATTTTCATATCACGTGCAAGTTAGTTTGATCTGGACGCTATGTGGGGCCCTAATCTGCGTTGTTAATTTTGCTGAGTTTTTTACTCTCGCCATCCATGTGATACGAATTAGGATGTTTATGCCGTGGCATTGGCTCTTTCTCTTACCAACAATAAGAAATTCATGGGAGTTCCAACTTAATAATTTCAAATCTCAAAGTAAAAAGTATCGACTATGTTAGGGAGACCTTGACTTGACCGAAGAATACCAGCCTTATATACACGACCAAGGCATCATTTCACAAACAATTGTCAGAAATTAAATTAAATAAAACCAATTAACTATAAATTAGAAGTCGAAACCTTGAGTTTATTTTAAAAGTTATCCTAATAAAATTTAAAAATCTTTTAAATTCCTTTTCTAAATACCAATAATTTTTTTAATAAAAAGCTTTTTAACTAGCTTTTTAATATTAATGTTTGGAATAAGGATGTGGTTGAACATCGAAAGCATCTCTAAACTAATCGTAACTTGTTTACCAAGTAAAGAGCTCCATATATTTTTGATATCCTCTAAACAAATGGATCGCGTGTTGTTTGATCATCTCTCCCTATTTTTTTTCTTTGATAGCCTCGTGAATTCTCATAGGATCATTCAACATTTGTGAACTAATTAAATCTTATTTTTCTCCTTGTTGCTAATAGCTATTATACTCACCTTTGGCTCAAGCAACTTTGTTTCAGAAGTTCATGTGGGGTATAACTTCGTCGCACTACATATATCTTACTAAATCGCAAGCTCGCACTACTCTATTATTAGACTCCTATAGTTGTTCAAAGATAATCAAAAGAAAAAAACATGCCCATAGTTTCAGGGTCATGCTTATGACCATTGTCTAATATACTAATATACCTACTATTCCATTACCCAAATACTAGGCTCTTTTCTCTTTGTTGTTTAACCATGTGTGTTTAGTCCATATAGAAATTGCATATAAAGTTTGGTCATAAAAAATATTAAATATGTGTCTCAAGTTAGTATATTAATTTAATTATCTCTTCTACTATTTCTTGATGGTAAAAATAGTTGTAAGATGTATGTATGTATGTATGTATGTATGTATAAAAATAAGGAAATGAAGGAAAGAATAAAGACATTAATTTGAATATATATAAGTATGGTTATTAGGCCAATTCTAATACCAAGTTTTATTCACCACAACACTGTTCAAATTAAAGTGTGTATTCATTTTCATATTTTTTCTTCAGTATGACGTTTTTTCTTCTTTCTTCTACTTATCCTCTCCAATATATACATTGAAGATTAAAGAGAGAATCGAGATTAATTCTCTTCTTGAAATCAAGTATAATTCAAGAAGATGACAGAGGGTCTTTATTCCTGATCCCGCAAAAGAGACACGCACCATCGAGTCAAGGATTGAGGGAACATAATTGCAAAATTACATTCCGGTAAATATAGATTATACTTTCGGTGTAATTGATTTCGTCAATATCTAGAGGTACATCTTAAACGATCCTTAATAAGTGTTATATAGTTAAATTTTGCATATGGAATGTTTGTATTGTGAGTTAGGGTTTCACATGTTTATCATCAGATTGTGCATGAATTGTATGTATTAACTATTGATTATAATTCATGCCATAAATTTTGTCTAAATATTGGCATTAGAGCCTTAATGGCCTCTATTTTGATGGAATTGATTAAAAGTAATCATCATTTTTAATGTCTATATGTTTAGCATGGTTGTGTTTTAGAAAATAGCCAAAATGTTCTTTGTTGAGAGGAAACACGGTTTGTGTTTCTTAACACAAGAGGGACGTGTTTTATTTTGAAGTCTTAACCTTGTTGTCTGATGAGAAAACACGATCCATGTTTATAAACATTGGGGGAAGGCATTGTGTTTTTTCTCTTAATTTCGGTAATCCTTAGACTTAAGAAAAATACAGGTGTGTTTTATTAACATAGGTACCCCATGCTTTTTGACCTAGTTATGTTGTCCAACACAGGCAGTCTGTGTTGATGGAGTTTTCATTTGATTGTTAGTCTTTCTCTTGTGGTTATGTTATCATGCATATTAAGGTCATCTTTGGAGAATTTTAGATTACATAAAGTATATATCATGTGTGATTAGTATGATTAGAGTGATTAGGATTTAGCCACATCAATCCTAATCATGGATAATCATGCATTTATTTGTTTCCTTGATCACATCTAAATTACATGATACTAGTTGCGATGTATTGTTCATATATAATGGGTGAAGTCCCTTAGGGCCATTCATTAGCATATGCAAAGTACATTAAATTATAATATTAAGTCATTATTCTCAATTTACTCATGGAAATTAAGGCTTATGGGATGTCTTAATAGTTTCAATATTGAGATTCATAAGTCTATTTAAATTAAATACTTAGCCCATGGGCAGTTTTAATGTCTTTTGATTCATGCTAGTTGTGTTTTGATGTGTTATACATTGATAGAGCATGTATATAAGTGTTTTAGATTCAAATTGATCATGAGCATGCATGTATGTTTAAATTTTACACCAGACTGTCCTAGTTTATATTTGATGTTTGACCTTAATATTAAGGTACCTGAGTTGAAAGTAGTTAATAGGGTTTAGAAGGAGAGAATTCTCCTAAATCTTAGTTTTTGTGGCATGGATGACGCTATTAAGTATCCAAAGTATGTGATAACTCTTATGCTCACTTCATCTTGAATACACTCCCAAAGGAATACACACCGTTTAAAGTCACCTACTGCACACAAAGGGAGAAATGGTCAATCAATGAATTAATGAACATGTGTGTGCAAGAGAAGGAATTACTTTTGATGGATCATTGGGAGATTTTTATGATGACAACTAAGAATAAATAAAAGAAGAAGAAAATAGGACAATAGGATAAAGGCAAAGTACCACTCTAGAGTGAGATAAAGGAACATTCTATGTGTTTCTTCTATAAAAATAAGGGACATATGAAGAAAGATTATGCTAAGTACACAACATGGCTTGTGAAGAAAGGTAATATAACCTCTTTGATATGTTTTGAATCTTATATAGTAGATAAAAATTATAACATTTGGTGGACCAATTATAGTTCTACAATCAATTTTTGTAATTTCTTTATAGCAAGGATGAGGGAACTAATGTGCAATGAACAGAGTATCTTTATCGGTAGTAAGATATATTTATTTTTCATGGAATTGGTTCATATAGGATAGTTCTCCCTGGTGGTTATGTGTTAATGTTAGAAAACACCTTTTATGTTCTAAGTTTTAGTAGAAAGTTGATTTCTATTTCAAGACTTGTATAATTTGGATACTCATTTATTTTCAAAGACAATTTAGTTAATTTTTATGAAAAAAATTGTGTTAGGTATAGTCCATTGTCTTAGTGTCTTTACTCTATTGATTTAATGCATGATAATTCGAACGTTGCAATGAATTTGGATATTGGTTCAAAAAGATGTGTTATGAATGAAGACTCATTAATGCTTTGGCGCAAAAGATTATGTTACATCTTCATTGAGAGAATAAAGAGATTGGTAAATGATGGACTACTTGGTACTCAAGATTTTAATGAATTTACCACTTGTATAAATTTTATAAAGGGTAAATAAACAAACAAGTCTAAGAAAGGTGCCAAGAGGATTTCTCAACTACTTGAGATTATACATAGCGACATATGTGGTTATGAAATGGACTCACACAATCAGAAATATTTCATCTTATTTATTGATGACTACTCATAATACATGTATCTCTATTTTCTTTACAATAAGCTTGAAGTGTTATATGCTTTTAAAGTATTCAAAATGAGGTAGAGAAATAATGTTACAAGCAAATTAAAATCATGAGGTTTGATAGAGTTGGAGCTTACTATGGAAGGTACAATGAGGATGGACAAGCACTTGGTCCATTTACAAAATTTCTTCAAGAAAATAGGATAGTTATCTAATATTCTATTCCTGGTTCATCGGAACAGAATGACGTAGCTAAAATGACCGATTGGACTTTGTTAGATATGGTTCAGATTATGCTTAGAAAAATCCAATGTTCCTAGATCTTTGTATAATGAAGCACTTAAGATGGCAGTATATATTTTAAATCAAGGTCCAACAAAAATGGTGTCTAATACACCATTTGATCTTTTTAAGGGTTGGAAGCCAAGTTTAAAACATATGTGAGTTTGGGTATGTTTGTATGAAGTAAGAATTTATAATCCATAAGAAAGGAACCTTGATCCAAGGACCACTAGTGGGAATTTCGTTGGATATGCTGGAAGGTATAAGAGTTATAGGTTCTATTATCCATCACATAGTACTAGATTTGTGGAGTCAAGAAATAATAAATTTCTTGAACACGACTTAATCAGTGGAAGCTATTAGATCAGGAATCCAATTCCTTAACCTTCTCATTAAGTAGAAGAAGCTTCCATTTCATGTGATAGAGTGAGTTTTGTTCTCCATGCACTTCTAGTCCCAATCATGGTTGAACAACAAATTAATGTAGCTCTAAAGGATGCTAGCTTAAATATGGGAGGTCAGGTTGTTCAAGAACTTTATAAAGTTTTTGAACAACTATCTAATGAACAACCTTCTCTAGAGGATGACGGGCTAGCTTTAAGAAGATATACTAGAGAAAGAAGGTCAGTTATACCTAGCGACTATTATGTGTACTTACAAGAGTATTACTATGACATTTATGCTATTGATGATCTTAAAACCTTTTCACATGACATGAGTAGTTTTAAATCTTAGTTATGGTATAATGCCATGAAGGAAGAGATGAATTCCATGAAGGTCAATAAAGTTTGAGACCTTGTACCGTTACCTGATGGGTCTAAGCCTATTAAATGTAAGTGGGTCATCAAGAGTAAGAGAAACTCATCATAAAACCTTGATAGGTACAAAACTAGAATAGTTGCTGAGATGTTCACTTAGAGACAGGGAGAGGACTACAAGGAGACTTTCTCTCATCTACTAAGGATTCCCTATGCATAGTTATAACATTAGTAGCTTATTTTGATTTTGAGCTACAATATATGGATGTAAAAATAAAATTTTTAAATGGTAAGCTTGAGGAAGAGATATAAATAAAATAACCTGAAGGGTTATCTTCTCATGAAGATAAAAATCTTGTGTACAATCTTAATAAAGCCATATATGGATTGAAACAAGCCTCTGACAATAGTATCTAAAGTTCCATGATGCCATTTCTTCATGTAGATTTGAATAGAATGCCATGGATTAGTGTACATACATCAAGGTCAATGGGAGTAGGGTTTTCTTTTTGGTTTTATATGTAGATGATATTTTACTTGCATGCAATGATAAAGGGATGCTATATGAGTTGAAACAATTTCTTTCTAAAAAATTTAATATTAAGGATATGGGTGATGCATCTTATTTCATTAACATTATGATTCATCGAGATAGATCTCAAAGGATGTTAGGACTATATCAAGAAACATATATCAATAAGGTGTTCAAAAGATACATGATGGTAGAATGTACAACAAGTATGGCTCTTATAGTCAAGGGTGACAAATTATAGTTAAGTTAGTGTCCTAAGAATGAATTAGAAAGATATCCGATAAAGAACATTGTAACACCCCAAGTTGATACAACCACGCAGGGGCTACTTTAGAGTACTTTCAGATTGATCGGTTGGCCCCATAGATCAACACGAATCCTTTCACCACACTTTATCCTCACTCACATGCTTCTTATAAAATTTCTAGAAAATTTCTAAAACTTTCTAGGAGGGTCACCCATCCTAAAATTGCTTCATAGCTAGCACATTTAACTGTGGAGTTATTAGGATGAAGTCACAAAAAGGATGGTATATCACATTGATATAAATAGTTAGATAAATCCTCATAACACTCCGCTCAATTTGGGGTATTACATTCACCCCCACTCAAAGAACGCAATGTCCTCATTGTGCCTAAACCACTAACCATCTCAATACAGTTTATTCTAAGAATAGTCCCACTAGGTGGTTGACTGGCTCATCCAAGATCAGCTCACGGTTGCAATTTCACTCTGATATCATTTGTAAGACCCCAAGTTGATACGATCATGTGGGGATACCTTAGAGTGCTTTCGGATTGATCGGCTGAATCCATAGATCAACAAGAGTCCTTTTAGCTTGCTTTGTCCTCACTCATGCGCTTTTTGAGAAAAATTTTAGAAAATGTTTGAAACTTCCGAGGAGGGTCACCCATCCTAAAAATTACTCCATGGCTTATACACTTAATTGTGGAGTGCTTAGGACAAAATCACTAAAAGGATAGTATAGCATGTTGATATAAGTAGCTAGATCAATCCTTATAACACTTCGCTCAATTTTGGGTATTACAAACATTCAATATGCTTCTGCAATTGGAAGTCTTATGTAGTCTCAAGACTTGACATTGCATATGCCATTGAGGCATTGGGATCTTACCAGAGCAACACTGAAAAGCTACAAAGAAAGTTATGAGGTATAAAAGGGAATGAAATACTACATGCTTAATATCATCATGCTGATAATTTGGAGTTAGTAATCTATTTAGATGTAGACTTTGATGGCTGTGTAGATTCATGCACATTTACTTCTAGATTCATTTTCCTACTAGAATGTGGAGCAATATCCTAGAAGAATAAAAATCAAGATTGTATATCCACTTCTACTAGGGAAGTAGAATTCATCTCATCATTTAAAGCCACAAAGTATGGTGTGTGGTTAAGAAATCTCATATCAGGTATTAGAATAGTGGATTCCATTTATAGACCTTTGATGCTTAAGTTTAACAATTATATTGTTGTCTTTATCTCAAGAAACAACAAAAGTGGTAGCCATGACAAGGACATAGACATCAAGTACTTAAAGCTAAAGGAATGTGTTTCAAAAGGAGAAGTGGTCTTGGAACACATAGGCATTGATTGTATATTAGCTAATCCTTTAACTAAAGGCATGCTACCAAGTAAGTTGAAGGATCACGTGTGTAATATGGGTGTTGGACCCTCTATGTGATTTTACTGTTATAATACATAATGAAGTTAAAAAACACTTTGTTTGTTTCTATTTTTGTTTGTATACATATGGTTTATTGAGAAATAACACATTAAGTGAAGGACGTTGAATAAACATTAGGTTTATTCATAAAGTTAAATTTGTGGGTGAAATTAGTGCATTGTGATACATGGAAGATAACTTTTGGAATGTCGAAAGCTTATCACCATGATTTATGTATCAGTTTCATCATTTAGTTTATAATAACATAAGATGAGCATAATGAAAATCTAATTTATATTTTTTAGATTTATTGGGGGGGGGTAAAATAGTAAGTACAAATCACCATATAGGTAGCAATACCATAAAGATATTACAATACCGAGAGAGGGGGAAGGAGGATTCGAACTTGGGACCTTTGGTACTTAGAAGCTGGTATTTACCACTAGATCAAATCTCATTTGATGATAATCTAATTTATATGGACCAAGTGGGAGAATGCTAAGATATATATATATATATATATATAGCTTTATAAAATTATTATTATTATTATTATTATTATTATTATTATTTTATATTTTACGCATATATTAACTCTTTTATATGGTCCATATTAAAATTAGATATAAAATTTACCATAAAGATTATGAAATATGTGTCTCAAGTTATTATATTAATATAATTATCTCTTCTACTAATTTTTTATGGTAGAAATAGTTGTAAGATGTATATGGATATATATATATATATATATATATATATATATCCAATGAGAACTAGTTTTCTTAGTGGAAATTGAGAACTAGTATTTTGAGTCAAAGAAATTACTAACAGTAGGTGGCGGAAACTACTATTAGTAGGTAGAAACAACTAGTGTAATTAGTTTCAAGAAACTATAGTATTTGAGAATTAGAAAAAAAAAGACAGTGGTATTTTTATAAATATTATGTATTTATGTTTTGGCTTTGGAAACTATCTATCATAAGTGATGGAAACTACTCTCAGTAGATGAAAGAAACTACTATAATCCTTTCAAAAAACTATAGTATTTGAATGTTAGGGGAAAAAATGGTAACATTTTTATAAATATTAGATACTTATGTTTCAGGTCAGGAAAATACCCACAATAGATAATGTAAACTACTTCCAATGGGTAGAGAAAACTATTGTAAGTCTCTTGGAAAAATATAGTATTTGAGTGTTAGGAAAATTGTGGTGGTTATTTTGTAAATATTATATATTTATATTTTAAATTAGAAAACTACCTATAATAGGTAGTAGAATTACCCACAGTAGGTGATAGAAACTATTATAATTATCTAAAAAAACTAGTATAGTTCTCAATTATCACCGTAAAGGGTGGTTCTCACTATATATGTCCCATATATAATAATAATAATAAAGAAAGGAAGGAAAGAGTAAAGATATATTAATTTGAACTTATATAAGCATGGTTATTGGGCCAAGCCCATTATCAAGTTTTGTTAACCACAATACTATTCAAATTAAAGCATGTATACATTTTCAACTTTTTTTTGCTACAATGCTTCTTCTTGCTTCTTTTACTTCTCCTCTCCAATATATACATTGAAGATTGAAGAGATAATCAAGATTAATTCTCTTCTTGAAATTAATCATAATTCATGATGACTATAGAAGCTCTTTGTTCCTGATCCTACAAAAGAGACATTCACCATCGAGTCAAGGATTAAGGAAATAGAACTACAAAATTACAGTCCAGTAATTATAAATTACATTTTTGGTGTAATTAATTTTGTTAATGGCTAGAGGTACATCTTATATGATCCTTAACAAGCATTATATAGTTAAATTTTGCATATTAAATACTTGTAGTGTGTGTTAGGGTTTCGTACATTTGTCATTGAATTATGCATGAATTTTATGTATTAACAGTTCATTATAATTCATGCCATATATTTTATATAAAATTAAGTTAATTAAAATAAATTTTTATAAACTACTAAAAAATTACCCTGAAACTTGAAGGTTAATTTAAAAAAGCAAGCAAGAAGGTGAACAAGCATCACACTAATAAGTTGACATAAAAGCAAAGCAAGAGTTCTAGGAATAAGGTACAACTAATTAGCATGATCTTTAACATATGAGGTAAAATGCAACAAGTTGTAAGGATGGGTAACACATACAAATTTAATAATAAAGTTAGAGAGCAATTTGCAGTTTAGATTTAACTTATTTAACATATATAAGAAATTAAACTCATTCAGTAAATAACTGTCAAATTTACCACAAACAAAAATAAGCATTTGAGTTTTACTGTAATCATTTCTTGCAAGTTTCAAACTCTTTAACCATTTAAAAAATAATAAAGTAAATTTTCCTATGTTTTCAAGAAAATCTAGAGGTGAAAATCCCACTTTACCAAGATTCTTAAAAAATATTTGGAATTCATATTCTTTCAAAAATCCACTATTCTCAAAATGACTGCCATAAAAAGGAGCACCACATTAGTTCTACAAAACTCAAACCATTAGATAAGTTTTTTTTTTCATGAAAATAGGACCAATCATATGTTTCTCCTTAGAAGTTCTCAAAGTATGGTTTATAATGGTCATTCTTCAAGATTGGGATTCTCTCGTAGAACAACTTTGAATGACTTTCAATTTCATCAACAAGCCTAGGGTGAGGTAATTCATTAATTGTGCACACTAAAACGAGGATGCTAACAAGTCCTTGTCACTAACAAATGTCAAGATGGGACTAGGATCATTCAAGCACAAGTCATGATTTTAATGAGATTATAAGATTCCTTAATTTCTAAGATTTTACTAACACAATTATGTTCAATAGTTGATGGAAATTTGAAGTGGAACATATCAGGTCTAATACCTAAGCCATACTCATCAATAATCAATTCTTCAAAACAAAGGTCGTTAGTATTCCTATGGTTAACAATTTTTAAATTCTCATTGCCAATAAGCTAACACATAATTCTCAAATTTAGCATATTGATTATTAGGATAGGATGAAGAGGACTTAATCATTGGATCAATGGGATCACCAACACTATCAAAATTCATAGACAATGGACCTATGATAAATTTCTCCTTAAGTTTAAATCCCAAATGTCTATCACCTTATTTACGTCGAAATTGAGTACCTAAATCCAACTGGTACTCATCCTTACACCATTTATCTAACTTTAAAATTTTTGAAGGGGAAAACTTATCATGTAAAAAAAACCTTAAAATCATCCCACGAAATAATGAGGCTTTCTACTATTCACACACATTCTCTAAGATGTCTACTTCACTGGTTTCTACTATAGTCATAAAATGCGTTAACAACTAACTTGGTTATTTTTATTTTAGGAATATTACAAAACTCAAAGAATCACTCAATTTTATTTCCCAAATTAAATAATTATTTGAGCACATTCTCTTAATTGGGAAATTAGGAATCCTAAGTCATTCATTACCCAACCCAATACTAGGTTTGTAATTGTTAGACCTACAATGTCTTTTCTCATTAATAGTTGAAACAATTTAAATAATATGAAAACATAACTTGGGAGCCATATATATTTATTTACTAAGTGCATGGAGGCCAAAACTAAAGAAAACCATTTTGTATGAATACGCAAAAAAAAAAACTACAGGAAACTAGCAACTCAATTAAAATACCAAGACAGTAAAACACAACAAAAATTCACATCGAATTTACTACTAAGTTTCTAGTCAAGTCATAAACGAACTACACACAACTCATCTAATTGGCACATGTATAACATATGAGAGGGAACATATGGACACACCTACAAAATAACTTAACAAAGTTTAAAGAACGAAATTGTAAATTAACCTTTCAACAAAATATTGATAAAGAAGATGAAAGTGCTAACACAACCAATTAAACCAAAAAATTCAAAGGAAAAAAGAATAAAAAACTAATGAAGCATTTTAATGGTATAACATCACAATTTTAACCAAGAAAGAAGAAAATAACACTCCTAACGATGGTGTCACCTCACGCCCCTACAACATCTACCCTCCCATCAACCTTTAGGCTTCAAACAAGTGATTGAATCACACTAAAACCTACCAATTTAGCATTAGAAACACCGATTAGAGTGAATCAACACAATTAAGGTGCAGGTCTAATGAAAATCATAATGTAACTAGGAATTTTGATACCAAATGAGTCAAACCCACCTAACAATACCACACTCAATCGACCAAGTAAGGCTGCACCAAATTGAATTACTCTTCAAAATCAGATGTAGAACTTTACTAATTGGGGGAAATGGCTTATTTTTAGTGTTTACATCATAAAAAAAAACTAACTTACACTTGAGCTCCCATTACACACACAAACACACTGTGTGTGTGTGTGTGTGTGTGTGTGGTGCTTGGGAGAGAAGCTTACTAAAAAATGGGATAGAATAAGAATAATAAGAAGAAGAAAGTGTCCTCAAATTTGATGGGAAATTGGAGTCAAACTCTAGCAAAACATAGGGAAATTTTGGTGAGATTGATTCGACGGGTGAAATCATAGACTAAAGATAGGAATGGGAAATAACACACCGCCATGTCCCAAAGGAAAAGAGAGAAATAAGAGTTGAAATATGGTAATGTAGGACTCAACCAAACACATGTGGATTGCAACAAGGCCCAAGTTTTGGTTCAGTCTAATTTCAAAACTTGGGAGGGGTTTAAAACAAATACATCGAATTCATTTAGGCTTGATGAGGGCATTTTTGTCATAAAACCCAATGGATGTGAACCAATTCCATCAAAACAAGAGTCTAATGTCATTGACATTTTAAAAACATATCATCGTCAACCATTATGTACACACATACCCCACAAAAAATACTATATATTTCAATTACAATAAAATGATAAATCACATAGGCTAGTTATTAGGTCTTATCTATCTAAGGTCTAATAATTCATAATCTAACTAGGAAGTCTGAAAAATATAAAATATGCTCCTGCAACTTGAATCTAGCTTGTGATCCCCCAACATTATCCAAAATTTTAGCTTGATTGAATGTTAATATGCATAAATATTTCCAAATAGCAATAAATAAATATTAACCATATCCTATTACAAATTTAGAATTTAGGAGGTGTTGAGGTCTGTATAAATATATCACATCAAAACTTAGAAGTGTAACACCCATCATTTCTTTGAGAGTCCTATTTTTCCTCTCAGCTACTTCATTTTGTTGGGGTATGGAAGAAACACCAGTCTCATGGACGATTCTATTCTTTTCACAAAAGTTCTTAAAAAAGTTGGTGTTATGCTATCCACTCTTATCGGACCTATAGTATATGTATATACACCATTGATTAAGATTATAACATGCATGCCCGCCTCTCAAGTAATGAGATAAATAACTTAATTATGGGGCATGATCCATAAGGTCTAAGTTATTATACTATGAGCAAGAAGAACATGCAAGTTGAATTTTATGGCATTAAACACATACAACCCATCTCACTATATCATTCCATGTCAACTTTCAAAGGGTCTAAGACATATTCAACATATTGCAATGCAGATAAAGAAGTTAATGACATAGCTCAACTTAAACATATATATTGACATCATCTTGCTATAAGGAAAATTGATGCAATAACAAATTAATGACATCAATTGAAGTGATGCCAATTAAGAGCTTGTATTTATTATTAAAATGATAAACACAAGTACAAAGTGATATGCAACAAAAAATGCAAGCATGACCAAATAATGGGGCCACTCTTTTGAAATAATTTTTTTTCATTTAAGCAATCCAACGTAACAATTCCAAGCCACTTCATATGTTTAACGAAATGACCTTGAGCCTCATAAATAAATGGAAATATCTAATTTAATTTTAACTAATGAGTAAGTTACCAAATAGCCAATGAAGATCCCCAAACAATTTCAATTAAATGAAATTAACTTCCATATATTATCACAAAAAACTTGGTCACACTAGATAAGATCATGATCTAGTTCTTTACTATCTAAATTTTCTTTCACATTATTAGAATAATGATATTATAGAACAAAACCAATACTAAAATAGACTTATCTAAATGTTGTTTTGTCATGGAATGGTTATTGCCTTGAAAGCAAATTCCTACACAACTTCAGTGCAATCATGAATGTCATCTACTCCCCAAAGTTAACACAATGATCCTCTAACTATGCACACTCATAGATGAAGGATTTGGAATTTCACATAATACAATTGCCTAGAAGTTTAGGAAAAAAAAAAGAATGATTGTAAAATGAAGACTCTAGTTATTCCCCTTATTTCTCTAGATTTGTCCTCTACCCATTAAATGGACAAAAAGTTATTTACCTGAAGTAGGGAGCATTAACTTCATTAACACCAAATAGGGAGGACCAATGAATGGGAGAGAATGGATAGTTATTGAAGAACTAGAAAAATATAGAGAATTGTTGGTTACTAAGAAGTGGATCCCAAAGAGGGAATTGACACAATAGAGATATTCAAAACTAAATTCAAATTATTTTATTGTAGTTGCCTAACAATTTTGATTATTAGATTTGAGTTTTTGAAGTTTATGTGAAATTTTCGATTTAATTAATAGACCCCTAACATTGGAATGTAGCCTTACATCATCCCTACTTGAAGTAAAATTAGTCCAAAATTATTATTATTATTATTATTATTATTATTATTATTATTATTATTGTCCTTTCATGTCATTTTATTCAATCATGTTAGGAGAGATGAATGAAATAGAGTGGAGCGGAGCCAAGGAAATGTCTAACATAAAATTTGTACATGGTGGCATCTCAATACACTCTTTCTTGATGGTGATAGTTCCCACCAATAAAGATGTAGTCCCTTCTTCATTCTTATTAAATAACAGACATAGATAATAGAGTTATACATATATATACAATTCTAGTCCATTTTTACATTTTTTATTATTATATGTGACTATGCATATGGATCATAAAAATTTTAAGATTAGCTAGTTGGTTCCGCTAATTACAATCTTATGACCGCAGATGGGAATCATTTTTTCTTATTCTAAAATGATATTGAGCTGTGAATACATGATTAATGTGTTAATAGGTCTTATCAAATATGTTCATATTTCCTTTCATTTTTTTTCTCTTCTCATTTGATGAATTTGAAGTAATACGGGCAAAGTCCTTTTTACGAGGGGCTTAATTTGTCTCCACCACAAGGTCGGAGAAACTTTTTTGAGTAACAATATATACGATTAGAAGTTAAAGAGATTGAGGAAAGGCGAACAAAAGGAAAATAGTAAGGGCAGAAAGAAATTGCAAAAGTACTTGATAAAAAAAATTAAAAAGGAGACTAAGAGGAATAATGATAAAAGTTTTTCTAGAAGAGATAAAATCCTTGCTTTAATATGAAAGTTTGGTACTTGATTCCAGATTAATCATAATATTTACCAAATATAATACGAATGAAAAGTGAGGAAACTAAATCCCATGATTTATAAGAGGTAATAACTTGTTAGTACATCCAGAAAAACAAAACAAAAAAAGTCATTTCTTAGTCGATTGGTCGTCCCCTTTACATGTGTCTCTATCTAATATTTTCAAGGCAGAAGTGGCAGAAGGAGACGGTAAGTGGGACAGACTTTCCTTAATGAAACAATGAAACCTCTACGTAACAATAGAAAACAATGCATTTTTGTGCCTTGTAAACCTTTTCATTCGATCACTTCTCTAGCTGTTTGTGCTGCTCAATGCCCTACATAATTATACTCAAAAGTTAGGTAATGGAGGATTAGGCGATCGATTACTCTAGCCACTACCTTTGTTTTGTTTTGTTTTCCTTTTTCCCTTAAAAAGGGGGGTGGGTGGGGATTTTTTTTTTCTTCAATGGAGTGTTTTTTTCTTCTTCCCTTTTTTCCATACGCTCCTCCACAACTTAATTGTTTTTCTTTTTGGGCCAATTTTGTTGAACTTATTCAAGCTTTCTGTGACTTTTGCTGGAGACCAGGCAAAGATTTCATGCTATGCAAAAGAAGAAGGTATTCTATGCTACACATAAAATTTGATTGGAGAATATATTTTATTGATATATAAAGCTTTGATTGGGGAAAAAAGTCAAGATAGAGCCAGATAGATAGATTTATATTACCATTGCCTAGTTAATTTCTTAATACATAATATGAATCTAATTTAAAATAATAATACGATATGATGTTTGGTAACTATAAATTATTTGTAAATAAATATGTATGAAATTATGACCGTGTTTGATAACTTAGATAAAATGAAATGATCAAATTTATAATAATTATTTTAGATAAGTAGATCGATGGTTGAGGTTTCTAGAGCAAGAGGGTTTGTATTCTTTCTTGTTGTTAAAAAAAAAAACCCCAAAGAGGAGAGGAGAAAAGAGTAAGAAATTAACTAGGCGCTCGTGTGCCGAAAAAGAATATGTAAAGAGTATCAAATCATTACTATATATCCCCATACTTCATATATGGAAAATTAACGAGGGGACCTTTTAGACATTAGAGCCAACAAACTGTTGAAGTGTTGGATCATACTATTTAGATTACGAGTTACTACTACCCGGGGTCGGGGTCGGAGGTCAGGACTCAGGAGGGGGTGGGCTGGCCCTTTCTTTCCACAGCTTTTGTTGCAAAGCGCGTTCCCCTCCCACATACAACAAGAAATAGTGTAAAAAGAAAAGAAAAAAAGAGAGGAAAAGCCGGCATTAATTGGGAATCCTATGCTGTCTCTCACGAACAAAAAGTCTTCTTCCCAGTCCATCTCTCTTTTTTCTGATCCTCACTCCTCCATTTGCCTCAGATTCCTAGCATCCCTATGCAGGAAACTTGCAACCGCATGCGAAACGGTACGTGAGTAGTGAAATCACTACTATACATATGTATATGAGCTGACAATGGATTCCCCTGTTTGGATCTTGTCCAACCAACTACGCATAGCCCAATTGGATCTTAGACAAAATACACATGAAGTAAATATAATTACTAATAAAGACAATCCCCCACACCACAAGATTTCTGTTCAAGTAGTATCGTTCGTGCCTTGTGTAATGTGTTGGGACATTTGAGCTCACTCCTATGTGATAAATTTTTTTTACCTAAGGTTATTTTTATAAATAATCTTAATTTGGGAGGGCTAAATATCAACTAAAAGTTTGATGCGGAAAGGTGAGCTAATGTGAAAAATATTGATACTTGAATCTCGTAGGTGATAAAGAGAAAAATACAAAAATTATATCATAATTCTCTTCAACATATGTTTGATTAATTCAAAGATCTAAAGTCGTTCATTGTTGGATCTTGTTAATTTTTTGACACACGCTTTCCAGAACATCAATCTTAGTTATGAATGGTAGAGATGCTATTATGAGATCTCTAGTTCAACTTTTTCTTGGTATTTTAGTGGGTGCTTTTGTTTAAGTCAATTTCAAATTAGTTTTGATTTTGACATCAATTAAGTGGTCTATTGTGCTCAATTTTGGCTCAAAATTTATCAAGTTGCTGCTAACATCTTGTAGTTGATTAATGTAAAAGGGATATTTATTTTGTGGCATGTACATTGACCTTTGGATGTGTTTACAGTAGCTCTCTTTTAGGGTTGCAAATTCTTCTCTTTGGATATTACAATTGTTGTCTAGTTGTGCTATTTTGAGTTGATGATTGTAGCATCTAGTTAGCACTTAAATACTAAAATGTGTATATTAGATTTCTCATAGTAAAGGTTTTCTAATTGAACTGAAGTATTCCGTGGTTGTTTCCCTTTCGCATTGGAAAGGATTTTCCATGTAAATTGTGTATCATTGATTTTTTATTGTTTCTATTTTATGGTTGGTGTTGTTGACCCATTATCCCTTTGTCCCACCAAAGTGGCATCAGAGCATGATATGGAGGCTAATACAATTAATATAGCTTCTTTGAGTAGGTCTAATTATCATAGATGGAAAGGTAAAATAAAGGATTTCTTATACATGAAAAGTTTGCATCTATTGATTTTTGCTAAGGATAAATTGGTAGATAAAACTTTTAAAGATTGGTAATTTGATCATGAACGAGTTTTTGGTTTTATTCGCCAATGGGTAGAGGACTATATTTACAACCACATTGTGAATATGACAAATGCAAAGACACTATAAGATAAGCTAGAAAATCTATATGCCTCAAAAACTAGGAATAATAAATTGTATCTCTTAAAACAATTGATGAATTTGATATAAAAAGATGGTTATTTGATTTCTGATCATTTAGATAACTTCCAAGGTGCATTAGATCACTTTTTTGGGTATGGGTGTAAAGTTTGAAGATGAGATTCGAGGATTATGGATCCTTAATGCTATAACGGATTCTTGAGAGACATTTTAGGTCTCACTTACTAATTCCACCCCAAATAGCAAGGTGATCATAAAGCTTGTCAAGAGTGGTGATTTGAATGAGGAGATAAGGAGGACTCAAGGGTCCTCCTCCTAGTCAGATGTTTTGTTTACCGAAAATAGGGAAGAAGTAAGGGTAAATTTCAAAAGGGTAGAGATAAGAGTCATGCTAAGTCAAAAAACAAGTACAAGAATCTTGAATGCCATTATTATGACAAAATGGGGTATCTCAAGAAGTATTTCTACAAGTGGAAGAGAGATAAAAATAATTCCAGCAAGAAAAGAATACTGATGATGATAAGATCATGTTCCTATTACCGCATTTGATGATCTTTTCATTGTTGTTAGTGAGAATGTTGTGAATATTACGAATCATAAGATGAGTTGGGTTATTGATAGTGGTGCTTCACAACATGTTACCTCTAGGAAGGAATTATTCACTTGTTACACTTTTAGAGTATTGAAGATGGGTAATGATTACTTATCTAAGGTGATTGGCATGTGAGATGTATGCTTGAAGATTAAGCTTGTTCTCAAGGATGTTTGACATGAACCAAATGTTCGACTAAATTTAATTTTAGTTGGCAAACTTGATGATGAGGGTTTTTGCAATAGCTTTGGTTCATGCCAATGGAAGCTCACCTAAGGTAATCTGGTTATGTCCCAAGGTAATAAATGTGTTAATTTATATTTTTATACAAGCTTTGATTTCTAGTGATTATGTGAATGTAGTGGCAAGCAAGGATGTACCTAAGTTGTGGCATAGGAGGCTTAGTCACATAAGCGAGAAAGGACTTAACTATTGGGCAAAGAAGAATTTACTCTTTGGTTTGTAGTGTGCCAAATTAGAGAAGTGTTATCATTATATGGCATGCAAACAACATAGGGTTTATTTCCACAAGGGTCCTCCTTTAAGAAGAGTTGAGGTTCTTAAATTGGTGCATTAAGATGTTTGTGGTCTCATTAATGTAAAATCTCTTGGTGGTGCACTTTACTTTGTCACTTTTGTTGATGATCATTCTAGAAAGCTTAGGGTTTATGCCTCAAAATTCAAAGATGAAGTTTTTGAGAAGTTTAAACACTGTTATGCCTTTGTTGAAAGAGAGACTGGGAAGGAGATGAAATGTATTCGTATTGATAATGGTGGTGAGTATTGTGGTTAGTTTGTAGGTATTGCATTTAATAGAATATTAAGTAATACAAGACTCCTCGGTTGAATGGTTTGGTAAAGAGGATGAATAGAACTTTGATTGAAAGAGTTAGATATATGTTTACATAGGCAAAGTTGCCTAAGTCTTTTTAGGGTGAAACTTTACTTACAACTGTACATGCGATTAATTTGAGTCATTTAGTTTCTCTAAATGGTGATGTTCCCAATAGAGTTTGGTTTGGTTTATGTTCATGTCCCCAATGATGAGATGTTAAAGTTAAATTCAAAGACTCATCAATGCATCTTTCTAGGTTATTATCATGATGAATTTGGCTATATGTTGTATGATCCCGTGCAAAAAAAAAAAAAACTAGTTAGAAGTAGAGATGTAGTGTTCATTAAAGACCACACCATTAATGACATTGACAAATTAGAAATGAGCAGAGTGGAGAGTGATGATCAACTGATAGATATGGATCCCATGAAGATGCAATAGTCACGTGAACTTGTTGATTACAGAGTGCAAGATGATATGGATGAGCATTTAGCTCATGATGAGCAGTAACATGATGGTGATACTGATGCTCCGGCAAATGATGTTGGAGGTGATCGCTAAGAAGATATTATAGATGAACCAGCAACTCTCATCAGTGCATCTTTCTAGATTATTATCATGATAAACTTGGCTATAGGTTGTATGATCTTATGTAAAAAAAACCTAGTGAGAAGTATAGATGTAGTGTTTATTGAAGACCAAACCATTTCTAATAATGGCAAAGCATAAATGATCAAAGTGGAGAGTGATGATCAGCTAACAAATATAGATCTAGTGAAGATGCAACATGCACATGAACTTGTTGATCATGGAGTACAAGATGATATGGATGAGCCTTTGGCCCATGATGAGCAGCAACATAATGGTGATATTGATGCTCTACTAGATGATGTTGTAGGTGATCACCAATAAGCTCCCGTAGATGAAATAACAGATCCACTTAGGAGCTCCACTAGAGATCATAGATCTTCTTCCAAATACTTTTTACAAGAGTATGTACTTTTTACTCACTAGGGAGAGCCTGAGTCTTATGAAGAAGTTGTTGAAAGTGGAGACAAAGATAGATGGCTTGAAGCAATGTAAGATGAGATGAAATCTTTGTATAACAACCATACCTTTAAGCTAGTAAAGTTTCCTAACATTAATAGAGCTTTCAAGAATCGGTGGTTTACAATTTGAAGCAAGAGGAGAATTATTTATTCCCACAATATAAAGCTAGGTTGGTGATCAAAGGATTCAAGTAAAAGAAAGGTATTGATTTTAGAGAAATTTTTTCTCCTATTGTGAAAATTTCTTCGATTTGATTTGTGATAGGTTTTGCTACTAATCTTGAGAGTTTGACAAGATGGGTATAAAGACCAATTTCTTGCATGGTGAGTTAGAAGAAGAGATTTGCATGGAATAACCAGAGGGTTTTTAGGAGAAAGGTAAGAAAGACCATGTTTTCAAGATTAAGAAGAGTTTTTATGGATTGAAACAGGCACTGAGGTAGTGGTACAAAAATTTTGAGTCTGTCATAAAAAAAACATGGCTATAAGAATACTACTTTAGATCACTGTGTTTTATGCAAAAATTTGATGATGGTGATTTCATTATTGTATTGATCTATGTTAATGATATGATCATTATTTTCAATAACACTTCTAGGATTGAGAAGTTGAAGCAAGAGTTAAGCAAGTTTTTTTCCCATGAAAGAATTGGGTCCAGCAAAGTAAATTATCTGAGTTAGAACCATTCAAGATAGAGGATCTAAGAAGTTGTGGCTATCCCAAGAAAAATATATTGAGAAGATACTTTGAAAATTGAGGATAAACAATGCCAAAGTCATAGACACTCCACTTTTTCCTCACTTGAATTTAATATCTAAACAATGTCCCTCATGTGATGTAGAGAAGCAAGAGATGAAGAACATTCCTTATCCATCCATCATGGGTAGTTTGATATATGTTATGGTGTGTACAAGACCTGATATTACTTATATAGTTGAAGTTGTTAGCAAGTTCCTTTATAACCTGGGTAGAGAGTATTATAATGTAGTGAAGTGGATCTTTAGATATCATTGTGGCACTTCTAGTTTGAGATTTTACCTTAGAAGTGATGAGTCAGTCATTAAGGGATATACTAATTCCGATATGGCTGGAGATGTTGACTTGAGGGAATCTACTTCAAGTTATTTGATCAATTTTGTAGGGGGAGTAGTGTCATGGCAGTTTAGACTTTAGAAATGTATTGCTTTGTTGAATACCGAAGCAAAGTTCATTGTTATGATTGAAGCTATCAAGGAGTTACTATGGATAAAGAATATTTTTTTTCTAAAGATTGGTTTTGTTCAAGAAATATATGTGATTCTTTGTGACAACCAAAGCATTATACATCTTGGTAAGAATCATACCTTCCATTCTAGATCAAAATACATTGATACAAGATATCATTGGATACATGATGTTTTGTATGCTAAGTTTTTAGAGGTTGAGAAGGTACTGATAATAATGGGTTGATATGTTTCCAAGATGGAAGTTTGAGGTTTATTGTATGATTGATGGGGTGGCAATTATCTCCACACATTTGGGAGGGGGAGAATTTGTTTGGGGCATTTGGGCTCTTTTCTATGTGGTAAATTTAATTTTTTTAGCCAATGTTATTTTTGTCATTTTTATTAATAACCTAAATTTGTGATGGATAAACATTAGCTAAAAGATGATGTGGAAAGGTGAGTAAATGTGAGAAATATTGAGATTTGAATCTCGTAGGTGATAAAGAGAAAATACAAAAATTATGTCATTATTCTCTTCAACACAATTTTGATCAATTCAAATATTTGAAATCTTTCACCATTAGATCTTCATAATTTTTTGACACAAGCTTTCCAAGAAACCAATATTAATTCTAAACAATGTAGATTTTATTTTGAGCTCTTGAGGTTAGTTTTTCATTGGTATTTCAATGTACGTTTTTATTTAGGTCAGTTTTGGATCGATTTTAATTTTAGCTTTAGTTCAGTGGTCTATTGTACTCAGTTTTGACTATAAATTTGTGAGGTTGATTTTAACATCTTTTTGTTGATTAATGTAAAAGGTATCACCAATTTTTGGCCTTTAGATTGACCTTTGAATGTGTTTAAAGTAGCTCTATTTTAGGGTTGCAAACTCTTCTCTTTATGTGTTGCAATTATTGTCTAGTTATATTATTTGATTTGATGATTGTAGCATCCAATTAACACTTGAATAATATAATTTTTATCTCACATTTCTCATAGTAAAAGTTTTCTAAGTTGATTCAAGTGTCTGTGGTTGTTTTCCTTTTACATTAGAAGATTTTTTTTTTCAATGTAAATCGTGTGTCATTAATTGATTATTTTTTATATTTTGTAGTTGGTGTTGTTGACCCATTCTCCATTTATCCCATCACAATGGCTTCATGTTAAAGGTCTTACGTTTGAAACCTGTTGATGTCTCAAGCCTTTATACTCTTACTCAAAGAAGAAGAAAGATAATCCCCTATTAGCTTGCCCTCAAGCCATTAAGAAATGAGACTACAAATGGATGATGTGATTCGTTATTAGGGCATTATTTAGTGTGTACAGTGCGCTAAGAACTCTACTGATTATGCGAATCATTATCAGTATTGCTAATGTTACTTCTATATGTAATTAATTGCGTGCATGGCATTAGGATTGAAAAATAAAACAAATCCTGAAGCAATCATCTTCCTATCGCATGCATAATCCAACATATCAATAGGAAGACGAAAAGGCTTAATTACTAAGGCATTACATAATTTACATTTTGGAAGTAAAAAAAGGTGAGGTAGATAGGTAGGATGTGATGCTACAAAATGCATGTACTAATTACTAAGCATCCAAAGGAATGCCTAATTAAAATGGATGATCTCTTTGGTAGAAAAGTTGAAGAAGCAAGGTTAATTAATTAATATTATGGGTGGGATTAAAGATACATCTGTGTTGAAATCTAATAAAGAGGGGGTCATGCATGATTCATATATTGAAGCATCTTTCAATAAAGATTTGTATGTATGTGCATAGGCTACAATCCTTAAAACTTAATTTAGATCGAGAGGTCCTCAAGTCCCTACTCTATGGCCGCAGTTGATTTTGGAACCATGACCCAACGTCATTGTACATAATTATCCTTTAGGGTCCTACACGTGATTTTAAAACACTCATTAAGACTTCCTTGGTGATTCATGATTCACTTCCTTTCTTTTGCTTTCAATTCTGATGAGAAAATGAGTAAACTGAAGAAAATAAAGGAAAGGAAAATTAGATAAGAGGCAACACCATGGTTAGGAGTCCCAATAGAAAATTATGTAGCTTCAATTGCCTTTTTCAATAGCTATAGATGATAAGACAAGTTAGGTCCATTCTCATTCTCACTTTGACAGACTCTATCTAATAAAGAGAAAATAATTTATGAGCTTACATTTTGGGATACCCCAATTCATTTACTACCACTACTCCACCACTATAACTTTTACGAGTACTAAATTGTGATAACAAACACCAACACTTGTGTAGCTAAATTGTCATTGTAGGCTGAAATGTCATTCTCTCTAGAATTTCATCATAAATACTTCAAAGCAAAGAAGAAATATTGGGAAAAAAAATCAAGTTGCACCAATTATATTTATTAGCAATGATGTTGATTTTAATTTTGTTAACCTTTTTGATAATTTATTTTTGTTTTATATTTTTTGCAACAACATGCCGTTACAAATTACCACTCATTCAATAACAATATAATTAAACCAACTTGAATATTTTAAAAAAAATGCCACTACATGTCATCCCTTTCTAAGATATTGGTGCATGAGATTATTTTATATATATTTATTTTAGTAATATTAATATTAGTTGGTTTGTTATTTATATCAAGTATAAAATATCATATACAAAATTTTTGGGATATCATAATATAAATATTTATAAACATTACATAATCAAAATAGACATTAAAATAATACTAAAATATTTACAAATCTAATAAAAATGTCCCAAATCCAAATAATCTTACACCAAATCCACATTATCCTGTTTCTTTGGTTGATTGATGTACTTTATCCACAATTGCACAAAGTCAGAGTAGTACTCAAAGTATCTTCCCATTAGGACTAGGGGATGGGAAAAAACATGATGATAAAAACTTTCTTATATTTAGACATCATTAAATTAATAGATGGAATTATTTTGAAAAACATTAAAATCAAAAAGAAAATATACAAAAATAACACCCCAACGCTAGCAATCAATTGGAGTTTAATTGAATGAAAGTAATTGCAAAGGTTTTGGTTAAATTATTTGACTTAAAACATGTTAAATAATCTCACAAGTCTAAATCCAAAATTTGAGCTCAATGTGTCAACATGAATAACTATATTTATTCTCAAGCTTCAATAACCGTTGGCAAATTACATGCATTTGTATCTAAATTATATTCATGTGATTGGCAGTGCAATAAAATCAACTATCTGCCCTTTTTGTTTTAGAGATTAAAATTATTGTATCTTGACTTGTTCCTATTCTAAATATCTAATTGTATTATGTAGATCTACTACCATTTCATCTCTTGATCTCAATGGAAGTTATCTATATCAAAATTTGATCAGACTTTTGACTATGACATTCAAACAATAATGTGATCCATATGATTACAAATTTGAAGCATAACATACACAAGAAATTCAACACACCAGGAACAAAAAAATCTCCCTACACCTTAACATAAAAGCAATTAGAAATTTATGAATTGAATTAAGCAATCGATAACAAGATCAAGGAAACTTTTATGCTCAAGAGAGAGAGTGAGAAGTTTATACATTCAAAATGATCAATTAACCTTGAAATTTCAAATAGGAAAAACTTTGGTCAATTATCTTTGATTCTAATTCCAATGGAAATGGAAAATTTTGATGAGAGTTTGATTGGAATAGGGATGGGAAACAATGGTAAGAAAACCTTATTTTTTTCTCTCTAGATCTTTCCAAAAACAAAAGAAAACTAACCCTTTTAAAGTGTCTGAACACTGGTCATGTCCATGAACATCAGGGGTCATACCTATCTCTGGTTTCACTTTCGCGGCGTCATTCTTTTCCTCCCTTCTATAAGTAATGTTCCTCAACACTAGGGGTAATGTTAGCTTTTAAGGCATTTATTTAATGCCGTATTTGAGCTCCAAACCCTGTGTTTTTACTCAAATTGATCTAATTAGTCTTCAAATACCCAAACAATTGATAGGAAGTAGTAACCAAAAAAAAGGAGCAAAATTGTGTAAAATTGAAACAAATTCTCATCAAATGAAGCCTCACACACCCACAACTCCTCACCAAAAAAATGAACATATCAACTCCCCAATGTTTAATCCTTTGTTTGTCCCTAATCAAAGTAACACACGTAATTTACAATTGGGGAAAACAAAATAGGGATGGGATCCCTTTCTCAAAAAACCGTGTTCCATCACTTGGATGACACTAAGTCAAGGAAATACATTGAGACCCAAAAAGTGATTCTTAAAAATATTCTTAGGTAATGCTAATTAAGAGAATACAGACACATTATCATATCCTTATGTTAAGGCATGCGATAAACGATATTCATAATGAGTCATATGCAACCACATATGTTTATTAGTGTGAATCAATTATGAAGGTTCACTTAAGTCCTCACACTCAATAGCATGATCCTCAATATGCTTTCAATGCTTCTCGATTCTTTATCACTCAAAAGATGAAGAACACACAAGAGTCAAGAGGTTTTATTAAGGTTGTAATGGGGCCAAAGTTCAAAAGGTTAGGACAAAAATTTTTGTGAAGTAAAGATAAAAGTCTAGTGCCAATAAGGTATGATCAATAACGCAATACAAGACTATTTCACCTTATTCAACTCTTTTTTTTTTCATTTTCTCATCTTTTTTATTCTTTTTTTTATATCGCAACCAACATTTCCTTCATACCTTCCCCATGCTTGAGATACACCATACTTATACTGTTGTTCTCATTGTACTTATTTCCCCACTAGCCCTAAACTAAGGTAGGGATACATGGATAAAGGTTATAAGTGTAATAAATGACATAACATTTGTTTGTAAGAAAATTCAATTTATTATTTAAAACATTCAATTCAATTTTCCTTATGCAATGCTGGTATAACCATAAATCAGCCAATCATTTTTTATTTTGTTTAGAATCATTCTTAGCAAAAAAAAACTTAATACTTAACATAACATGGCATGATTTCATGGTAAAAAAACATTAGTTTGTAAGAAATGACATATTTCACGAATAACTCATTAAAAAGCATAATATGCATAAAATATGGAAACAAATAATGCTTACACTTTAAACATTTTCTTATGCCATTTTCCTAATTAATAACATCATGGTTAAATTTAAATAATAAAAACACATAGCACGTATAAGTCTATTTCTAGAGGTCAGATTATTTTATCCAATCTTATGCTCTAAGAAATGCTAAAAAAAAATCACGAGCATAACAACTCCTCTTCATTAAAGAGTTTTGATTATCATAATGAAAAAAGCAAGAATGAAAAGAAAATGAATGAAAAGAAAAGAAATTAATCCTAAATATGAAGGCTTAGAAACCACCACAAAAAAATACCAAGGAATAAAAGATTGAGGTGTAAGATGGTTAAAGGGAAGGGAAAAAATAATAAAGGAAGGATGGAAGACAATTTGTTTTCCTAAAATAAAACATACCATCAACAAAAAATCACAATACTTGGTTGTCAAGGGAGAAAGGAGAGGAAGAAGAAGTTCAATATTTAAAAAAAAAAGGAAAAGAGAAACTAGAGAAAGAGAACAAGGTGCCAAAATTTGAGGGAAAAAATAGCTTTGTTTTACAACTAAAATTTCATGATTTTATGTGAGGTTGAAATGAGGTGCATGACTTAGCAAAAATAGAGTGAGATTTGATAAGAGGAAGTGTGGAGTGGGTTTTTAGTTTGACTTTTTCCTCACTTGAGAGCTTAGATTAGAGCTATAAGAGAGATATTAGTCTATCATTGAGTGTGTAAAATAAATATCATAAAACCATAATTATGGTCCTTTTGTGTAATTTTTGTTTGGTTGAAAAGTAACTAAGTTAGATTATGAATTAATTTAGTTGTAAGTCTAGTTAGGATTAAAATAATGGTTAAAGGATTGATTATAATTTATTTTTAAATAATTAAACTATAAAAAGTCTGATAATGTGCACTTATTAGAAAAAATATCCATTGAATTCTAAAATATATGAAAAATTATGGAAATGTTTAAAATAGTTTTAGAAACTTAAATATATAAAAATATTAGATATCAGAGTTAGTTTGAAGCTCAATAGATGAGAAACGAGCAAAAAGGGCAAAATGAATAAGTCGCAAAAATACATTTTTTCGCAAATACACAAAACAGACAACATGGGTTTAAATTTTCATAGATTGATGTAGAATATTTTTAGAAAATCAAATATATAAAATATTTCATCTTGAAATTTGTCTAATGACTAACAGATTAAAAATAACAAAAAGCGCTTAACTCGTAAACTAATTTTTCTACAATTTAACAGTTTTAAAAGAATGGGCGAAACATAAATGAATAAAATAGATGGATGAGCTTAAAAAAATTGGAATAGGTTTCCTATTTATACAAGATTGATAAGAATGAAAACATAGAAATCTGAAGAATCGCAATAAAATGCGCGTTCTGAGGATGAAAGAAATGATTGAAGAAAAGTTTAAAATTAACACGAATGGAATGGAATTTGATAATAGATTACTATAGAAACACGTTAAAAGCATAATCGTGTACGGTAATTAAGGTTTAATAAAATGGGGTATTATAAAACAAAACAATAACCAATATTTAATAAGAAAACCTAGCACCTTTATGAAGAATCATACGTATTGAAACAAGGCTACTATAACTCAAAATGTTTTATTAATATAAACTTCTAATTTCACATCAAAGGTCATCGATCACCCATTGAGTTCACTCTTCTCATAAAATCATCTACTTTGTCACTTCTTCAAATGAGAATTCACCCACCTTATAGAAGTCATTAAGGTAATTAGGGTACCACTTATCACTATTCTATGCCAAGACTTTTACTCGTCATGAATCACTATCAAGTCCTATGTTATATGGTCGCAGTGTCTCTTAAATCATCCACCTTCAACAAACCTAGGTTGAAGGTGATAAATAAATCTATACATCTAGCCCTCACTCCTAATCATAGTTGAATGTGTGGTAGGAAATACAAAATATAATACGACTTGAAATGGAGAAAACGAAGAAGATGATTAAAGCAACAAGGAAAATAGTGAGGGTTCCAAAGTTTTTTTTTATTAGATTTTTTTAGCAATGACATATGTTTCTTTTATTATGACAACCGACTCAGTAAATATTTAACATGTTTGACATGTGATCAATTAATGACAACAACATTATAGCAAATAATGTTAAGTTGAATTTCTTTTTTACTCAAATTTTGTTGCCTAATTTTTTTTATTAGAAATATTATAGCTACTAAGAGTTTTAGCAATTACAAAGCAGTTGCTAAATTTATTTTTTGCCAGAAAGAAATAATTTCTGAAAATTTTGAAAGAAAATCTTACCATCAAACATTTTTCTTTTAGCGTTTGAAAAATAAGGATGAAAAACAAGAAAGATATATAAAACATTTTAGTAATGAGATATGATGTGTCAATGTATTTTCCTTGTATCACTAACATAATATAATATAATATAATATAATCCTGCAAGAGATAGAGGAAGGGGGTGTTTGAGGGTGGGAAAGAAAGGCAATCGTGCCTACAAAAATATCATTACCGAGATCTTTTTTAGGGTCAAGAAATTGCTCATTGCCATAGGCCCACTGCCTTCGCCGATGGCCCGAACACACACACACACACACGCACAAATTCATACATAGTTTCCTCTGTATCATACGTGTCTTCAGTAACGTTCGTTGTGGAGTTTAAAGAAGGCAGGGCCCAAAGAGCGCGCCTGCTATCATTCCATGAGCTGGTTTATAAATAATAATAATAATAATAATAATAATAATAATAATAATAATAATAATAATAATAATAATAATAATAATAATAAATACCAGCGCAGTAGTTGATTAACTCTCACAGTGTCCGCTTTAACAGACAGTACTAGTACGGTTGGTGACTCACAGCCGAATAGCCCATGGATTCATCAAGTAAGGACCAACTATTCCGTATTAAACCCATCATTGTCATCCCAAACACAAACTAGCTATGTTTATCTAATGGCTCCATTTCCATCTCCTCCTCGTTACGGGACCCCGAAAGCCTGACTTTGGAGATGGATCGATAAGACCATTAGTAATTAATATCACAAACTAGTTATTGGGCTCTGGGGCTTCATTCGTCAACTCTTATTATGTTCTGGGGGCCTAGAAGGTCCAATGTAATTGGATCGGCCCAATCCATCTTTCTCCCCCGCCCCCCCCCCGCCCAAAGTACTTATCAAGTAGGAAGAGGGAGGGGGCGCCGGCAGAAGATTATTCTTTAAACCAAATGAATTTGATGTACTAGTTGTTAGATTAAATAAATTAAACAAAAGACATTACATTGTCAAATCATTTTCATCAGCTAACAAAAATAAATGAAACCAATGCATTCTACAAAGGTAGAACCACCCTCTACTTTTTATTTTATTTTGTTGTTTAGCTCCTTGTCATTAAGGGTAGGGTATGTTTACACATAGGTCAAGGCTCACCATCATATGAATGAAACTATATACTTTCTTTTATTTGTTTATGATTTTCAAATTCTATGTAATGTAATTTCCTTTTCAAGTATATTTACTTTGTTTGCCCACAAGTTAAGATACATACCTAATATATTTTATGAATTGACAAGGCTCGGTGAAATGTGTTAAAATGAAAATAAGAGAAAAAAATCTCTGTTTTTTTAACGATACATTTGACTTATTATTTTATATTTATATTTTAAATAGACTCACTTAAATATCTCTATATTTTAAATAATTATCACTCATATAAATTTTATACTAACAAGTTAAATCAATTCGACTTTACAATAATTAAAATATTTTATGATTATATATATAATGAACTATAAAAAAAATCCTAAGAAATTATTAAAAAAATTCTTCAAAATAAAGTATTTTTTCCCTAATAGAGATTGGAATTTTTTAATCTAAAAATTCTAAATTTAAAACAATTAACTTTTCATTCAATCTTTCAAGATAAAAGACATATATCTATAATGTAACCATTTAAAAATAATCTAACATGTTTAATAAAAAATAATATTTTTAAAAATAAAAAAAAAGAAATTGTCATTTCCCCCCTAAAATATCTAATTTAAAAAAATAATATGAATTTAAAAGCTATGAAAACTATAAAAATTGTTAATAAATCTTTTAATGTTTTTCATTGTTTTATAAATTTCTATTTTTTTTTTTGTAATTTTCTATCTTTTATAAAAATTCAAAATTTCAAGTAATGTTTAGGAAATTTTATATTATTTTTGAAATGATTTCAAATCTAAGGGAGATTGAAGTGTAATTAAGTGACATTTTAAGTGATAATGATTTGAAACAGAAAGTTAGTTAAGTGAGACTTTTTACTCTTTAAAACCCCTTAAGTAAGATTATTCAAAACACACTATATCTAAAAAAAATATTATATCAAATGTCAAAGCATTTAAATAAAATTTATCCATTATATTTCAAAAATATCTCATAAGGTGGATCCCTCTCCCCTCAAATACAAAGAGGATAGTGCTCATATAAGTCCAACAATTAACATAAGTTAATATAATGTTTCATATATGTTACAAAGAAAACTCAAACATAACACCTATAATGATATGAAGCTCCAATCCAGTCTTATATTTCATCTATTTCCATTTAACTATGATGATTCATGCAAGGCCACCTCAAACATTTAAGGAGACATATAATAAAATAAAAGGCTAGACCCCTAAAATTATAAAAGAACTAAAGGTTCTTAAAATATAATTTTTTTATATTATTAGTTATAATTGTTTTATCATGAACAAAGATGGGAAATTTATTAAAACTTTTAAAGTGCATTTTTTTTTGTCTAACATATGTATATTACAACAAAACATTAGCTATAATACATACAATAAGATCTTAGGACTAGTTATTTGATTTATTCATTAATTCTTTCATTATTTTATAAATTATTCTTCTAGTTTAGAAATAATTGAGAATAATTAATATGAAGTAAATAACAATGTAAATGAGCCAATTATTATATTGGAATAAATACCACATAGCTTATAAATAATATTAAACAAATCAATTGACTATATTCTAGACTATATTAATTAATTTAAGTAACAAATACTAGTTAAATTCTACTATAAAGAAAAAACGAACAATTAAAATTTTCAAGTCAAACTAAGCAACATGGACCACAATATTATTATCGATGAACAAAAATAACAAACATTTCAATGCAACCAAGTATTGTGAGTAGTGTATCTTGCTTAGGAAATAAAACAAGGTGTGCTTAGGTGTTCCCCATGACCTAATAATGGGGGACAACACCTTACATATTGTAGTTCATGGGGTCGAACTCCACACTAAGTATTGGGCATTCCCCTTCACCTAATGTTTAGGCTTTCCCCCTCCTTGGTGCAAAGCATAAACAATGTGGTTCCTTTCTTAGTCTAGTGAAAATGACTTCAACTCTTTTTCACAAGATCCCGGATTTGAATAAGACAACTTTCGTCACATATCTCAAGTGTGAAAGGACATGTGCATCTTTTGAAATGAAATGGATGTAGTAATATGAGTAGCCACAATATAAAAATTTGATTCCTACCAATAATTAAAGTTATTGGTTAGAAGGTCGGTTTCTTATGGGTACACGTAGTTGCAAATACGTGTTCCTTAACCTCTTAAGATATACGTCGCAATTTAATTTGGTCGTATTGGCCCATAATAGAATTGACGACGACACATCAAACAATCGTATTATCTTTTGAGATTAAAAAAAAAACTTTCACCGATGATCAACATGATCCTTTTAGAAATTTAAGATGGACCATAATATTATAAATCACAAACATTTCAATGCAATTAAGTATTATGAGTTGTGTATCTTGCATAGCAAATAAAACAAGGTGTGCTTAGGTGTTCCCCATAACCTAATAATGGGGAACAATACCTTACATGTAGCTCATGGGGTCGAACTCCACACTAAGCATTGGGCACTCCCCTTCACCTAATTTTTAGGCTTTCCCCCTCCTTGGTGCAAAGCATAAAAAAATGTGGTTTCTTTCTTGTTTCGGTGAAAAGGGCTTCAACTCTTTTTTCATAAGATCTCGTATTCAAATCCGATAACTCTAGTCACATATTTCAGGTGTAAAAGGATATGTGGACCTCTTGAAATAAAATGGATGTAGTAATTTGGACAACTCCAATATGAAAATTCGATTGCTGTCAATGATTAAAGTTATTGGTTAGGACTTAGGAGGTCGGTTTCTTATGGATACTCGTAGTCACAAATACGTATTCCTTACACTCCTGAAATATATATCGTGATTTACTTTGGTCGGGTTGGCTAAGAACAGGACTGACGTCGGCATATCAAACAATCGTATTATCTTTTGAGATTTAAAAAAAAAATTCACCAATTTTCAGCATACTCCTTTTAGAAATTTAAGAATAAGAAGAGAATTTTAAGGTGACAGTGGTGGGCCTCCAATATGCAAGTAGTCGATTGGCTTTTGTTGTCACCCTACCATTGCACAATACTGCTTTTGTAAGTATAATAGGACCACACGGTATATTTGTGACCCTAAAAATTCACGATGTGTAAATTTTCACTTTGCACATGATCCTAGACGTGTCTGGATTTATATATTATTATCCTTGATTTTTTTTTCCGTCTAACGTGTGTTTTTTTCCTTCTGTTTTTTTCCCTGAAGGTCATTTATGTTTTTAAGCCTTATTATTCACATACTTTTAGCATTGATACCATCCAAGCAAATTGCTATTGGTTCCTCAAATAAGCTCTATTGGGGGGGGCATTTTTCAAGCTATTTTAGTATTATTATTTTGAAAAAGGAGGAAGGTTAAATGAAAAAAAATTAAACCAAAGTTTAAAAATGGGAATTTATCTGTATATTAAACATATGTATGAGAAATTGGTAAAAAGCATTGTGCGTGTTCATTCTTTTATATATTTGGCAACTAGCATCGGATGAATATGATACTTTCCGAGTTGACTGATAGCAAAGGCTATGCCATAAGCACCCCCAATATTGGGGGAAAGCAAAGTCATTGTACAAGCTCATAATAACATTTTAGAAGCAGCAAGCAGGCAGACGAATGGAGATCCTGTAGTTCAAAGCAATAACAACAAAATAGAACGGCCAAAACTTGTGGGCGCGATTTCCAAAATAGTTTTTAACCATGTCGATATGCTAGGGTCCATGCCAACGCCAATGTTCACCGTCGTGATGTGCGTAAGTGCTTCAAGCGGAGGTCCTACTCCTAAGGCCGACACCGCCCACAGTCGCAGCAGAGCCACAGGCCCACAACACATGCCTTTGCTCCAACGAATAAATCCTTACACAAAATACAACAAGCACACAACAAAGAATACATAACGAATTGTAGCAAAGGCAAGAAGCCAAGAACCCAAACTATTTATATAGTTCCACAATTTGCCTACATTGACAAGAAAACTGGTGGAAATTTTACATTCGAGTTGAAGGGAAATTATAATCATCAAAGAGTTCCATCCCCTATCTAATATGCATGTATACACGCTTTGGTAGTCGAAAAAAGCAATACCCATAAGAATATGGAATAAAATAATTATAATATTCCTATATTATTATAAGATCAAATTCATCAATATCTACATTGATCATATCCCAAAAACATGTGATTCTCCTAACTTGTACGCCTTTTCTCATGCGCTATGATATTCATCATAAAAAACTTATCCCCTCTTGATGTTCACTATCTCTCGATTTTTACAAAAGAAAAAGAAGAAGAAGAAGAAAAGTGATTATAGTGAGGATTTTAGTTGAATGAGCAAGTACTATGCGAGATTTGATCATAGGATGTGAGGAGGTCAGAATTTTGAAGCCCTTATGTATCAAAAAGTCAATAATGAGTAAAAATTATGGAGGTATGGCGGAAAGTCTAATAAATGGTTAAAATGGGGAAAATAATTCCCAAAACTCATGAAAAATTAGAGAAATATTAGGAATTGATTTAAGAACCAAATATATAAAAATAACAGGTATAAGAATTGATTTGAGGTTAAAATAAATAAAAAATGGTGAAAATTGCATAAGAAGAGGTTGTTAGTCAATCACCTTAGATTGTAGACGATAAGATTTGGGTGCTACTAGCTGGTTGACCAAAGGTAAGGCTCGGTTGACTAGTAGTTAGCTAAATTAAAAACTAGGGTTTCGAATGATAGGAAGGTAAAAGTAGGGCTTGAGAGGTACGGGTAATGTGTCCAAAAAAGGTTTAATGTTACATAAGGGATTATGAGACTAATCACCTAGGAAGTAAGGTTATAAAATTTTGGGTATTATAGTGTTGATCCCATTGATTTTAGGGGAGTAGATTGCGATATTTTATAGGTTGTTTAGTATCTTTACTTTTTGTTTGTTGATTTTCTTATGATGAGTGGCTATTGGGTATGCTTATAGAGTATTATCTAGTTATTTCTTTTTTCTATATTTTGGAGTTTCATCTACTAAATCTCTTTTTAGCACATTCTATTAAATCTTGTTACTTTCTCTTTTTGTAATCTTGCATTGTCAAGTCAAGTGCTTCTTATACACTTGATTTTTAGTATAAGTTACTTTTAACCTTACATCTAACATGAATTGGGTATAAGAAGTACATTCTCTATGTTGGATGTGACATAACACCCCTTCATTTTGTATTTTTGGTTTCCACATATCTTTTTGCACTACTATAAATGCAATATTCTACAACAAATTTTGTCATTGTTGAAGAGCTAAAAAGTTGTCATAGAAAGTCTATTGTGATAATACATCCATTGAATTGTCATCGTAACTATTTCGTAGTAAAAGACACAATATTATGATAACAGAAGTTTTTTAATGAAATCTACTGTATATTAGAACAACTACGTCATTACCATCATACTACTATGATGAAATTAAAAAAAAATCAGAAAATTAAAGTTATCTATTGCGATAATATTTTTGGGTCTATTGTAGCGACCCTATTGTCGTTGAATGCCTACTTTTTTTAAAAAAAAAAGGATTACCAGCATATTGTGATGATATTTTGGCTCTACTACAATAATACCATCGTTGCTAAATGCTCAATTTAAAAAAAATCTTATTAGCCTACTACAACAACTAATAGGTCTATTACAATGACCTCGTCATCGTTGAATGCCCAACTAAAAAAAAAATCTTATTACCCTATTGTGATGACTCAAGTTTACTATAGTGACTCTATCCATCAATGAAAGTTAAATTTATTTATTTTTTCTAAATTTTTATTACAACCCTATAATATATATAATTTAGACTTATTTATATTAATTTAAACCATTAATAATGCATAATTTTATTTTTATATTAATATTAATATCTAATTAACAATATTAAATAAAAAAGCTTTTGAAATATAACTATTGTTCATAATTTAAATTTTTCATTACAATTTTGTTATCTATCATAAACAAATAGATCCTATTCATCCTCCTCATCCTCATCCTCTTCCATCTCCCCTACCTCCTCCCCTAGCTCCATAAATTTGTGTCTAAGGTATTGTATTACAATAATTTTCAACTTGATAGTTACTTTTTGAGTCCTTAGCTCTTTGTTGTGCTTTTGAACAATCTTAGTTAGCTTACCAAGTTTTTCTTCAAGTGTAAAAGCGTTGGTGTTGGTACGGGCATAAGGTGGTGATGTTAGGGTTGGTGGAGCTGAATACAATGCTAACGAAGAGCCCTTGAAAAAGCTACCAATAGATCTTTCATGTTTATAGCATTGTCCAAGAACGTCACATACAATGGTTGCCTCATCAATTTGTATCGGCTCATTACACCCACATTCACTCTCAAGTGATTGGACTCAAGCCTCCTCCATCATCCTTTGTAGTGTTTCCTCCATTTTATATTATAATAAAAGTTAAAATTAAGAATAAATAGCTTATAAACAAAACATAATTAAATTAATTCCTTTATCAAATTATAAACTTACATATTTCCTCTCAGCATCTCCGCTCACCCATTTTCCATCCTTATAGTGCATCTCTTTGAAAGTCTTGACCTCAACCAAATTTTTTTAAGTTTTAGGGTTGGCCAATAGTTATAAAAAAAGAACATAAATATATAAATAACATTATAAATAATGAATGAAATTATAAAGAAGGTATATAATACCTCACTATAGCAAAACTGAGAAATCGATGACAAGCCAAGGAGGCTAAGATATTGTTGCTTGCTTATGTTTTTTGCGTTTATTTTTTACTTTTCCTGCAAATCAAGAAATTCACTTAGTTAATATTAATACATATTAAATTTATCTATAAATAATATCATAAGAATACCTTTTATTCAGGAGTATCCCAAAACTCTTGAAGCTTGCTTCAATTCTCATCATCTATGTCATTTGGTTTCTTCCTATGATTTTTTTGGATCAATTCTTGAGCTAACTTTTTCTACTCTTATATGTATCATGGAACGATATAAAAATAGCCTCCCATACATGTGGCTAGTGTGGTGTCTCCTTATGCTTATCCAAGTCAAAATATTTCTACAAACAAAACAAAATTACCTATTAGTTAACTAAAAACCAAAAACATTATAAATTAAAATATGCTTGTGATTTTGGTTTGGAGGCTAATAGTAATGGAATCATCATTAGGAGAAGCATTGGTTTGGATTTCATCACTTCTGACATTATGATGTTGTAAAGTTAAGTTATCAAGGTCATCTACTTCAACTGTCAAATCCATAGTAGATGAGTCAACCCTATTTAGAACATGACATTGCGCATCATTGCTAAGATCCCAGATATGGCGATGGTTGAATTCCTAAATAACTTGTCATTGAGGACCATACAATAGATCATCAACATAACAAACTTGATTTGCTTGAGATCATAATATATATAGCTATCCTCCTTGTATCACTTATACCTAGTACAAACACTTGTAATATTGTTCTTTTATATTATTCTTTTCTTCCTTTCATCAATGTCGAACCATTTGCACTTGAATAACAAAATAGAAAAATTGTGCAAATAAGATAGCTAGATGATTTGTTGTATCTATCCATAATAACATTCATCATCAACTCTAGTGATAGACACACCATTATTTTGTATTGCTTTATTTTTTTCTCTTTCATGAATTAATAATCTAATTTTGTTTACAATACAATCAGTATAAGCTATAACCACTTTTGATGGATCACCGATAAGAGATAATATAACTTCTTAGTGTATTCAGGTGATCACGAATAACGTAAATTATACATCTATAATACATAGAGTTAATAAAAATAATTATTGATTTTATTTCACTAATAATTAATTAGATATAATTATTGAAAATTGAATAAAAAATTTGATCACTTTATAATATAACTATTAGGGTAACTATTTATTTTGTATTTCATCCAAATTACCACCACATCCATGTATCTTGTTCATGTGCTCACTGCAACATTGAACAAAAATAAAATCATTTTCTACTCACATATAATTATTAGAACCATTATTAGCAATTATTGATGTATACTTACTCTAAAAAAGTTTGTATCTCTTGATAATTTTTAGGAACATACCAAAATTATATGATTCAGCATGTTGTTTGATATACCAACAAATGATATCTTACCAATGCTACGACCTTGAAAAAAAAACATAAAAAAGTTAAGGATTTTTTGACCAGCATCCTTATTACTATCAGGTTTGTTGAATCGTGTCTCAACCCCTTCAAAGTACATTGAACAAAAGGTCATGGCTTCATCTATGACATAACCTTCATTAATAGAACCTTCTAGGCGAGCTCCATTTCTACTGTACTCCTTCAATTATTTCAATTTTTTTCAATGTGATACATCTATCTTCCATGAATAGGCCCACCTATCCATGCTTCTTTAGGTAAATGCATTATAAGATGAACCATAATAGTACAAAAAGAAGTAGGGGGGATATGCATTCTAACTTGCATAAGATGATAACCACTTCCTTTTTATCCTTCTCCAAATCAGACAACCGAAGTGTCCTTGTACACATCATGGTGAAGAAGTTACTCAACTCAACAATGGTATAATTTTTTTTTCATAGGAATGATCATACATCAATCAAAAACAAGAATTACATTATGACATAACGATCATGTGATTTTAGGCAGCCAATTTTCCATCATTGTCAATTATATATATTTTTTCTCAAATTTAGTGCAAAGACATCAAGAAGCTTTACTCTCCTCATAACCCCCAAAAAGTCATCCTATCCCTTAGTGAAAGAGTATACTCAACAACATATTTTATCAACTTGTTACCCTCATAATATAGATGTAGCTTGGGTATGATGTTCATATCTATCAAATCACATCTCGCATTTTCATTATCTTTTGATTTATCATTATTACCAAGGATTGTGCCTAGAAAATTTTTATAAATAGTTTTTTTAACATGCATCACATCTAAGTTGTGTTTAAGGGTAATTGATGATCAACATAAAAGCTCAAAAAAAAATATACTCTTCTTCCTTCAATTCAACTCATTTGCGCGTCTCTTCCTCTTTAAACGTAGTGTCTTCATGCATACCTAGTGGGTAATCTCTAACGTGACTCAACTACATTAAATATTCATCTACCGACAATCTTATGTGGGGATTTCTTTTCTCAACTTTACCATCAAATTGTTTATTTTTTCACCATGGATGGTTAGTCGAAAGGAATTATTGTTGTCTAATGTACCCCAACCTAGGACTTAACCACATTAAAGAAGTGTCTTCATTATAATTGGGGCATGCTTTATACCCTTTTTCTTACCACCCAGAGAGAATTGAATAAGCAGGAAAGTCATTGATAGTCCATATATAGAAGTTCAACACACACTCTAAATGCTTTATTATCAAATACATCTCTACTATCAACCCCTATCATGTACAACTCATTTAGCTCGCCAATAAAAGGTTTGTGGAACACATCAATATCCATATTATAAGGTAACTATTCAAGAATTAAAAAAAAGATAACATAAAGATTATAATCTTCATGCACCCCCATGGGGGTAAGTTGTACATCATCAGAATTACCGGCTGCATACTATAATTTTTGCTCATATCAAAGGGATTGAACCCATCTAATACCAACCCTAGTCTAACATTGCAAGCCTCAATGCAAAATCTGGATGATTTGCATCAAAATATTTTCATGCTTGGTCATCAATTACATTTCGTAAGATTCTCAGTTCTCTAGAGCGCCATTCAAGTGACATATCATATCTTGAGCAATGTGTTTGTAAGAGTACAATCTTTTCAATCCTAGTGTTAAGGGAAATACCACAACACCTTATGTAGTACTTTATTTCTTTTTCTAGACTCATCTATCCATCAAGAAGTACCACATACCAAACAATTAGTTCTATCAAAGTTCTCTTTTTAATACAAGGCACAATCATACTTACATACGTAACACCCTCAAAATTCACTACTAAAAAATTTTATTTTATTAGAAGGCTCAACGGAAGCAAGTAAATCAAAACTGGTGAATTTCAGGGATATTACTATAGTAATTGGTATAAGCCCGACCCTCGGTCGGTCTTGTACTTACCACAAGGCTAAAGATGAATTAACAACCATCATGTTCAAAATCAAAACAAGGCTTCATAAAAGCATTGAAACAATATTCATAAGACAGAAATCAAAGTATACAAAAAAGAGTTTACAATCTAGAGTACATAATTAAAATTCCTCAAAAGGAATAAAGGTTACAGTACGATAAAATGAGTCTGATTAATCAGATACAAAAAAAGGAACATAAAAGGTAAATCTGGACACGTCACTCTCGATCTCCAAACCAAGTCCAAGATCAACTCTTGACCCCACCCGATTCCTTGTAAGCATCAAAGGCATTGAAAATAGTATCACCTATGACCTACCTACACAAACTCAGTTGGAACCTCTATTGGTGGGAATGAGTAGTACCTATGAAACGGGTGGTCAGTATGCTACGTATTGAGAAAGGTAACCATATATCTAAGACCAAGAATATAAATACATGTAACGCAAGCATGATCACATAAAAAACATATAATCATTACAGATAAATAAATGTCACGTTATAGTTCGGATAACTAATTATTTAGCTCTCTGATCAATACTTATTTTACATCATGCTCTTTATTAATCCATGTAAGTAAGGGAACCCCACTATTATGGCTGGTAGATCGAAAATGTACAGGGCAGAACACTCCTAACCACTATTATTGCCGATGGATCAGTCTCCAAGGTAAAATTCTCCTAGCCACTATTATATCGATGGATCAGTCTGGCCCTGACTCTCATGGTATTTCACTATAAGTACTCACTGTCTTCTCATGTCTTATCATACTTAGAGTTGGTTTATTGAGCTTAGGATCTCTCACTATTATAGCCGGTGGATCAGAAACGTATAGGGAAGAATACACCTAACCACTATTATATGGCGGTGGATCGGTCTCCAGGGTACCCCAGCACCTAGCCACTATTATGCCGGTGGATCAGTCTGGGCCCAACTCAATAATCTTCCACTTTAAATTATTAGTGTCTTACCATGTCTTATTCAATAAATACCCCATACATCTGAACCTCCTAATAGAGACCATCCCATATCTTGAGACTTCTGAACCTCCTAATACACCCCAACATCCTTTCCTTCTTCCACTTACTCACACTGGAGGCCCAACTCCTAAGCGTATGGGTCAAGGCCTAACTACCTTACGCCTCCAAGTCCACTCACTTTCTTACCTTAGGGTTTTCTCTTGAAACCCTAATTTAGGCTTATGTGGCCCATTCTTCTCTGCCTCACACCACTAAGGCTGTTTTAATACCCCAGACATCACCTCCCTCATATTCAACCTTCATTATTTCACTTTACTCCCCCAAATACATGTGTGACCATGAGACCCTGGTTGATCACACCAAACCCTAGTTGGCCACACCAAACCCTAGCATCCTTCTTTTCCACCTATCATCCCTCTATTTCTCACCTTCCACTCTTACTTTCCCATGATACCCATACTTACCCTACACATGACATTCTTTCACCCTCATCTCATAATCCACTCACCCTCAATTATTTTTACTTTCACTATCATTTCAAATTAGGGTTTTCCTCCTAAACCCTAGCTATGTCTCCTATGCACCCTTATACTAACTAACGTACTATTTTCACCCAAATCCTCTAATTACCCAAAAAACTCTTCCCTTACCTTACTTACTGTAACACCCCAAAATTTACTACTGAAAAATTTCGTTTAATTTAAAAGGAGTTTAGCGGAAGCAAGCAAATAAAACTGTAAATCCGAGGTATTACCGCCACATTTAGTACCATATCGATTCACGCCTACTGACCCGATACTAAGTGCTAAGGCTAAAAAGAATAGAACCAAAACAAATCATTAGTAAAGCATAATTTCGAAAGAATTAGAGTGCGAAAGTCAAAGGTTACAATCCGAAGTACAATTTAAAAGTACCAATTGTTAGGGGGCACAAAAATAATGAAATAAAACAAAGTACGATAATATAGAGAAACAAGACGGGGGATGCTCTCTGGTCACGTCACTCTCGGCCCCCAAGCTAGGTCCAGACTCAACTCTCAGCCTGTAAGTGACAAGGACATCGCCCCCTACCTGCAAAACTCAGACGGGTCTTTTGCTCGTGGGAATGAGCAGCACCCATGAAACGGGTGATCAGTACGCTACGTATTGAGTAAGGGAACAATGCACTAAGGCCCACATACACAGAAATACATGCACAAGCAGACATAGCATGTGAAGAATAACAATAACATAGATGAACAATGCTGGTCACGAATCAGATAACTTTCTCATTAGATCTCAGATAATTATAATGATACCGTCATAGTCTTTATCGATCCATGTGAGTGCGGGAGCCCCACTATTATAGCCGGTGGAACGGTCGCGAGGGCCATGCCCTGCCATTATTATAGCCGGTGGAACGGTCGCGAGGGTAATATACCCTGCCACTATTATTTGCCGGTGGACCAGTCTGGCCCCGACTCACAAGGTATTCCACTGTAAATATTAGTATCCTTCCATGTATTATCATTTTATGTTTGATTTTTTGAGCACGAAATCCCCCACTATTATAGCCGGTGGAACGGTCGCGAGGGCCCATGCCCTGCCACTATTATAGCCGGTGGAATGGTCGCGAGGGTAAGATACCCTGCCACTATTATAGCCGGTGGACCGGTCTGGGTTCGGCTCAACATCTTTCTCTGTAAGTAGTTAGTGTTTTAACGTATCTTATTCGAGGGCATCTCACCTTAGTCATGCATGGCCAGAGACCTCAACACATCGCATAAAAACTGATGACATATTCGTACTACCACATAGTAATGAGGACACAAGCACACTTCTTGATTTCAAGCCACGTTACACATGGAACGGATAAGATAATGACATTTAAAACACGACGCATAACTCATATAGAACATCCACGACACGTAGGACACATGTCACACATTCAGCCTTAGCTATATCCTTACTCGGTTTAGGTTACCGAGCTATCTCCCGCGCTTATATTAGGCCACTAAATACCCTGTGTGATTATCAGACTTAACATATTTCTCACATTGGAAACCCAATCATGACCCTCAGACTCAACTCTCCCTCATACCTCACTCCTCCTCATCTATTCTTATTATTTTCTTTTTCTTTTTCCACCTTCTCAAATTAGGGTTTCTTTCCCAAACCCTAGGTACCCGTATATGACCCTACGTAATATTTTTCACCTCGAGCCTCCGGACTCCCAAACAGACCTTCCATTAGCTTCCCCACGTCCCAAAGTAACTTTTCATACATAAGGTTCGCCCCCATGCGGACCTTAACCTCCCCATGCAAACCCTATCATTTCCACCATGCCAACTCTATCATTCCCATGCAAACCCTAGTTTCCCCCATGCAACCTTATTTTCTTCCACTCTTCTATTTATTTAATTCCCCCTTTTTCTTATCATTTCACAGATTATAGATTACCTAGGTCGCCCATACCTACGTTAACCAGCGTACTTCCCTTTGGTTATCTTAGTTGCTTATTTTTCTCTTTCAAACCCTCACTCCACAACTCCGCATCAAAACACCTAGCATGCATGTCGTAGGGGTCACACCACATCACGTCATATTTGTACCTTACCATATTAGTACATACAGACAAGAGCATGAGAACATACCTCGGTTCCATGCTGCGCTACATAAATATACAGATAACATACAGATTATAGCATACAGTCGCACGAGGTATACAAGACAGGTAAAACATGCAATACACACAGGTGGCCTTAGTTACGTCCTTACCTAAATCGGCGCCAGGCTTGGAGCACGCTCCTACGCCTCCTGGGGGCTAAGACCCGGTTCACCTATAAGAGGGAAATACTTAGGGTTAATCTCCCTCTATCGGAATTACCAAAATTCCTGTCTTACCCCTATCATGGCCTAATACTAAGGCTAATATTAATAATAGTAGTTTATAATTAAAAGGGTAGGGTTATTGTCATTCTCGAGGTAGTTAAGCAAATTACCACTAATTAAAGTAAGCCTTAGTAAAATCCATAGTATTAAAGTAAGGGTTTTAATATTAATAATAATAAGAACACTAATAATAATAAGAATACTAATAATGATAATAATAATGGTTATAATGATAATAATGATGATAATAATAATTGAAATCGTAGTAGTATCAGTAACAATAATATTAATGATAATAATAATAATAATAACAACAACAATGATTACGGTGATAATGATAATATTAATAATACAAATAATAATAAGAATACTAACAATAATAATAGAGATAATAACAATGATAATAATAGTTAAAATAAGAAACATAATGATACCAATACTAATAATAATAATAATAATAATAATAGTAATGATAGTGATAACGATAATAATGATAATAATACTAATAATAACAATAATGATAGTAATAATAATAATAATAATAATAATAATAATAATAATAATAATAATAATAATAATAATAATAATAATAATGATGATGATTATGATGATAACCACAACAACAACAACAATAATAATAATAATTGCAATACTAATCATAATAAGAATACTAAAAATAATATATTAAATAATAATGATAATAAGGATGGTAATGATGGTAATAATAGTTAAAGTAATAAATATGGTAAATATAATGATAGAATAATAATAATAATATTAATGATAATAATAATACTAAGAGTAAGAATAATAATAATGCTAATAATAACAACAATAACCTCCATAACCATATTAATAACAATAACGATAATGATAGTAATAATAATAGTAATAATAGTAAGAGTACTATAATAATAATAATAATAGAGACCATAGTCATAGTAATAATAATAGTAATAATAGTAACGATGACAATAACAATAATTATAGAAATAATAATAATAATGATAATAGTAATATTAATAATAATAATAACAAGGATACTAATGATAATGATAATAGTAGTGAAAATAATAATAATGTAATAATAATATTGATAAGGATAATAACAATAATAATAATAGTAGTAGTATTGGTAGTAATGATAATGATGATAATCATAAGGATAATAATAATAATAATAATAATAATAATAATAATAATAATAATAATAATAATAATAATAATAGTAGTAGTAGTAGTAGGAATAATCATAATAATGATAATAATAATCATAATAATACTAATAATAATAGTGAAAAATATTAAAATTATTAAAATTTCATTAGTCAGGGTTTAGGGTCCAAGGAGGTGGAAGGCAACCTGGTGGTGTGGTGGTGCCGGCGGCGGCGGCGGAAGAAGGGAGAAATAGGAGAGGTGGATGTGGAGGCTAGGGGAGAGAGAAGTAAGGAAAAATGGAGGTGCAGGGTGGTAGGGTAGGATCCCCTGGTTGTTTTGGGGGGTATAGGTGGTGTTTCAGGCGGCGGTATAGGCGGCACTGGCGGCGTGAAGGTGGTGCGAGGGGGTCGAATAGGCTGATCAGGGAGACAGTTTCGCACGGCCGAGGCGGCTCGTGCGGGGCAAGGCAGGGAAAGCTGGTGGTTGGGTTGCGTAGAGGGCGGTGTAGGGAGAATTTTGGTGGTTGGGTCGGGCGGTAAGGGCGACCGACGACGGAGGAAGGGCTGACTGAAATGGAGGTGGCGCACGACGGGATTTTCTGGGTTCCAAATTTCGAACCCGATTATGGCAGCTTCTGAGGTTATTTATAGGCCAATCAGAGCTTAAAACGACAAAGGAAGGTGGGAGAGTAGGGGGCAAGGGGTATGGTGCTCCGGCCGGCGAGGATGGGCCGGCGCAGGTCTACGGGGTAGGCCATGTTTACCGGGAAAGGGGAATGGTGCGGGTAGGGAAAGGAATGGCCAAATGAGACAAATCGACAGGGAAGATGACGGGAAAGAGAGGGGGAGAGCGACGGTCAAACGGCGGGATCGGAGGCGGAAAATCCGGCGCCAATCTGGGAGTTGCAGGTGTGTTGGGGGAGGAAGACGACGTAGAGGGGGGGGGAAAGAGGCTGGACCGGCGGTCCAGGGAGAAAGAAAGAAGAAAGAAAAAGACAGGCCGAACCGGCCGGGAGAAAGGGAAGGAGGTGCGTGGGGGGGAGCTGGGCCGCGCGAGGATGCTGGGCCAGCAGGCCGACCCAAGTTGGGGAGGGGAAAAATAGAAAGAAAGAAGAGAAGGAAAGGAAAGAAAAGGAAAAGGAAGGGGAAAAAGGAGAAAAGGAAAAAGGAAAAAGAAGGAAAATTAATGTTTAGCTTAATTAATATGATTTGGGTAATTTGGGATGTTTAATAAAATATAAATATTAAAATAATAATTAAATTCTCTTTTAGGTTAATTTAGGGATTTTGAAATAATTCTCTTAAATTCCTTTTTAAATTAACAAAACACTCTAATTTTCTCCAATTAAAATACTTTATAAAGTTTATAATAATTTGAAACTGTTTTATCCTTCTTAATTTAAATAAAGTAAATTATTTGATTAACTTCCAAAATAAAATCTTATTTAATAATAAATAATAGAAATTAGGGTTTTTGGGGCATTTCACTTACACCCTAAAACAACTTTTCACATGTAAAGGTCATCCCCATGAAGACTCCATCCACCTCATGCAAACCCTTGAAGTTTCCATGCAAAACCCCAGAATCTCCTACGCAAATGCTAGAATTCTTATACAAAGTTCACCCAATCTTTTATTTTATTCATAGTCCTCTCTTATTTTCCCTTTCATGGATCATGGGATATTTAGGTTGATCCCATATCCCTTGGTCAACTTATTTCCCCTTGGTCAACTCACTTCCTCATTTTCCTATTTTTTTTCATCCTCTCACCTCATATTATTACATTAAATATCCTATCATGCATATCCTAAAGGGGCCACATCACATCATATCATAATCACAACATATACATATTATACACATGCCATAAGAAGACACATGAGCATACCTCAACTCCAAGCTATGCTACACATAAATCAATTATAATGATAATCATAAGATACACTACATATCATGGTATATAACACACATAGGGCATTAGCTACATTCTTACCTAACACGTCACCGGTCTTGGAGCATGCTCCTACACCTCCTTAGGGGTTTGACTGGGTTCACCTATAAGAGAAAAAAACTAAGGATTAATTTTCCTCCTACTAAAAATACTATTATTTCCTACTTTATTCTAATCTTAGGGTTACTATTATTAAAAGAAACTTTACAAGTAAAAACATGATTTTTATTCTTAAGTTAGCTTACTAGGTTATTACTAGTCAAAATAAGTTCATGATAAGTATTTATATCCATATTTATATTATTAAGGATAATATCTTTATTACTTCTAATAATAGTAATAATACTAGTTGTAGCAATAATAATAATAATAATAATAATAATAATAATAATAGTAATAATAATAACAATAATACTCGTAGTAATAGAAACCCTAGTATTATTAAGGTTAAGGCTAATAATATGGTTAGTAATAAAAATAATAATATAATAATAGTAATATTAAAAATAATAATATTGCTAAGGATAATAATAATAATAATAATAATAATAATAATAATAATAATTGAAATAATGATATTTATAAGGGTAGGGTTTTGAATTTTGACATAAGTAATAATAGTAATATACTAAGGCTAGCACTACTACTACTACTACTAATAATAATAATAGTAATAATATTCATAAAAATAAGGATAATTATAATAGTAGTTAAAATTAGGGTTTCGACCCCTTAATAATAATGGGATAAATATCCGGAGGCTACACTTAATAATAATAAAAATAATAGTCATATTATCATAATAATAATAATAATAATAATAATAATAATAATAATAATAATAATAATAATAATGAGGATAATAACATAAAATAAGTAAAAAGGGATCAAGACATCCTAAGTAGCGTTTTAAGGGTTAGGGTACCAACTAGGGTTGGTGGCGACCGGTGGTGGCGTATAGTGGTGGCAGTGGCAACGGCAGCGGGGAAAAAGGGAAGGAGGGTGGAAAGTGGGTTGTTTAAGGTAGGAGAGGGGGAATGAGAGGAGGATTTGAGGTGATGGAGGATGCCTACATTGATAGGGCTGAAGTGGTGGTGGCGGCACAGCCAAAGGTGGTGGCGGTGTGGTGGCCGAGAGTGGTGGAAAGGGAGGAAGGGAGGAGGAGAGGGAGGTAGGGAAAAAGGAAGGTAGGGGAGGGTCTATTGGTGATTTTGGAGGGTAGAAGGAGTGGTGGTTGCAGCAGGAGTGGCGACGGATGGCGGCTCAAAGGGTGGCGGTGGTTGGATTAAGGTTGGTTGAATGACCAACTTTATTCAGCCAAGGTGGCCTATGCAAGGAAGATTGAGGGCGGTGAGGGGTGTGGCTCAGTGGAGGGTGGTGCAGGGAGCAATTTGGGTGGTGGTTTGAGCAGGGGTTGAACAGGCGGCAACACACAAAAGGTGTAGATTTCCTAGTTGAGAGAAGAAAGAGTTGAATGGGGGTGGTTGAGGAGTATTTATAGGCCATGGATGAGGGGAATAACAGAGGGGGAAGAGGGAAGGTTGGTGGCATGCATGCAGGTCACCTACTGGCGGCGTATGGCCAAAGTAGGCCTGCAACGTTTGCAGGGTCTGATAGTTCAGGAAGGGGAAAAGGAAGGGGGAGAGAGGCACGTGTGAGGAGAGAGAGAGAGAGGGCGTGATTGGGTGGAGGAGAGAGAGGGAGTGACGGGGAAGAGGATAGGGGCGACAGGCCGGAGTGCGGCAGCGCAGAGGCCGCGTACCTACACCAGGAAATGGAGGGGCTGAGTATCAGGGAGAAAGTGTCGGGGAGAAGGAGAAAGGAAGAAGAAAGGGGTGACCGGTCAGTATAGGGAGAAAAGAAAAAAAAATTGGACTGGGTTAGTTGGCTGGCGAGGGATAAAGGAAGGGAATGGTGGGCCTGAGCTATGCGGGAGGAAGAGGAAGTTTGGGCTGCGAGGTGGGCTGGCCCAGATTGGGGAAAGAAAAGGGTAAAAAGAAAAAGGAAAAGGAGAGGAAGGAAAGAAAAGAAAAGAAAAGAGAGGGAAAAAAGGGAAAAAGGAAAAAAATAGTTGGGTTGGGTATTTAAAATATGTTAGTATTTTGGGATATTTAAAAATAATAATATTTTAATAAAATAATAATTTAACTCCCTTTTTAGGTTAATTTAGGATTTTTTAAAGACTTTTCCTAAATTCCATTTTAATTAGCAAAACACCCTAATTTTTTTCCACTTAAATTATTTATTAATCTCCTTTTGATTTTGCCTTATTTACTCCCTTTATTTTAATACAATAATTTATTTAATTAATTCCCTTAATAAATCCTAATTTACCATAATTCTCAAAATTAGGGTTTTGGGGTATTTTAACATGCATGTATCATCTCATAGTCCAATCCTAACTTGTTCATCATCTTATTAGCATCGTAATATGATCCTAGAAGCTTATTTCCATATATAAGTGTTTCTTTCAACAATTTCAAAAGTTTATCAAAATATTTGTTACCCCATTTATACAACACCTTGTGATATATCAAGTTCACAAAAAAATTTAAGGAAGATTTTTTTTTACATCTTGGATATATCTCCATCTCCATTTCTTGAAATAACTACTTGACATATGGATCTCTATTATCTCTAGAGTCATCACCTATTACCTCATTAGCATTCAATTCATCACGAATAGTTAAAGTCTATCACTATCCTCAATATTTGGATCACCGTCTAACAAATCACCAATACATATGACATCTCATCTCCAATATCTTCCTCTAGACATTCTCTTTCAAGTTCACCATGAAATTCCTATTTATCATAATCGTCCATAAACCTAAATTGCAAAATATGGGCTTCAACCCTATCTATTATATCCTATTCAAAATTAACAAATCTCCTACAAGGACAACATTTCAATCCATCCAATCTTAAGTTATCTTTTGTCAATCTAAAAATATTTGAATACCATTCCAAAACTTATTAGATTTTCAATTATACAACCTCGTTTAACTATTATCAATTGGCATTATATATCTATAAAAATAATTAAAATATGGATAAATTTTATAAACTTATTTGATTTCTTAGTGACCAAAACATAATCATATTATCAAAGTTTTATAAAATTATTTAAGGACAAAAATACCTTATTATTTTTGTAGCTTAACAAGATAAAACATAGATCAACATACTAGCTATATTATGAACCTTAATACATAAAAGTAGAATGATATATATTGAAATAGAGCTACTAAAGCCTAAAATGCCTCACTAAATCAAACCCTAGTTCCAACTCAAATGTGATCAATCACCCACTTAGTCCATACTTCTTATAGATGCATTTTCTATTTTACATCTTCAATACACTCGTAACCATGATCTAGGTAATTTGGATATATACTCGATAGTATACTGTTCCATGATCTTCACTCATCGTCAATCACTATCAACTCCTTGAAATGTGATTAAAATCTCTTATAAAATGTCCATAGTTAATAAACCTAGGGTGTATAAAATTACTATGATCAAACTCATCTATTTATCTACTCCTCACCTATAACCATAGTTGAATCTGTGGCAACGTATACATAAATAATACAATATAAAATTATGTGGTGTTGCATACAAACACTTATTTAGCATGTGACCTAATTCATCATATATCCATATCACTTGGTACCTAATATTTATGTTAGAAGACATAAAAAAGTAGGCTGGAAAACATGTATTAGGTAAGAGAGACATCTTATCACTTACAAAAAGAAAAAAAAATATCTAATGAATTAGATTAACATAAAATTTTAAATTCCAATAATATTTTACTAATTATTATTTTATTATCTTATTATTCCACTCTTTTAATAACACTTTATCTAAGGTTAAAATAATTTATTATGTAATAATTTTATATTCTTATTATTTTAATTTTTAATAATTAATTATTTAAGGCCAACAATATCTTATTATTTAAAAGTTTTATTATCTTATTATTCCACTTAATTATTTAATCATATTTTGTAATATTTAACAATATTTTAGTAATTTACATTTTTATTATCTTATTATTCCACTATATTAATAATACTTTATCCAAAGTTAAAAATAGTTTATTATCTAATAAATTTATATTCTTATTATTTAAAATTTTAATAATCAATCTTTTGAGGCCAACAATATCTTATTATTTTAAAGTTTTATTATCTTATTATTCCACTTAATTATTTAATCATAATATTTTAATATTTAATAATATTTTATTAATTTATGTTTTTATTATCTTATTATTCCAATCTATTAATAATAATTTATCTAAATTTAAATATACTTTATTATCTACTGATTTTATACTCATATTGTTTTAAATTTTAATAACTAATTTTGTAAGGCTAATAGTATCTTATTACATCAAAGTTTTATTATCTTATTATTACACTTAATTATTTAATCATAAATATGTTATGTCTAATAATATTTTGTTAATTCTTATATTCTTTATATTATTATTCCACTCTAGTAATAATACTTTATATAAGGTTACAAATAATTTATTATCTAATAATTTTATACTCTTATTATTTTAAATGTTAATAATCAATTACTTATTATTCCACTTGATTATTTAAGCATAAATTTTTAAACTTTGATAATATTTTATTAATTCTCATTTTTATTATTTTATTCCTTTAATAATAATTTATCTAACTCTAATAATACTTTACCAATCACAATATATTCATCTCAATTATCACCACATATATCAATTACAATTTTTATGTGTGTCTATCTTTCAATTACCAGTGCCAACATATATATATACCAATCACATATCATAACAAATACATCAATATATAATTACCACCACTGACATCCATATAATATTTAGCAAAATAATTTAACAATAATTACATATTTAACAATAACACACACACACGCATACACACACACGCGTGCAAGCGAAAATAACAATTAAAAAAATAACATATAGCAATGGCTCCAGCGGTGATGACAAGATTCTCTAGCGACATACAATCAAACCAAAAATTAAAAAAAAGTGTTTGCTTTACTAAATTAATAATAAAAATAAAATAAACTAAAATAAAGAGAAAAAATGAAAGAATTAATAGAGAAATGATGAGGAGAAGGTACTGCAAGGTGGAAGTGGCGGTGGATGCCATGGAAACCCATAAAAAAATAAAAAGAAAAATGAAATTAAGAGTAACAGCTAACAATAATACACAAAATTTTGACAAGAACATGGATTAACATACAAAACGATGGAGAGAAAGGCAGGTAGTTTTAGTTGTAGGGATTGAGAATTAAGAGAGATGAATGACGAGGATCACATGTAGTTTTTTTTGTTCTATATAACTCACATCTATTGTAGCAACGTCTCTCCCTTTATTGCGATTACTAGGTCACTACAGTAGAACATTATTTAAACGAATGACATAATTTTGGTTTACCATACTACATCGACAATATCCCCTATAATGACAACTAGTGGTTGTAATATACCCTACCCTAAAATTTTATCCCATCAATTTTCAAGAGGGGAAAAATCCTGCACACCCTACAATGATGACCCCCCATATAGCAATGACCTGTTGCTGTTAAAGAGTATTTTTTTAGGCTAGGAAACATGGAGGAGGAAATTATTTTTCAGGATACTAGAACGACCCCATCGTCACCATATCTTTTTCTTTAAAAATTAATTTCAAATATTATGAGAGTAAAATAAATTTAAATGTTAATCATTATAATATATGTACAACGATGAATTTTGTCAGTTGTTAATTTGTTCCTTCAATGACCTGTTGTATTGTAACCACTTTGGCCGTTGTAAAAAAAAGTCATTAAAATGGATGAATATTTTTGTAATGCTATATACAATAAACAGTAGTGGATTTTGGGGTGTTAATATCATATTTAGTTATCACATGTATTTTCCTTGATCTATTAATGACATGATTACCCCATGGTTACCTTCTATGTGCTCTACATAACCCTTTCATGTTTAGTATTATATAGTGGTTTATTCAGCATTGTTGTACTAATGAGTTATGTTTTATGGTCCCCCACCTATTCAATAGGTAGTCATGACTTTGAAAGGATATTTTGAGGGACCTAGTTGAGATGGTTAGGGTTTAGGGTTATGAGTTAGAACTATCCAATTTTTTTTCTTTAGCATCTTTTGATCCACATATTCTTAAGATTCTTATGTCCCTGTTATGTACTTTTTTTCTTTGGTTGTTGTATTTTTATCCAATACTTTTTTTGTGATATTAAAATAGTGGTAACCTTATTTGTAATGGAACATCTCTTAGCTGGCTTTCATGATGTTCTTTTAATTAAGCAAATAAATATTTTAGTATTAACACTTAGTATAAGAGTGGTAGAGGAGACTAGGCTTATATTAAGTGTAGCGGTAACACCCTACACTTTAATGTTTTAACTTTCACAATCATTCCTTTTAAATAAAAATTTTTCATGCTTAAAATGAAGGTAATATGATAAGTATTATCTAGTAAGGTTTGGGCCAATCGACTGGCTCTACCTGTACTAATGAAAGGAGAGGTCATATGGCAAGGGAGGACAACTTACAATCGAGGGGGAGGCAATAAAGAGGTGCAAGGTGAAAAGTTGAATGGGTCCTTTAGCATATGTTTAAGGATTTGTTATTGTGTTAAATGATTTAAGAATTTGTGTATTTTTTAGGGGTTTGGAGAATAATATTTCCATTCATGAATGATATCTTTGGTTTAGCAAGATTAAAGTGTTGGGTTTTTTCAAAGTTATTATGGATTCGGAGGTGGGCTTGGGAGGGTGTTTTTTGTTTCTTTATATTGTTTTTGATTGATGTTTATTTCTTTGTGATTGGGGTTTTTCAGGTTTTAGGTGACTTGTTTGAATTTTAGCATGTATGGGTGTTTGTTTCGTATTGGACTGAACTTTTTGGTACATATGTTCAATTTTAACCTCCTTTTTTATACATGCAGATTAATTTTATTTTCATAAGGTTTTATGTTGTATTAAACATATTTTTTATAAAATAGTTTTCTAAATAAATGATTTTGTCTTTAATTCAATAGATTAATTACTCCCTAGAATATTTAAACTTAAATTGATAATGTTTTTGGTAGCCGTTAGTTATTACAGTTGGTTGTAAGAAAAGGAAAATTATTTGAATATACATATAATAGAATATTTGAAATATTAAATATCATAACCGAAAAAGCAGAAGAAGAAGAAAGAAGATGCTTCATTTATAAAATAAAGAGTTTTCTCACATCAAGCCATATGTACTAAAATAGACCTACTGGCTATGGGTGCAAAAGATGTGCAGATACCTAGCTAGTATAGAATTTATTATCTAGAGCAGTTAATCATTTGTTGGGGCAATATCTCTAGATGGAAAATGTTTGTTGCCATCATTCTTTACATCCCGGGGATCGATAGAGTGAAATCTTTTTGCCCTTTTCCTAAATCCTAGCTAGTTGACTCTTTTAATTTAAGTACATAAAAATGAATCCATCGATAATGATTCAGGTAATCATCTGAATCATAATTATCATAAAATGACACACAACCTGATCATCACCATATTAAATCTAGAAAAAGGTACAAGTAGTACTAGTAGTAAATATTGATAATCAGTACTCTAACCAAATGGAAGATGGGTGCTTTGTGCTTTCCTCCTTCCACGTTCTTTCCTAGAGCCTACCACTGCCACACGTCATCCGCTCTCTATTTAAGTCACAATATTCGACAACATGCCAGGAAATGTTCTTAATTTGCTAGCCTATGTTGCGGTGTCTGATCATTAAATATATATTAGGATTAAGTTCTTGATCTAGGACCTTTAGGAAGATAAACACTCCACTATGCACGTGGCCACTTAGGCTTCCCCCCCCCTCTCCATCCATTTCTTATATGATCTTTAATTTATCAGATGCCCACTATGTGATTCATTAATTATTATGTGAGTTAAATTAATTAAGGCTTTAGTTTCCATCTCTTGTTGCGCGCCACCCTGTTGTTGCTGTCGGCTGAAAACACGTATCAACCGCCAAAACATATTCGAGCCATGCATGTTGCTGCATCCCTTAGAAGCTCGATTTGTTTATATACCCTTTCACGTGATCTCATGTTAAGATTTTAGATTATATGATGCTGATCATATGATATGATTTCCTAATATCCAACTACTGCTTCGTCTGTGACTTTCTGAGTAAATACATAATATTTCTTTTTCATCAGATCCTGCAATTTTTCTGATCACGAGATCCTTTGATTTATTTCTGTCCTTGTCAGTCGATTTCTCCATTAATTACAATATTACCGGCTATAACCACTTGATTTAATATCCTTGTCGACTGAACGATGGCCAAGAGTTGCTAGCTGCACACCAAAATGAAGAGAGAAAACATTTTTTTTAACATACTGTTAGCGCGCGCACTAGAGCTGTTTATATTATCCGATATCTACTTATCCGATCCGACATTTGAATCGATTTGATTCAAAAAATAAATAATTGCTTCGATTTTTTTTTTCTAAATCAAATATCTAATCTAGTCAATGAAAAAAAAACTAGATATCCGATTCGATAAATACAAATAATATCCAATCTGAAGACAAATATTTATATATATATTTTTATAATTTTTTATTTTATATATAATTATATATAAATAAATTTAAATGTGTATGTGTGTGTGTGTATAATTTTTACTTACTTGTTTTAGTGTTTGAGCCAGAATTTAATTTAGTTAAAATTATATTTTTAATATAATTATTTTTAGATCTAATAGAATCAAATTCAATCTTATAATATAGCAGCTTTAATTTTAGTTTTAATATCGGATATTTGTTGAGTATGTTGGATATTTACTGAATAGATAAAATATTTGCTCAATAAATCGGATAATATCAAATATATTTATAATTTAATAAAATTTTTATATTTAAAATTTTATTCAAATAATATCAATTATATTTGATATCCAATCAAAATATTTAAATATCTGATAGTTTAAATATTTAAGCCGCCTTAGGCACACACACTCAACCGCCTTCATAGCCTCTTAGCGGCTAGAGCGTAGAAGCGACGAGCTTTGGTTTGAGTAAGAAAGGATGGCATGCCTAATGTTGCATGGGAAAAAAAAGTATATATTTAAAAGTGAAAAATATTTATGGAATGAAAACAGGGATTAAAACGAAATTATGGTCATCCATGATAGGTAAATATATAAGAAAAATTTCTTTGTAGTTTATTTAGATGAAACTAATATGATAAAGTCAAAATAGTCCTAAAATATTTACTTTCAAGTAAAAAATATTATGTAAATATATATAATTATACTAATATATACTCCTAATTATATATAAATGTACATGTAAAATTCTCTCTCTCTCTCTCTATATATATATTAAGATACTAAAAAAACTAAATATTAAATAAATTAATTAATTTTAATTAATTTGATCTAAATAGACATCCAATAATTTTTTTTCAAATATATATACATGACACAAGTAGCGCATATGGTCCGTGTTACAAAAGTATGTACAGAGGCGATATTATCTAATTGATGTGACCACGCCATGATTGCCAGCAAGTACACGAGCGCGTTTTAGTGGTACTTTCATCGACGGACGAGCCTTTGGCGTTTGCCCGATCCATTCGGACCATTCCAATGCCCGCTGTTTTTAAGGGAAGAGTAGAAGGGCCACATGACATGGAAACTTATTTATAGCCTAGATGTCTACTATATGTCTACAGAACACAAACACAATTGGGAAGGGTAGGTTTTCAACCTATCAATTCCTGAACAATATATAATATACGTACACTCAGGCAGCATGCAACTGTGTTTTCTCGATTGGACTTGCTTGAGATTATTCTACCACCAAATTAGTTGTTGAAACGTCACTTCAATGCTCCATCCGGCCGGCTTATATTTGATGTCAATAATTCAATTCATGGTTTCAGTGCTATCTTATTTTATACACATTTGATATAATGTGAAAAGCTGTAACAAGCGTGGAAAAGCATGAATAATGAGTAAGATATTGGGACAGCCAGGGGGTGGTGAATTTGTTGAAAAGTAAAGAATACTTTGGTATTCGTAACGCCATGGATTCGGTTCATATATTAGTAAAATATATTTTATTTTATTCTAATAAATAAATTTGTAATAATATTTTATTAATATTACATTAAGTCTAACTTAGCCTTATTATTTTGACTTTCTAAGTAAGCTTTTGATAGAAATTCTTACTGTGCAAATTAGGACAATAAGTGATGGTGTACATTTAAGGAATTAAACATACAATTAGAAGTAAAAAAAGAGAGGAAGACAAATAGTTTAAAAGAAGAGTGATTTGTAATTTTTCAAGGACAACTTTCATAAATTTATCGATTTTTGAAGATTCTACCGTAAGATTTAGCTAAAATTTGGCTAGCTTGTCGGGGACGCATAGGGCCTCATTTTGAATAATTGGATCGTTATTTTGAGCTCTATTTTGTTTTTTATTACAACGGGACAGAACCTCTGAATTGTTGGTGATATTTTTCATCTTTGATCTCTTCTTATCTAATCTCTTATGTATGTACTTATTGGTGGTTTGTGAATTGTTGTGAAGAGATCGTGTATTTGGGTGGACTCCTCAAACGTCCCGTAGTTTTTACTCTTCACATCGAAGGGGTTTTCTACGTATAAATCGTGTGTGTTGATTACTTCATTTTTCTGATATACTTGCTTTTACTTGCTGCCCACAATTAGTTTTGCTTGGTGAATTATTTGTGGTGAATTTGGGTTCTGTTATTTGATTGATTGTCTTGGTATTGATCCTTGTGGGTGTTGTCATATACTATCCGGGCCTTTCACATAATCAAATATTTATATTCTATAAATTAAAATATTATTGTGTATTTTTTATTAGATGTCAAAACAATACATAATATATTGTGACCAGCAGTAGAACGTTAGTGTAATGTAAATACTGGTGCATGAGAGTTGGGTACCTTTTTATGTGTGTGTGTGTGTGTTTTAGTAGCATTTGAATTGTTCACATACAAATTATAATAAGATAAGCTAGATTAATTTTTGATTGGTTATAATTGCTTATAACCTAATCAGCAGATAGTTAGAAAATATTGAAAGTTGGCCATTGGTTATAAAAGCGTCATCGAGGCTCATTTGAGAAATAGACAATGAAACAACAAAAGTGAAATAAAGTTCACCGAAGAGATTTGTAGATGAAAATTAGTCCCTAATTAATAAAACTAGTTGAAGAGTTTTGGTGTCTTCACTCTCATCTTCTTTGCATGATATACCTTCACAAAAGTATTGTTAGTGTTCTTGAACATTAAAACTCGTTTCTTGATATTAAGTTGAATCAATTAGCACTAAGTAATCAAATTTGATATCAAAGATTCGAGGAGGGCAAGATTAATGGCTGCTACCAAGTTTGACATGGAGAAGTTCTTAGGGTGGAATGACTTTAACATTTGGAGAGTAAAGATGAGGGCCTTGTTAGTGAAGCATGGCTTACAATTTGTGATTCTTGATGGCAAGAAAGGTAAGGGTGTGGAGAAAGATAAGTATAAGGAAATAGAGATTTATGAAAAAAAACACGCCATAATCATTCTTTGCCTAAAAGATAAGTAATTCTTGAAGTCTCAAAAAAGACAATGGCTGCTACAGTTTGGAAGAATCTTGAGGGCTTATATATGACCAAGTCTCTTATAAAAGGGTCATTCTCAAGCAAAGGTTGTACTCATTTAGACTTCAAAATGATAAGTCAATTGAGGACCAGCTTGACGATTTTAACAAGATAGGATTGGATCTTGAGAACATAGATATTAAAGTAGAAGATAAGGATCAAACTATTATTATATTGAATTCACTGCCCCTAGTTAAATATGAAAATTTCATGGATATTATGATGTATAACCACAAAGCAATGAATCTAGAAGATGTCATCATTGCATTATCTTCAAAGGAGTTGAAGATAAAAAAGTGTGCATAAATTTGAATTGGTAGCAGAGATCTTAAATAAGGGGAATATCTGAAAAATAAGACAAGAAGGAAAAAAGAAACTAGCTAAAGTTATAGTCAAAGAAAAGATGGAAGTGTTTTAACGGTCACAAGGGAGGCACTTCAAGCGAGATTGCCTTGAAAAGAATAATAAGCATCAACAGTTCAAGAAACAATTAGTGAAGCTTCAAGAAACTGGAGATGTTGAAGCATCAAACATATATGAAAGTTAAGTTTTGATGGTGGTGAAGACAAGAGGGGATGAAGGTTGGGCGATGGAAACCAGGTGCACGTTTCACCTATGCCTTAAAAAATCAATATTTCTCAGTTATGAAATATCATATGGTTGTCAGGGGCCTGTCGGGGATTCCCGGTTCTGGTTTGGGTTAGGGAAGAGAATTTGGGGATCAGGTTCGGGGATTTTTTTGGGGATGGGGTAGGGATGGGTTTGGGGTCCCCGTCCTCGAACCTACCCCGAATAATTATTTTTATTATATATATATATATATATAATTTCTATAGAATATAAATTTAAAGTATAATATAAAAAAAGACTTGAGGATCGAGGATGGGATTGGGAATCGGATATAAAGTTGGGTTTCGGGGATCAGGTCGGGTTTTAAGGTCGGAGAATAAATTAGAGATGAAAAATAAATCAAGGATCAGATTGGGTATGGGGATTTGATCCACGCGGGGATCGGGTCGGGGAATCCTCAATAAAAAAAATTGAGGATCTGGTCGGGTTTAGTGATGGGGATGGGATCCCCATCCCCAACCCGCCCCGTTGCCATCCCTAATGGTGGTTATGTCTTGATGGAAAATAATAAGGCATGTGTTGTACTTGGAATGGACGATATTATGTTAAAGACTAATTCAGTGTTTGAGCTTTTTCTCAAGAAGTTCATCCATGTTCCGAAGATCAAGAAAAATATAATATCACTTAGATCCTTGGATCAAGAATGTTACTTCATTAAAGCTAATAAAGGGAGCTTAAAAGTGATAAAAGGCTTGATGATGATATTAAAAGGAGAGTTGTTGGGTTGTTGGGAAACACTAATGTGAAGGATCTTGATTTATGTGAAGAGTATATCAAAGGTAAAACAAGTAAGTTGAAGTTTTCACCCAACACTTATAGAGCAAGCAATGTGCTTGATTATACACATGCTGATTTGTGGGTGCCTACCAAAGCTTAGTCACTGGGTGGTGCAAGGTATTTTCTTTCTATTATTGATGATCATTGAAGACATGTATGAATTTATTTCTTAAGATTTAAAGACGAATCCATGTATTTTAAGGAATGGAAGTGTATAGTGGAGAATTAGTTTGAAAAAAAGGCCAAGGCACTAAGAACAAACAGTGGCCTTGAGTTCTACAATGAAGTGTTTGATAAGTTATATAAATTTTATGGAATTAATAGACATTTTACAATTTATGGCACACCTTAGCAAAATGGTGTTGCTAAATGGATGAATCAAACCATACTAAAAAGGGTAAGATGTATGTTGATCACATCAGGGTTACCCAAATATTATTGGGCAGAGGCAGAAAGAATAACTTGCTACTTGTTCAATAGTTATCCTTTAGTGACACTTTATTGTCATACTCTAGTGGAAAGGTTAACTAGAAAGCCTACTTGTTATGAGATCTTAAGAATATTTGGTTGTGTGTGTTATGCACACATTAAAGAAGTAAAGTTAGACACTAAAGTTGTCAAGTGTGTGCACTTAGGATATCCAGAAGGGGGGAAGGGACACAAGCTCTTAGGATTGAAGGAAATGGGTTGAAAACCATAATAATTTGAGATGTTACTTTTAAGGAAGATCAATTGTATAAAGAGCTTAAGTTGATAGATAGAAATTTCAGTGGTAATGAGAGTAATAGCTTAGGGATGAAGGTGCAGTTGGAAATGGATCACCAATAGTAAGGGAATGGTGTAGATAGAGTCATAGAGTATGATCACGATGAACAAAGGGAAGACATACTAAAAGATGTGTCAGGATATCAGTTGATAAGGGATGCAGTAAGGAGGGAGAAAATACCTCTAGAAAGGTATGCTTATGCTGAGATAAGAACATATAATCTAAATGCAAGCAGTTTAGTTGAAAAAGAACTTGTTACATACAATGATACAAATCTACCATTTGAATTCATGAAAGAGATAGGTGGATTCAAGCTATGACTAAATATATGGAGTTTTTAAGGAAGAATAAGACCTAGAGACTTATTCATAAACCAAAAGGGAATAATCTAGTAGGGATTAAGTGGATTTATAAGCTAAAAGATGGCGTTAAAGTTGGTTAAAAACCAAGATATACATCTAGGTTAGTGGCTAAGGGCTTTACTCACCGAGAAGGGGTTGATTACAAAGAGATATTTGCTCTAGTTGTAAAGCGTACCTCAATACAGACCCCTTCTAGCAATTGTGTATTTGAATGACTTGGAATTAGAATAGATGGATGTAAAATAGCATTCCTTCATGGTGAAATATATGAAAACATTTATATGAATCAACTTTTACATATATTGATCATATATGATAAGGAATATTGGGTATGTTTGTCGTAAATTCACTTTGTGGACTCAAGAAATCACCAAGGTAGTGGAATCAGATATTTGAATGTTTTGTTTTGAAGATTAAGGTTAGGAGAAGTAAATTTGATCTATGTGTATACACATAACAAGAGAGAGGGACAACCACGGTGTGTCTTTTTCTATATATGGATGATATGCTAATAGCTAGTAGATCTAAGTGTGAAATTAGAAGGTTAAGGACATGTTAAAGACTGAGTTTGAAATAAAGGATTTAAGAGAAGTTAAGAGGGTCTAGAGGATGGAAAGTCAGAGAAATCGATAAAGAAGGGAATTATTCATAACTCAGGGTTCATATGTGAAAAATTGCTTGATAAGTTTGGTGTTTCGGAAGAAAAGCTAGTGTCCACTCCAACTTCCTCTCAATTTAAGGTTTCAAATAATCAACAAAAGAATACAACAAGTTAATTGAAAGACATAGCTCCAGTTCCTTATATTAATGTGGTTAGAAGTCTAATAAACTTATTAATATGTACAAGACCTAATATGTGTCATGGGGTAACCCTAGTTAGCATATACACGAGCAATCCAAGAAGGGAACATTGGAAGATAGTTAAATGGATTATAAGCTATTTGGCTGGAACTCAAGAAGTAGGGTTGTTGTATGGGTTACAAGAATTAAAAGCAAATGAACTTGAAGGTTTTACAGACTTAGATTATGCAGAAGATGTTGATATAAGAAGATCTCAATCTAGTTTTAGTTTTCAATAGGGAAAGTGTACAATTTGTTGGAAGTCTTCACTTTAGAGAATTGTTATTCTCTCAGCTATTGAGGTAGAGTATGTAACTTATATTGAAGCCATAAAAAGAAGAAGCAATGTGGCTCAAAGGGTTGGTCAAGGAATTCTAGATTCATGTTAGAAAGGTAAATGTATGGTATGATAATCAAAGTGCTTTATGTCTTAGCAAGAATTCCATCTATCATGAGAGAACATAACACTTAGATATAAGGTTACACTTTATTATGAAAGTACTGGAAGGAAGGAAAATTTTATTGGAAAAATTAAGCATTGAGAATAATGTACCCAATTTACTCAATAAAGCCTTGCCAAATCCTAAATTTAGTCATTGTATACAGCTTCTAAGTTGTTATAAGTATGTGGACAAAGGGAGGGATATTATTAGTTTTAGTAGCCTTTTAATTGTTTACATACAAATTACAGTAAGATAAGTTAGCTTAATTTCTGATTAGTTATTATTATTTGTAACCTAATCAACAGGTAGCTAGAAAACAATGACCAGTGGCCCTTGGTTATAAAAGGGTAATTGAGGCTCATTTGAGAAATAGAGAACAAAATGATAGAAGTGAGACAAAGTTCACTAGAGAGATTAATAGTGGAAAATTAGCCCCCGATTAATAAAACTAGTCGAAGAGTTTTACTATCTTCAATCTCATCTTCTCTGCATAATATACATTTATAGTGGTATTGTTAGTGTTCTTGAACATTAAAACTCAATTCTTGATATTTAATTGAATCAAGTAGTAGTTAGTAATCAAAATATAGATGTATATATAGACACACACACACTCTAATGCATTGGGTTATTTTTCCTACTTCTTCTCTGAATCGACATCTCTATCACTCATTTAAACTTCAAGGCATGCAACAGTACTACAAAAATAATATAAAAAAAATATGGTTTTATACATTACTTTAAAAAAATTGGTTTTTTAATTGAGGGTTTATAAGCAATAAAAAGAAACCGACATTTAATGTTACTAAGAAATTATATATATAGTATATACAGTTGCAGTTAATTTGGTTGTTAAGGTATTTTAAGTAAATAATTAAAGTTTTAATAAATATTTAAGAACACTCGTTGTTGAAAATTTTCATTTAGCTAATACAAACATAGACAGGTGGAGGTGAACAATCTAATACTACGTACGATATTATAATTCTTTTGCCCAATTTGGTACCGGAGAAGAACTAGATGAGCTATGTTTGTCATTGTAGTTTCAAATAGAGATGTAAATGAGTCAAGACGAACCAAATCGGGATAAGCTCGAGTTCAGCTCTTTTAATAAACGAGGCTAAAAGTAAATTTTGAATTCAATTTGTTTATAATCATATCAAACTTTTAAATAGTCGAGTCTAGCTAGCTTACAAGCTTATATGGTAAACTAGTTGAGCTCGTGAGTTTTTGTACCGTAAATGAGCTCGAATCTAAATTTTTTTATACTCAATTCCAACTCATTTAATAAATGAGTTTAAAAATAAAGTTTGAAATTGACTCATTTAATTAAATGAATGAGTCGACCCTAAGTCTTGAACAATCTGAACCTAAAGAATTTGTGTATTTATAATTCTAACTTTAGAAAGGGAGAAAAAGAAGCGGTGATTAACCTTAAAGTAAAATCAAGAATCTTTTTTTTTTTTGGTTAAAAAAAAAGTCCAGTGGCTGATCCTATTCCAAACATTGAAGGGTGTATTTCTATCTCATACTACTAAAATAAAAGCAAGATAATAACAATAATAATAATAATCAAGAAAAGAAAAAGAAATGTACAAGGTGTGTGAGAAGAATGCAAGTGCATGAAAGTCGATGCCCGACAGATTCCAAGCTCCTTTGTCAACAACATAAAAGACTGGGGCCCTCCCCTCAGGCCTATTTAAAGGTCCTTTTCCGGAGACTGAGAGTGACTTTTTTCCTACTCCCTTTGTTTTTTTGCGATCTTTTCCATTTCCTTTTGCCCACTCTCCCCCGCCCCGCCCTAGGAATGTGTGATCTACTGATCGCTGCCATCTTTCCATATGCGTCTCTTATTATTATTATTATTATTATTTGGGGGTTTTTCCCCCCAAACCATGTACATATAAATAATCTATGATTTTTGCAGTTACTAACTTCAACAAATAGATTTTCTTCACTTTAATTTGGTCATGGCCCATGCCTCATGCAAACAATAGTGTGTCTGGACTGGATCTGGATGCATACCATACCGAAGTAGTCCGGATGAAAGGAAAAACATTGCAAAGTTGTTTATATGAAAGTAAGTATCTTCTGTTTTACACGCTACTAGTAGGCTAAGTCTAGCGACCCACACCATGCATATATAATCTATGCCTTGATAGCGACAAAAAGAGAGAACTATTGACCGAAAACGTAAGGCAAGTGTCAAACAATAGGCAGATAGAATCCCACTATTTCTACCCCAGGAGAGCATCCTAGACACATACATTCATCGTTTTATAATATTGATTGTTTTCTTATTTAATAAATGTATTTTTATTGTTATTATTTTTTACTGTATATTATAAAAAAAAAAGTTGAAATTATAAAAGTACCTTTAAAATATAATTATAGTTAGTATATTTTAAAATAAATTAAAAGTTAAATTACAATCTCGCAATTTGTAAGCCGCCCATAGTGTGAAACGGAGTATATGTACCATCTAGTTCTACACCAGCCGTTTCTCTTGTGTGTGTCTATATATATATACACACACTCCGTGATACACCAACCACGCATGCATGGAAAATACCTTAATGTCACATCCTTCCGTTGTATGCGGGGAGTCTTTCTGAATAGTTGCTGTCACAAGTTATATATAAATATATACTGGAAATAAACTGAATAAGTTAAAACTTTTAAAATCATAAAATGAGTATTTTGCGTTTCAAATATGCATTTAGTAAGTAAAATATAAGAGCTCTAGAGATCGATTAACGTGGCATATGGTGTCATCATTCAGAAACAAGTATAGCGTCTGACCTTGCATTTATTATTATTATTATTATTATTTTTACTTCAACACAGACAAAGATAAACCAGAATATATATCATGCCCATGCCCATGTCCGAATTAAAGAAAAATGGATATCATGACATGATATATATACATTTGAAACTCGATCTAATATATATAAAATCTCAATAATATAAAAAATATATAAAACAACATAATAAGAAGGAAGATATTAAAAAAAAAAAGAAAAAAAAAAGAGAGAGGGGAGAGACGGTTTAAATGACTATATTTGAAGACCAATAGAGCAGATAGTGCTGCTACTACTATATATGGTTCCAAAAAATAGTATATATTTCCTCGCCCTTAACATATGAGGCAACCTCCCACAGTCAAATTCAAACCGATATATTTCATGCCAAGGGATGATCATATTGACCGAGATTTTCCAGACTCGCTCAAGAGATCAATCAACGTAAGTGCGAACGAACGTATTTCACAAAGTTGTATTGTATACCTGCTGCAGATGCAAGCAGCGGTACTCACATGCACATATTATATTATATTTTATATATATAAAATCTCCCGTCCCCCGGCGTCCGGATAAAATTTTGGTCTTAACTAATGATTTTCCCCAGCCAAGGCCAAAACCCAGATTGATCAATTGAAATTGTGTTGCTCAAGCCAAGGCCAAAACCCAGATTGATCATCCACCATACTCACGAACATATTGGAAAAGCTGTTGTTGTTGGTAATGGTGGCGTTTTCTTCCTTAACATGAACAGCTGCAGCTGCAGATTGATGATGATGATGATGATGATGATTATCGAATCTATCCGCCTGATCGACATCTGGTCTTACTGTCGTGGCACCTTGGAACGTCCGTTGTTCTTCATGTGTTGCCATTGTCATATAAAGACGATGGGGATGATGAGGGCCGCCCGCATTGATGTGCCTATTAATATTGGCTAGTCCTGTAGGAGAGGAAGATGAAGGTGGGAAGAGAGGCATGCTGCTTGTTGGTTGATGATGATGGAGTGCAGATGCAGGGGCAGCAGACAGAGGGCTATGGCGACTACGGTATTGATCATCCAAGTATGGTGCTGCAACAGCAGCAGCAGCTGCTGCTGGTGTTCTTGATATCTCCAGTTTGATTTCTTGAGAGCTGTTTTCACTTCTATTGCTGGAAGAACCTTCTGTATTTTCTTTGTTCAGATTTATTGATTCAGTTGGCTCCTTATTATTCTTCAATGCCACAATCTGCGTGTGTATATATATAAGTATGTATAAATAAATAAATAAATAAATTATTACTGCAAGATCTAGCCAGCCAACCTTGAAGGAACATGTACTGGTGATAAAGTAGAGAGAGAGAGAGAGAGAGAGAGAGAGAAGGTGGTGTACATATAAACTTCCTAAAATGGGATTCAATAACCCCATCCAAAAATTTTTAGTTCTTAATTTTTTTAACAAGTTAAAAGTCTATTTTTTAATTTTTTTCTTTCTTTCATTGTCTATGCTTTGTTATCTTTAGATGAAAGACAAGATTAATTTTATTATCTCCTTAAAAAATGTGTGTTCTTAGCTCTTGGCTTAAATTTACTTAATAAAAAAATAATTACTTATTTTATAATATTTTTAGCCTAAATTAATCATTTCTAAAATAAATAATGATCTAAGATATAACTAACTCGAAACAAGCCAGAATATTGTTAAACTAACCTTTTTTTTTGGGTGGAGGTGAGGGGAAACTATGGAATTAGTATTTATTTCTTGCTCAAGTATAATTATTTTGGAGCAAACCTATATGAGTAGAAGAATAACCATCATGCCATCAATTATTATGTAAGAGAAAATAAAGAGATAGAAAGTAAATAATGGTACTCCTTCTCTGCTGCTCTACGTACATTTCCTAAAAACTAATGTTCTACATTTCCTAATTAAAGCAATTGGACGGTATCTTTTCCTCCTTTTTGGTTCCCTAAATAATCCATCAATCAATCATGGTCACTGATGTGTAGATGGATCATGAATGAATGATAACGCCTATTATGCAAATGAAGCTTAATTACTATAAGATTTCATCAAGTACTACCGGATTTGCTACAAAAATTATAAACTCAACAAGTACAATTACAATTATATATATACTCAAGAGTAAATGCGACGCTCAGACCCGGTGGTCGTTGTTGAAATTAGATTACTACTACGCGCGCGTACGAACGAATCAAAACCACATACCTCAGCCTGAAGTTTCTGGTTTTCAGAATGAAGGGCATCATTGTCCGATTTAAGAGCATCAAATCGTTTCTTAAGAGTATCATAGTCTTTCTCCAATTGCTTGGTCTTCCACCTTGCTCTTCTGTTTTGAAACCAAATAGCAATCTGCCTTGGCTGTAAACCAAGCGCCTTGGCAAGCTGCATTTTCCTCTCTGGTTCAAGCTTGTTTCCTAACTCAAAATTCTTCTCCAATGTCCTCACTTGTTCCATGTTCAATCTCCTCTTCTTTTCTCCTCCCACTAATTGCAATGATCCGTCGTCTGACAGATCTTCATCTCCTCCTCCTCCTCCATTCGCTGCTGGATTTTGGTGCTCCTCATGTTCGTCATCGCACATATCTAGCCCTGTACCAGTAGGGAATGACGACATTGATCTTTTCCCCAGCCCTGCCATTCCCATTCCTGCTCCTGCATATATTTATGTATGTACATATTCTTATAAATTCATGTCATAAATTTAACTACCCAATTTTTTTTTTAAATTGTTATATATATATATATAAATAATTATGTGCACAATAAATCGCAGCTGTTAATTTACAGCATATGTAATTTCGTACATAACTGAATCTAAGGGTTGGGAAGATAGTTGGTATACCGTGGAAGTCTTGATGATGAGCAGCAGAACAAGAAGGGAGGAGAGAAGAGAGACAGGTACTGGTTGAACAAGAAGGGGGGTGGTGGTGGTCATGAGCAGCGTCATTGTTGTGAGGCTGTTGGAGCATGAAATTTGCTGCGAAAAACGCCATACCATTTCCACTACAACTAGTACTCATCACCTGCCTGCAATTATGCCTTAAAATTATAGATAGCTAGCTAGCTGGCTAGCTATGGCTAGCTATGGCTACCCGTCTCTCTCTGTCTCTCGCTCTCTCTGGTGCTATATGTATGGCGCAATGAAATCAGGGTTCACTTGGAAGTTGGAAGAAGGAGACGCTAGTCTTATTAAAGGATCGATCCCTTACAAGCTGCAGTAGATGATCCGACTTCCAGGTTACGCTCCGAATGATAGATCGACGGAGAAAGAGGTGGAGATAATGGTGTCAGACAAAGAGAGGGATTGGGTGGGGGGGGGGAGTGAGAGAGAAGAGTCCCTGAGATAGAGACCAGGGATATAAGAGTAGGACTGCTTCTACGGTATACTTAGAGAAAGGAGCAATCAAAGCCGGTCACTTTATATATATATATATATATATATATATATATATATATATATATATATATACCAAATTTGTTTACATCATAAAATTTTTGTAAGGGATTAAATCAAATGCTTATAAAGATAAAAGTGTATCACTGCCATGAAAAAGGGTCTTAGTAACTGTTCTAATGAGTTATCAAATCATTGGCTATTAAAGTTTTAACATCGATTTTAAAACCATCTTAAAAACAATTGTAGGTAACAGTTCATGCCTAAGATGAAAACTATTATTCAAAGAAAGTTTTAGTTATCGTTCCGTATTAGAAGAAAGTATTGTTAAAAATATCTTTTAATAATGATTCTAGCACCAAGGCTGGTATAGAGTTCTTGGTAGATCTATCCATACACTATGGTAATACCAATTAAAAAAGAAAAAGAAAAAAAATAGTCCGGAAGCTTAAAAGCTCAAAATAAAAGCTTCCAAATTTAAAGAGAAACTAATAGAGTAAGAATCAAAATTGCCTCGGTATAAGAATAACGAAGAAAGAAGCAACATCAATTTTAGATTTAATTTCAATCTTATCCATGTAGATCTATTAATTTTCAACCTGCTATTAGATCTTGAGCATATCTGAAGATTTTCTACTCAAATTTGTTGAAATTCTATCCAAATTCGCTTAAGTTTATGTCAAATTTATCACTACAGAAAAAGAAATAGACGACACTTAGAAATGTAGTATACGCAACGGTTTATAACCGCTACCTAATCTGTCATTAAAACTTGCCACATAATATTTTAATTCTGGCTAAAAAATTATTGGCCTTAGAATATATATGATGGTTTAGATAAAAACATTATCTTATATTATACATATATACAATGGATATAGACCAAACCAGTCATGTATATCTGTAACACGAACCTCACAAATATTTCAGTGAAGGGAATATACATTGTGTAATCCTCCGAATTTTTAAAAGCCTATATTTTTATAAATAAATTTTATTTGGGATAAATTAGTCTTTAAATCTATTTATTTTAATTATTTTATGGAATTTTGAGTAAATAAAATTAGGTATAAATATTATTAAACTAAAATATTATTATACCTTAAAAATCATTAAACAACTAAATCAAGAAATGCTGAGACTCACGCTGCTCATGCAGCATGAGTTGCATGCAAAGAATTGGGGAGGAGGGGCTCGAAGGTGGTGAAAAGAGGGAAGAATGGGCATTTTCGGGTTAGAGGTTTGGGGCTAAGAAAAAGACATGATGGGGAAGGATTTGGGGAAAGGGAATGGTGCAGAAGTGTAGAGGGGGTGTAGGTGGTGGTCAGGGATGGGTTGAAGGTGGCCAAGGGCGGCGGAGACAGCAGCAGCGAGGCCGCGAAGATGGCGGCCAAGGAGGGAGGTCGAGATGGAGGCTGGTGAGGAAGGAAATTGGGGAGGGAAAATGAAGGCTTTTGGGTGACGGTTTCGACCAAAGGAGGATGGGGGTGGTAGAGGGGATTGCAGGGAGTAATGTGGTGGCTGAGTTGGCGGCAGAAACGACGGGACGACGGCAAAATACGGTGGTGCAGGGTGGCTGCCGAGAAGGGAGGGAGAGAAGAGAAAAAGAGGAGAGGAGGAAGAATGAGGGCTGTGGGGTGGCTTGATGGGGGCTGTGATCAATCAGGGTGAGGTAGAGGGTGGCAGGAGGTGGTGCAGGTGGTGGTTGAGGCGGCGGAGTGGCGTCGGAGAAACAAAAACAGGGGAGAGAAGGGAGGAGAAGAAAGGGAGAAAAGGAGGGTCAGGGGCATGTGAGGCTTCGAGAAAAATGGCTGAATGGGACAGGAAGGGAAGAGGAAAAAGAAGAAGAAGAGAGAGGAGGGGATAGGGAGCTCGAGGGGTGGAGGTAGGGTGGTAGGGGAATGGCGGTGGTAGGGAGAGGGAGAAGGGATGGCGACGATAGGGAGAGGGAGACAGGGATGGCAGGAAAACAACGAGAAGGAGAGGGAGGGAGATAGGGGAGGTCAACGGGGGGGGGGGGAGAAGGAGTTGCAGGTTGGGCGGTAAAAATGGTGGAGGATGACCGGGATTATTGCTGGGGAAAGAGGAAGAGGAAGAAGGGAAGAAGAAAGAAGGGTTGGGGGAGGGGCTGCGATGGGCGAGCAGACGAGCCAAAGGAAAGAAGGGGCAGACCGGCCCGGTTGGGGAAGAAAGGAAAGAAAGAAGGGTGGCCAGGCGACACGGGAAAGGTAGGGGGAGGAAGAATGGGCCAGCGGCCCATCACAGGAGGGGAAAAGGGCAGGCTGAAGTAGGCCGGCAGCCCAAAGAAGAAAAAGAAAAAGAAAGAAAAGAGAAAAAGGAGATAAGAAGAAGGAAAAAAAGGAAAAAGGAAAAAGAAAGGGAAAATGGAATAAATAATTTAATTGATAAAATAATAAAATAGAATAATTTTGGGTAATAAATTGATTTAATAATTTAATTTAAGACAATTAAAATATAAGGGTTTAAAAGGATAATTTTAGTAAAATAAGAGTTTGAAAATTTATTTAAATAATAAGAGTATAATAAAATGATAAAATATTTATTTTAATTTATTAAATATTTATACCCAATTTTATTTACTCAAAAATTCATAAAATAATTAAAATAAATAGATTTAAAGGCTAATTTATCCCAAATAAAATTTATTAATAAAAATATAGGCTTTTAAAAATTTGGGGGATTACATCACTACCCCCTTAAAGAAAAACCTCGTCCCCAAGGTTTACGCCATAGTACTAGGGATTACAAGGAGGGATTCTAGGTTACTTGGGGTAACTACCCCCCTTAAAGAGGAACTTACTTAACTAAGGAAAAACAACTACACACAAAGTTAATAATACATATAATCACACGGGACCCCAGAGACAGCTCGAAGAGGTTACATCATGATCTATCGCTTTCTCATCTTCTTTGATTAACGAGGCTAAATGGGTTGCTCCAAGCATTTTATTCTATCGAACAGATGGTTGTTGTGGCCTCTGGATTCCTTCACGGGGTGCGTTGAAGCATTCGTAGCTCTTGTGCCCAAGCTGTCCATAGTTTTGGCATCGAACTGGTTTTCCCGTGCAATCCCTACCTGGATGGTCTCTTCTGCAACGACAACAGTGATAGTGTTGGACTTGTCTCTTTCTTGCCTTGCCACCGGGGCTCTCTGAGTCTTCCTGTATCGAATCTTAGATTGAGTTTGAGGTTGGGCTCGCAAAAACGTTGCTCTTGGGACGATGAATCTCTTCTCCAAACTCGATCTCTTCATTCTTCCTTTTGCCTAGGATGGAGGTACATTCCTGGATCAAGGTATCAGCGACACACGCCCGCTTGAACACTGCATTCAGGTTGTGGATAGTATCAGTGCCCATCATGCTTGGAATGTTGAGGTGAAGTCCTTGCTCAAACGGGAAGACCACTGTAGCCTTGCTAGCAGCTATTTCGGGGGGCGAACCTTAACGGCTCCGTAAATCGCGCGTGATATTCTTGGACCGATAGTCTTCCTTGCGTCAGCTTTATGAATTCCCTAAGTCTGGCCTCCTTGAGACTTTCTGTATAGAAACGCGTACAGATGGCAGTCTTGAAGTCTTACCAAGATCCTGGTAGTCCTCCTTGGGTTCGAAGATCTTCCCACCAAGTGTCGGCTGGTCCTCAAAGGAAGTACGTAGCGAGGTTCGTCCTTCGCTCCTCAGGGAAGTTGAGCGCCTCGAACACCCTATCAAGAACTCAAATCCAACTTTTTTAGACCATTGGGTCTTCTTTTCCATCGTAGATCGGGGGTTGATGAATCGAAACTCTATTGAGCCAATCCTCTTCAATATTCGTCGGAGGAAAAGCGATTTGAGGTTGTGGTATCGGGGAACGTTGAGCTAGTTCCATGAGCACTTCAAATGCCCTCTCTAGATTGTTAATCCGCTCGTCTCAGTCCATTTCGAGTTAGCTGTAAAACATAAACGTGTTAGGGAAGGTGCTATTTTCTCAAGCTAGGTGACCTAAGCCGAGGTCACTTAATCTTCCTATACCCAACTCTCAGGACTAATCCGGGTTTTTCCAAAATAAGAGAGAAATACGGGGAAAGCCTTACAAGAATTACTTAAACTTGAAAAATTATGTGAAATAATTTGACACTAACTTGTAGTATCAGTTCAAAATATTTAAAAATTGAGAAATATTTTCTACAATTACCTAATACCAACTCATGGTACCAACTTAAATTGATTGAAATTACAAGAGCAGTTGAAAATCAGCTTAGATACCAGTTGTGGTATCTGCTTAAAAGTTTAAAGTTGAAAGAGTGGTCAAAACCAACTTTAATACCAACTTGTGATATCAGCTAAAATATTTGAAATGGAAAAAAGGGTTTCGAAACCAACTCTGAGCGTAAATGTTTCTAAAGTAGGAAAAACTTTGTTAAGCTAATTTTTTTGAATTAAGGCGTGGTTTTCGGAACCAACGCTCTGATACCAACTTGTAATACCCCCAATGCACTACTAAAAAATTTCATTTAATTAAAAGAAAATTAGCGGAAGCAAATTAATAAACTGTGAACCTTGGGGATATTACTGCCACACTTAGTACCAGACAAGTTCCCTCCTACCATTCCAATACCAAGTGCTAAGGCTAAAAGAGTAAAACACAATTTACGAGAAATTCAGACATACTTAAATTAGAGTAGCGCAATTAAATATTTTATAAGTATATAATCCACCAATGGTGGTTCAAAAAGATAAATACATTGAAGCTGAGAATTTAAAGGAGATATAGTAAAACCGTACTAGTTCCGGATAGTTCTTTACGCTCTTTCCCGAGGCCCACTTGAATAACATCGAATACGACCTGCAAGGGGTTCTGCCCATTGAATAGGCAGGGGCCCCAAGAAGGGAACCCTTCAGTACTATGGTACTGAGTAACCCTTTTAAAAACGCACTTAAAAAGAGGCACGCAATGTAACACATGAAATACTACTGCATTCGTACATAACCATAGGTGTAAACATGATATTCGGATCCATTTATTCACGCATCCAACAATTCGATCAGATATTAATAGCGTATACATAACATTCACTTTCGTACATTTGCATACTTAACAAGTCAACCGAATGTTAATAGGCCATAATGAATAATCGATACCTTAGGGCCTTAAGGCCATTAGTCCATCATTAATCAATCATCTCAGATTTTAAATGTCCATGTGAGTACTGGAACCCCACTATTATAGCCGGTGGACCGAAAATACATACAGGGCAGAATGCTCCTGACCACTATTATTCACCGGTGGATCGGTCTCCAAGGTAGAATGCTCCTGGCCACTATTATTCGCCGGTGGACCGGTCTGGCCCCGACTCACAAGGTGTTCCACTATAAGTGATTAGTATCTTCCCCATGTCTTATTGATTTTACATTTGGTTTGCTGAGCACGGAATCCCCCACTATTATAGCCGGTGGACCAGAAATACATATTGGGCAAAACGCTCCTGACCACTATTATTCGTCGGTGGATCGGTCTCTAGGGCACCCCAACTCTTGGCTACTATTATTCGTCGGTGGACCGGTCTGGGTCCGGCTCAATATCTTCCTCTTTAAGTGACTAGTGTCTTAAACGTATCTTATTCGAAAGTACTTCACCCTTGACATGCATAGCTAACTATATCCACACTTATCCTCCCAAGAGGGCCTGTCCTATATCTTGAGACTTCTACACCCCCCTACTCGATTTTCTCCAAAAACTTTAACTCGGGCCTATGTGGCCCATCCTTCTCTTTCGTACACATCCCGACTATTTCAACACCTTACACGTCACGACCCTTAGATCCGACCCTTACTTTTTGCCCCACTCATTCTCGTTTATTTTTATTATTTTCTTTTTCTTTTCTACCTTGTCACATTAGGGTTTCCTCCCAACCCTAGAATAGTCTCCTACACACCCTTATACTGTCCCACATACTATTTTTTGCCCGAAGCCCCGAGACACCCAAACGACACTTCTATTACCTTTTTCATGCCCCGATGCAACTTTCTGTACGTAAGGTTTGCCCCCATGCGGACTCTAACCATCCCATGCAAACCCTAGTTCCTCTCATATCTACCTTAGCCAACTTACTTCCCCTTGGTTATCTTTCTCTCCCATTTCTCTTTTTCATGCCTCCATCCCACATTATCACATATATTATCCTAGCATGGGTGTCCTTAAGGTCCACATCACATCACATCATAAAATATAGCATATCCATATCAACACATACCAAAAGGAGCACATGAACACACCTTGGTTCCAAGCTATGCCACACGTAAAACAATTAAGATAATAACATGTAGATCTTGACATAAAAATTATATAGGGCATCCAAGGCATGTAGGACATATAGCACACATTCGATCTTAGCTACACCCTTACTTGGTTTAGGTTACTGAGCTATTTCCCACACTTGTTAGGCCACTAATCACCCTTCGTAATCGATACACTTAATATATTTCCCATTTAGTTGGTTAGATTATCAATTTACCCATTTTCTTTATTATAATTAACAAATCACCCATTAGTTGGTCAAATTACCAAATTACCCCCGTTCATTATCCTAATTACCAAATTACCCCTTTAGTTGGTTAAATTACCAAATTGCCCTTCATATTTATCATATTTACCATTTTACCCTTCTCCATTATTAAATTATCAAATTACCCTTTAGTTATTCAAATTATTATTTTACCCTTCTTAGTTATCTTAATTACCAAGCTACTCCTTTCCAATTTCCACTTTTCCCCCTTTTATTTATAAAATTACTATTTTGCCCTTTTGTTATAAAATTAGCAATTTTCCCTTTTATTATAAAACTACCAAATTGCCCTCTTATTACAAAATTACCAAATTACCCTTTTATTATAAAATTACTAATTTGCCCTTTTGTTACAAAATTACCAAATTTCCCTTTTATTACAAAATTACCAATTTGCCATTTTATTACAAAATTACCAATTTTCCCTTTTGTTACAAAATTACCAAATTACCCTTTATTATAAAATTATTAATTTACCCTTCTACTTACAAATTTACCATCTTACCCCTTTATTACTCCACTTATATTAAATTATTATTATTACTACATAAAATATTAATATTAACACCTTATCCACAACTCTTATGATTAATACAACTCTTATAATTAACACCTTAATTCGGGGGATTACATCCTTCGGCCGGTCTGCTCACCCGTCGCAGCCCCTCCCCCGACCCTTCTTTCTTCTTCCCTTCTTCCTCTTTCTCTTTCCCCAGCGATAATCCCGGCCAAACTCCACCAATTTCGCTGCCCAACCTGCAACTCCCTCTCCCCCCGTTGACCTCCCTTGTCTCCCTCCCTCTCCTTCTCGTGGTTTTCCTGCCATCCTGGTCCCACCATCCCTGTCTCCCTCTCCCTCTCCCTGCCGTCGCCATCCCTTCTCCCTCTCCCTGCCACCGCCATTCTCCTACCACCGTACCTCCACCCCTCAAGATCCCTATCCCCTCCTCTCTCTCCTTCTTCTTTTTCTTCTTCCCTTCCTGTCCCATTTGACCATTTTTCTCAAAGCCTCACATGCCCTCGACCCTCTTTTTCTCCCTTTCTTCTCCTCCCTTGTCTCTCCCTGTTTTTGTTTCGTCACTACCGCTCCACCGCTTCCGCTGCCTCAACCACCACCTGCACCTTCTCTTGCCACCCTTTACCTCACCCCGACCGATTACAGCTCCCATCAAGCCACCCCGCAACCCCCATTCTTCCTCCTCTCCTCTTCTTCTCTTCTCTCCCTCCCTTCTCAGCATCCACCCTACACCGCCGTATTCCGCCGCCGTCCCGCTGTTTTTGCCACCAACTTAGCCACCACATTACCCCCTACAACCCCCTCTACCACCCCCATCCTCCTTTGGTCGAAACCGTCACCCAAAAGCCTTCATTTTCCCTCCGCATATTCCTTCCTCACCAGCCTCCATCTCAACCTCCCTCCTCGACCGCCACCTTTGCGGCCTCGCTGCCGCCGTCTCCGCCACCCTTAGCCACCTTCAACCCATCCCCGCTCACTACCTACACCCCCTCTACACTTCTGCACCATTCCCTTACCCCAAATCCTTCCCCATCATGTCGTTTTCTTAGTCCCAAACCTCTAACCTGAAAATGCCCATTCTTCCCTCTTTTCACCACCTTCGAGCCCCTCCTCCCCAATTCTTTGCATGCAACTCATGCTGCATGAGCAACATGAGTCTCAACATTTCTTGATTTAGTTGTTTAATGATTTTAAGGTATAATAATATTTTAGTTTAATTACTTGATTAATTAAGTGTTATAAAGCCTTATAATTTGGTTTTTATCTTTTCTAATGTAATAAGCCTTGATATTATTTTTAGGTATTGGTTTTGATAATCAAAGTTTGGACCTTTGACGGGGATACCGATAAGGTTCATTTTTGGCCAAAATCAAGGTAATTGTTAAATCCCACTTTAACGCATGGATTAACGCATGTTAGCACATTAGGCATTTTTAATGTGTATTATGCTTGATATAGGTTGTTTAATATATTATATAGGGTTTCTTGCTTTGATTGTTGAAAAGGAATTATGATAGATTGTGTGCTATGTTTGGAGATATTGTTTAATATAGGAGTTGGCTATTAATGGAAATGTTAAGTATTATCCATGTTGTATTATGCTATTGTGATCTTAATGCATGATTAATGTTTTGTGGGCCTTAGGGGTATTTTATTAATGTATCTTGTACAAGATTATGGTCTAATATATATATGGGTGTTAATAAGTATTGTATTAATTATAAGAGTTGTGGATAAGGTGTTAATATTAATATTTTATGTAGTAATAATCATAATTTAATATAAGTGGAGTAATAAGGCGGTAAGATGGTAATTTGTAAGTAGAAGGGTAAATTGGTAATTTTGTAATAAAAGGGTAATTTGGTAATTTTGTAACAAAAGGGAAATTGGTAATTTTGTAATAAAAGGGCAAATTGGTAATTTTGGAATAAAAGGGAAATTTGATAATTTTGTAACAAAAGGGCAAATTGGTAATTTTGTAATAAAAGGGTAATTTGGTAATTTTGTAATAAGAGAGCAATTTGGTAGTTTTATAATAAAAGGGAAAATTGGTAATTTTATAACAAAAGGGAAAAATAGTAATTTTATAAATAAAAGGGGAAAAAGTGGAAATTGGAAAGGAGTAACTTGGTAATTAAGATAACTAAGAAGGGTAAAATAATAATTTAAATAACTAAAGGGTAATTTGATAATTTAATAATGGAGAAGGGTAAAATGGTAAATATGATAAATATGAAGGGCAATTTGGTAATTTAACTAAGTAAAGGGGTAATTTGGTAATTAGGATAATGAACGGGGGTAATTTGGTAATTTGACCAACTAATGGGTGATTTGTTAATGATAATAAAGGAAATGGGTAAATTGATAATCTAACCAACTAAATGGGAAATATATTAAGTGTATCGATTACGAAGGGTGATTAGTGGCCTAACAAGTGTGGGAAATAGCTCGGTAACCTAAACCGATTAAGGGTGTAGCTAAGATCGAATGTGTGCTATATGTCCTACATGCCTTGGATGCCCTATATAATTTTTATGTCGAGATCTACATGTTATTATCTTAGTTGTTTCACGTGTGGAATGACTTGGAATAAAGGTGGGTTGATGTGCCCCTTTTGGTATGTGCTGATATGGATATGCTATATTTTATGATGTGATGTGATGTGGCCCTTAGGGACATGCATGCTAGGATAATTAATGTGGTAATGTGGGATGGAGGCATGAAAAAGAGAAATGGGAGAGAAAAATAACCAAGAGGAAGTAAGTTGGCTAAGGTAGGTATGAGAGGAACTAGGGTTTGCATGGGATGGTTAGAGTCCGCATGGGGGCAAACCTTACGTACAGAAAGTTGCATCGGGGCGTGAAAAAGGTAATAGAAGTATCGTTTGGGTGTCTTGGGGCTTCGGGCGAAAAATAGTACATGGGACAGTAAAAGGGTGCGTAGGAGACTATTCTAGGGTTGGGGGAAACCCTAATATGAGAAGGTGGAAAAGAAAAAGAAAATAATAAAAATAAACGAGAATGAGTGGGGCAGAAAGTAAGGGTTGGATCTAAGGGTCGTGATGTGTAAGGTGTTGAAATAATTAGGATGTGTACGACAGAGAAGAATGGGCCACATAGGCCCGAGTTAGAGTTTTTGGAGAAAACCAAGTAAGGGGTGTAGAAGTCTCAAGATATGGGACAGACTCTCATGGGAGGATAAGTGTGGATATAGTTTGCCCTGCATGTCAAGGGTGAAGTACTTTCGAATAAGATACGTTTAAGACACTAATCACTTAAAGAGGAAGATGCTAAGCCGGACCCAGACCGGTCCACCGACGAATAATAGTGGCCAAGAGCTAGGGTGCCCTGGAGACCGATCCACCGGCGAATAATAGTGGTCAGGAGTGTTTTGCCCTGTATGTATTTTTGGTCCACCGGCTATAATAATGGGGGATTCCATGCTCAGCAAACCAAACGTAAAATCGATAAGACATGGGGATGATACTAATCACTTATAGTGGAACACCTTGTGAGTTGGGGCCATACCAGTCCACCGGCGAATAATAGTGGCCAGGAGCATTCTGCCCTAGAGACCGATCCACCGACGAATAATAGTGGTTAGGAGTGTTCTACCTTATATGTATTTCTGGTCCACCGGCTATAATAGTGGGGTTCCCATACTCACATGAACATTTAAAATATGAGATGATTGATTAATGATGGACTAATGGCCTTAAGGCCCTAAGGTATCAATTATTCATTATGGCTTATTAACATTCGGTTGACTTGTTAAGTGTACAAATGTACGAAAGTGAATGTTACATATACGCTATTAAATCTGATTTGGCTTATTAACATTCGGTTGACTTGTAACCGCTGCCTAATCTATTTCCATATATAATAAACACAATGGTTCAAAAATATGCCATATAATATTATAAATTTGGGTCAGAAGTCATTGGCACCAAAATATATACAACAGTTTAAATAAAAACACAACCTTATAACATACATATATATGATGGTTATAAATCAAATCCATTGTATTTGAGAGAACAACTTTCTAGTATTTGAGAGAGAGAATATAGGATGATTGTGACCAAAAACCGGCTTGTATATTCACAGTACATGATAGTTTTTGGTCACAACCATCGTGTATCACCCCTCTCAAATACTAGGTGTACACAATAGGTTTGATCTGTAACCATATTGTATTCCCTTATTTTTTTTATAGAGTACATATGATCATTGCCATGCCACATCTTTTCCTATAAAAACTTGTAGATGTTTCCAATATGCTTTCAACAGCATTAAGATTTTCCATATCCAAAACAAGCAGCCATAATTTATAAGGTCTACATCAAAATAAATGATTTTATACTTTCATTATACATCTTGCATCCAAAACCTTATATATATATATATATATTAATTTAGATTTACATTCTAGGAACAACAAATTAAAAGAGTATATATGATCCTACAAATAATCATCATAAAACTTGCAAGAAAATATAGCCATTCTTTCGTAACTTTATTACTCTTGTTATTATCATATTTATGAAGGTCAAAATGTTGATAGACCTATAAAATATGGAAATACCATGTTAGTAGTAATGTATATAGATAATCATAATTAATATGAACTAAACAAAGTAATTCATACTTCTCCTTGTCTTGTCCAATGTTTGCAAATTATTTTCTTCATGAATATCATGACTTAGTATCCACAGCTAAAATTAACTTTTTGTCATGAATACTAAAAAAAATAAAATATAAATTACATTATTAGTTTCTCATAATAAATTCTTAATATTAAATTACAATGAACCTTAAATGATATATAAACTACAAACCTTCATTTTTTTTCCCAAAACATATAGGGTGGCGATGCCCATCCCTTCTTTTGTGGCCTAAAATAAGCCTTGAATGACCTAGTTGATATAGTAGCAATATATTAAAAAAATTATATGTGTGTGTGTTTGATTCTAATTAATATCATTATATAGATAAATATTTACCCTTCAACAAGTAATTTTGGATCATAACGAGGATTTCTATCAATTAAATTCATCTAATATATACAGTCCCTAAATATAGCTGTAATATCACTAGTACATAATGCATGCCAAAGGAAAATGGAGTAGACAAGAGAGATTGTGGAACCATCTTCATCTAACTACCTATAGAACACATTCAATATTATCACTTTCATTGGAGCTCGTATTCGAGCTTAGAAATCTATATACATCATACTCGCCCAAGATATTAGATAAGAAATTATCTTTCAAAAACCTATGACCATGAAATAATAAATTACATACTTAGTATCAAAATATTTCTTCCTGCTAATAATTAAAATAAAGTCAAACATGAAAGTATTTAAATTACCTCATATATGCTATTATATATTGACATTGTAATATTTCACCTTGTAACAAATGTAGGATATGTTCTGTCCTAATTTAGATATTCACATCTTCTAATTTCATCTGAAAATGTGTTGGAAGAGGAATCCTAATAGAATTACAATCCAATCATAATGCCATATCCAAATACAACCTAAATTGAGGTGATAGGTCACAGCACTTGATTATTGTTTTTATTCCCATGAATTTTTAGGCTTCCATGTACTCTATATCTTTTATTTCCCTCTTACTAATATTTTTTGTTATAAAATGACCACCCTACATAAGTAAGAAAGAGTGGATGAAATAATTATTAGATCGTATATTATCGCTTAGGTAACAAGAATGTAATCTAAAACTAAAAAAGTTTGGATTATCTCATCCTTGATAATTACATGGTTACTCGATCATCTAACAAATTACCCTACTAGTAAGCACAATACTGGCATATCTTCTTCATCATGATTATATGCCACATCAAGTAGTACTAGTCCCATTAAATATTATTCAAAGACATTATGAATTAAGATCTGAACTTTATCAACCACTAATGGCTGAGTATAAAGGGTTGTGTTGGACTTAATAAATGTACTAACATTTTCTATAATAGACCCATCCTCTATGACATAAAAGTCAGAAGGATATTTACCCTACAATCAGTATTCAAAAGATTTAAGTAAATAGTAAAAAAAAATCAAGTACATAGAGTATAGTGTATTATATTACCTTATTAATTCCTGAAAAGGGCTTAGGGACACTATATGTGGAGGGTTGATCTGGACATTATTAATATGATGACTTACTATTCAACCTCTTAAGAATTACCTCTTGTGATTCACTTAACACCATCGTTTCTTTCTCCATTTGTTCAAAATTGTCCATTGAAGGGCAACAACTAGGGAAATGTCCAGATACCTTAGATAGGTTGAACCCATAATTATATATATTTTACATCGGTCACCATGCTCTTGAGTGCCCAATACGTGTTTCAAAAGGTAATTTGGACTTTCTTGGTCAAAAGCGCCTACCCAATAACCCTTTCTCAAACCATCCTATTTAAAGTAAGAAAAATAGTTAGGTATAAGTAGCCTAAGTAGCCATATTAAACCAAGTAAGGAAAAATATTTTGCGCCTTACAAATTTCGCAACTATCTGTTGAGTTGGTTTGTTGGCGGGATTTTCGTTATTTACCCTAGAGAATATCCAAACATCAACTTGATCTAGGGGTTCATATGTGGTCTAGGTTTGCTCTACTTGCTCCATTAGTTTTTTTTATCTTATTACATCAAGTACAAATACTTAGCAACAATATTAGATCATAAAAGAAAGGCATAGAGGTATGTGTGTGTGTATTTATATCAAGACTTCTCCAGTTGCCTTGTTGCCTCTACGTTCTGTCGTGTGGGCATAAATGTTTTACTATACCTTAGCTCTATTCTACGAGCTCTTCACCTATCACATTGAATATATTTATTATATTAGTTTGAATTTTAAGTTAAGTACACTCTAGTTATATTAAAAAGTTAATAATAGTATGTTCTTACGTACTTTATATTTTTTAGAAGCCTTCCATGAGCAAAACTCCCTCCATTGGTCAAGGGTGATCACATCCCTATAGATATATAGGGGCGTGGATATGATAGTACCATTAGCTACATACCTATCATTTTTTTGCCATCTATGACTTCCAATCCATCCAGGAATTTGCATCTCGACTCATAATAAGTTTCTTATGTTGTTATTCAAAATTAAATCCTTGCTACAATATTAAAAAATCAAATAGTTAGTATGCTTATAATTAAATTATCATATGGTAATAAAAAAAAGAAGTCATATCTATTTCTAATATTTAAATTATAACATAGTGTCATCCCACACCATATCCTTTAACTCTTTTGGCATATCTCCCTAGTTGGGTAAGTGATGGGGATGCGCTCATGAGCTATAGAGTTACAATAATTAATAAATATTTCATCTGTAATGCTTTAATATGTAGTGTGTTCCCTCTTTATGCATCAAACCTTATTCGAGTACACAAAATCCTTCTATGTGATAATCTTTCACATAGAGGTCATCAATAACATCACAATGGTTGGATGAGAAAGGTAATTCAGAAGTCAAAACATTCTCCCCTTATATTTCATCTTCCCCCCTTTTTTTGCATTCAAGACAATAGAATACCTATTATCATATAGGTCAGTAATAGAGAATACCTATTTTTCTTGGGAGGATAATATAAATGGGTCTTGCTTATGAACAAGCCTTGAAAGATCTACCCTTGTAAATTTATCGTTAGTACAAACCCATTTTGATTGTCAATTCATTTGCACTCGATTAAAGGAACTCTAAAAGTGATGTAATCCAATAGCCATACACGTTCTATCAACCCCAAAGTATGTCATTGATGTATAAATAGGGTTTTTATCTTGGGAACTTGATATATGCAAAGCATCTAATATTACACTTACACCACTATTTTACATATTACTCTTATCATCCTACTTCCGTATGTAGAAAGTACAAGCATCATATGGAGTTAGCTTGGAGAATATGGTTTGATCACCTGTCATGCGCCTTGAGCATCCATTGTCTAAGAACCATTTGTAGCTTCTTGTTTTGACTTTAAAGCATACTTACAAGAATAAATATCCTAGTTTAGGTATCCTTTCAATGGATTCATAGTGGGTTAGTGTTCAATTCATGCAGGATGGTCCCATAAGGTACCCACACTTGCTTGAATTTTAGAACAACTTTTGGAATTTTTAGTCAAATCATATGATGAAGATACATGAACAAATTTACCGCACATATTGCAAGAAAAAATTTCTTATAAGACAAGGTGAATTTTGCATTTCTGGCATGCCTACTTGTTGTCAATGAATTTCCACTTTTTCCACACACAATACAATCACTTGATGTAGGAGAACCATGCACCTGATGAGCATTAGAGGCTTGTACAAAGAAATTATTTAGTTTTTGGCATTTAATTTTCTTCTTGTCTCCATAGCCTAAGCCTTATGGTCCTTACATTACTTTTAAGCACCTATCAACACATATAATCCTTCTTCACCTTTGCTGAAGGTATGGGTAGTTTTTACAAATTTGTCACATTTGGTGTGATCTTGGATTGATGTTGATCTATCTGAATCGTGTGATAATTGCTAATAAATTATTTGTATGTATTAAATTCAATTACCTTATTAGCTAGCTCATGTTTCATAAGAAGCATGCAAAATTCAAGAAGAACATTTTCATTTAATACAAGTGTGAGTTGTCCATTTAGGTGATTAAGTAATTTCTTCATGTTATCTCTTTCCTTAGTTAATCTATCATTGTCACATGTATTGGTTTGGTAGAACCAATCTATTAGTTTGTTGTGCATGTTTAATCTAACTGACTTTAACTCATTTTATGCTCTTGATTAAACTAAACTAGTTGATCCGTCTTGAGGCCGGTCCACTGGTTTTGGCTGGAGTGAAACAAAGAGTTTAAAACACTTTAAAAGATTTAGAAATTAGGATCAACCATGAATTCTTATGAAATGAATTCAAATAAAGTGTTTTAAAAACTTTTTTAATAGTTTTGATCAAAATGTGAAATTGCTCAACTTAACTATTTACAAGAAACCTAAGACTTTAGAAATGTGATCATTAAACCTTAAGTCATGGTTATATTGACACAATATTTTATTATGCTTCAATACTTGATTGATATTTTAAATTATATATTAGAGAAATCATTTGAGTATGTGTGTTCAGATCTCTTTTTTTTATATATTAATTATAGTACATGCACACTAAGGCAAATATATTAGTTCTTGAGACTCATGTTATCATTGAAACAAGGACAAAGACATTATTTGACCTATGAAGTCAACAATATAAAAATCATCTACAATCACAACCTGAAGGGAGGGTGTAAGTACTAGAAATTCTAACTAGATAAGCTGTAATGTATAATATCATTTTTCAAAGGGTGAAAATTGCTAGTTCAAATCACGGGCCAAGTTATTACAATTTATAGTTGTGATCGGGAGTCTCACGCGATGAAACATGTATACATATATACAAAGCAAATACATATATGCTTATAGTACAATGTCGTTGTCAAAATGTCCCAAATGACACACACACACACACACACACACACATGTAACTAGGAAGTTAATGGAAAGAGGAAAAATAGCTACCATGACAGATATTCGCCTTTTTATTATTTCAATGACGGATGCTTTTTCTCCCATAAATGGTTCCCTAATTAATTTGACCCAAAAATATATAATTCATTTTCTAATATTTTGTCAGCAATGAATATTCTTAAAAAAATTCTTAACGATAGTGGTTGTTTTTCCACAAAATTCCATAATAAAGTTGTTTCCTATAATATTAAAGGGTTGAAGGATTATATATTTTTGACTAGTTGTTTTTTAATAATGATGAATCAAAGAAATGGTGTTTTTTATCCACCATCATATATTTTTAACATTGGTTTAGTATGTTATTTTAGTTAATATTAATAGATTTTAATATTTTGGTTGGTTATTTTTGAATTTTTAATGGAAAACACTTGCCTATATAAATCTATTTTGTGCCCAAAATATTTTGGAAACAATGTTTGTATAGTTGACTTAGTATTTAATAAAAAATTAAAATTTTATTTCATTTGTGCCATTTTTTGCCACCTATCTTTGATTTTGCTTTTTTCCATACCATATCTTAGGATACCATCTCTCTACCTACCAATATTTACTTCTCATTTCTTGTTTTCCTATATTAGTTCCTTTTTAGTTATTCAATCATTTTACTTTTTTGTACTATTTAAACGTAGACGCTTATCTCCATGTGAATTTTTTTATTATGTGTGTTTCTCCCTACCCCCTTCTCTGTCCAAAAGAAGTTGTCATTGCCTGAGATTATCACTATGTGACTTGCAATAACCTTAGTCTCCACCACTTTATTATGAGTAATTATTTTTTTCTTATATGCTTATCTTTTTTTTTTTTTTTGCAAAAGTTGAATTTTCTTAGATAAATGTGCACAGTCATGAATTGTGTGAATTTGGGTATCCTAATTAGTACATATATTATATTCTTTATAGTTCTTTTTATTTATACTTCTTGTTTTAATTTGTGTTGCATCACACTTGTTGTTGTTCCTATCCTTAGTTAAGATTTTTATGTGGATTAGAGTGTATAAACATGGATAGAAAGTCGATGCATGTAAACAATATGAGTAAAGAATATGTTGCAGTAGAGGATTTTATTAGTTTTGTCGCTATTCATTCTAAAAATCATAACCGAATAAAGTATCCCTTCATTAAGTGTTATAATTTGATGAAGATGAAATCACATGAAATTAGGAGTTAACTACTAATGTATGGTATGAACAGGGGACACATCAGATAGATATGGCATGAGAAAACTACTAATGGATCAGTTAATATGACAAATGATGATATATTTGAGGTTGAACTTTTTGAAATCATGGCAAATAGAATAAGAGACAACATAATGGATACTATATCTTCATCTGGCGCATTATTCTGCTTATCAAGAGGCCTTTTACATCAAGTTTTATACTATGAGTCATTTTTTATTCAATGATTATACTTTCTACACAAAGACTTATGATGATAAAACTTGTATCTTTAGATGATACACCCTAGTAATTTTTAACCCACTTTCACAAAATAAAAATAAAAATATGAACACTAAAAGTGGAACAATCTAATTCCTATATATTTCTGATAACCCAATGGTATGATATTTTTATATATATTGGGAACTCATTCATATTTTCATTGTAAGCAAAACAAGTGTTTTATGGAACTCACTTAGAAGATAACCACCAATCTATTATATTCTCATCAAAGAGCTACAATTCTAAAGATGAGTAGGATAATGTTGTAGGGGGGAATATATTTTTCACCTTGATTTACCAACTTCTTACAACCATGATGATCATGAAACTAATGGCATTAACCTACAATATGATCATAATGATGGTTGTTTTGTAGTAAAAAATTATTTAGTACATAAAGAGGGTAAATAATGAGCTTCAAAAAAATGTAAACAAAAGGCTATATAATTTATGCATTTAAATAATACTTAATAATTATTGCATTTTATCATTTGTATATTTTTTTTATCCTTTTTTCCATAATATAATAATTGTTGTTTTCTTTCTTAGGTAAATAATTGAGATTATGATATACCTTATATGGTTGCATCAATAAAGCAAATAAAGATTGTTTGGAATATAATGGTAAGCTTAATTTATATGTTCATTACCCAATCATATTCTATAAATATATGTAATTTAGAATAAAGATGCCAAGAAATGGATATTGATTTTACACTATTGACTTGTATTGAACAAAATATAATGTAATTAATTTTCAAGTCTTTTGTGAAGATAATCATGCATAATTCACAACAATTATGGTAGAGTCTAGCTGGAAATCCAAGGTTTGATTTTTTTTCCACAAGAATTTTCTATTGAATATTAGTGGCTAGGATTTTTGCATATTTGGTTATGTAAATGTCGAAGTTGAACACACTATGCATTGATGCTGCTTTTTTTTAATTTATGTAAAGTAGATATGATTCTAAGAATTCGAAGTTTGTGTATTTGTAAACAATAGGTATATGTAATGTATTGAATGAATTTAATAACATTTTTAAAAAAAAATTATCTAAAGTTCACAATGATAGTTATAGTTATGAGACTACCCTCAAACACTATAATTAAGGTAAGAAAAAGAAAAATATTCATTGTGTTAAAGACTACTACTATATCAGTTTAAAAATGTGTCATTATAGAGGAATTATAATAGTGAAAGTAAACATTATTTCAGCATTTTTATTGGCATTTAATGTCAAATTTTAAAATAATATCCTAAAGATAAACAATATAAAACCATGATACCTGTAGAAGGACTTTACAATGCTTAATATGATGACTAACAAAAACCGCCATTGAAAGGATTTTTAATTTCCATAAAAATTACTTTTTTGTACTAGTGAATGAAAATTTGTATATCAACATTATATCATCATTTAAATTATATAATAATAATATTTATTGATCACATGATGTAGAGTGTCTTTGATGTGCCTTAATGTTTTGAGGAGGTTATTCTTCAAAAGTGTGCTAAATCTTGGAAAACTTTAGTTTGATTTACCATGTATTTACATAGTTTCTAAAAATGGAATTTAATTATCACAATCACCAAAAGATTATCATGGTGTGATCACACCCTAACAATGGATTGAGTTTATTGAGTAAAAAAAATAGAATAAATTAAGGTATATAATGACTTACATTATGCATTACACCTTAAATAATACTTATAATCACACACACACACACACACACGCACTTTGATTTTCTATTAAAAAATGTATGATGTTGGTGATATTAGATGTACCAAAAGGAAAAAATAAAATACCAAGAAAAAATCTTACCCTCACAAGATTTCAAATGCTAATAATAATGTAGCAATAAAGGAGTTGGTAATGAAATAGAATATATCATTATACATTGATTATTGTTAGCTTCAAATGATAATAGCTAGTTTATGTTTTAACTTGATTCTAAAGGAGGAGACAAAAGATCACGTATAAAAGGAATCCACTCCGTATGTACCTCCTACAATAGTAGATGTCTGGGTGAGGGTTAGGATAAAGAAAATAGAAAAAACTACTAATGTGCCAACCCAAAAAATATTTGATAAAATTGTAAGGATTTAGAATTATCTTCTTTTCAATATTATTTGATCTAAAATGATGAATTCCAAGTAGTTGGATTAGCTACTAAACATTAAATCATGTGAGTATGGTATGAAATTGATATAATGTTAATAATTCCCCTATTAAGTAAACATGAAAGGAGCAAATAAATGATAAGAAGTTATGTATGATGTAAAAGCAAGAGGACTTTCTTTTATGGTGTTAACATGTTTATTGTGTATTTGGAGATGTATTGAAGGCTCAACCACCATAAATTATCATTATCATATAGGTGAAGAGCTATAAGTGATTGATAGACTAGTATAGATTCAATTAGAATTGAAACTAAGTTCTCTAAAAGATACAGAGTTGGCATATATAGAAATATGAAATTTGGAATAATAATGAAAAAGAATATTTATTTACTTTCACTTATAGGTAGTGTTTTGGAGGAAATAGATCTTTACCTATTATAAACATCAGAAGATATCGTTGTATTTATATTCTATAGAAAATTTAAATTAATACAATGGGATCATTTTGGTATAACATTACAGTGGAGGTGCTTTGAGAAAAAAAGAAAATTGTGAAATATGGATGGTTAAGGATAATGTTTGTAGCTATATGTTCTAGTAGTGAGAAAGTGGTGTGTCATTTAGGGGTCAATTTGATGTTGGGTTTGAAATTTTTTCTTGGAAAAACTAATATTTTAAAAACCTTTTTAGGACATTATGATGTGTTTCAATGTATTATTGTCACTAGAATTTTGTTGCAAAATTCTCCTAAAAAGGTAGGTTGAAATTAGTGTATAGTATATTTTTTGTAGTAAGCTTTTACTTCTTTTAAATGACCTCGTCTGAGTGAAATTTGTCTTGATTTCACTTTAGGGATAGTGTATTCCCTTATATTGATTATAAAAGAAAATTTCATTGATCTTGATAGTAAGTATTTTCTACTTCTTTAATGTTGTTGATAGTTTATATCGATACAAGCTGATTCTTCACACTATTAAATTTCATTTTCTAACTTATTGTCTACTAACCACTTTTATTCTCTACATTGCTAATTTTTTTTGTTGAATGACATAAAATTTAATAAATTTATTTTGAGCATATCATTTTCTTTACTAGGTATATTTAAAGAAGACATAAACAAATGCTTATGCTTTTCTTATAAATATCTTAAGACCATTGAGAATATGGTGTTAGGGGCGCAGTCTGATAATCTATTCTCATTTTTTTGACTTATGTGATGCTTGTAGAAACACATATATTTCCTCTTTATTTAATCTACTTGATCTTTTGTTTACATTATTAATTGTTATAATTTACATTTTGGATGGTTATATCTTTACTTGAGGACATATTCCCATATTTCATTAACCTTCTACTATCTTTATACACTTTTATGTTCAAAACTTTATCAAATATGAGAATCTATTTGAGTTCTTGGATTTTGTATGCATAGATTATTGGTCAATTTGTATCTCTATAGCATAAATAATATTTCATTTTCACTAGAATTTGATCTTTGTTCTCTAACCTGAAAAAAGTATCCAACAAATATTAGTCTTCCTCTATGTCACATTTAGGGCATGTATATACTCTCTTAATACTAGTGCCATTTTTCACATATATGTGCCTTTAGTTCCCAAGGATATGGATGAATTCTATGTTTGCAACTTTTTATTTGCTAAGCATATTGGTAAGGTAATTAATTAATAATAGTTTCATATTGAAGCACATCCTATTTAAGCTCCATTTTCGTATTATATTAATGGTTTGTCTAACAGATGGACATGTTAAGACCTTAAAAATAGAAACAGCTTTGGCATTTAATAATGCCAAATAGTTCCTATATGTAAAATTAGTTCTCTAATTACACCTTTTAGGAAAAGACATTAAAGTCTTGACAAGTGTCTAAGGGCAATTGTTAAACATATGATTATATCAATTATATTTAACTTTAACTAGGTTACACCTAAAGAGAGGATAAATTTGGGATGTTTCTCTTTTCATAAGTAAAGTAGTCACATGTTGTCTTTATTTGAACTACTGAACTTAAAATCTTAAGACTTTAGGTTTGGCATGATTAATGACTTTATACTTTCAACATTCCCTTGTATGTGCATGTAATACCTCAAAATTTAGCTAAACCTAATATCGAATGATTTACTTCATAACCTAATAATCTTAATAAGGGGAAATTAATATTATCACCTTACCCTAACTCTCTAATCCTAAACTTTTCTCCTAATCTCAATTGATTGATAACTAAACTATCCTAATATCCAAACTTAGAATACAATAACCCAGTTCTAATCCAAAAACCAAACCTATTATCTCCTCCTTTCTTTTCCCTTTTTCTCTTCTTTCTCCTTTTTCTTCATTCAGTCGACCCTTCTCCTTTTCATTTCCCCCTTTTCTTACGTGAAATATTGCCCTCAGATAATTCCTGCCACATCTCCATCACCTCCATTACCTTCCTTTCCCTGCTAAGCCACTCCATACCCCATCAACCTTTCAACTCCCAACCTCTACAATTGTGGTTTAGGGTTGAATTTTTTAGTCGAACACCCCTTTGCCTCTGCTTGCATATATGCGTACATAAGGCACATTTAATTCTATCCAATAATCTCCATCTCCCTCCAATTTCTCTATCAAAAACCACAACAACCACAACCTTACTCCTTACCCTTCCCTCCTCCTTATCATCGCGAAAACAACCATAAAACTCACCATTGGCAACCCTCGCCCCCTTTGATCAATTTCACCATTACTACCCCCTAATAAATGGCCATTTCTAGTGGTGCATCACCCCACCTTTTTGGCCAAACACCCTGCAACCCTCCTTCATTTCCTTTCCTTGGCTGCAGCGACAATAAAATAACACCACCCCCAACACTCGATAACTTTCACTACAACCTACCCCTCTACTTCGATCATTTCCATCGGTGACACACCCCTTGTTTTTTCCCTCCCCTACCATTTATCATCCCTAGCAATATAATCTTGTGCATTTGCTCCATCCTCCTCCTCAGCACAATTCTTTGTCCGTCCCCTTCTAGTTGTGTAAATTTGGTATAGTTTCCACTGTTCTTTCACCCTCTCTTTTCCTTAACATTTCCTTAATTATATAATTTAATCCTAATGATTTTTTATTATTATTTCTTAGGTAATTTTTCTGAGGTTCCAAAATAGGCAAAATAGGATTTACATGCATAGAGTCTGTAGCCATTTTTGTAAGGATACTTGTCATAGTATAGGGTTTTTGGTTGCTAAGTGTTAAGCATGTTTTTGTGTTGTACCATGTTATTGTTATAATATGATTAATTGTATGATTTCTGATGCTATGATATGCAGTTGATATTATATGATAGAAAATAAGTAAGTGAAGATTATGCAATATCGTCATTACATGTAGAAAACCCTCGGTGTAATATATGGTTGTAACAGGGGTTTATTAAGGTATGATGAGTGTGAAGTGATTATAATAAGGTATATGGAAATAAATAGAGAATTTAAAAATAATTTTACCAAACATATCAGAATTTGCATGAAATAAGGGTTTTGTTATTAGCAAGGGAATTTTTTTCAATATGGGTTTAATATGGGAATCATGGTGTTTTAAAGGTGTTGTTATCTAAAATATGATAAGGAATTGATATGAATGTTTAGAGCAGTTGTTAATAGTAACCCTAATATGAGAAGGCCATTATCACATATATGAAATAGCGGAGTTAGATTGCAAAATTTGAATATGTTGTTGATATTATTATTCTAGGATTTTAAATTGAATCTAGTAACTATTTGAGCTTTACTGGAAAAGTTATGATGGATTTGTTAAATTAGGGTGTATAAGCCCTTGAAATAGTAATATTTGAGATACGGTTATTATTACATGTATAAAAACTCTTAATTAGGCCTTGAAATTTGAGTATGTTGATAATAATAATATTTGAGGAAGAATTACCGAGTTTGGTGATTAAAAGAGTAACAAAAGAAGAATTATGATAAAAGTGTGAAATTAGGGTTTTGGGGGAAATATAAGGGTTGTAACCTTAGAAAATGACATTATGATCCCATGATGTTCCTTACCCACTTTGAACATATTATTTACTTATCAAATCAATCATAAATAAGATATTAATCATTTAAAGTGAAAGATCACGTGAATCAGACTGAGGTATTTTATAGGCCCATTCCACCGTATAACAATAGTGTCTCAGGTGTGTTGTCCCTGAGAGGTACTTCAGTCTATTCCAACTGATTAAGAATAGGAGGGCCCTAAAATCAAAATGAAATATAATACGATATGAGATAAGTAACCAAATGGATAAGATATTAGTGATCTAAAGTGGAAGAGTACGCGAGTCAAGACCAAGGAGTTGGTTCCGTTCCACTGGATGATAATTATGACTTAGGTGTGTTGTCCCTGAGAGGTGCTTCATACCACTCCACTGGTTTAAGAATAATGGATTAAGAGCATTTTATCCTGAGAGAAGTTAGGTCTGTTCCAACAGACGATAATAGTGGATCGGGTGTATTGTCTCTGAAAGGTGCTTTAGACCATTCCATCAATTTAAGAATAGCAGGGCCCCTAAACTCCACGTAAATAAAAGAATGAACATGGTTATATCAAATAAGAGGTCTGTATCAATACTTACCTTATGATACTTTATGTGTTTACATGTGTACTTATTCTCTATTGGGAATGTATGTATTTAATTGTATCCCCGACTTGATAATATTGTCACCTTACTCAGTACATAGTATAGTAACCATCCTTTTCATGGATGCTGCTCATTCTCATGAGTAGATGACCTTAATGCTTCTGTGAATGTCATTGAGGACCAACTAGATAATTTTTCTGCTTATGATACCTTGTATGGGGTAGAGTGGTTATTTCTATAATAGAGGTTTGGAAGAAGAGTTATGTTATACGGATAATAGTTTACCTGGATACCTTATTAGACTCTTAGATCCATGGTATCCTTTTTGTTTGTATTTGTCATTGTACTCGGAGTAAACTTCCAAACTCATATTTATATTTATAGTTATATTGGTTAATATTTTAATTATCTTAGCCTTGTGATTGATGTGAGAATGGTATGGTAAGCCAGACTTACATCGATTATGAAGGTAGCACCTCGTATTTTGATTATAAGCTTCCGCTATAAAATAATAAAAATTAGTAGTAACATTTGGGGTGTTATAGTTCATTCTTTGTTTAGGCCCAAAACATGGGATTATTTATAATAGTTATAGAATCCTCACATCATTGAAATAACTAGAGCTCTAAAGATTTAAAGTTGTGGAATAAATTGACTCTACCATGTCAAAGAACCAAATAGCTTAAATTGTGAGGCTTGATGTTATTCATCATTGCTCACTCTGGAAGATATTACCTTTTAATTAATGTTACCAAGATTAAAGTAACATCCCTACATGAATCTTGACATTGATAGAATCTAGGTGGTCTAGATTTACACAATCTCACAACCTTTATATATACTTGTAGTATACTACTTCCAAATGATCTGCAGAATACCAAGGATTTGAACTTTTGATCTATGTTTCTAAGAGTTTAATTTGTAAACATTTAAATTAGTTCATGGCTAAAAGATACACGCCATGTGAACTTTAATTACCTAATTCAGGATACAGTTACATTTTATCCTATATTATTACATGTAAACAAAAGTTTCATATCCATTCAATTTTCCAGCTATCCTTTATGTGTTACCATTATGTGATGAAGTTCAAAAACTATTAAGAATGCTTCCTCAAAATAGTTCATATTGGAGATCTATTTTAAGTTTTCTTTCAACCACATAACTTTAGTCACACTTGCTTTCCTTTTAATTAAGGGATTTCATTATTTTTTTGTTTAGAAAATTTCAAAACTACCTTCATTGTTTACTTTTTTGGTATGAATTTAGATTAGTCTGATTAATTCACATGTATATTTTATAAGGGAATAAATCTTGATGATTTTCAAATAAAATGTTAAAGATATTGAAAATATTGGTGGTGCTGACTATGATGAGGATAGGAATGAAGAGGATGGTGTTTGATGTGTTAATAAAGATGTTTTGTTTGTCAATGTATGTTATAAGTTGTACAAATAGTAACGTATCCACAAAACCATTATGAATTTAATGAATGGCTATTAAATTAAGTAACGATGATTATTTATAGTGTACTTAATTTCATATAAAGTTAAGTTGTTAATACAACATTTATTATGGACAATATTGTATATTATGGTTAAGGTTTTACAAAAAAATAAAAAAAAATCACAAGTTGTTATAACATGATAAATTATATCTAACCAATAATATATATGTATTGGTAATAGTTTTAGCAATTTGGTTTTCCCTAAAAAATTATCAACCTCATTTCACAATGAATTTCTTCTGTTAGAATTTCTTTTAACATTAATGGCTCTCTCACTAAACCTCTTCCCTGTAAGAGGGGTTTAAGACAAGGAGATCCCTTATCTCCTTACCTCTTTGTTCTTGGCATGGAATACCTGCACAGAAGCTTAAAGGGTCTTTGGTTGGAGGAAGGATTTTAGTTTCACCCTGGTTGTCAGAAGTTACATTTGATTGATCTATGTTTTGCTGATGATCTTTTGCTGTTTTCTAAAGCTACCCCTAAGTCTGCTTACCTCATCAGAAATTATTGGATGATTTTAGTTGAAGATCTGGTTTAACTATCAACCCTTCCAAAATTTCTGTATATATGGGGGGGATCCCTCATGATAAAAGGAGGTTAATCCTCCAGGAGCTAGGTTGTGTGGAAGGTTCTTTCCCTTTCAAATATGTGGGTATTCCATTGGAATCCACTAGCCTTAGCACTCATCATTACTCTCCATTAATTGAGAAAATTCTAGCTAAGGTCAAGCACTGGTCTACTAGATTTCTCAGCTATGTAGGGAGAGTCCAGCTCATTTACTCTGCCCTCTTTGGCATTCAAAACTTTTGGGCCCAAATATTCTTACTCCCTCAATCTGTTATACAAAAAATGGAATCTATTTGCAGAACTTACCTTTGGACAGGGTCTGCTGATAATGGTAGAAAGTCTTTGGTGGCTTGGAAGAATATTTGTCTACCAAAGAAGGAAGGTGGCTTGGGAATCAAAGATCTTCATAGCTAGAACAAGGCAGCAATTGCAAAATTTCTTTGGCAACTGATTCACAACAAAGACAATCTCTGGATCAAATGGGTGCATGAATATTACATCAAAGATCAGGACATATGGTCCTATGAATGTAAGAATCACCATTCCTGGATTTTTAAGAAAGTTATGAAATTGAGATCAGATATTGGCCCTATCCTCAAAACAGATGCAAGTTCTCCAGCTGGGACTTTTTCCACCAGGGATATATATGAAAAAATAAGACCTCGAGGACAGGATGTGGATTGGTTCTACCTTTTGTGGAAACAGGAGGGAGCCCCAAGACACAAATTTATCAGCTGGCTCACTTGTAGAAATGCCCTACTTAAAAAAGAAAAACTTCATGGATGGAAGGTTATTAATAATGCAAGCTGTGAGACATGTGGCAATTCTACAGAAAATATTGACCATGTTATGGTTCAATGCCAAATTGCTAATGAATGCTGGAGACAAATTCTGAACTGGCTAGGATGGTGTCACTGGAGCACTAATTGGATACAAATGTTACCATGGCTCATCAAACATGCCAAGAGAAGACAAGGGAGAGCTGGTTTATTGAGATTGACAGCTTCTGCAGTGCTCTATGAACTCTGGGCTTACAGAAATCAAGTTATCTTTCAAGATAGAAAACTGCAGACCCATGAAAATTGTGAGGAAAATTATGACTCATGTATATATTAGAGTTTATCATTGCAGTAGGTTCAATAAGTATAGGACTAGTTTAGAGAAGCTCGATAGATAAGTCTATCTCTTTTCTTTGTTTCCTGCCTGGTTGTACTATAACTTCCCATTTTGGTTATTAATGAAATTTCTTTAATTACCAAAAAAAAAATAGTTTTAGCAATAGATGTAATTTGTGGATAATAATTTTATTTTGTGGGCATTTCATTTAGTCATAAACATTATTCTATGGACAATACTTTTCATCACACATATCATTTTGTAGTTAATTCTTTTACTCATTCATATAATTGTAGGTGAATTTTACTAATAGATAAATATATGTGAACATTGTAAATTATTCCCAATAGATCACCCATATATATGGGAAAAAAACTTTAGCACAAAGTTTTATCTATAGTTTTGTTACCAAAAAACAAAAGTTAGTAAAAGCCTTTGCCAACTAATAATGTATTGCCAAGTGAACTATTTTGTAGTGAATGTCAAAATGCAAGAAAACAAGGGTTATCTGAACTATTAGGTTTGTCTGGCATGGGATTAAGATGAAGGGGAAAGGGTAGCAATTGCCTTCTTTGACTTTAGCAAACTTGACACCACTACAAAAACAACCATAGACAGTTGTGGAAAACTATAACTAATAGTAGTAACCAACAATCATATAGGCTATAAATGTCTATACTATAGACAATCGTTCAAAACATAACTGTCTATGACAATATACATATAAGTTTGCTCATAAAAATGCACAAAGGAATAGGTAATGATTTTAATTTATAGCTACTTTATAAACTTCATTGTAGATAATGATTTTAAATAAAAATCGTATTCTATTCTTCTAGCATTTTTTTATTACAAAAACTGCATGAACGAATATAGGGCACTTCTAAATTAAAATTTTCCTCTATGATTGACTATAGATGGTGGATTTAAATGAAAGCCATTGTCTATTCCTCTTGCAATTTTTTAAAAACCTCTAGGTAAGGTATAGATAAGAGTTATAGGTAAAAACCTTTATCTATACCATTAGAAAATCTCTTTTTATAAACTTCCCGTTTAGCTATAGATGGTAGTTATAGATTAAAACCTTCGTCTATAACCTCTTTTTTTATAAAGAAAATGGTACCTGCCACCAATACCACATATAAAACATGCTTGCATATATTTGAAACTAAGGCATAATCATTAGTGATGTCTGTGCCATGCATATATACAACTTTAAAGTCTATAAAAAATGATCAAGTATATGCAAGATCATAAATAAAAATTCTCTTTCTTTAATAAAAAATAATCAAGTATACTTGAATATATATACATAACTAATATACAAGCATCAATGATGTCTATATCCCATTGATCAAGACATAGCTAAATCAATAAAATCCTACAAATTCCATCATACATCCATATATCTAAATTAATCAAAAAACTAGCTACAATCAAAGTCAGTATCTAGCTAGTTCAAAGATAAAAGTAAGGATCTAAATGGGGTGGGTATATTAATACCCGTATCCGTACCCGATAAAAAAAATAGTACCCGAATTTGTATCCGTATCAGGATGGGTATCCACTAACATATCTATATCCGTATCTGTTGGATATCCATTACCCAACAAATTATCCATTTACCCATTAACGGATATTATCCGGCGGATAAATCCATTACCCGACGGATAAACCTATTTAAAGTTAAGCCAAATGACTATTTTAACCTTAATTTATGCTATATTTATTTTAAAATTATGGGTAAAGTGGTAATTATATATCAAATAAGTAGGTACGGATAAAGATATGGGTATGGGTACAAATATGGATATTCCATACATATATCCTTAGCCGTTGAGTATTTTTTTATCCTCCATATTCGTATCCGTATCCGTTTATGCATATCCATTTAAGTATCCATTAGATAAAATATATCGGGCTTTGGGTAATATACCCATTTAATGGATCTTTAATAGCATGGAAAATGGGCTTTAGTGATTCGATAATCTTCCTTGGGATTTATTGCTTCATATATTCAATTGAACCTTAATGAAATGTTAACAGGCCTTTGTGCTCTAATGGTTTGGGTCTTGGTTTCTCTATGGATCAAGTGCGAGGATACTATCTAAATTCAATAAAATAATTGGTTTATGTTCATAAAAGTGATTAATTGATGTTTTTTGAGCCTTAGTTCTTGTTTGACCTAAATAGATAATAAAAAATTAATTACTTAAAGCATAAGATCTTGAGTCAAAACTGGTTACAATCGTGGTTAACTACATAAGTATAGGTGTGGTATTCATAGGGTACCCTTCTAGTGTTTTTCTCTTTTGTGATGTTGGGTTTCTCATGTGAAGTTTAAGAGGATCTCATATATTGTATAGGTGTTGGAATATATTTTGCCCCTATAGGGGGTATGTATATCTAAGTAATTAGGTATCCTAGTACTCGGTGATCTAGTTATGTTTCCATGTAGGCCAACTAGGGTTATTACCATTCGTGTACTAGAGTAGTGGTAAAGGTTTCTTTGAGTCTATGTCTTAAATTTAATATAATATATTATTGGTGATCATAATAATGAAATATAATAATCAATGAATATTATATATCCACATGTTCGTATTACAATATTTTATGCTTGATGGCCGAGTTTTCTTCTTCTCAATTGACATCTATATGAAAGAATGTCATTATCTTGGTATTGCATGTTCTATTTCTTTCTTTAAATGGACCTTGTGCATAATTCTATCATTTTAGCATAATTATGTTACTCAGTATGAGATGGTGATTGATATTGCACTTTTATAAACATTTTGTTGCATGTATTTGATGATGATCATGTTGATTTTGAGGAGGTTCCTTAGGTGGAGTGATATAGGTTTATAACTCGGGGTTAGGGCACAGAGTTTTAGTTATTCAATGTTGCACATGTGGTGTTTCTTAGTTTTGGATATATTTTTTGGATTCTTAATCTATTTTTTTCCTTTTATTTTTTTCCTATGCGTTGTATTATCTGGAGCATGAACTCTGTACTCTATTCTTATGTTTAATTTATTTAAATCTTTTTCTAGTTCTAGTTATTTCTGTAAGTGTGATTTATTGTTTGCAAACGTTTAATCCTTGCACTTAGCCATGCCTTCTATGCATGCCATGCACATGCACGTATACGCCTAGTAGCTTGTATAGTACGTTTCATGTATTACTAGCAATGTAACCATCAATTTGTCTTCAATTTTATGGGCTACCCTTTTTAAATGAAAAAAAATTGGTTCCATAATGATGAATGCCAATTCTTGAGTGTTTTCTCCTGCATCATTCTCCCCTTGTTGATTTGAATTTGCATCGCTATAATAAGGGCTAATGTCTCTAATATTAAATGTCCTTGATACCCCACCATATGAATATGGCAAATCTAGCTCATAAGCACTTTCCCCAAACTTTTATAGAACTTTGAAAGGACCATATACCTTTAACATAAGCTTATTTTTCCTTAGAATAGGAAATCTCTCCTTCCTCAAGTGCAACCACACCAAATCTCCCAATTGAAAAACATGTTGACTCATATGCTTGTTTGCTCTTATCTTGTATACTTCATTCACTTTCTCAATAATGTGCTTGATTTGTTGATGAAGTTTTCAAAATAACTCCACTTTATCTTGTGCCTCATAACTCTTCAACATCTCAAATCCCAAAAGCTTTGCATCCTTCATGGTAAGTACCATTGTCCTCCTAGATAATGCATCCACCACAACATTCTCTTTGCCACCCACATGTCTGGTAGAGAACATATATATTTTCAATAAGCTTATCCACTTAGAATATCTTGGAATCACCTTATTTTGACCATATAGATACTTCAAACACTCATGATCCAAGTGAAGTACAAAATGCTTGGGTCTCAAGTAATAACTCCATGTCTTCAAACAACACACAATAGCATAGAACTCTTTATCATAGGTTGAATAACTAAGTCTTGCACCATTAAAATTTTCACTAAAGAATGTAATTGGTTTCCTTTCTTTTGAAAGTACACCCTTAATACATACCCCACTAGCATCGCAGGTTACTTCAAACAATTTATCAAAACAAGGTAAAGATAATACCGGTATGTTTGAGAGCTTTGTATTCAAGTCTTCAACAGCCTTTGCCACTTGATCATTCCAATGGAACTCTCCTTTCTTCATCAATTGTGTGATAGGTGTTGTAATGGTAGAGAAGTCTTTATTGAATCACCTATGGAATGAGGCCAACCCATGGAAACTTTGCACTTTTTGGACGTTAGTAGGAATAGGCCACATTTACGTAGCTTCCACCTTTGACAGATCAACTCTAATACCTTCTCCAATGATAATATAACCAAGGAAAACCATCCTCTCCATCATAAAATCACATTTCTATAACTTACCATAGAGCTTCACCTCTCTAAGCTTGTCAAATATCCTCTTTAAGTGTTGTATGTGCTCGAACTCACCATTGCTATATGCCAAGATATCATCAAGCTAAACAACAACAAATAATCTAAGGAAGGGTCTAAGTACCTTGGTTATTAATCTCATGAAGGAACTTGGTGCATTATATATCCCAAATGGAACCACCAAGCACTCATACAACCCATACTTAGTCTTGAAGGTTGTCTTCCACTCATCCCCTTCCCTTATATTCACTTGATGACAGATACTCCTAAGATCAAGCTTTGTGAACACCTTTGTAATATGCTATTCATCTAACATGTCATGAAATCTTGGCATCAGAAATCTATACTTGATTTTGATGTTGTTGATTGCTCTCAAATCAATACACATTCTCCACGTACCATCCTTTTTAGGCACCAACAAATCTAGAACATTGCATCAATTCATACTCTTCTGAATATAGCCTCGATCCAACAACTCTTTCACTTGTCTTTCTAGCTCCTTAGCCTCCTCCGTATTGCACCTATAAGCTGTATTTTTTGGTAATGGGACTCCTGGTATAAGATAAATAGCGTGCTCAATACCTCTCAAAGGAGGTAGCCTAATTTGCAACTCATCCATAAAAAACATCGACATACTCTCTTAATACTTATTGTAATTTTGGATCCATATTAGCATTCTCCCCTCATTGGGCTTCCTTTACCACCAATGCGTAGCATATCTCATCATCTTTGATAGCTTCGATCATCTCACACTACTTAAGGATCAACAACTCCTTGCTACTCTTCTTTCTTCCCCTCCTACACTAGACATCTTCCTTCTTTTTTTCTTCCTTTTTTTGTTGCGTGCTCTCGGTTCCTTTCCCATTTTCATTTCTCAAAACCGAATCCTCCCCATCTAGATTAAGTTTTAGCCTAAACTTCTTTTGGCCCTTGCACACCACATACTCATTAAGGACTCCATCATGCACAACCTTCCTATCAAATTGCTAGGGCCTCCCCAAAAAAATGTGACAAGAATCCATAGGTAGAATATCACATAAAACATTGTCAAAATAATTTCCGATCTTAAAAGATATAAGAGTTTGTTTGGTTACCCTTACACATTTGTCTTTGTTCACCCATTGGAGTGAATATGGTCTTAAATGACCCATGATCTCCAAACCGAGCTTGTTCACCATCTTCTCACTAGCGCATGAGCCATTATCAGTGATGATTTTATACACTTTGTCACCAACTATAAACTTGTCCTTAAAAATATTCTCCCTTTGAGTAAGTAGAGGTTGTTGTTGTACTTGGAGAACCCTTTGCAACACATAAGAATTCACTTTCCCCTCTTCAAAAGCATCTTCTAAGCTATCACTTTCTTCTTCAAGGTCTCCATCAAGATCTTCATTCTCATCACAAGCCTCCATACTTGCTATCTCCTTTAAAGTCAATGCCCTTTGGTTTAGACAATCCTAAGCAAAGTGACTATAACTTCTACACTTGAAGCATTTCTTGGTCATCTTATCAACCACTTTATCCTTGCCCTTTTCTTCATGAGTGAACCTTCTAACATTTTGTTGATTTGTGGCTTCGACACCCCTTTGAAAGTCGAACCATATGAAGCATTAGTTAACTTGTTTAGTGGCTTTATTCTCTTCGATTGTCTTTCAAACTTTATTGCTAACTTGGCTAGGTCTTCAAACACTTCATAAGAATACACCTCCACCTTCTCTCTAAGATTCATATTTATCCCTCCAATGAATCGTGCACACCTTTGTTCTTCTCTTTCTTGGATATCAACAATAAAGCTAATATTTCAAACTCTTTAATGTATTCCTCAACTCCAATCAACCCTTGCCTCAAAGTATTCATCTTTATGAAATTATCTTTCTCATATTCTTGAGGCACAAATTTCTTCTTCAAATGTTTTTTTTTTAAATTTTTCCCATGACCTAATTTTTTTATTTTCCTTCTCTCTCCCTTCTCCTATTCAAATTAGCGTACCACACTCTAGCAAATTTCTTAAACTTTAATATTGCTATTTGGCATCTCTTCTCATCATCAATATCTTTATACTAGCTAAAAGGTATAACTTCTCAAAAGATACCTAGCTAAAAGATAATAGAATATAGAATATGTTAAAAGATGCTAGAATATAGAATATTCTTTATAAAGGTAGATTTATGATACTTTATTCTCTAGCTAATCTATAACTCTAATAATAAATAAATTAATTAATTAACTAAATCCACCAATGTGCACATCTAAGATGCATATTATTTCCCCTCATGCACGTAGCCTTGCCCTCCATGCATGCCAAATACATGCACGTATACGTCTAGTAGCTTGTATGGTACGATTCATCTATTACCAGTAATGTAACCATCCGTTTGTCTTCAATTTTGTGGGAGATCCTTTCTAAATGAAAAGTAATTGGTTCCATAATAATGAATGCCAATTTTTTTTTATTTTTTTCTCATGCATTATGTGAACTGGCCTTGAAGGCTGCACCATCAACCTTTGAGCACAATCACGAGGTTGCTTGGCAACACTCAAAACTCCTATGACCATGCTTTCCATAGTTGTTTCACTGACCTAAATGAGTTTCATAATCCTTCCTTGGGTGAACACATTCGTAACGCTTATAATGGTAGTATATGGTTTGAACCTACCCATCTCTACTATGTAATCCACTTTGATTCCCTGTTGCTAACCACTATAATATTTTGTTCGAGGTTAAACCCTATAGTCGTTATCTTAGTCCTTTAGATTCCTCTTGTTTCTCAAATTCTAACTACCATGGACCTATATTTCCTTCATGATTTTACTCGCCTTTTCAAATATGTCAAAGATTTTGTGGGAAGGAATAACTTGACATCAACTCCTAACTATAGACCATCGGCCTCATCTCAAATCGATGCATCTTCATCTCCCCATCTTCAGTAACCTCTAGTGTAAAATAGATCAAGTTTGTGAATTCCATATAATACTACTTAATTGTAGAAGAACCCTAGTGAAGCACCATAAAGAAATCATATAATCCTATCATGAAACTAGTCAAACAAAAACAATCCCTCATCCTTTATAGTATGTGCACCTAAATTTAGATGGGTGCACTTGATACCTGATGATTACGTTACCAATCATTAGCATGACCCTTCAAGAAGTAAGAGACCACCTTCACCCTCCTTTCTAGTGGAAATTATGAAGCTTCAAAGATCTTCAAAAGCTCTCAAATCTAATGTTATAAGGCTAATGGGTCCTTAGTACCCATAAACGTTAGTGGTGAGTATGATTGTGTCTTAAAAATATAATCCTATTATGAAGTTGGTATGAGAATTTGAATCAAAATTTGAAAATGTGGTGGAGGTGAGGCCTAATGCAAATATCTCTTTTCCATAGAAATAAGAATATCCACTATACGTGGCAATCTTATGTTTTAGTTCATGAACCACTTGGATGGGGACAATGAAGGGTTAAACACACAATTCAAGCCTATTCTGAAAAAACCTACACTAATAAAAAATTCCTAAGGAAGGAGTAATTAATTACTCATATCAAATATTCAATAAACCAAAAGCTAATAATAAATCCTGATCAAACCCAATCCGCACTTACTCATAAGATCAATCATGGTTTCAAACACTGAGAGAGAGAAGTGACTCATTTTATGATATTTACCAAGTTCACAGCAAAAAGATCTAATACTAACTTGCAACACCCTCATTTTTGGAACTTAACAATTTAATTAGGAAGGGATATTTACAAAAGTTAAAAAATTTAAAATGAATGGTGTTACCACCATACGTAGCATAAGTCCAATCTCCATCACCGTTCTTATACTAGGTGTTAAGGTTAAAATATTTCTCTGCTTAATTTTAACAAGAACAAATTATAAGAAACATATTTGAGATTACATTTTAGATTATCGTTGGTCCAATATTGAAAAAGATCAGACAAAAGAGCAAAAAAAAAAACATATACAAATATGGGAGACACAAGAGTCCAAGGGATATCTGAATGAAAGATATTTTAGCGGACACCAAATAGTTCTAACTCTTAAACCTAAACATTTGTATGCTCTAGTTAAACCCTCAAAGTATACCTAAAAGGTCATTAACACCCATTCAATACTAAGGGGACCATAAAAATGTAATTCATTAGTATAATGGTTCTAATTAAACCACTATATAATACTAAACATGAGAATGTGACATAGAGTACATAGAATGTAACACAAAAATTAGGACATAACACATCATGGAGTACATGCTATAACTTAATACCATAATCATGTGATAAATCATACCATACTATTTCCCATTTACTCATCACATCATACTTAACTATATCATAACCATTTCAGTAAACTAACACATACCAAGGGTATCCCCCATTGGAACCATCAAGCCATACATAAGCATATCCAAATAGTATATAGAGGCAACTACCAAACTAACATACCAAACCTAATATAATTGAATAACCATACAAGAGCTACTTTGTTTTTAATTTATTCGAGGGGATAAAAAAGAAAACTTGGAAAAATGAAATACACCAATCATATTGTCATACAAGGAAACATAATACCTCAATTATACTAGTGAACCAATGCAATACATCTCCCTCTTATCTAAGACATGTAATCCTTAAGTATGTATACACTATAAGGAGTTTCAAGAACTAATTAGAGTATAATAAGGAATTAGCCAAAATTTTGATGCAGCTGATAAAACCATTAAACCGAATCAAGGAAACTTACCTTGTCTGTAGGGTTTTTAATCCTAAAGAGCAAACAATTAACAAAATTTGAAATCTTTTACTTTAAATATTAATATTTTATTAAAAGGACCACTAACTACACATAAGACACATTAAATAACAACTCTATACCTAACTGTTTCCCTCTAATTCTAATTATTCTAGGCCAATCATAAATAAAAGTTGAATATATAAGGTGAATCACACAAGCCAAGGTTAAGGTATAAGATCAAACCTAAATTTAAACCCATAAAATATCATAAAGTTGTTCTAGGGGAATATGTCAGTAAACAAACTAGATGGTTGATCTAGGACCCCAAATCTGAATAACAACATTGAAATAGAGGGACCAATCAACTAATATAAGGGTAACTAGTTGGTTGGTTGCCCTCACTAGTTGATTGCATCTAAAATAGAGGCAATAGAAATTACTCAGTTTTTGGAATATTCATCAATGTCCAATGGAATATTTAATGGTTATCAATAGCATATTCACTTAAGTTCCAAAAAGTTTAAAAACATGTTAAAATCATGTAAGTGATTCTCTAATCCAATTTTCATGCTTAACATACATAATAATTTAGGGTATAAAATTTACAATCATGTTGGAAAATAATCATGGCACATGTAAAATGGAATTTAGGCATGTACAGTATACCAATATTAAATCATGAAAGACTAGCCCTATATATGCTCAAATCTCACCCTATTATGTATCAAAATTCAAGTAAAACTTGTAAAGAATTTAATGGTAAGAGAAAAGTAGGCTTTAATGTGGACTATAATGTCCTTGGCACAACCATCCCAACAACACATGCATAATTATTCTACAACTTAAAATCTTTTCTAACATGTTATTACACGTATAATAAAATACCTATTCAAAGCATGCTCGAAAATATTATTTCACGCTAGCATACTCAATGAAAGATTGCTACATATAAAAAATAAATGCATATATTTTGAAAATAAAAAAAAGCATGATCATACTTAATCACACAAAGCAAAACCCTTATATGTTATCAAAATAATTTCACACATTTAGTAAAATCAAATGGATTACCTCACTTCCAATATAATAACACACAAAAAAAAGAACCACCAACAACCCTAGCCTCCCACTAATATTACTTTATCTCCTTAAAAAACCCAATAAAATTAGAATCTCACATATAAAAATAAAAAGGCATCAATAAAAATTTACCAAGACCAAACAAAAAAAAGAGTCATAATATATAACATACTAAAGAGGAAGAAAATAAGAGCAACTCTTTAACGTTATCCCAATTATAACACCCTTATATTTGGAGAAAATATAGCAGAGCTAGATAAAGGATTAAGAGAAAAATCTAAGTAAAGAAATGGAAGAATAAGAAAGGATGAGTTTCATTTTCTACAAAATGGATGGCAAAAAGTGTTCATCAACACTTAGGTAAATCAAAGAGAAGGGAATAGAGAGGAGAAACATATAAGGAAGAATGAATAAAGAACAAGGTAAATAGATTGCAAAAGGATGTTGGAGGCTCCAAAATATTATAGGAGAGAGGTAGAGGTTCACATGCTCAACTCTTGAATGAAAAAGGTGATAGGAGAATGTATGGTGCATAAGTGAGTAGGTGGGAGGAATTGTGAGGTGAATTTTGGGTAAAAACTTGGTTTAAGGGAATAGAAAAATCAATGACGTGATTTCAAAATGAGGTGAGGCCTAAGGAGGACCCACAATGTAAAATAGTTGACGCTAAAAGTCAAATTATATAAAAAAAATTGTATGAAGAATAAACTCAATGATGCCCAATAAATTGTTGGTTGTTTGCTTAAGCCCCTTGAATCACTCGTCTCTGCACCAATGCTCAATTGTGCATCCTGGTCTACAGTTAACCTTAAAAAAAAAATTTCTATCATTTTGAACTTAATTAAGCTAATAAAGCTCACCCCATCCATTCACACATAAAATAAAACATTCGACATACATTTTTCGCCTGTAATTTGTATGATCGAGTTCACAAAACATATCAAGTTTCACTTAAATTCTCAATTAGGGTTTGTAGGAATCCATGTGTTACAATTATTGTATCCTTTCAATTAAATTAAAATGGAAGTACCTCTTTTGTGGCAATTTAATTGGATTAGATTTAGTATGTTGGTTCGGTAGTTTCCATCATGCACTACCTTTGATTTATTGGATTAGATTTTTTGCAGTAGTTTAATAATTGTCTCTATGCATGACCTTTGAGTTATTGGAATTGAATTTGGTACACTGGTTTGGTAGTTTCCTCTATGTACTGTTTTTGATTTATTGAAAGTGTTTTGGTAGACTAGTTGGTAATTATCTTAGTCTATTACTCTTTATGTTTATGAGTGGTATTATGGTTATTTCAGATACGGTTATGTTTGGCTTTTGTGGTTCCCTTTTTAGATATCCATAGTATGTGTTATTTTAATGAATTGGTTGTAATATAGTTAAGTTTGATGTGATGATCATGATGTCTATAGTATGACATGATTTATAGCATGATTATTGTATTTAGCTATTGCATGTACTCTTTGATGTGTTTACATCATATATTTCATTTTACCTTCAATGTGCTCCATACGACCTTTGCATTTTAGTGTTATATAGTTGTTTATTTAGTACTATTGTACTAATGGGCTACATTCCATGATCCCTTACCTATGTAATGAATAATCTTAACCTTATAAGAGTATATTTGAAGGTCTCACTAGTGACAACTTTGGTTGGTTCAATGTGTTTAGGATTATTTGGTGCATTGAATTGTTCTTATTATTGTCTTTTTTGGGAATTGTTCTTATTATTGTCTTTTTTGGGACATCAAGTGTTGTAAATATTTATCCTTATTATCTTTAATATCTCTCTTCCACTCTTGTTGGTTTCTCGTTGGTTTTGTCTCAACCTTAGATTAAGAGTTGGCCATACTTAAATATTATGTTTCAGTTGTTTTTCCATTTATATGACATGGATTAGATATTGTTCATACTTATCTCCGTGTTGGATGCGACGGTAATACCTAATATTTTATGTAATTGCATCTACTAAAATAAAATAAATTTGTAAATTTAAGGGTGTTATATAAATGTTTAAACTTTATTTCCACTAATAAATAATATTTTAAGATATTTAATTTTATGTAATTTTGTTCATTTTCATTTGTGCCTTAATATAAAAAAGTATACACGTTTATGTATTAATGGTAATAAAGTATAAATATTTATGCCTTAATTTTTTTAATTTGTTAAAACATTTATACTTAATGGAAATAAAAGTTAAACATTTGTGTATTTATGGAAAATTCAAAAATGTTTATGTCTTACGAGAACAAACTCAAAATATTTATGTCATTAAATATACAATTGTCTATACTATAACGTTTTTTTGCTAACATTACTGCTCTATATAATGAGTTTCATACTCATAAATATTTTCTAAAATTATTTTTTTGGATAGGACTTTCAGGCTCATCTCTAACCACAAGAACTTACTTCGAGTGTCTAAGAATCTATTAGAAAGATCCATTTACTAACTTATAAATGAATTGATATAACATTATACAAATTCAAATTTCTCCAAAATTTATCCCTAATGTAATTCACACTAAGTACTTGTTGTAATATCATTTATATGGATATTAGGGATCATCTTCAGGTAAATGAGGGTAAATATTATACCTAATGCTGTATAAATACACTGGGCATACCAAATGGGTTGGAGGTTCCAAATGAAATTTGAAACCGCTAATAGTTTGCTAGCTAAGATCTATGCCCTCAGAGATACCAGTCAACTTGCCAAAATACTAAGGATTAGATACACTATGGGTGAATGTGATGCTTTGTAGGTTTTTCTTTTTTTAAAATCTTGTCAACCTTCTCAATCAATTTCTTTTTTGTATCATTTTGGGGCGTAAAAAATTAAGGATGAAATACATGCAAAGGGATGGGAACATAAATAAATTGGCTAATATGGTGATATTGTGGTAGTAGATTGCATATTATTTGATTTATGTTCTTCTCTTATTTTAGATACTTTGTTACATGACTACACGGGATTGTATCTCAAGAATTATACAAAGTACTTTCTAATTTATACATTTCTATATTATCAAAAAAATATATATTATGTTGTGCATGTAGTGCATGGATATAGCTTTTTGTGTACATGAAAAATATAAGGATTATATGCAATAATATATTTAAAGGTATAAACATTAAGGGTTTGTTTATATAAAGGTGTAAATATTTTTTTTATAAAGAAATAAAGACTTAAACTTTGTTCTCATTAAGATAAAATATTTTTAAAATTTAATTTGTAGATAACTCAAGTAATTTTTATTCATGCTTTTATTGGAACAAAATCTAAATATTTGTGTCTTAATAGAAATAAAATTTAAATATTTATGCCTAATATTTTTCTTATTATTAACATATCTATATCTTAATAATAATAAAATTTAATTTTTTATATTTTTTATATTTTTTATAAAAAAATTTAAAATATGTACACTTTTTTTAAGAATAAATCATGAACATTTATACTTTTTAATACCCTTTTATTAGATTATATATATGGTTGAGTTTCATACCAATATATAAATCATTGGTAAGTTTTCCAAAAAAAACAAAGAAGGAAAGGAAGTTATGCATGAAAAATATAGGGTCTTTTTATATGGATGTTAGTAAGTTTCTAAATAGAAAACAAATGGTAAGTATTTGATTATATTACCTTCACCCTATTTAAAGCCTATTATCACCCTCTCTTCTCTCTTCTCCCTCTTTTTAAATTTTCATTCTTCATCACACCTCCCCCCTTTATGCTGCTCTATTTTCACCACATAATACTAACTTATAAAATTTATCCTAAATATGAATAAGAAGACTGTGAAGAGGATTTAGGAGAAGAATGAAAAAGTTACAAATACTCTCAGGTACATTATCATGTTTGTTTGCGTGAATAACTTTGTGTTTATGAGTGTTTCCCTTAGCCTAACGTGAATATTTAATGCTGCACCCCCTCTCAATGTGGATGGATAATGTTTTAAGTCCCTTTGAGTGTGACCTTATAATGCTACAAGTCCTCCTAAGCCTGAAGTTCAAACACTGAACACCCCACCAGCGTGAATGGCCAACATTGAACCCTCTAACCCAGTGTGAGGTGGTCATGCTGATACTTCACTCTAGTGTTCAACTCTATCCCAGAATTATATATTATGATTTAACTATTATGATGGTTATGAACACCATTTTAATTCATTACCTATTACCATATTTGTAGGATCAATTTATGGGTTATCATTATCAAAGATTTTTCATGATAGATTAGGTATTTTCTAATCATGATGATCTTGTACCATAGGTGTGTGATATTGGTCGAAGTCGTATGATGGTTTGAATCATTAAAGGTTTTAAGAAAGGAAATGGTAGAGGAGCTAGTAGCCTATTAGTTATATGCAAAAGAAGGGGTACATATGTACGTACTAGATCTATGGAGGGTGATAGTGTATGAAACACATCTTAAAAAAAGTGATTGTCCTTTCAAGGTTATCGGTGTTGAAAATACATATGGAGGATGGGAAGTACTTTTTAATAATGGAACACACAATCATGATTTATAAAATACTCTTAAATGTCATGCTTTTGTAGTAAGGCTATTTAAACACCAATTTACTATAAATTCACTCATTATTAGACATGAAACATTGTAACATTAGAGGATCACTTCAGAGACAACGGTTTAATGTTCCTCATCATGCTACTAGTGTAACTTATGACAATTTTAGAGGGTATGTATCTTTTTTTGCATTAGAATTAATCAACAAAGAGTATAAAAGAAGTAATGATGTAGACATTGATGAAGTGTTATGTGGATGTTCCATGCGTTAAATACATGTCATACCATGTACCCATGAAATAAATCCTTATATACATGATTTTATTTCTATCTCCATATCATCTATCCATCCTTTTTGGAAGAAGCTTGATATAGATTTCCTAATTAGTCCACCAACAACACTTGATTTGATCGAAGTTGTACCTTATTTACTATATGTTTCCATGAAAGATGTTCTAAGCCATCCACCTACAATACAAAATTAATTGACTAGAGAGATATTTAATATTGTTATTCCTCAAAGAACACCACTCTAAGAGCCAAAAAGAATGGAAACGATGGGGTTATCTAAGGCAAAACTCCACTACATAGGATAAACCTAGTTGAGAGTACACAAACCAAAGGTATTCAAGCCATTCTCCATCAATTGAAGGTGGAGTTAGGTCATCTTCGAGGTGAGTTCGTGGTTGAGGTCGTGGGAAAGGGAAACAACCATCCTTTATGTCCGATATGTCATTAGGCTCGATATAATTCCCATATATAAGATAATTAGATCGACATGTAATACCATATATTCATAGCTGGTATAATGTGCAGGAAGATGGGAATTGTGGCTTTAGAGCATTAGCATATTATATGTTTGGAGATGAGAATGAGTGGGTTAGAATCCATATTGACCTATAGCACAAGGTTCAGGCATGTCATCAGCTCTATGACATTGTGTTTCAATATATGACCATGGACCAACTCCTTCATAATATTGCTCACTGGGAAGGGTATGCTCCACAGACACACTATATGGAAATGTCAGATATTGGTTATGTAATTGCTACTTGATATAATGTGCTGCTTGTATGATTGTCTCATGCTAATACTTCATTTCTTCCATTAGTGGCACAACATGATACGTAGGGCTATGAAAGTGAAGTGTGCATATGTTTCTTGATGGAACATGCACACCACATAAAAATATGTATTTAATTATGTCTTATTCAACTGTTATAATCAATGTGTAGCAAATTTTTATAATAATTTATTATGTAGGTACAACTATTAGAACATTTTCCACTACCACTGGTGAATGTGAGGTGGTGAGTATGACATGATACTAGTGCCCCAGGATGGACAACATTATATCAATCAAGGTTGGGACTATGGTTAGGGTTAAATAATGACGACACACATGAGATGGAACTAATTTCTTTATCTTTAAACTGACATTAATGATTATTTGAAGGATTTGATGTTCCCTTATATCTTTATATCATTATCTTATTTGTTTTTGAATTTTAAAATATGTAAACAAAACATGCATCAATGTTTGAAAATGTAATAAATGAGTACCATACATATGTGAAATATCACTAAAAAACACACACAAAACAAATCAAGCAGCATGACCATACCTAGGGCTATGTAGAAAAACTAGGATCCGAAAAACCGATTCGGTATACGAAAAAATCGATCCAAAATTTTGGATATCCAATCCAGTTTTTGAAAATCGGAGTAGATATCCGATCCGATTTTTTAGTGGATAATTCGATCCGCCAAAAATATCCGGTTTTAAGAATAAGCCAATTATATTTAGGCATAATTTAATTTATAATCTGATTTTTTTCTTTCAATATTCAAGTTTGGATCATTTTTTTTACTATAGTACATAAGTCCAAAAATAATTTACTACGCTAAAGTCTAAAATAAACATCCACACTCTACAAACAGTCAAATAGGTCACGACCCACACACATGCAAGCACCCAGACTAGAAAAAAAAACTTCTAAATTTGCTGAGCCTTTTAACTTAAGTCGTTCCACGATTCTAGAGCATCATTGTTCACAAATCTTGATCACTAATTTTTGTGGATATGATTAATCATGTATTATATCTTTTTGTACGCAGGTTGAATAATTAAACAAGTGTTTTGGTAGAAACAAATTTTAGTTATAGATTATATATGTAAATTTAATAATCAGATTTTTTTTTAATACTTGGATATATCCAAAATCCGATATGATATTTCAGATATCTGGAGTATTCGGATGTGGACTCGGATATAGGATATCAAATATCCGGTCGGATCAGATATCTAAAAAAATATCCGTTCGGCTGCGGATATCCGACAATGTACACCCCTAACCATAACCACACCCACACTCTCTTACAGTAACTCATAACTGGCGAACAATGGTCTCAATACAAGCTTGTTGTTGTCCATAATCTGGGTGTGGTTCACCCCTCTAGTAAATACGATGGATAGTTGTTGATGCTATAGCAAGATATCTATCAACTGTAATTTCATCATCCTCATTATGTTGTAGGAACATATATTGCTCTGTCATTTGTATCATATATCAATGAGTCACAATTATATACCACTCTATGTAATCATCATCAGTATACCATGGGTCCACTATTGGAGGCCTAAAAATATGTGGGTCAAGTAGGTGCTCATGCTACACGCTCCATTATGCAAGCATGTGATGATAATGAACTTTATATCTCCTTGGGTTGGGTCCTCTATATACTTTGCCTGTCTTCCTGATAGAATCATGCGGGATCAATTGTGTAAACCTGAACTAAAGGGTAGCTCGCTTTGGCATACACGATTCTATAACACTCATATAATATATATTACCATGAAATAGTGTAACACCCCAAAATTTACTAATTTCTTTTAAAGTGGAATAATTTAAAATTTAAAACCTGTGAATTCTGAAGATGTTACCGCCACACCTAGTACCAAACCAATTCTTTCCGACTGTTTCAGTACCAAGTGCTAAGGTTAAGAAAAGATTGACATTAAACTCAAACCATGAGTTCATAAAAGAACTAGAAAGATCATATATCAAAAATCAGAGTACGGGTAAAGAACTATAATTCATATCCAAAAGAGATATAAGCTTACAACCGATAAAATTTTCATTTAAAATACTCAATATAAGTAATGAATCAAAAATGGTAAATTCGATACAAAGGAAATAACATAAGGAAATAAAATAACAAGAAGAGTGAATGTGGCCATGACACTCTCAAACTTTGAGCCAACCACAAGCTCAACACTCAGCCCTGCCTGATGTCTCTCCCACCTTCACAAAGTCAGAATGACCTACTACTCATGGGAATTAGTACACTAAGTATTGAGTAAGGTAACAGATTCACTAAGGCCAACACATAAAATCACATAAACCATGTAGAAGAATAAAAAAAACATATCGACCATCATGATAACATAATATCGTACAATCATTTGGGTAGATACATAAAGGCCCATTTTATAGTCCGGAATAATTACTTAATCAATCTCTTATCGGAAATCATTTCACACCATGCTTTTTATCAAATCCATGCGAGTACAGGAACCTCCCACTATTTAAGCCGGTGGCTCGGTCACTTATAGGGTATCATGTCCTAACTACTATTATAGCCGGTGGATCGGTCACTTATATGGTAAGAACCTAAATCATTATTTCTTACCGGTGGATCGGTTTAGTTACTGCTCGCATAGTGTTCCGCTGTAAGTAATTAATATCTTTTATGTGCCTTAGTAAAACTCCAGTTTGTGTTTATCGAGCACGGGATCTCCCACTATTATAGCCGATGGGTCGGTCACATATAGGGCGTCCTACCCTAACCACTATTATTTGCTGGTAGATTGGCTGGCCCCGGCTCAATAATCTTCCACTTTACGTAATTAATGTCTTAAGTATCTTATTCAGAAGCTTTCACCCTAGACATGCATAAATCACTCTCTTTACACTTATGCTTCAACTTACCCATATCATATTATAAGAACCCTGCACCTCCTAAATTGTCTAACAACCTTTCCTCTATACTCATACTCACACTAGAACTCCAACACCGAAATATGTGGGTCAAGGCCCACTACTGCACACCTCCAAGTCCACTTATTTCCTAACCCTAGGTTTTACCCAGAAACCCTAATTTAGGCCTAAGTGGCCCATCCTACTCCACTTCTTACGACCCAAGACATTTTAACACCCCATTTTTCACAACCCATAGATCCCATATTCATCATCATACTTTATTCACCAAGTACACACATGTTACCACCGAACCCTAGTTAGCTATATCAAACCCTAGTTAACCACTCCAAACCCTATTTATCCACAACCAACCATAGTTAACCACTCCAAACCCTAGTTAACCACAACAAACCATAATTAACCACTAAAAACCTTAGTTAACCACAACAAACCATAATTGGCCATTCCAACCTTTGTTAATCACAACAACCCATAGTTAATCACTTCAAACCCTAACTCAGTCTCCTCCATACCCTTATACTGTCCTATGTACTATTTTTTACGCAAAACTTTCAAACACCCAAATAACTCTTCTATTACCTTCCTTACATCCCAAGTCAACTTTTCATACGTAAACTTTACTCCCATGCATACGCTAACATTCCCATGCAAACCTTCAAACTTTCTCATGCAAAACCCTAAATCCATCCATACAAAACCTTATAGTCCTCTATGCAAAATCTTAGATTCCTTCATATAGAACACTAGACTCTTCCATACAAAATTCAAGATTCATCCATACTAACTCTAGGTTCAATCTATGCAAAACCCTAGATTATATCCTCCCATACAACACCATAGAATCTGCCATGTAAAACCCTAAGTCTATCCATACAAAACCCTAGTTTAGATTCTCCCATGCAACACCATAAAATCTGCCATGTAAAACCCTAAGTCCATCCATACAAAACATAGATTAGATTCTCCCACACAAAACCTTAAATTTTCCATTTTATTCTTCCACTCATGGATCATTAAAATACTTAGGTCAACTCACATCCCTTGGTCAACTTATTCCCTTATTGTCAACTTACTACCCTTAGTCAATTCCCCCCTTTTAGTCAACTTACTTCCCTTGGTCAACTTCCTTCTCTTTTAGTCCACTTACTTCCCTTGGTCAAATTCTTTCCCCATTCTCATTTTTTATCCTTCCCCCCACACAAATCACATTAACATCCTCACATGCCTGTCCTACAAGGTCACAACACTTAACATCACATACCACAATATTTCATCACATACACATAGTACATATGCCACATAATAGCACAGAAACATACGTCAATTCCATGTCATACCATATACAAAATAATTATAATGTTAACCATAAGATACAACACATATGGAGCATATAATGCACATCAACACACATAAGGCCTTAGTTACACCCTTACCTAAAATGACACCAGTCTTGGAGCACGCTCCTACGCTCCTTAGGGCTTTGACTAGTCTCACTTATATGAGGGAAAAGCTAAAATTAGATTCCCTCCTACCAAAAATAATATTACTTATTAATTTATTCTAAGACTAGGTTTTTGATAATAAAATAACATATTAATAATAATGACATTAACTAATTACTAATTTTGCTTAAGATATAAGAATAATAGTAATATTATAAAAGTTGATAATAAAAGGTTGAAGACTTTATCCTAATAATAATAATAATAAAGATACTAAAAATAATAACAATGATAATATTAATAATAGTAAAAAAATAATAATAACAATAATCATACTAAAAATAGTAATAACAATAATAATATGATTGAAATACATGGTGGAGTAAGGGCTTCAACCCTTCACCAAAATGATGCTAATAATAACTTTAGAACATTATTAATATAAATAGTAATATTAATAATAATATAAATTACAAAATAACAACAACAACAACACCACCACCACCACCACCACCACCACCACCACCACCACCACCAACAACAACAATAATAATAATAACAACAACAACAACAACAACAACAACAACAACAACAATAACATTAACAATAACAATAATAATGATAATAACATAAACCTAGAGTAATATAGGGTAGGGTTGAAAACCCTACCCTAAAATAGTAAAAGTACCATTAGTAATAATAATATTAATATTAATACATATTACTTATAATAATAATAATGATAACAATAACAAAAATAATAATAAAATAATAATATTCATACATATTACTTACAATAATAATAATAATAATAATAATAATAATATATTAGTGATAATAATAATAATAACAATAATAAATAAAATAAAACTCATAATAATACTAATAATATTAATAATACTAATACTAATAATCTAATAAGTCAAATAGGGTATTGGCCCTAATAAGAAATAATAATAATAATAATATTGAACCTAATAATAATAATAATAATAATAATAATAATATTAATGCATAATAATTATAATAATAATAATATTTGAATAATAGGTTAAAAATTGAAATAAAATAAAATAAGCTTGATTAAATAGAAAAGAAAGGTTGAGAGGGTTTAGGATTCTACCTTAGGCTGGTGGAGATGGGTGGCACAGACGGTGGTTCATAGAGGTGGGGGTGGTGGCCGGAAAAAGAGAAGAAAATGGAAAAAGTTGAGGGTTGGGAAGAAGATAGGTAGAAGGAGGGTGGAAATAGGGTGATTATGGTTGTCTAGAAGGAGAGGAACAGAATGAGGGTGGCGACACAACCAAAGGTGGCGGTGCATGGCGACGGTGGCGACCGAATAGGGAAGAAGAAGAGAAAGAGAGGAGGAGAGGGAGGAAGAGGAAAAGAAAGGTAGGGAAAGGTACAGGGTGCTCTGCAGAATAGATTGGGAGGTGAATGAGGCAGTGGCAGCGGTGGTAGTGGTGGCGGACGATGGCGCGAAGGGTGGTAGAGGTGGAAGGAAAAGCTGATTGGGAAGTAAACTTTGCATAGCCGGGGGTGGCTTATGTAGGGAAAATCGAGGGAGATGAGTGGTATAGTTACTTAGAGGGCGGTGTAGGGAAGACTTAGGTAGGTAGAAAAGGAGGCATAGTTGGCCGACGACGGCAAACAAAGTGTCTAAAGGGGCATCAGTGCAAGGGGTAAAATGTTTTTGGGTTGAAATCAAAAGCTCGAACAGGGCTAATTATGGGGGTATTTATAGAGTTTATAGGAGAGGGTAGGGTTCTGTGGGTCGGTGAGGGGGTAATGCAAGTAGGGTTAGGGTAGTCGGCGGCGATGGTTGGTCGGTGGAATTCAAATTCATGGTAAGGGGATGCGCAGGAAAAGGAGGAACTAAGCAAGAAGAGGGAGAAAGTTGGTTGGGTCAGCGTGACTGGTGGAACCACAGGTAAAAGAAGGGAGAAACGACTAGCCATGTAATCCCTCAAAAATTTTGAAAACCTATATTTTAATAAATAACCTTTATTTGAAATAAAATTTGCTTTCAAAATTATTTATTTTAATTATTTTATGGATTTTAGGGTATGTAAATTTGGATAAGAGTATTTAATAAATTAAAAATAAATATTTTTCTATTTATCATATTATTTTATTTAAATAAATTTCCAAACTAATATTTTACTAATTTTATCCTTTTTAAACTAATATATTAGATTATAATGAATTCAATTATTAAATTAAATAATTTATCAAGAATATTACATTTTATGATCTTATAAATTAATTTACTTTATTTTCCCTATTTTTTCCATTTCCCTTTTTACCCTTCCCCCCCTTTTTTCCTTTTCTTCCCTTCTTTTTCCCTTCTCCCCCTCCCTTGGGCCGCTCGGCCTGCTTTCCCCTCCCCCATGCGCGCTTGGGCCAGGCCCGTTTTTCCCCTAGCCCCTCCTTCTCCCACGCACGGCGCACGTCCAGCCGCCCAAACGCAGCCTTCTTCCTTTTTTTCCCTAGACCGGCCGGCTTGCTCTTCTTTCCTGTGCCGGTCCAGCCACTCGCACCTCCCCTCCCTTCTCTTCTTCTCCCATGCCCGACCAGCACCCCTCTGCCATGGTTGAGCATTCTTGTAACTGCCGCCACCCACCTCCCTCTCCCTCTCTCTCTTCCCCCGTTATTTTCCTTCCTTTTTCAAGCCAAACCGGCCCCTGGACCACAGCTCACATGCCTCTCCCTTTCCTTCTTCTTCCCTCTCTTTCCCCTGCCAACCGACCACCACCTGCCACCCTTCGTCCTCTCGCCGACCGGCCACTACCCCTCTCTTCTCCCTCTTCTTTTTCTTCATCTCTCCAGCCTTCATTTCCCTCATTTTTCAAGCCTCTTCTCCTTTCCCCGATCCTCTTCTCTCCATTTCTCCTCCTCCCCTTCTTTTCCCGGTTTTTATCACCACCGCACCCAGACCCCACGTCGCCTTCTTCCACCACCTACTACCACCTTGCGCCACCACGAGACCCCCCAAGCCACCTTCGATCCCCTGCACTTCCTCCCTTCTCCACCTCTTCCTTTTTCTCCCCATTTTTCCCATTATCACCGAGCCACCTGCAACCGCCCTGTTCGCCGCCGTCCGGCCACCTCTACCGCCACCCAATCCACCGTTCGACACCCTACAACCCCCTCTACCACCACCATGCATTAGTTGGCCGAAAACAACTCCCTTAACCATTCATTTTCCCTTCTCTTTTCCTTCCTTCTCAGCCCCTCCAACTCGGCAGCCAACTTCGCCGCCTCGCCACCGCCGTCTCTACCACCCTATACCGCCAAGAAACCATCCTTAGCCTCCACCTACATCCCCTCTTCACTCCTGCACCATTCCCTTGCCTTGAAACCTCCCCCATCTATCTATTTTTCTAGCCTAAAGTTACTAAACTGAGCCACCCCTTCTCCCTTCTATCTCACCCTCTTCGAGCCCTTTTTCTCCCCTCATTTTGCATGAGACTCACGTTGTTCATGTAGCGTGATCTCCCCCTTGTTTTGAAATTCATTTGGTTAAATTTTGAGGTATATTCACATTTAATTAAACTGTATTATTATTAAATAAATTTGTTTTATAAAAATTTATCCTTCAATTTCTTACTTCTAACCTAATAGTTATTGATATTATTTTTAGGTGTTGAGTTGCTAATAAAGCTTGAATCTTTAACCGGGATACCGGTAATATTTGATATTTTGCGGGATTAAGGTAATCATTAATCCTCCCTTAAATACATGGAAAAATGTATGCTAGCACATTAGGGATTTTAGTATGATTTTATGCATGTTTTGTGTGCCTAGCATGATATATAGATGGTTGTTTATATTGATTAAAAAAAAGCATGATAGCCTTTGTTCCATGTGTAGGTATGATAATTAAGGAAGGAGGTTGATTATTGATGGAAATGTTAAATGCTTGTTTATGATGTATCATGTTCTAATGTATGAATAATATTATTGTCTAAGGATATTTTAATGATATGCTTGTGAAGTATGTGATCTAATATATGTAGTTGCTAATGAGTATTATGTTGAATAATGACAAGTTGGTGGACTTAGATGATAAGAATGAAGTACTAATATCATTATTTTATGTAGTGATGGTAAATTCATAAAAATGGTGAATAAAAGGGGTTGAGTGGAAATTTTATGAGTGAAAAGGGTATTTTGGAAATCTTGTAGTAAAGGGGTATCTTGGTAATTTTGAAAGAAAGGGGTGAAATGGTAATTTTGTAAACAAAAGGGTATTTTGGTAATTTCAAAAGAAAGGGGTGAAATGATAATTTTATAAGTAAAAGGATAAAATTGTAAGTTGTGAGAAGGAAGGGTATTATGGTAATTTTGAAGGAAAAGGGCAATATAGTAATTTTATATGTAAGTGGTAAGAATGGTAATTTTGGGAGTAGGAGTAAAATAGTAATTTTAGATGAAGGAGGGAAATATGGTAAATTTTGCAAGTAAAGGGGCGTTATGGTAATTTTGGAAGCAGAGGGGCAAAACAGTAATTTCATAAGTAAATGGTAATATGGTAATTTTATAAGTGAATGGCGAAATGGTAATTTTATAAGTTAGGGGTATTATGGTAATTTTGGGAGTAAAGGGGTAATATGGCAATTTCGAAAAAGAAGGGCAAAATGGTAATTTTGTAAGGGAAGATAAAAATGGTAATTTTGGATGTAAAAGGGTAAAATAGTAATTTGTAAGGTAAAAGGAGTGTTATGGTAATTTTTATAAGTAAAAGGGTGTTGTGGTAATTTTGTAAATAAAAGGATATTATGGTAAACTTGGGAGTAAGGGGTAACTTGGTAATTATGATAACAACGAAAGATAATTTGGTAATTAAATTATGATTAAAGAAGGGAAAATGGGTAATTATGATACTAGAGAAGGGTAATTTGGTAAATTAACAAATTAAAGGGCATTATGGTAATATTAAATATGGAGAAGGGTAAATTGGTAATTATAATTATGAAGGATCGTGAATTAATAATTGAAATTATGAAGAAGGGTAATTTGGGATTTATGATAATCGAAAGGGGTAAAATGTTAATTATAATACTTGAGAAGGGTAGAATGGTAATTATGACAATGGAAAAGGGTAATTTGGTAATTTATCCAACTCAAGGGCAATTTAGTAATTATAACAAAGGAGAAGGGCAATTTGGTAATTTAACCAACCAAAAAGGGAAATATGTTAAGGTTAATAATTATGAAGGGTGAATGGTGATCTAAAAAGCGTACGAGATAACTTAGTAACATAAAGCGAGGAAGGGGTAATTTGGTAATTATGCAACCTTAAGGGTAATATGGTAATTTATCAAGTAAGGAAGGGATGACTTAGCAATTATATAAGTAAGGGGTAAATGTGTAATTTGTACCTAACATGTCATTGTGATTGTGGACCATTATAATATGATTTAAATAATGTTGATTAGCCAAGTAAGAGTATTTGATAATTAGTATGGCCTTAATGGTTTTCTCTGTGATATCCTGGATAATCATCTGAATAAGAAACGATTAATGATATCAGAACGATTGAAAGGGAATAAGTATATGATTATTGTGTTTTTCGTGATCACTTTAATTAAGATACTATTACTTAAACTGAAAGACCTCGAGATCGGGAATAGTGACTCCTTAGGGGTCGCTACCCTAAGGACGTGGTTTAGTCCAAGATTATTCTGGTATTTGCTGGTGTGCCTTTGTGCCCCAGCTAGGCCCTATATCTTACTCTTTCTAGCTCTACGGACCTAGTTAGGGGGTATGCATACTTATTGATTAGGTGTCCTTGTTGGTAGGGTACTGAGTTAGCTTTATGCACCAGTACGACCAAGGTACCTTTGCGTCCTTGGGTTCGTGGTTGAAGGGTACTGAGTAGCTTATATGCACCGGTACGACCGATGTACCTTGTGTCCCGGCAAATAAATATGATTGTTGTGTTGATTAAGAAAAGGAAAGATACGAATTATGAAAGTAAAATATTAATGAGCCGGGCCCGGTTGATTTATGATATTGAGTACTGATCCACCGGTTATAATAGTGGCCTAGGAGCGTGTTGCCCTAGCAAGTGATATTGAGTACCGGTCCACCGGATATAATAGTGGCCTAGGAGCGTTGTGCCCTGGATGATGATATATATATATATTCCGGTCCACCGGCAATAATAGTGGGGGTCCCGAGCTCAATAAAACCAGTTATGTATGTGAATAAAGTTATGGAAAAATACTAATCACTTATAGTGGAACACCATGTGAGTCAGGGCCAGACCAGTCCACCGGCAAATAATAGTGGTCAGGAGCGTTCTACCCTGAGTGTATACTTTCCGGTCCACCGGCTATAATAGTAGGATTCTCGCACTCACATGGATATAAAATATGAGACGGATTGAATGATGATGGAATAATGACTTAAGGCCCGAATGTATTGGTTTGACACTATGACATGGCTTAAGGCCCAAAAGTATCGATCGTGACTTATAACTTGTTATATGTGTGGTTGTTATGTATGCACCTCTTATTACATATGCATATAGTTACACTATGTGTTGCATTGCGGGCATGTCTTTAAGTGTGGTATTAAAGGGTTACTCAGTACCGTAGTACTGAAGGGATTCCCTTTGTGGGGCCCCTGCCTATTCAATGGGCAGTGCCCTTGTAGGTCTTTTTAGGTGCTACTCGAATGGGCAACGGTAAAGAGAGTAAGGAACTATCCGGTACCGTTAAGGTTTTCTCTTTCTCTTTAAATTCCTGGTTTTCATGTTATGTTGTTACTGTAACCACCACTAGTGGATTTTAATCTGGTAAATGATTTGATGCTCTACTCTGATTTGTGTATGTTGAACTTCTTTCAAATTGTATTTTATTTTTCTTAGCCTTAGCACTTGGTACTGGAACAGTATGAGTAAACCGGTCTGGTACTAAGTGTGGCGGTAATACTCCCAAAGTTCACGTTTTATTAATTTACTTCCGTTAATTTCCTTTTAATTAACAAAATTTTTCAGTAGTGAATTTTGGGGTGTTACAGGTCAGCGGCGGATTTCTCAGACGGTTGTAGGTCAACAACGTGGGGAGAAGAAAGGAGGAGGAAGAAAGAGCTGGGGCGTGGACTAGGCTGCCGGGAAGAAAAGAAAAGAAGAGAAAAATCAGACCGGTCGGGAGGTGAGGGAACAACTTAATAAATGCGGCGTTTAGGGGACGAGCCGCGTTGAAGGAGAAACAGAGGGAAAGGAAACGGGCAATGAAGACAGGACTAGTTCGCCGAAGAAGAAAAGAGAAAGAAAAGGAGGCGGGCTGTTGAAGATGGAAAAGGAAGAAGGGGATTGGGCCGCAGAGAGGCCCAATCGGGAAGGAGATAGAAAAATAAAAGAAAAGAAGAAGAAAGAAAAATGAAAGGAAAAGGAAAGAAAAGAAAGAAAGAAAAGGAAAAAGGAAAAGGGGAAAAAGAAAAATATAGTGGGTTGGGTTAATTAAATTAATTAAGATATTTGAGATATTTAAAATTAATAATATTTATATAAAATAATATTTAATTTCCATTTTAGGCTAATTTAGGGTTTTTAATTTTTTTTCATAAATTCCATTTTAATTAGCAAATCATTCTAATTTTCTTTAATTAAATTATTTATAACATTCCTATTAATTTTATTGCTATTAATTTATTTAATTGATTTCCAAAATAAAATCCTTAATTAGCTAAAATACCCAAATTTCTTCCTAATTAAAATATTTATAAATTTCTTCTTGATTTGCCTTAATTAATTCCTTTTTATTTTAATAATAATAAATTATTTAATTCATTCTCATAATAAATCCTTAATTAGCTATAGCTCTTAAAATTAGGTTTTGGGGTATTTCAACTAGTGCCATAGGAAAATCACTCCTAACATTTGTTACCTTATACAGATCCTATATCACTTGTAACATAAGGAATATACTAACTAAAATATAATAGCTATAATAAAAATAAATAATAATTAAGTTGAATGAGTATGCCTTTACCATATGCATAGAATCAATCACCTTTCTATAGTATCCAAGCATAGAAGGGGTATTGTCAAAGGATCGATCACACCATCATCTTTGACAATAGGGCACGCGAGAGTCCCAATTACACCTATCATGACCAAACTCTAGAAAATGTTTGTACATCCATGTCTATGATGACATATGTGTTAGAAATAACTATGGATGATCATGAAATGTATTATATGGATGATGTCACATAATTGCATGCAAAAGAGTTGCACATCTAGATATTTGAGCAACATTTGATCTAGATGCTATATCGAGTTGTAGATATAAGAAAGCAAGTACATTCATTCCCTATACATAGTCTTAAGATCTTGGAGAAATAGAAGCCAATGTAGGTTGACTCGATTGGACGGCTTATTCACAAATAATCACACACCTAATAACCAAAATAGGTATACAATAACTTTACTATCCCTTAGTAAATAGCCTAATGTGCATAGGGAATGAAGCATCGAGAATTCCATTCCACACCCTTTAATTATCACACTCGTATCTTCCTCTTCCATATCAAATAGGTCAGTCAATACATATATCACTTGCAAATAAGTTTCATTTGTATCACTTACATATAATGGATGATCATTAGCATTTAGCCCTAATATATGCTACACATCTAAAAGGGTAATGATCATCTCACCCTACATCATATGAAAGATATTAGTTTCTGACTGTCATCTTTCTACAAAGGAGGATATGAGAGGCCAATCCATGTACCAAAAAATGTAGGCTGTCAGATACTCCAATCCAGTAACACAAATTTGGGTGAAACAATCACCATCAATAGTGTTCATCCAATGACTAAATTGCTTTGGTCTAGCGTGAACCCTGAAAACTTTGTGATCTTAAACAACAAAATAGACAAATATAAGCAATACATGATAATTAGCAAAGGAAAAATGTCAACACAGAGATATATTTTGTAACTTACATTTCCAAATAAAATCTCTAATGCAATATGACTTCCAAAGCTTGGAATTAAACTAGTGTTCCTTGGACCTCTAGGACATGGTCCAACCAAGTACCAGCCATCCGTTAGGCGTATGCGTTGTTCATTTGAACTTACATCATTATCTTCACTGTCATTACCACCATCATCACCTTCATCTTCATTAACTAGTGATGAACAATATACACGAGTCAAAGAGGATGGTCAACCCATGTGGGCCGAGGAGGACGGTTGGCCACTAAAGGGTGATCAACCCACTAATGATGAATGTCCCTATCGGTCTATGATGATGGAATAATTGTATTGGCGGTAAACAATGGATGACCTGCATAGTCCGCAAATGTCAGAATTGTAGGTATCTCATAATTAGGATTATCTTGTTGTTGAGCTTCATGTTGGACTTGGTTTGGAGTTTTTTTATGTGACAATCTACTACATTTTTGTTGCATCGTAGCCTACTAATAAAAGATCATGTAATACTTATTAAACTCATTGAAGTGGGTTGTGGTGCTTGTTTAACTTCATTTCTATGACACGCTGAAGCTGTAACTCCACAACCCTCAGTTCTATCAAATGCTTTTTTTTGCCTGCAGTTTATCTACATTTCAATAATAAAAATACTTTAATATCAATTGTGATTATATCAATATAAGTATGTACATAAATATACTAATTTTTATTCATTTATAAATCCATCAATATAAGTATCTTTATTTCTTGCTTGCTAAATAAATAACTACAAAACGTGGAAACTTACCTCGGCCTAGCATTGGCATTGCATGCGCCTGACTGGTTGTTGTTGGATGCTAAGGAGATGGGCGTGAGAAGAATGAGATGTGAGTAGAAGGAGATGTGAAAAGAAGATAGGATTTGGATAGAGGAAGGGATAGAAGAGATAAGATTAAAAAAAATGGAATGATAGTATGGTAATGTTAATAAATAAAAATTCTAAATAATAATGGAATCTGTTTCTATATAACTGCTACGAAAATATATCGATCCACCTAACACATAAATATTTGTCATTTTGTTATAAAAAAGTAAAACAATAAAACGTGTAAATGGTTGAGAGATGGAGCAAATAGTGGGCGCCCACCGAACGTGGCGGAGAAAGTATGGCATGAGATCTGTGAGTGGATTGGATGCACATGGGTGATGCTAAGGTCGGTCTGGAATAACGCTAATGCTTGGTTGGGGGGAAAGAAGAAGAGGTTTGAAGGGGGAAATATGGAGAGCACCCTTTTATGCAATTGTGGGAACTATATAGGAGTTCAGGAACAAGATAGTTTTTGATAATCAAAACATCTGTGTTAGGTGGATGCTTATGGTCATCAAATCTAGAATCGGGTTCTGGATCAAGGTTCAAAAGAAGAATTTTCCATACAGAATTGAGGAAGTGGTCCACAATGTCCAAGCCTTCTTGTGATTAGCTCATTAGGGCGTGACCATGTTGGTCCTTTATCACTGTTTTGTTTTTTGTTTTCTTTTGTTTGTTTGTTTCCGTGTGGGTGGTTCCCTTAACCGAACTATAAAAAAAAAAGTGGGCGCCCACCAAGGTCGGGAAAATAAGACTTTTGAAATGAGAAGAGGAAAAAGGACAAGTGTCAAGTGAAAACAATCACACATAAGTTTTATTAGTTGTACGTAGGGTTGTGCAAAAAATCCGTAATCCGAAAATCCGATCCGATATTTAAAAAATCCGATCCGAGTTTTAGGATATCCGATCCGAGTTTTAAAAATCGGAGCGGATATCCGATCCGGTCAAAATTAAAAATTTTTGGAGCGGATATCCGATCCGATATTTTTCCGGATTATCCGATCCGATTAAAATATCCGGTATATAACAAAAATATTTTTTAAACATAAAATATATAAATATTTTTTGATTAAATAAATTATATATATAATTATTTAACCCGAAAATTATGAATTTATGGACTTTAGATTATTGTTGTATTTGCGTTATGGACTTTGGACTTTGGATTATTATTGATTTGTTGTATTTGTTATGGACTTTGGATTTTTAGAATTTATTTTAATTTAATTCTACCAAGTTAAAATATCCACATTTGGATATTTCAATGCAGATATTTGGATTATTATTGATTTGTTGTATTTGTTATGAAATTTGGATTTTTAGAATTTATTTTAATTTAATTCTAGCAGGTTAAAATATCCACATATGGATATTTCAATACGGATGTTTGGATATCGGATATCGGATATCCGAATTTAAATTATCAAATTTTCGGATATCCGGTTTTGCACAGCCCTAATTGTACGTGCAGAAAAGACTAGCACCCCTCAGTGAAATAGGGTGGATTCATGTTCTTGTATTCCTGGGTTCAATTCTCGGTTCTCAAACACAAAATTCTCTCCCCGTGTTATCTTTTATTATTATTATTATTATTATTATTATTATTATTTATAGCTTGATCTTTTTTAATTTAATCGATGAAATACATAAAAAGAGAGCTGAATCTTCCCAACTACACATGCCTGCCGCTTCTGGTCCTGTACCAATCCCCATGTGCATCGCTTCCGGTACGTCGTTCTCTTCTCCTTCCTGTTGTGTATGTTTACGTCTATATGATGGTCATCATAAGTCACGCTGTCAACTACAGACTTATTAAGTTGTGTCAATTTACTTTCATTTTCAACTGTAGAACAATGTGGAATAATCGTGAAACTTTCGGAAGAATTTTGTGCTCGCTCACTTTTTAAATGAATATAAAATATATTTTTTTTAAAACAAACCGTATCAAAAGTCATATCCTAAGGCGTCACATATTTTATTTTATGTATTCAATTCATGTCAACAATCAATTCACCGTAAAGAAGAACTTAACCGTGATTGTTCGGCTTGTGATTGATGTACTTATATTATTACTATTTATTAATGAGCAAATAGAAAATTGAATCATAAGACAATTTTTTTTGTTTATATTAAATAGAATGTCGATAAAATTTCTATACATAAACCAATTATAAAATTTAACGTCATCTTATTCAATCTCGTTAATTATGCCACTATAATTTATGGTATAGACTTTAAACTAAACTAGATTTGCACCCGTGCGATGCACGGAGGATTCGAGCGTCTGAGTAGTCTAAATTTTAAATAACATTTGGTAAAGAAACATTTAGGATAAATAATTATTATATAATTGGTTTCTAAGAAGATATTAATGGTAAACAAACTGAAATAAAATATAGACAATGAAGAATAACTAATCAAAGAAATTTCATAATTATATCTTTTCAAACACTTCTTTAAATACAACATTTGTGGTTGAATTACTCTCTGCAACATCATTGTCACATATAAGTATTTTCAAACCTTTACGATTTGTCACTCGAGATATGGCAACATAAAGCTGACCATGACTGAATATAGGTTTCTTTAAGAAAATACCAACATTATGAAGTGATTGACCTTGACTTTTGTTGATTGTCATTGCATATGATACAATTAGTGGAAATTGTCTTCGATTAAACTTGAAAGGCAACCTTGGATCAGATGGTGTTAGTGACATTCTTGGTAACAATACTCGTTCACCAGAATTATTTCCACCTAAGATCTTTGCTTCCAACACGTGAGCTCCAAGCCTTGTGATTACCATCCTAGTACCATTGCATAAGCCAATTGAATGGTCAATATTCCTCAATAACATAACAGGTGTACCAATCTTCAAATGCAAGACATGATTTGGGACACCAGAACACTTAAGACTGTTTAGGAATTCCGGAGTGTGTAGATCTTGCAACAAATCATTATTTGAATCAGATCTACATGTTGTATCTGAACTCAAATATGTTTTCTCTTCAGCTGAGTTAATTGACAGCATGTATTCATTGACGGACTCTACAATATCAAGAGTTGGTGCTAGGATAGATCTTCCCTCAAAATAAGTATCATCAGTGATATTGCTTGTGAACTCCGGATAAGTGCTTTTCACAATAGCTGCAATTGGATCATTTGAATATTTTATTAATAGATCACTTGGAAATTCGATTGTTGCATGACCATCATTAGGACCTCCAATTGTTCCATCTCCAATGCTTGCAATCCAGTCAGAAAATTGCTTCAACTTGGCACATTCATCGACTGAGGTAAGATTTCGTAACCTCATATTCTTTGTCAATCGTAACACCTTGCAATCTCGCCATAAGTATGAGGAGTTGATAGTTGCATGAACAATATCTTGTCGAGTACCCTTAGGAATGACAGGTAATATTTGTCTAAAATCACCTCCAAGAACAACTGTCTTACCTCCAAATGGCTTATCAATACTAAATTGATCGTTGATGCGTAAAATATCTCTCATAGTTTTATCCAAAGCTTCAAAGTAATATCTGTGCATCATTAGAGCTTCATCCCATATTATGAGTTTACATCTTATAATCAAATCAGCAAGTGGACTACCTTGTTTGATGTTACATGTTGAATCTTCGGTTGGATTTATAGGAATCTTGAATCGAGAATGAGCTGTTCTTCCTCCTGATAATAAAAGAGAAGCTATTCCACTTGATGCCACGTTTAACACGATATCTCCTTTGCATCTAATAGCGGCTGATAAGGTCCTCCATATAAACGTTTTTCCTGTACCTCCATACCCATACAAAAAAAATAATCCACCTTTATTTGACCTTGTTGCCTCCATTATCTCATCATATACATGTCTTTGCTCTGAGGTCATAACATATAGATTTTTATTGAGCTCTTGACACAGATTTGATCGATTATAACACATTTCCTCACGTATCAATGAATTACCAACGGTAGAAAAAAACTCGGATGGTGGGAATGGTATTGGCTCAAACTCTCTTAAGCTTCTTCCACAGTTTCGTAACAACTTTTCTACCTCTACCAAGCCATAATTTTTTATCTCATCATCTTCCAAATGAAGTTCTGAAAACAAATTCAATAAGTTTAGAAAGAATATATAAGTAGTTTAACAATTTGAAAAAAAAATTAAGAGAACTAAGGTAAGTTACCTTCGTGTTGTAATAATAAGCGTTGTCTGTATAAAATATCATCAGTCATATAAATCCAACAATGATTCCAAATAACTTCAGGTCGAATGAGTGATTCAGATGTCAATAATGTTGCAAATAATTTTCTCAAAGAAGATGCAGAAGCCCAATGACTTGCCTCAATAATACCATCAATGTATTCCTTGTCGTCATCTAACAAACCTAGGGCATAGCAGGCATCACGGTATGATGAATGTTGCTCACCATTAATGTATCTTATGTCTTCATAACTTATAGGTCCACGCACAACATTAAGAAGACATCTTAAATAATAGAGTTCTCCACTGCCAGGAGGGACATAGAAAATCCGTCCAATAGAGAACCTTTTTTGCCTTGGTCGCCATTCTCTATTATACTTATCCCAAATGAATTTTGTAGGGAATTGAGAATAAGTTAATTCCTTTGCCTCAGGATATTCTTTATTTTCCTTCATCCAAGCTAAGAACATACTTTGCTTAACAGATAATCGATCAACAACATCGTCGATCGGATCATAATCTGAAAAAATAACACTTTGTTGATTTGGAAGATGAAAACCTAACCTTTCAACCGGAGGATCTCTGAATTAAATATCATATTTGAATAACCTCCACGATGCTTCACATGATGATATATACCTACAATCATAGTACATCTGAACTTCATCTGCCTTTTTTGCTACTTCGTCATCCGTTGTACTTCCATAAAAAGATGCAGTAACACGATCGTGTCCTTTGTTGACATATTTAAATAAATACTTGATAGAGCGAGATTGGTTACACCATTCAACATTCAAATGTGCACCATACTTGAGCAACAGATAACGATTGTGAGGAACAATAAACCTGTTATCAAGAGGAACTCCATTCTTCTCCACTATTCGTCCGTTATCTCTTCTTCTATAGATAGGATATCCATCATCATCAACACTTGTTGATTCAACAAACTTTTTAGGAAAATGCTTTGTACAACGGCCAGCAGACATGCAAGGGGAGCTCTTAGCAGCAATACCACATGGTCCATGTACCATAAATTCTTGAACTGCTGTATAATACTTAGGATCGATGTGTTTATCTGGAATTTTGGCTGAAATAATTTTGTCGATATCGCTTCCTGTTGGATACTTGTCTGTTGCTGCAAGAAATAACAATAGGTGTGCATGTGGCAACCCACGCTTCTGGAACTCAATAGTCGATATAACTGCAGTAGAATTAAAATAAAGGGTTATAACCAACTATAGTAAGAATATATGCTAAATATAATATATACACACACACACACACACACACATAGACTATGAAATAGTACTTGATTTCACCGTTCCAAAGATCTTGTTACTGCGAAGATCTTTGATGAGATAATCCAACTTCATTTTAAAAACACGACAAATAATATCCGGACGATCATCGGCTTTGAGGCTTCTTTTTTCAACAAAACGAACTATTTCTGGCCATTTGGGATTGCAAGTAAATGTAATAAAAAGATCTGGATAACCAACCCATCTACAAATTGCCATGGCGTCTTGATAGTTTTGAATCATATATCGAGCACCGCCTGTGAATGATGACGGTAATATAACTCGTTTTCCTTGCGTTGATGGATCGGTCTCACCCCTTAAAATTGCATCTGTTAGTCCACTATATAATTCACACCGCAAATGTTTTTGATGTAACTTAATGTAAGTCAATCTTGAAGATTCAACCATGGTATATGCGTCAACAATAAATTGTTGAAGTAGTCTCATGGAAGACAATATAATTGATAACTCCGAACTCCTTTCATGCAAACGATATGAAAAATACTCTGTTAAACTAACATACTTCCGGCCACCCTGCTTCATTCCCCCATTCAACGTTAACGGAATGTCTTCTCTATAGCCATCTTCACCATAAGGAAACAATATAGGATATTGTAATCCAAGATATGAAGCATGTAGTTGGTTAATGCGTTTCAGCATTCCCGTTTTCGTTTCAACCAAAATATCCCTATCACCTAATGATGCATCAAAGTCCCCAACAATCAATCCAGCAATTTCTGAAGCCGTAGGTAGATTATACCTTCTGCCATCCCCATTCCTCCTACCAATCAACTTCAACTTCACATCTAAACAACCATCCTTTTCAATTTTTTCTCTGACCATTCTGAATGATTTAACCAACACATTATTCTCGTCAAGCATCATCTTCAAATCATAAACAATAGATGTACGAAGGTTGTTCAAGGTTTGACTTTCCCTATAACCAATACAGTTGGAATAAGGAATTAGAAGAAATTACTTAAAAATGATAAAAAAAACTCAATAAATACCATAGCTTCTTAAGTAACTCACCTAACAGAATGAACTCTATTTTCAACTTCATTATCAGTGTCATAAATGTAGAGTTGAGCAAATTTAGGCACTGAACCTTCATTCGGCAATAAACTTCCCATAAGATGATAATTTTGACCATGAAGTCTAAATATTGGAGGAGATCTTCCATTGTTCAAACTCCTGTCAACTTTTCCTCCCATGGAAGTGAAACAGAACATGTTATTGTATGACCGAATATTCTGGAGAAAGTGTTTGCTTCTATCATTACGTAAATATAACAGATCATGTAATACTTTAGGAGGATTTCTCATTGGTGGGAGTTGAACTTTGCCTTGCATGCAGCATAAAGAATATTTCGGGTTTCGAGATGGCCGACTTTTACACAATCTTTCCTCATACCAGAAAAGAGAATTGCAAAATCCACATGTGTATATTGCATCTCCAATATCAAAATAATCTACACATATCATAAAATTAATATAAGACATTTGGAAAGATTTATTATAAAAAAATTATGTACAAATTCATTTTTGGTTGTATACCGGATGGTGTTCCACTGTTTTGTTCTATTTCAACATCTATGAAGACGTAAAGTATTAGACATTTAAAAAAATTATATCGTTCTCCTATTATGTTTATTATATTAACAATAAATTTATATGAGAATTTTCGAGAAATGTAATATTCCATATGCATGTATAAAATATATTAATCAGTGCATACTAGATAATACGGTTCCACTATTCTCTTCTATTTCAATATCTGTTGACACGTAAATTACAATAGATATATAAATAACAATTACAACGTAAGGAAAATAATTATAAACTTATAAAATAATATTAATAATAAATGTTTACACATATTGGAAAATGAGAATGCTAACCTTCATCGAATTCCAATTGTTGCCCTATGATAGAGGCACCATAATTCTTCTTAGAACAGATAGAAAAGTTTGTCATTTTTGATGATTCTGATAAATTCACAGTACCACTTTCATTTGATGCATGGCATGTTGAATATATATTGGTTGTAGTATTTGAAGGGCCAATACTTGACAACCATTTCATTTGATCATCATCATAGTTTAGTTTATAAATAGAGTTTATAGGAGTGTCCGCTGTAAGAAAGGAATAATAAATAGTTAATATAATTGAATACTATAGACATGATTTTTAAACTGCCACATATAAATGTAAACAACTTATTACCATTTATGATGTCACTAAGAGGAGATAACAATCCCTGAGATTCAAAATGATTGAATGCACATTTTGTATGTGTATTTTCGTCTGGGATCGATTTTGTACCAATCATATTTAAATTACCTACATACAAAAAAATAACAATTGTACCAATCATTTATCAATTCAAAAAATTAATGTTAATATATATATTTAAAAAAATTAAAAGAATATTATATTATTGTCAATATGTTGTTAATTCATAATGTAAACAATAATAATAATTTAGTATTGTTAAATTGGATTAATATACTTTTTAACCAATTAAATATTTCATAGTAATATTACGCAACTATATTCAAATAGTTATAGTTTCGTAAAGAGAAGAATTTCCAATTTTAAGTAGGAAGTTTATATTTCTTAAAATCATTATATAATTTTTTTATTTCAAAAATGTAATGTCAATATATATGTTTGTTTAAATTTATAGAATATTCTTTTTTTGTCAATTATGTATGTATTAAATCATTATGATATCTCCTAATAATTAATAGGATTTTTAGTCTTTCCTTAATAACAATATTTAAAAATTCTTGTAGTAATTGATAACCAAAATTATGTTTGTAATTTATAATGTAAACAATAATAAGAATTAAGTGTTCTTAAAATATATTAATATACTTCGTAACGAATTAAATATTTCATACTAATATTAAGCAACTATATTCAAATAGTTATACTTTAATGAAAACAAAATTTTCCAATTTTAAGTAGGAAGTTTATATTTTTTTAAAGCATTATATAATTTTTCCATTTCAAAAAAATAATGTGAATATATATTTTTGAATAAAATTTTAGAATATTATTTAATTGTCAATTACGTATGTATTCATTCATTATGATATCTCCTAATAATTAATAGGATTTTCAGTCTTTCCCTAAGGACAATTTTTTTAAACTCTCGTAGCAATGGATAAACAAAAATATGCTTATAATTTATAATGTAAATAAGAATAACAATTTAGTCTTCTTAAAATAGATTAATATACTTTATAACGAATTAAATATTTCATACTGATATTAAGCAACTATATTCAAATAGTTATACTTTAATGAAAAGAAAATTTTAAAATTTTAAGTAGGAAGTTTATATTTCTTAAAATCATTATATAATTTTTTTATTTCAAAAAATTAATGTCAATATATATGTCTGTTTAAATTTTTAGAATATTATTTATTTGTCAATTATGTATGCATTAATTCATTATAATATCTCCTAATAATTGTTAGGATTTTTATGCTTTCCCTAAGAACAATATTATTAATATTGTCAATTATTTATGTATTAATTAATTATCATATCTCCTAATATTGAATAGGAATTTTTTAGTGTTTCATTAAAAACATTTTTTTTTTGAATTCTCATAGTAATTGATCATGAACATTATGTTCTTAATTTATAATTTAAACAATAATAGCAATTTAATCTTCAGCAAAAAGATTAACATACTATTATTTAATTAGTTATACACTCATATCAAAACAAAATTTTCCATTTTTAAGTAGGCATTTTATTTTTGTTTAAATCATTATATAATTTTTTTATTTCAAAAATTTATTGTTAAAAAATAGCTCTCAAAATAATTTTACAATATTATTTTATTCACAGTTATCTATGTATTAATTAATTATGAAGTTATAAGCATTAAATATGCAAAATTTAAGCATCTCAAAAATTATTTATAAGGATAAAAATAAATAAAGGAATTATGTTAAAAAAAAATATAAGCCTACTTAATCTAACCGTACATTTGTTCGTGGTTAATCCTAATCGTCCGTTTTAATTATTTAATCCCCACCCTCCCCGTGCCTACCGTGCATTTTTTCGTTCCATTGCCTACCATGCCAACGTGTCATTACCCTCCCCTAACCGTCCGATGAATGGCACTGTAATCTACACCGTTCGTTTTGTAACAATCTATCATCACATAATAAAAGCAGGTAGGGTTTCTGGAGAATTCACTAAGATGAAAAGAAATTCATATTACATGCATAATTGAATAATAAATAAAATTTAATTTCGACTTTTTATAAGACAATTGATATTCTTTTTTGATTTTATTATCTTCCTCAACGTGGAATAAAATTCAAAATACATATACTTAAGTTCGATAAAAAATTATAAATTAATTTTGTTATATTAAGATTCCTTAATATAATAATACATACAAATAATTGTAATGGTCAACGTGATTGATATTAAATTTAATTATCAACATCAACCATATTAAATATAATTATTAAAAACATATAATGATTAAAATAAATGTCATGTCACAAATTTTAAATAGCACTTACATTTACATATTTGGCATTTCAATAATAAGGTGAAATAATTAATAACTTAAATTTAAATTTTTACTTTTTTATAACTAACTTAATATTCAATTATAATTTCATTACATTTACAAATATGTAAAGAAAGTAAAAATACATGTACTAAAGTTAGATAAATAATTGAAAATTCAATTCATCGTAATAAGATTCCATTTCAATAATAAGGTGAACTAATTACAAAATTAATAAAAATTAATATTTCAAACCAAATTTAATAGTCAATTGTGATTTTATTACATTTAAGAAGATGAAAAAAATTTAATTATTAACATCAACCATATTAAATATAATTATTAAAAACGTGATTAAACATAATTATCAAATAAATCAATATAACATAAATTATTAATTATTAATAATATAATACGAAATGTGATTAAAATTCATTGTTAACATCAAAAATATTAAGTTTAATTACTAAGATCAAAAATGTGATTAAATTCAATGTTATATATTCATTTACATATCTTGTTTTTCATGAATAAGGTTAATTAATTAATAACAACTTACTTTTCCTAATATTTAACATATACTTAACTAATTATCTATTAATCCTTAATTACTACAATAGATCCTTCCTAATTTTAACATGCCTTACCGTCAATCAGCATATATACACGACACCATTCGTCAATCACTACCGTTGATTTCAAACAATATTCAATCGTAGCCGTCCATTCATTGCGACACGGATCGACCAAAAAAACACAATATCGTGTAATCCTGGCCGTTCAATGGGTTCGGCAAAATCGCACCATCCGATCTTACTTAATTGCGCAGTCTGACGAACGGTAACCGAGGAAATCTTAGCCGCTGATTTTGTACGGGTCGACTTATGACCGTTGATTAAAAAAGCAGAAAGGACGTCTGTCCTTTCAAATTTTTCGATACAAATGCCCAAATCTCGACCGTTGATTTTGAATGACAAACCAATCGTGGCCGTCCGTATTGTCTGCAATTCATCAACTGAATAAAAGCCGTCGATTTTGTACGGCTTAAATCTAAGCCCTTAGCACTTTACCGACTTCATCTTACAATCGAAACCGTCCATTTGTAAATAATATAAAATCTCAGCCGTTGATACCATAAACCCTACTATATAATCTCAACGCCCTAAAAGCCATAACTATCTTTCTGCCGCAGCATCCTTCGCGAGCGGCCGTCGAGAGAAAATTCTCTCCATTGTTTCATCTTCTCCAAACCTCGAGATAATCTCTGACCTGCAATCTTCTCCTTCGTTCCGTCTCTATCATTCAACATCATTTCTTTCAAATTTCCATTTTTAAACTACAATTTCCTTTAAACAAATCGAAGTTTAGTTCAGTCTTTTGCATAGTTTAAGTTTTCTAGACGAAAACATTCACGAAATTGGTAAGTATTTTCACTACTTCATCTTCTTATTCTCTGATGTCTTTTTTTTTTGTCTTAAATTCTATAGATTTCGATTACATAATATTGCAGGTTTCTTATTCGACTTTTTTACTGATGTCATCTAACATCGCAGATCGAGGACTGACATACGCAACCATGTCGTCTGAGGGTAAGATTCGCTCTATTACAACTCCATTAACAGTGTAAATAATCTCAATTTTTTTTATTCTATGGTAAGTTTTGAAGATACGTAAATCCGTCGCTTTATTGTACGACTTAATAGTTTCTCTGTTTGTCTTAGACAGAAGCGCTTATTCAAAAAAATTCTTTAAAATAAAATGACTTCGAACGTAATAACAATTATATTATCATACATAAAACTAAAATCGAATAAATATTTGCTTCAAAAATTTAATGATATTATTACTTCAGTTGTAAACCAATATTATTTACAGAACTTGTTGTATATTTATTTTAAATATTTTACTTAAATTTGATTTTTTGTTTTCATGTCATGGTTCGTGGTATATCCAAACATCGAGCATAATTCATGGTTACCGAGGTATATATCTACATCTAGCCTTGAATAGTTCTTTCACTCTTTTCTGTTTTAACTAATTCAAATATTGCATGTAGGTCATATATCGTGACTATTGACTTCAGTTTTCTAAACTGGAACGGAAAAATAATCTGAGGTATAAAAATATTGCATGCTTAGGAAATACTTTGGAACATCTATTTTAATAGTTTACACTTGCGTAGGAAATAATTTATATTTTCATATCATGAAAAATCTGTATAACATCCTCATATGCATTGGAAATCTTTATTATTTTCATATCACGGTAATCTTTATTTGCTGTTTGTTTCTCATGTATTTGCGTCTGACATTGTTGTTCAAATGCTATGGTTATTTAAATTTTTTACGATTATTGCTATGAACTTGTTACAAAAATAATTGAAAATTTGTAAATGGCAAAAAGAAATCGTGGCTATTGAGTTATAAAATTAATATATCATTTTTCTGAAATTTTTAATAAGTGTTGCGTTGGAAATGTGTAATAATTTCATGTCATGAAAAGTCTGTCAAAAAATTATTATGTGTTGGAATTGTTTATAACTTTCATATCATGCTAATTTTATTTACTGATTTCAGTTTTCTAAACTGGAACGTAAAAAATAATCTGAGGTATAAAAATAATGCATGCTTAGGAAATACTTTGGAACATCTTTTTTATCAGTTTACACTTGCGTAGGAAATAATTTATTTTTTCATATCATGAAAAATCTGTATCACATTTTTATATGCGTTGGAAATCTTTATTATTTTCATATCACGGTAATCTTTATTTGCTGTTTGTTTCTCATGTATTTGCGTCTGACATTGTTATTCAAATGCTATGGTTATTCAAATTATTTACGATTATTGCTATGAACTTGTTACATAAATAATTGAAAATTTGTAAATGGCAGTAAGCAATCGTGGCTACTGAGTTATAAAATTAATATATCATTTTTCCGAAATTTTTAATAAGTGTTGCGTTGGAAATGTTTAATAATTTCATGTCATGAAAAGTCTGTCAAAAAATTATTATTTGTGTTCGAAATGTTTAGAACTTTCATATCATGCTAATCTAATTTTCTGTTTCTTTGTACTGTCTATGCCAGAAACTAAGTGATAAGGTGAAATAATTAATATCTAATTTTTATAAGACAATTGATATTCTTTTTTGATTTTAATATCTTTCTCAACATAGACTAAAATTCAAAATACATATACTTAAGTTAGATAAAAAATTATAAATTAATTTTGTTATATTAAGATTCCTTAATATCATAATACATACAAATAATTGTAATGGTCAACGTGATTGATATTAAATTTAATTATTAACGTCAACCATATACATTATAATTATTAAACACGTGATTAAACATAATTATCAAATAAATCAATATAACATAAATTATTAATAATACAATACGAAATGTGATTAAAATTAATTGTTAACATCAATTATATTAGGTTTAATTACTAAGATCAAAAATGTGATTAAATTCAATGTTATATATTCATTTACATATCTTATTTTTCTTTAATAAGGTTAATTAATTAATAACAACTTACTTTTCCTAATATTCAACATGTACTTAACTAATTATCCATAAATCATTACTTATTACAATAAAACGTTCCTATTTTTAATATGCCTTACCGCTAATCAGCATATATACACGACACCATTCGTCCATCACTACCGTTGATTTCAAACAAAATTCAATCGTAGCAGTCCATATATTGCAACATGGAATGACCAAAAATACACAATATCGTGTAATCCTGGCCGTTCAATGGGTTCAGCAAAATCGCACCGTTCGATCTTACTTAATTGCGTAGTCTGACGGACGGTAACCGAGGAAATCTTAGCTGGTGATTTTGTACTGCTGGATTTATGCCCGTTGATTAAAAAAGCAGAAAGGATTTTGTACGGCTTAAATCTAAAACCTTAGCACTTTCACTAACTAAATAAAAACCGTTGAATTTACAGAATCCGGACCAACAGTTGTTTCAGAAAATTTTGTTTTACTTTGATTGTATTATGTTAACTTAATATCCTAATAATAGATAAGTTCTAAATAATTTCATTATTTTACCATATATCTTAAAAATATTATAGTTTGGACTGATAAAAACTAATAAAGAAATTCCATCTCTCGAATATCGACTATTTTACTCTAGTTTACCAATATCATTTACCAATATCATCAAAAAATTGCAAAATCATTTAATTAATAATATTTTATGATTTAGCAACGGATGTGAAAGATTTACTACTGTTAATCTGAATTAATTAGATATAAAAAATATCAAAGTAATGAACTTTCAAAAGGGAAAACTAACGATTTCATTTCACTTCTTTAACATGTACATAAATACTCTATCAAAATAATTAATGTTTTTTGTTTTCATGTGGCTGTTGGTGTTGTGAATATGTTGAGCATAATCGAGGATGCCCCAGGTAAAAATTTACGGTTGCAATACTTAGTACATTATTCTATTCTAATTGTTATTACATGCCTAATCTTGCTCCAAAGTATGTCTTTTCTTATTAGCTCTCGCACTATCCTATTCAAATAAACTATAAAATGTCACACGTAATGGAAAAAATTGGAGTAAAATTATCATCAAACAGGCTTGATAACAACAATACTGCTAGACAGACGTGATGAAAATTTTTACGTAGACTTAAAGTCCATGCATAATTGTAGCTCCATACCTGTTCTCGCGTCTTCTCTTGGTCTTTTAGCTCCAATAGTGGTTGTAGCTGTTAATTTCTTCATCTTCAGCTCCTGCTTGATAACTTCCTTCTCTCTTACCAATCATGAATATCGTACATAAATAGGAAGTTTATTAAAGAAGATGATAATAATGTAATTCTATTGGTATTATACATTGAACAATGACTTACATTGATGTGAAATCTTAGTTCGCTGGGCTACACATGTTCTGCTGCATATCCTTAAGATTCATCAACTTTGTTTCATCCATATGTTCCAACTCCCTTTATAACTATGGAAAATTTTGAACTGAAATGGAGGAGGGAAAGTTTGAAAATTTTCAACTAAAATTGTAGGTCCGAGTGCCATGCAAAATTTCGAATATAGAATATACATACATTGACTAAACATAAAAGTAATATAATATTTTTCTCTTTGACAGGTATTAACAAATTAATCTAAGTTTTTAATTGAAAAGATCCCCATCTTCCATCAAACATGACTATGAAAACTGGGCAATGAAGAATAATTTACTGTTGATAAGAATTTTACTGATTTTACGTTTGGTCATCTGTATTATTAGGGTCGTCTCTGATCCTATTATTTGCAGATGGCCAGGGGTTGATGATGTAAAGCTTGTGATATATTTTGAGCCCCAAAAAAAATCATAATCAATGCTTGTGATTATTTTCTTATGGTCTGTTTGACAGTGATGTAGGGGTTCTTTTCTTAAAGACTTAGAATTAATAGAGGCAATGATGAATTGTGGGGCAAATTATTTATAATGGATGATGTCTAGCTGATTATTTTTGAACCCTGAAAACAGTAAGTGTAGTTACATATACAGGGTGTCTTAATCGGTTTTACATCGCCATTTATAAATAGATTGATCTGAGCCTCCATATTATTCAATGTCTGCTTTTCATTTGCTTGGCCTTTAAATATCAGAAAGTTGTGTGTATGATCTGTTCCTGTTAGATTATTAATTATGTGTGATACTTGTGATGTATTTCAGTGGTGTAATTTTGCTATATAGTTCTGATGTATGTTTGCAAATTAATCGTAGACGATAACGGAGTTTCATAAACATGATCAAATTAATGCAGCGTAATAACCTCAATAGTAAAATTTAGTACTAATAGAAGTACAAATATTTAATTGATAATTTCCGTTACATAGGAATAGTGAGGGTCAAAATTTCCTAAGTATAACGGCACTCTTTTCCTGATACAGTTGTCATCTTTTCCTGATCAAACCCGTTCCTTCTTCACAGTCACTCTAGGCTTTCTCTTCTGTGCAACTGATGATGAAAGATCACCATTAGGCCTCTTCTTATTTACCTCTGACAGAGCCATTTGTGAATTGTTTGACTCAAAGTTTGGAGTTGTTACTTCATCTGCCACAATAAAGTTTTTCACGTGATACAGTTGACCTTCTTTCATTATTGCCTTGTATTGATTTATCTGAGATTTTCTGACTGTTCTAGGTATTCTTTGCCCCTGTAATTGAATAAAATATGAAGTAAAATGTGGAGCAGGTATAATGAAATATAATTCGATTATGATTAGTTTAAACATAGTTATTGCCGTATGAGTAATACTTACGTCTCTATCATGAAAAATACATTCCAGGCTGAAAGCTTCTTGTTTGTTTCCATACGATGGTTTCTCATACATTCGTACTAACCGCAGTTTTAATGCCCATGTGCTCTTCGATGGATTAATATCTTTAATCAAGCTCCACATTGTCATTATTACTTCTCTGACATACAAATTATAAATGAAAATGGAAATAATGTCAAATTTATTGACATAAGAACATTTATAAATGATTAACAATATTAAGAAAAAACAAACAGAGTGAAAAGAAGTGAGCCGATACCTACAACTCAAGCACAGGAGGTTATCTTGTATGTGCATTTTAGCTGCTCAATACCTATTTATAGAACAGGGTTTATTCCATCAAAGCGTCCATTGCGGCCGTGCTGCTTTCCAGCCGTTGGATGCTAGTGGTCAGCTGATCCAGCGTGGCAGTCACAGGAAGAGGCATGCAGCAAATTAGAATGTGACATGTGGACACTGTAATTTTTTGGAAGTTTCGTTACTTCCTGTACTGTAATGTTTTAAAAAAAAATTAGGATATTCTTATATAAAGTTGACACGTGTGATTGTAGTTTTGGAGGGAAAAATTGTTGCAGTGTATTCTTCTTTTATATATAGTAAGATTTATGTAAGGCTTGTTTTAATTTTGGTGTTCGAGCTTAATTCAAACTTATTGATAAAGAGATGAATTTGCCTAATAAAATTGACACAATTTAGTGGTACCTAATCTTTTCTCACTGGCTCGATGATGAAGTCGCAACCCTTTAGCGTCTTCGAACTTCAAGGATCTTGAACTCTTTGATATTTGGCCCCTCGGTCTTGAACTCTTCAATTTTCGCTATTTGTTCCCGGCATCTTCAATAATTGGCTTTAAAGTACTTGGAAGCACCTTTTTTATCCGGAACCACTTGATCTATAGATTTCAATGTGTGCAAATGAAGAGGAGAACCCTGGTATGTCCTGCCTCTAATTTATGCTTAAACAAGGTTCCGAGTGAATCTTGAACAGAAGAATACTACAAGAATAGCAAAGAATGAATCCGGCAATGTTGATGTTGTCTAGCTGTAAATGACTTTGTGAGCTCTCTACAATATGATTACAGGCATAATAATGCTCTGCAGACCGCGCCGCCGCCGCCCCCCCCCCAATTAGCATTTATAGTTGTTCAGTGCCCTGGGTACTTAGGCCTGTATTATGTAGGGAGGAAAAAATTATTGGAAGCCAACTAACTTAACTAACTGGGCATGGTCTGGTCTTGATACAAGAGAGTAGTCACCAAATCTGCTGTCATCAATTCTGTACCTTGACTCCTGCTCTTGTATACTTATTGGATCTCTAGCTCATGTTGGAACTTAGCCTTAGGGAGTGCCTTTGTCATGATATCTATACATCATTTATCTTCAATATTAACTTTCTCAAGCAGAACTCTTCCACATGCTGTGACGTGCCTTGATAAGATGCAGCCTTACAGCAGGACGCTGTGTTCTCTCATGAAATATAAGATTCTTACTTGGAATCTTGCACTCTGGTTGTCGGATCACACAATGGGTGATTTCAAAGGGTGCCTCTAACTTCTTCGACAACCCTTTAAGAAATAGTAATTCTTTGATAGCTTCAGTACGCGAAATGTATTCTGACTCTGAATTGGAAAGAGCTACTACCTTTTACAAAGCACCCTTCCAGCTCACTATGCAACGGCCAAACATAGCATGATTGTGATCCTCCGGTATCATTGTTTATAGCAAAATCTAAGTCAGTGTGCCATCCCAACTGTAAATTATCTATCCCTCGCTACAAGAATAATGGATTTTTCCAATAAACATATAGTAATAGATAGTGTATCTGTTGGTGAGGACTACGCGATACCGACACGTATTAGTATTGGAAGTATTTTGGACAGAAAATAATAGCATCACAAACGTCGGCTGGTGTATATAACTCTCTATGCACCAATATATATATTTTTTTCCCTATCTATAAGAAAAACTTGAAGATGTGAGCCAAAAAATTTCCTTTCCTGCAAAAATACTTAAATTAACAATATTATGGACCTAACATTATTATATGAGGATAAAATAGTAATTAAATTATAAACAAATCTAAATAGGAAGGGGGTGGGTTGCTTAACCTACATATCGTTCTAACTTCTCTATTCGATCTCCTATGGTGAGAGTGAAGCTCGTCCAACCGTTCTCTTCGATCCTTCAGCATTAAGAGGTGTTCTCTTCCTTCGATGTCCAGCGGTCCACCGATCATCAAGGCTTCGTATTTCTGTCAAGCCAACTTGCTCTACTTCTCGTGTGTACGTACTAGTTAATTGCAGGCTGCGCTTCTCGGCTTCTCCATGGTAAGTTTCATTCTTGTTCTACTCGATCAACGAAATTTTAATAAATTTCTTCGAATTAATGTAGCTACATTAATCAAGAGAGGACACAGGCTATATATATTCCTTATTTTTATTTAATATTTGCTATGGGACAAACTCGTTTGAGAAAATGAATGAAGTCAGGGCATGTACTTTTTGGTGTTTGTTTGGCATTGTTTTCCTTAGAGTCGAGTTATAGACTTGTTACTGTTGTTACAAAGATTGAATACCAGATATAGATTGTTGCTGATTTAAATTAGTAATGAAAGTAATTTGAAGTATCCTCTATGGATGCAGATTTCTAAAATAGTTAACAGTGCATTCCATCATTATGAGAAAGACCTTCAAGATTTGGTATGAGTTCTATGATTGATGGAATGCTTGCAACACTATTGCTTGGAGAAACTTTAAGGGCTTTTGCTGATAGATTAATCTATAGATTCGATAAGATTGAATGTTAATCTATCAAGATTAATACATAATATATTATGGAAGCATATCTAAATCCATAATGGAAAAATTATCAATAGATTCAGAACAATGACGGCACTGCGGTCTTCTGGATCTGGTACTTACACACACGTCGGTTTTCTTTTAACTAATGGGAATCAAATAGGACATAGTATGTGTGAACGAGGGACCAAGAACCTTTATATAGACAACCGACATATTGGCTATTAGGTTATTCTAGTTTGGTCCATCAATAAACTAAAATACCCAATGTCTCTACACATACAAGCCCACATCTAATTAGATACATTAAGCCCAATAATTTATACATAAAAATAATCACTTATATATAGGCTTAATTTATGCAACAACCCACAATTCGTATCATTCACATATGAGCCCAATTGTTGGATAAAAATCCAACAATCTCCCACTTGGAATATATGTGTGACTTTATAGCCACGAATGCCAAATAACCGAATGAGCTCAATATTGTTATTGTAATAAAATGTATCTATAACCAATCCGGTCTATTAGTCACACCAACATAGGATTATAGAGGTTTTCTTCACGTTTCTTCTTAATTAAACCTTCAATGGTCACATATGCAAATATAACTAAACGACATTGATCAAGATGCAGATGTGCAATATGGAAATTTCATGTAATGTGATCTTAACATGCCTATTTTCAACTGGTCCACCTTAAAACATTAGTGAGATCAAATCATGAACAAAGACAAAAAATAAATAAACTAAAACTTTATTTTTGCAGAAAACATATGGTCAAAAATATTCATAAGCCAAAATCAAGTGTCCATACATAGAACAAACAAAGTAGGAGACTCTCACTGAAACTAAACATCATCAGCTGATATAATACTCATATGAGCAACATGCTCAAGGAACTATTTGGGTGGTAAAGCCTTAGTGAGTGGATCTGCTATCATGAAGTCTCTATTAATATGCTCTATAGATAATTCTCCTTTATGTACTTTCTCTTTAACAACCATGTATTTGATATCGATAATTTTTTTAATTTCGTAGAACTTAGGTTTTTATTAGAATATTGAATTGCGGCCTTACTGTCACACAACATCTTGAGCGGTCTCTCAATACCATCAATTATACGCAACCTTGTGACAAAGTTTCGCAGCCATATACTGCAAGTGGAAGCCATATAACATGCTACAAATTCCGCTACCATAGTGGAAGAGGCCACAACTGTCTGCTTAGCACTCTGCTAATAAATAACACCTCCAGCCATCAGAAAAATAAAACCCGATGTAGAATTCATGCTATCTTGGCATCTAGCAACATTAGAATCAGAATATCCTATGATCTCAAGCTTATCTGACCTCTGATATGTGAGTATATAATCTTTTTTTTTCTGTAAATACCACATGACTCATTTGGCTATTGTCCAATGGTCGAGTACTAGATTATTCTAATATCTGCCTAGCATTTCAGTGATGTATGCAATATCCGGATGCGTACACACTTGAGCATGCATTAGATTTCCTACTACTAAAGCATGAGGAATACTTTGCATTTACTTTCATTCAAATTCATTCCTAGGGAACTGATTGAGACTAAATTTTTCTTCTTTAGCAATTGGGGTGTTTCCTAGTTTACAATTCTACATGACATACCGCTTAAGAACCCTTTCGACATAAGTCTTTTGTGACAGTCCTAAGATACCTCAAGAACGATCTTGATATATCTCTATGCCTAATACAAAAGTGGCATTACCAAGATCTTTCATCTCTAAATTCTTTTCTAAAAATTTCTTGGTTTCATGCAACAAACTTATGTCATTACATGCCAGTAGTATATCATCAACATACAGAACCAGAAAAATATATTTACTCCCACAGAACTTATGGTATACACATTCATCTCAAAACCAAAAGAGGTGATAACTTGATGAAATTTAAAATACCATTGTTGAGATGATTTCTTGAGCCCATAGATGTAGTTCTTAAGTTTGAAAACCATATTCTTTGGGTCTCCTGACACAAAGTTCTCTGGTTACACCATATACATTGTTTCCTCAATGTCACCATTAAGAAAAGCGGTCTTAACATCCATTTGATGTAACTCAAGATCAAAATGTGACACTAATGCCATGATTACTCTCAAGGAATCTTTAGAAGAGATCAAAGAAAATGTCTCTTTAAAATTCTCTCCTTCCTTTTGTGTAAAGCCCTTGGCGACAATACGTACCTTATATCTCTTCACATTATCCTTTAAATCCCTTTTCGTCTTAAATATCCATTTATAACCAATGGGTTTCTTTCCTTCACGCAGTGGGACAAGATCCCAAACGTCATTATCTATCATGGATTTTATTTCCTCATTCATGGCACCAATCCAACTTTGAGAATTCAAACTCTCCATGGCGTGATGGAAGCTAATTGGATCATCTTCCATCATCCTAATGTCAACCTCATGTTTTAGGAGAAATATAATAAAATCATCCAGAATAATACTTCTCCTTTCTACGGTGGATCTCATTAGCTCTTGAGGTTATTGAGCTTGTTCTTGGGAACAATCACCTCATTATTAATAGGTGGTTGTTCGAAATTGTATTGTAGAGGCTATTGATTTGCCTCTTGATCAATGGCAGGTGTAGAGACTTACACATTGTCAAAGACAATAATATGAATAGTAATTGATTCCTCCTGAAAGATAATTTCCCTAATATTATTTCTCCCCATAAGCTCAATATCCTCAAAGAACGTGGCAGTTCTTATCTCGAAAATTGAACTGAGTGTGGGATTATAGAACTTATAGCCCCTTGATCGCTCAGAGTAACATATAAAATAGTTACTGATTGTTTTGGAGTCCAATGTCTTTTCATGTAGCCTATATGGCCTAGCCTCAGCTAGACATCCTCAAATATGAAAATGCTTCAGACTAGGTTTTTTATCTGTTCAAAGTTCATAAGGTATTTTAGTAGCTGCTTTAGTTGGTACTCTATTAAAAATGTAAGTTGTTGTATTTAGTGCTTCTCCCTAGAGTGACTCTAGTAAGATAGAATGATTAATCATACTTCTTACTTTATCCATAAGAGTTCAGTTTTATCTTTTAGATACACCATTCATGCTAGGAGAACCTAGAATGGTGTATTATGGGACGATTCCACACTCCTCTAGGAATCTAGAAAAATGTCTTGGACATTGTTCACCTGAACTGTCATATCTACTATAGTATTCACCACCATGGTCAGATCTAAGGCACTTGATTCTTTTGTTGAGTTGGTTCTCAATTTCAAGTTTAAAAGATTTGAACACGTCCAACGACTGTGATTTTTCATAAATAACATACAGGTAGCCATAACGTGAGTAATCGTTTATAAATGATATGAAATACTATTGACCATTCCAAGAAGCTGTAGGGAACGATCCACAAATATCTGTATGAATCAATTCTAAGACATCTGAAGATCTATTTGCACGTGTTCTCTGTATTTTGGTCTGTTTTCCTTTAACAAATTGAACACAATTGTTTAAATTTGTAAAGTCAAGAGAGTCTAAAATACCACTAGATACAAGCCTCTTAATTCTTCCTTTTGAGATATGACCTAAGCACTTATGCCATAATGATGCTGAATTATCTTTGCTTAATTTACGTTTAGTACCACGTGATTCTACGTGTAAGGTTTCATAATATGAAGTGATGACATTGAGTAAATATAGGTTATCGTATGCACACAATGAACCAGTACCAATAACATTTGATTTTAATGAAAGAATAAATTTATTATTTCCGAATGAACAATAATAAATAAATTTATCCAATGAGGAAATAGGAACCAAATTCCGTCTAAAAGACAGTACAACAAAAAGTGTCTTTCAAATCCAAATAATGACTCGATTCTAACGATAACCTAAAAGTGTCAATCGTTCCAATCATATATGCATTTCCATTTCCTATATAGATGTGTTTTTCAGCATTATTTGGCTTTCTGCAGCTCAGGCAACCCTGCATTGAAACACTTTTGTGAGTAGTAGCACCAGAATCTAGCCACCAAGTGTTTCTAAGTACTAAAGCTAAATTAAGCTCATAACAGATCAAAGCAAGGATTGTACCTTTCTTCCTGCGCAATGCATGATACTTTTGACAGTCCTTCTTAATATGTATAGGTTTTTTGTAAAAGAAGCAGCTATCTTTTTCCTTCTACTGTTTCTTTTGGACTAGACCCTTAGGAGCAGCTTTATTCTTTCTCTTCATGCCCTAACTTTTAGGGGTAAATGCTAGATGAGTACTTTCAGTCTTATCTTGCTTCAATCTCTCTTCCTCTTATACACAATATGAAATAAGCTTATTAAGAGTCCATTTATCCTTTTGGCAGTTATAACTGACCTTAAATTGACTAAATTTTGCAGGAAGAGAAATCAATAAATGCACAAGTAAGTCAACTAACAATTCAAGATTTAGTGCCTTTAGTTTTGAAGCAGTGTTAGATATCTCCATGATAAACTCCCTTATATTTCTTTTACCTTTATACTTTAATGAAATCAAGCGTTGGAAAAGAGTGCTTGTTTCAGCTTTATCATTTTTTTCAAAACGTTTTTCAATTTCAGTAAGGAAATCTTTAACATCGGTGATCTCATTAGAGAATCCACTCCTAAAAGCCTCTAGAATGTTGTACTTAATGATCATAAGACCCATGTGATTAGAGCGATCTCACTTCTCAAAGTTTCTTTTTTCATTAGAGGAACTTTCAACTATTAGATTAGTGGGTTTCGCTAACCAAAGTGCATGGTCTAGATCCATGCAGCCAAGGACGAGTAAAAAGTTGTCCCTCCATTCCTTAAAATTATTCTTGTTCAGCATAGGAATATAATTCAAGTTGGTAGATATAGCAATAGCAGACATAACCGTATAGAAAATACAACAACATAAATATACATACTCACAAAAAAATATATAATAAACAATCAATATATTTAAATAATGGTAATTCCATCACAAGAATTCGGTGTAACATTAATATCAAGTCTTTGGACAATAATATTAACTACAAGTGGAGTTCTTGTTGTAGTGATCAAATACAGATAATAAGGCCCGTTAGATAATGAGATCATCTTTGGATTAACTCATTATCCATATGGCATCCATATAATTACCACATATTTATCACCACACACACATATATATATATATATATATATATATATATATATATATATATATATATATATATATAATTCTTCCAAATATATGTCTTCCTTTGGGCAATAAAATATTCACATGAATATATATATATATTATATATATATATATATATATATATATATATATATATATATATAAACATCCAATAATTTCAATAAACTAATCGTCACAAAACATGTCACTTTGACAACATATTGTGTCAATTAGTCTATCTAATGATATTAGACAAACAAAAATTTAAATAAATTGATTCCTCAATTTTATTCAAAAATTTGGACCTATAAAATCAGGACCAACTTTATTTAGATTTAATATTTACAAAAAATATATTAATTCTAACCTTATTAGAATTTCAATAAAATTAATGCCAAATAACACACATAAAAGGCCCACATAATAATTTATTAGATGAGAATAAATTATATCTAATTAAATTAATTAGGCCAATTATATTAAATAAAAATTATTATTTCAAAAATATAAAATAAATAAATACCAAATTAATAGCCCAAAAGTATCCAATATATATATATATATATATATATATGTTAATATTAAAAGATGGGCTATACAACGAAAAGGTCCAAAATTGACTCAATCAGCCCAACAAAGGAACTGGCCCAATATACTAAAGAAAGAAAAAAGCCAGAAAAAACCAAACAATAATATAAATGGGCTATAGAAAAGGTTAAGTAAAAATAGCTAGCAAAGTTGGTTGGGAGCATTATAATTGACAATTTAGTCCCAAGTTCAAAACCCGGTCTCAACCAAAACAAACCCCTCCTTTGTTTTTTCATATGTTGTGGGCCCCATAAGAGATTTAAAACCAAATAAAGGAAGCTCCCACATCCAATGTGAGTCCTTCGATCGTTAGAGTTGTACATTAGCCCTTTCCCTTTTTTTATTATTATCAAATTACCCTTCAGTAATTAACTCTAATTACTTTCTAATCTCTTCTCCTTTCTCACGTTTGTTGCCTAGCCCTGTTACTGCCATCTAAAAAATTTCAAAACCACAATCTACCACCATCGCCCATCACCAGCTACTGTCACCAGCTTCCGACAATAACCGAGAATGATGCTTGATGGTGGAAACAATACCCAACGCCACCTCAAGTAGCACCACGATGAGACAACGGAAGAGGATGAAACATTGCTGGAATGAACAGTACTGAAATAACAAAACAAAACAAAATTCTGAATCCATGAACAGTACCGTTTGAAAATAAAGTTTGAATAGTATTGAATGAAAACAAAATCAAACAGTTGCGAACAATATGAATAGTATTGATATATATATATATATATATATATATATATATATATATATATATATATATATATATATTAATCTTGTTAATTTTAGCAAGAGGCTCTAGTACCAATTGACAGATTAATATAATCTATAGATCTGACAAGATCGAATGCTAATCCATCAAGATTAATACATAATATATTGCAGAAGCGTACCTAAATCAATAACGGGGAAATTATTGATGGATTCGAGACACTGATGGTATTGCGGTATTTTGGATTTGACACACACACGTCAGTTTTCTTTTGACTGATGGGAATAAAATATGATATAGTATGTGTGACCGAGGGACCACAACCCTTTATATAGATAATTGACATATTGTCTATTGGGTTATTCTAGTTAAGGTTATTCATCCTCACATCAATCATAATACTAAAACCATCAAAAGTAAAATAGAGTAAATAGAACGAGAGTAGCTTTATAAACATTAATATGAGTTTGGAGCTTAAATCTGAGTACAACATCAAAATACAGACAAAAGAGATACCATGGAGCTAAGAGTCCAAAAAGGTATATGGATAAAACTATCCCCTAGATAACATAACTCTTTGCCCAAGACCTAATACAAAACATCACTCTACCCCATACAGAGCATCGTAAGCAACAAATCCATCCTATGGGTCTTTATTGATCTGCACACAGTTAACAGGGTCATTTGCTTGTAGGAATGAGTAGCTACCATAAAAATGATAATTAATACACTATTTACTGAGTAAGGTGATAATATTGGCAAGTTAGGAATACAGAAAAATGCATACATATACAGTAGAGAAGTAAGTATACATGAGAAACACAAAAAATATCACAAGATAGTTACTGGTCTAGACCTCTTCATTAGAAATAACAATTTTCATTCTTTTATTTGCGTTAAGTTTAGGACCCCACTATTCTTAAACCAGTAAAATAGTTTGAAATACCTCTTAAGGACAATACACTTAGGCCACTATTATTATCTAGTGGAACAGACCCAACACATCTCAAGGTAAAACGCTCCTGAGCCACTAGTCTTAAATTGGTGGAGTTGTTTGAAACACCTTTTAGGGACAACACACATGAGTCAATATTATCGTCCAGTGGAGTGGACCCAACACCTTGGTCCTGACTCATGTACTCTTCCACTGATAATCATTAATATCTTATTTATTAGGTTACTTATATCAAATCATATTATCATTCACGTTGGGTTTAGGGCCCTACTATTATTAATCGGGTGGAATGAACTGATGCACCTCTTAAGACAAAATGCTCCTGAGCCACTATTATCATCCAGTAGAATGGATCCATAAAACACCTCAACCCAACTCATGTGATCTTTCACTTTAAATGCTTAATATCTTCTTCATTATTGATTTGAATAGTGGCTTAGAATTTGTGTGTTAGATACTCCAATCCAATACCACATATTTAGGTGAAACAATCATCATGAATAGTGTTCATCAAACTATTAAACTACTATGATCTATTGTGAGCTCTAAAAAATTCATGATCCTGAACAAAAAAATAGAAAAATATAAGCAATAGATGGTATATAACAAAGGAAAAATGTCAACACATAGATATATTTTGTATCTTACATTTCCAAATAATATGTCCAATGCAACATGAACCTCAAAGCATGGAATCAAACTAGGGTTCCTTGGACCTCCAAGAAATGATCTAACTAAGTACCAACCATCCATCAGGCATATGCCTCAGTCATTTGGTCTTACATCATGATCCTTACTGTCATTACCACCATCATTGCCTTCATCTTCATTAATTAGTGGCAAATAATGTTCGTGGGTCGAAGAGGATGTGGGTTGAGGAGGATGGATGACCCATGCAGGGTGAGGAGGATGGTTGACCACTAAAGGATGATTGACCCACTAATGATGAATGTCCCCCATCGGTCCATGATGATGGAATCAGTAAATGATGGATGACCTTTGTAGTTCACAAATATCAAAATTGTAGTCATCTCGAAATTAGGATTATCTTGTTACGAAGCTTCATGTTGGACTTGGTTTGGAGTTTGTTTAAGTGATGACCTACTACATTTTTTTTTTGCATTGTAGCATAGTAATAAAAGATCTTGCAATACTTATTAAGCTCATTGAAGTGAGTTGTGGTGCTTGTTCAGCTTTAGTTATACGACACGCTGAAGCTGTAACTCCATAACCTTTAGTTCTATTAGATGTCTTTCTTTCAACAATAAAAATACTTTAATCTCAATTTTGATTATATCAATTTGTGCATGTACATATATATACTAATTTTTACACATTTATAAATCTATTAATCTCCAAACTTTAAATTTAGATCTATGCGGTCTAACATATCCACTATCTAATTTTTAACATACTAATTACACAAAACATTTCTAGATCTGTACAGTCTAATATATATAATTTTTATTGTACTAATTACACCTAACATTTCTCGATCTATATAGTCTAACAAATCCGATGTCCAAAATTTATACACAAATTTATCCATCAACATCGACATGATGGGCCTGTGCTACGAGAGGTTCTCACGCTACACTACCTGACCTGCATGAGGAGCTTACGCCTCTCAGTATGGCCAGGGTGAGGAGCTCAAAGGTTAATACCCTTATAAAGATCATAAGGTTGTTCTCTAGGGTTAATACTCGTATATTCCCTAACAATTGTAATTTCACATTTTAGGCATAACTCCTCCTCTATTACTCTTTAATCTCCCAAACATAGTACCACTTCCTCAATTATTATTATTATTATTATTATTATTATTATTATTATTATTATTATTTTTATTATTATTCAAGGCCTAACTCTAAGGTATTTCACATTCGATAATGACCCTATCTCTTTCACAAGTCCATCATAACTTTTCCTATAGGGCTCATATAGTTATCAGATTTAATGTGCATTCCCAAAACACAAATGTTAATAGCATATCCGAATTTTGTGGTCTAACTCTACCATTTCACACATGTGATAATAACCTTTCCGTTTTAGGATTATTATTCCCAAATCAAAAAATTTTCATACTTTATTATACTTAGGCCATTCACGACTACTCTAAACACTTCATAAAAACTCTTTAGCATATTTCGGATAATTTAACACATTAAAGTACCATGATTCCCATATTAAACCCATAATAACCAAAATTCCCTCTCGATAACAAAAGCCCTTATCTCATGCAGATCTTACATGTTTTGGTAACATTATTTTCAAATCCCCCATTTATCTCCATATGCCTTATTATACTCATTTTTCACTCATCATGCATTAATAACCCATATTACAACCATATATCACACCAAGGGTTTCCACATTAAATATTATTGTAACAATATGGCATATTTATTAACTTACTTATTTTTTCATCATATAATATCAAATGTCATAACATAGCAATAAAAATCATATATTTGACCACATAATAACAATAACATGGTATCAAACACAATAATATAAAATACTTAGCACCAAAATCCTAGACTTCGACAAGTATCCTCATAAAGTAAGACTCTGGTCTTTATTCAATTAAATCCTATTCCACCTCTTCTAGAACCTCTAAAATATCACCTAAGAAACCGTAATAAAATACCATTAGGGTTTAATATAATAATTAGGTAAAAGATGAAGGAATTGAGGGCACAAAATAGGAGGAGAATCAAAAGAAAACAAGTGAGTGCTTTGGGAAACTTTGTGTAACCAAGTGGGGAGGAACGCCATAAAGTTTCAAAGCTAAGGGTGTGGCAACGACACAAGTTGTCATTGCTACGAGGTGAGGAACAACTAAAGGGGTTGAAGGATAGAGGGGAGCAATGGTGGGAGGCTGAATGGAAAGGACCAAAGCAAAAACAATGTGTGTCATTGCCAGCGGTTTGCTACGGTATGGTTGGTCGAAGCCAAGGGATGGGTTATATTTGTTAATGCTGAAACTAAGGGAAAAAGGAAAGGGGGAAGTTGTGGTGATAATGGCTGAAAGAAGGGATTGAGGTGTGACTAGTTTGGATGGTGGTTTTAATGGAGTTTTGGTGAAGTTCACCGGTGGTGAGGGTGGTGTTTTGGTGTAGGTCATTGAAGATGGTGGAGGCGCTTTGATGGGGGCTGCCAATGGTGGTTTTGGGGGGTTATTTTGGAAACAATGAGGAGGAGGTAAAAGAAAGAAGGTAGGCTGCACTTGGTGGTGGAGTTTCTAAAAAAAACCCAAAGGGAGGACAGAATTGCTTGGGAGAATTTATGATGGGGTATATATATTCATATACATGCATTTAGAGATGGTGAAAGGAGGAGGGCATAATCAACTGAGATTTTCAACCCCAACCCACGATTATAGGAGCTGGGAGTTGATAAGTTGATGGGGCTAGGGAGTAACTTGGTAGGTGATGGGGTGTGACAGGCGTTATTTAAGGATAATGTTCCACACAAGAAGAAGGGGGAGAAAGGAAAAACGGGGTCAGCCAAAGAAAGAAAAAGGATAAAGAAGAAAGAAAAGGGAAAGAGGGAAAAGAAAAAAGAAAGAGAGGAGGTTTGGCTATAGGACTAGAATTATGGTAATATAATTTAGGTTAGGATATTAGGATAATTAAATATCAATTAACCAGGATTAGGCCAAAATTTTAGGTTAGAGAGTTAGGGTAAGGTGAAAATATTAATTTCTCGAGATTAAAATTTGGTTATGATGTAAATCATTCGGGGTTAGGTTTAGCTAAATTTTGGGATATTATAGTGCTTGCGGTAGAGAGAGATATTTTAGGGTATGGTGTACTGTTATAAATATCCGAACTCCTCCTAAAATTTATTACTCTTATTGTATATATAATTATTTTATCCTCGTCTATTTTATCGCATCTATTTTGTAATCATGTAACTTGATATTAAATGGTTCCCACACATGATATTTAGTTGTGAGTTACTATTTTTAGTCTTCCTTCCATTATGGATTAGGTATAAGGAGTAAATTTTCTATATTGCATGATGTGGTAACATCCATTATTTTAATATTATACTTTAACATAAAGAAAAAATTCAATCGTAAATATTGAGGTGTTACATATTGGTATCAACAATTTTAGTTGTTGAAACATGTATCTAACTGGAGACATGATTTTCTAGATGCTAAATATTTAAAAATAAGATAAATTCCAAAAAGGGACCCTAATATCTGGTCTAATATTTTATAAGCATTATATGTTTTGAATACTCTCACTTAGGTGCCTCCACATTTCAAATTATGATACTTAAATACCATTTTATGTTAACAAAGTTAGATTCAATTAAATTTAGGACAATTAAGGTAATTTGTGATGATAATTTTAAATATTATATAAATTATTGAAAAAAAATATAAAAAGTATTAGAAAATCATTTATTTTTTGTAAATTAAAATATTTTTATTGAAAAAAATTAGTTATTTAATTAGAAACGTTTTAATTTCTTCTAAAAAATGTCATATTTTTATTAAAAAGAAAGTTTGATTTAAAATTTCTGATAATTTTAAAAATTTATATTTTTACAAATAAGAAATAAGAATTAAAAATTTATATTTTTTTAAATAAAAATTTAAACTTTTAAAAAATAGATTTTTTGTTATTTTTAAAATTTTATTTAAAATTTTTAGGATTTTATTTTCAGTTATTATTAAAAAAATAACCTTTATTACACTAAACTTGATATAATCTCTCTTCATTATTGATAAGGGTACTTAAGTGATAATAATTTAACATGGGGATGTACCTAAGTGGTATTATTCAAAACAAGATTTACCTCTAAAATCTTAACCCAAATATTAGAATACCTAAATGAAATGTATCCTTTAAAATATTCTCTTTGATTTGAAAATATAAATCTTCTTTGTGAGGAATCAATGTTGGGTAGCCTAGGTATTCTTTATTCATGTGTTAATATGATTTGTGTGCTTATTAAATTAGGATTTTTCGTTATGTGGTTTTGATGTTGTAGCTTGCAATGGTTTAAGGTGTATGTACCTATCAAATCAAGAATTGTGGTAAGTCAGTACACCTATTGACATAGTTTTCCATCAAGATTCATATTCCCTTGACACTTTTAAGGGAAGTTGTGAGATACTAAGGGCATGAAGATTATGATGAATACTACCCTTCACCTAACTACCTATGATCGAACCTAGAAGACAATTCAAAATCTCAAAGATGGTGGTCAAAGATTTTTGGAAGAGTCATTGTGCACTTTGAGAAGTGCTAATGATGAGTCACGAGAAATTCAAGTAGGTTATTTGAAGTCACATCCACATATGAAGGATTCTATCTTTTAGTGGTAGAAAGTTGATGAGTGACGTAAGTCCTCATCTTAGGCACACATGAGATATTATCTAGTTGACCAGAATGCCTAAGAGTTAACATAAAAACTGTAGAGTGCAACCCTACATACTAGCATCTAAATATAGGTAAGATCATCAAGCATTTGAATTTGTTCCCATACAAAATGGTTAAGTCATGATGCATCAAGCTGATATTACTCCAACATTTCCATTTCTTGATTTTACATTGCTTGTTAATGCTTCTCTTAACATCATTTCAAAGCTTTAGCTTAGAACATATTTGGACTAGGGTTTTTGTCTGAGGCTTTTAATATACTCTTTTCTTTTTCTTCGCCCTATCCAACTTTTGTCTTCATTGAATCCTTTTCATTCTGCCCTTATTTCCATTAACTCCTTTTTATTCAAATTTTGACTCTATTTCCACCTCTCCTTCTTAAGATCCCTTAGGTTTTGACCTTGTCAATATCTCTTTAAGTGGGTAATACCCCAATTTGTAGACCTTGACCATTTTCCATGTTATTTTTCTTTCTATATTGACCTATGCAATCGCCACTATTACTCTTCCTTATATTTAATCTTTACTTTCTTTCTAATCCTTACTTTAAGTGATAACTAATCTAAACTTTGTGAACCTTTGACTCCTTTCCCTGTAACTCTTATCTTCCTTAACATCCTCCCGATTTATTTGCCTTGTTGGTTTCTCTTTCTTGAAACCCATATGCATCTTGGCTTGTTATTCTCCTATCATTATTCTATAGACTATACTTGCTTTGATCTTTGTTTCCATTGAATTATCCTTCACCAATTCTTACTCTCATCTTTTCCTTCTCTCTTTGATCTTTTGAAATTGGGACTCATTATTCTATTCCTCTTGTTCTTGATGATCCCTAATTTTGTGAATTGTTCTTCAATGATTTTCTATTTCTCCAACCTTCATTTTTGTTGACTTGCCTCTTTGACTTTTAGTCTTGATTGCTTATTCTATACTTGATTTTTTTTCATTAACTCTTCCCTTCTCAATCTTCATCTTTGTTAACTTTTCCTTATTCAACCTTGTTCCCATTAGCTTAATTCTTTCTTTGATCCTTGTTCTATTATTTTTCTCTACTCTTTATTCAATTGACATATATGTTTCCTCCAACTTCGAAGGCCAAGTTTCTCTTAAGGGAGGTAGTAATGTAACTTATCACTTATTCCTAACCCTAATTATCATATAACTAGGTTGTAATCTGATTCTAAAATTGTTAGCAATGATTTCCTTGCTATTAATATTAAGTAGCTTTGTGCAATTTATGGTATTCATTTGTGGAAAATCACAGTTTCTACGGTTCTTTCGAGTTAGTATTTTTTGCATAATTCTCATATCTTCCAAAATTCTTAAATCATTCTAAAAATGTTCCTAAACTTACTAACTCTAATGCATTTTTTTCCCATTTGTTCTTTCCAAATAGTTAAAGTGTGAAAATTTTCATTTACACAAATAGATGACTTTAGCTATTTTCATTCATTTAGGCTTCAAACAAACTATAAGATCATTTTTTTACATTTTTGATTTTCAAGATTATTTATGTATCATCCTATACCCATTTGGACCTTCCATTACTTATTTCACTCTTTTGAGAGGAAAAAATGAATTTTCATGGATTATTTATTTTGTCTTTTTTCACTAATTTTCAATATATCAAACTTCAAACCAACTTAGATACCCAATAGTTATATATATTTGGCTTTCTAAAATTATTTTGTACCTTTACATAAATTTAGGAATTTATTTTTTATTTTCCTTTATTACATCCTCTATTCTAGCCTTTCCACGTATTAAATTCCAATTAAAAAATGTGGCCAAGCTTAACCTTGAATAGAAATGTGAGCCACCCCCTAAACTTCACTTATCATATTTATAATTTTCCTTACTTCATTTAGCCACTTCTCGAGCTAAAATATAATCATCTTATGTATAGTACCCCAAAATTTCGTAACCTTTGTTTTCTTATGTTTAACCTTTTTATTCAAAAATAACCCTTTAACCTTAGCTTAATTATTTTATTAATAACTTTTAACCCATAATCCGAGTAATTTATTAAATAGTTTTCTCGATTATTTTATATTTTTCCTTCTTATTAAGCTTTTTCTAACCTAGATTATTTTTTCTTGACTATTTTTCCTACCCGGTACCTTAACCTAACCAAACTAAACCTAAAACTAAAATAATATCTCTATCCTACCCTGCCATTTTACCCCTCTTGATTTACCTTGTGTGCTAAAAACCTCTCCACTAGACACTCTCCCTATATCCCTCCACTTCTCAGCTACCCATACTCCTCACCTGTAGAACCATCTCGCTCAGCCATCCTCATCACCTCAACCCATCTGCATGTATACATATATAAACATAAACATCTTCGCTTTCTTCTCCTCCTAAACCAAACAACCCTTGCAGCACAACATGCTCTCTTCTCTCGGCTCCATTTGGTTTCACCATCACCGCACCAAACAACCCTCACAGCCTTCAATTTCTCCCCCTCTTTATCCTGTGTGGTTCCCTTTGTTGTTCAACCAACCACAACCGAACAACCCTCAGCATTTTCCTCAACTAAATTAATCACATATACATCCCAATAACTCTCTCTTTCGGCCTCGTTTGGTTGTATAGGCAAGAAATCCAACTCTGCACCAACCCCTACGCCATCAACCACCAACAAGGATCCTCCCCTATTGTGCTCGACTTTTTTTGGTTTCATAGAACAACCATCACCAGTAACCCCAGCCCCTAATCTCCTCCATTTTTATGAGTCGACCAACACCTCCACCCATTACGCTTACATTTGTGCCATAGACCCATCTACCTCCCTACCCTAGCTCCTTTCTGCCTGCAAGTCGCCAACACCAGCACAACCTTCACTACCCTTGCCCCTCCTCTTCTCCTTCTTCTCCCCTACCAAGCCTACTCCTTTCTCTTCCTCCCCAATGGAAATTCCGGTTGCTTCCAACAATCCCTCTTTGACAGATCTTATCATAACTCACCAACCTCCTTTAGCGCCAAACTCCATTGCTGCTCCTCCTACTTCAGTAGTTACTGTTGTAACCTCCCAATCGAGCCATCCTCCACAACAGCCCACACACCATTATTCCTCACCACCATGCCTCAACACCTTGCCACTACCCTTCCACCCTACCTTACATCCTCTTCTTCCTATGCTGCCTCATTGAGCCAACACCTCCACTACCTCATCACTGCTAGCTTCCTAGTAGCCACCATTCATGGCTACTAATTTTCAACCGAGCAACTACCTATCCCTTCATGTGCTTCCCTATCCAACCTAACACCTCCTAGACTAGCTTCACCACATCGCACCAACACCACCATTATCTCACTCGACCAAGGACCAACCCATGCAAAGTTAACCCATTTTACATACCTAGGGCTAATCTTCTTCTTTCCATGCAAATATTTTAGACTCTCATGATATGAATGTAAAATAAATGGTTTAGGTCTCAAATAATGACTCCATGCTTCCAAGCTTCTTATGATGGCATAGAATTCCTTGTCATATGTTGAATAATTCATTTTAGCACCATTTAATTTTTCACTAAAAAATACAATGTCTCTTTTTTTGTCAGAGTACACCTCTTATCCCTACCCCACTAGCATCATATGTAACTTCAATCAATTTATCAAAGTTAGGCAAGGATAATACCGATGCATTGCATAGCTTGTCCTTTAAAGTCTTAAAGTCTTTAACAGCATCTTCTCCCCACTTGAATCCTCCTTGCTTCATAAGATGTGTAATCGGTGCAGCAATAGTCAAGAATTCTTTAATGAATCTTTGATAGAAAATCGCTAATCCATGAAAACTCCTCACCTCATGGATATCTTTAGGTATTGGCCAGTCCCAAATAACTTGAATCTTTGTAGGATCCACTTTTATACCTTTGCTACTTACTATATAACAAAGAAAAACAATACTCAAAAGCATAAAATTACACTTTTCCAATTTTTCATATAGTTTAGCTTCCCTCGGCTTATCAAATAATCTCATTAAATGACTAAGATGATCAAGCTCATTTTTACTATACACAAGTATATCATCTAAGTATACCATAATAAATTTTCCAAGAAAATGTTGAAGAACCTCATTCATTAATCACATAAATGACCTAGGTGCATTACACAATCTAAATGGCATAGCAATCCATTTGTAAAGACCATATTTCTTTTTAAAAGTAGTCTTCCATTCATCCCCTTCTCTTATTCTCATTTGATGGCATCCACTCCTTAGATCAATTTTTTAAAATACTTGTGCTCCACATAATTCATCTAACATGTCATCTAATATGGGCATAAGAAATCTATATTTGATAATTATATTGTTCACACATAGTTCTAGAATCAACACACATGCACCACATAGTGTCTTTTTAAGGAACAAGTAATGCAGGTACACAACTTGGACTCATGCTTTCTCTTATATATCTTTTTTCTATGGGTTATTGTATTTTCCTCTATAGATCCTTAGCTTCTTTTAGATTACATCTATAGGCAAATTAATTAGGTAAATATATACCAGGTATTAAATCTACAACATGTTTTATCCCTTTTTTAGGTGGTAATCTTAGTGGTAAGTCATTAGGATACATATATTTATATTCATCAATAATCTCATCTAACTGAGGATTATTCTCATTTTTCTCCCCTTTTAGGGATTTCTTGATAATTATAACATGAAAAATACCTTATACCTTAATACATTTTATCATAGCCTTTTCACACAAAAATAAACTCTTTTTATTTTCAACTATGTAATCATTATCACACATAGAAGGTTTAAGTTTATGGTTTTTTTTATCCATTTCAACAAGATATTCATTATTAATATCATTATGAATAGCACATCTATCATATTACCATCTTTTATCTAATAAGATTCTGCATGCATTCATAGACAAGACATCATATAGCACGCCATTATAATAATTGCCAATTCTAAATGAGATTAAGGTTTGTTTTGTTACCTTGACTCCTTTTTCCTAGTTAAGCCATTGAAGAGGATAAATCTTCAGATGTGGTATTGTCTCTAAACCTAATTCCTTCACTATCCTCTCATTAGCCACATTTGTACACGATCCACTATCAATAATAACCCAACAAACTATATCTCTCACTCTTCCTTTAGTCTTGAATATCTTCTCTCATTTATTAAGTTGTTCATCCTCTAACTCACTTAAAATTTATTCCTTTGACTCAAACTCTAGGTTTTCATCACAAGTCTCGATAGCTTCAATCTCTTGTATAGATAATACTCTTTGGTTGGGACATTCTCTAGCTAAGTGTCAAAATCCTAGGCACTTGAAACATTATCTTGTAGAGACTTCATTGACCTTGGCCTTGGCCTTCTCCTCTCGGTTAATCCCTTGTTCCTTCTCAACATTTTTAGAGCTTGAGTTACCCGTCCCATGCTTAGTAGCTTGAGTACTTGAGTAGTAATTTGTAGAAGAATTACTTTGTTTGGCATGAGGCTTAGTAGATTTGATTTGCTTTTTAAATCTCAAAGAGGGCTTAATTATATCTTCAAGAGAATCATATAGACAATTTTCAAATTTATCTTGAATCATCATATTAAGGCCACCTAGAAATCTAGCACATGTTTGTTTCTTTCTCTTATAGATATCACATATAAGTGCTAACCTCTCAAATTCCCTTAAATATTCTTCAACACTTAAAATTCCTTATCTAAGAATAGTCAATATAATATAATTATCTTTCTCATACTATTTAGCTATAAATTTTCTTCTCAAATATTTCTTAAGCATATCTCAAGATTTAATTTTAAATTTACCTTCTCTTTCTGTAGTTTTTTTCATGTTAGTATACCGTATCCTAGAAAAATTATTAAACTTAAGAGTATCTAATTTACACTTTTTCTCATCATGATAATCCATGAATTAAAAAATAGCTTCTACCTTATGTAACCATTCAAGAAATAACTCAACATCAAGTTTACCATCAAAATCAGGAAGATCAAGTATAATACCTTTATCTTCTTTATGACGATGCCCTAATTGATGATTATTGTTCCTTCTACCACTTCCACTACCTTGTAAATCTTCATCATACTCTAATTTTGAGTTCAAATATCTTCCTTTTATGGATTGATGGACTTTTCAGCACTCCCCATTTGATCTCCAAAGAACTCCTTTTGTTCTTGCAAATTTTGCACCGAATCTTGCTCGGCAAAGCAAGACTCCATCTTTTGCAATTGAGTTTGCATTGCAAGAAGTTGTTGAAGTTATGAATTGGTTGCTACCAAATTGATTGAGAGATTTTGAATTGCCTCAATATTGGCTTGAACATTTGGTTATCTTTTCATATGAATCAACTTTGGTAACACACTTCACAAAAGATTAGTAACTCCTTAGGGTTCGATTGGAACCTGAATATCTTAAGGCTTTTCCTTTAGTTTTCAATTTGGTTCTTGTAGAAAATTTGATTCCAATGAATCAAAAACACAACCAACAATCAATATTATCACGTACACAATCAAATCAAAATACCTTACACATTACTTGTCAAAATTTTGATATAGAGTTCAACAAAATTCAATATCTAGCATTTGACAACTTATAACTATGTTTATGCATGTATCCTATGTTATAACATGCAACATGCTTAATCATCATTCAAAAAACTACTCCAGATGTATGAGGAATATGTATTTACCAAAAAAAGAGTCCAAATGATGGAATACACTCCAATTATATTAGCATATACACTAACACACATTCTACTTACAACCTTATACATGTCGACTAGGGTTTAATCATCCATTCGGTTTCCATGAATTAAAAAAATCATATAAAGGTTAAATTACATATACAAAGCTATATTATTCACGTTACATAACATGCAGAAGCAAATCAATTCTACACAAGTAGCACATATACACGTTGTTTCTCCTTTAACTATTTAAATCACACATTACATATAATCATCTTTAATTTGATTCTTTAAATTTCAATTTCCAAGATTCACTTGATATAAATCCTATTCAAATCATGTATTCGACCATATTTGATTAATATCATGCATCCAAGAATTCAAGAAAAGCAATCAAGATTCAAAGAATCAAAATAATAAACATAAAGAACCTTTTTTGTTTTCATGTCAAAGGAAGGTGTTTCTTGATTATTATCCAAGCCGTATTCTACTTCTTTTGTCTCAAACCAAACCTATATTTGATACCAAATTGATGTGTAATATAAGAGACGGATATCTTTCAAAAATGTAGGACATTTGAGTTCGGTTTGATAAACAGTAAAGTTAACTGAAGAAGAAGAAAGAAAAATTGAAGATGGATGATTCAAATGTTGATTCGAATGGTAAATTTTGATCTACTCCAAGATCAAAATAACTTCCAAAGAGAAACCTCTAATTTATATAGAGAATGGCTCCTAAATTTTACTCCTTACTTGAGAGAAAAATAGGAAGAAATATGGCTAAGAGTTTCGACTCTTGTTCCCTCTTATTCATTAAGTATTCAGTTCTTTCATTATTGTTCTCCACCAAATATACAAGGCTTATATATATATATACACACACACACATATGACAATGAGACCGAGCCTAACTCTCCTTAATTAAGCCCAAATCAAGTGAACTGATTATATAAGAGTTAAACCAACACATGGCCATATGGTATATATAATGAGTTACAATTATAATGATAAGATATTATAAATTTTACATAAAATATTAAAGATACATAAAACCTAATCATGATAATACATGAAAAAATCAATAATCAAGCTTCTTGTCTTGTAGCTTTATCCACCATGCAACTTTGTAACTATTTTATTGTCATTGTCTTGCACATTAGATATCATTAATGAATTTCTCTTATTATAAACATATATAATACCTATAAGAATCACTTAATAAAATATTTGTAGAGTTATTATGAAGGTGTTTAATATTTTCAATGACAATTGGTACTACCTATAAATACGCTAACTCTTGCCCTTAAAAATGAGAAGAATGAGATAGAGATGCTTCTACATCAGTTAGGCTCTATATCTTACTCTATTTAGTTATGCATACTGATAGGGGGTGTGCATACTTATGGATTAGGTGTCCTTGTTGGTAGGGTACTATATTAATTTTGTGCACTAGTGTGACCAGGAGACCTTTGTGTCCTTGAATTGATAGTTGGTAGGATACTATGCTACCTTGGTGCACTAGCATGACTAAAGAACCTTATTGTCTCGGGGTTGATTGATCTCTCCTTGAGTAAATAAAAATAGAAACGATTGATGGATGGTTTTGGTTAGTAGCAGCCTTTATTCCTACCTATGCTTCAATAATAGCCTTTGTGCCTACCTATGGTTCGATAGTAGCCTTTGTGTCTACCTATGGTTCGATAGTAGCTTTTGTTTCTATATATGGTTCGGTAGTAGCCTTTGTTCCTACATGCGGTTCAGTGGCAACCTTTATACCTACCAGTATTTTGGTAGCAGTCTTCATCCCTACCTATGATGCTATGGAGTGTTAATAGTCTTATGCTTGTGAGCCTACCTATGATGTATGAGATTTATTAGTATTGATCATGAGATATATGACATGTTGCTACTATCTTGGTTTTAGGTTGATGTTGTTTCTAATTATACTTCAAAGAGCATCCCTTGGATATTTGATTGGTCAGTTTTTGTTTGTTCTAAATGAATGAATATAAATAATATATGGCTATGGTGATATGTGTTATATGAATGATCATTGTATTTCAATCCTCCTTTGTATATTTAAATGTCTTGTACCATATTTTGTTGTATGCCTTGTATGTTTTTTCTTTTGGTTTTCATATTAGTTATGTATAAAAGATGCTTAGTACCATTATACTAAATGGTTCTTTTTGTTGGTCCCTACCTATTTAATGGGTAGCGGACTTTGCAGTTCAGTTGAAAGCTAATAGTTTAAATTGAGAGCCTAAGACTATCCAGTATCTTTTTAGTATATTTAATTTTGGTTGTACTTAGACACTTGTGTCCTCCTATCCTTTCTCTCTTTTGAGATTTGTAATCATTGATTTTGCTTTTATGTAGCACGATACTTATATGTTTGTCCTCTTTATTCTATTCCTTATACTCATGTTATTAATTTGAACTGAGTAATGATTTTAGCTTTAGCACTTGGTATGAGAATGGTAGAGGAAACCAAACTTATACCAAGTATGATGATAACACCCTTAATTTTTATTTCTTAGCTTCCACGATTAACTCTTTAAAAAAAATAAAATTAAGGTGTTACATTATATGTCTTCCATTTTGTACCAAGTCATGTTACACCCTATCATCTTTAAATTAAGTGTGTAAATAGCTAACCTCACCCCACTCCCCTTCTATTTTCCTATGAGATATAGGCTTAGAAAACTACCCCTCATGATTTCCTTTAAACCTCATCTCGTTTTATTTTCCTATAATCAAAATTACCCTAAGTGTTAACCCTCATTCTCATCCTCTTTGCCCTAATTATCTGCAGCAGTATGTGTTCCATTTTTTTTAGTTTTCTTTCTTTGATTTTTCGTACCTCGCACACCTTACTACAATTATAACACCTTAAAATCTACTACTAAAAATTTTTATTCTGTAAAATCATAATAGTAAACTAATGGATGTTACTGTCACATCTAGGGCAGAAAAGATACTCCCTAAACCCAATCCATGTCAACTACAAGGCTAAAAAAATTAACTCAAAGCTAGAGATTAAGCATAGAAAGTACTTAATTTTAGGTCTTGAGATTACAAAATAGATAGGAGAAAATAGAGGGAAAATAGGTGAATGTAGATATGCTTAATGCGAATATAGATGACTACAACACTAGGCTCACAACTCATATACATTTCTCTATTGTAGGAAACATATCAAAGGACTAATATCAACAACACTTGTGAAACAAGACAATATCTACTCATGGGAATGAGTAGGGGTCCATGAAATAGACACGTTAATACTTGCATATAAAGTAATATGATTATTTTATAAGTCATAACATGCTATATATAAATCATGGTATACATAAAATAAAGTATGTGATAACATACAATACAATCACATTCATAATATAAGGTAAAACTTAGAGTACAAGCTATGTTATTATCTTTATTTAGTGGTCACACAACTAATTTCTTATTCACATTAAGCACATGAACCCCATTACTCCCATGGATGGGTAGGATGCCACAACATCGTTAAGGACATAATACTCTTTAACCCATGAAATGAGACTCTTAATCTTTAAGTATGTGTGTCTCTTACTATTTGGTGGATTGTACTTACATAGGATAGATTTAGGGTCATCTGGTTCAGATAGAACCTATAACACCCCAACCCTACACTACTCATGAGTAGTTATCTAAAATGCTTTTGAAATTCATAACTAACTCCACAAACCAACACAAACCTTTTTCAGTGTACTTTGTCCTCACTCACATACTTTTTGGAAAAAAAAAATTCATGTGGTCACCAATCCTCGGACTACTCCAAGCCAATAATGCTTAATTGTGGAGTTATACAATGGTATATTTTTAAAAAGAATGGTAAACCTTGTTGATATAGATAATCATATCAATCCTCTTAAGCCTTTACCCCTAGATAAATGAGGTAAATATATAAAACAAAAAGAACTTGTACAAATACATAGGGCATACCCTGGTGAACCAGAGGCTAACATACCTAGCCCTGGAGATCAGAAACCAAAATTACAAAGGTACATAACACTCCTTAGGGTGTCTATAGTTACATCATTTCTACACTCCTCAATTAGACTTGTTAAAAATTAGAGCACTATATACATGTTTCTGAACTTGTACAATGATACTCCTGTGATCAACAACTTTGTTCTAAAAAATTAGAGCATTTCTGCTCCTCCATATGAAATAGACCAGTGCAGCCACAATGAGGGCTCGAGCTCTCCAAATCTTGTGGTGTCTATGGCAGTTCCTATGGAGGGTTCTCATTGCACTTGACAGAGCTGTGGACCCTCTGGATATACCCAGCCAACTTCTTAGAGGGTACCAAATCTTCTTGATTTCATAGCAGTCAAAAAACAAGTGATCATGTGATTCCCTTACCTGCAGGAAGAATGGACATTCTTTAGGCCCCTCCCAAACAGTAAGCCTGTCTCTAGTATAGAGCCTGTGCTGGAGGGCTAGCCAGAGAAGGAAGGAATGTCTTTTTTTTTGTTCATTAACCAAACTGCCTTGTGGGATTTCCATTTCAGAGCTTTCTCTCGAAAAAACTTGTAGGCTAGCTGAGTAGAGAAGCCTTTATCAGTCACCCAAGATTTCAGCAGAATTTTAGCTTGATCATAATCACCCTGTTCTTGAATTAGAGAGGAGAGTAAGTTGCTGATAGTTCTCAAAAAGTGGGAGGTGTTATACTTAGGGGTGAAATTCTCCAAACCCTGTGAGTGCAGATAGTGGGTATGAATCCACTTGGTCTAGAGTGATTCCTTTTCCTCTTGTAAGGCCCAGATGTATTTGCTGAGAAAAGCCAAGTTCCAAGCATGGAGGTTTTTGATACCAAGTCCTCCTTCTTTTTTTGGGAGGCAAAGCTTAGTCCATGCCACAGGAGGAGGTTTACCCTACCACAGAAAATTTCTGCAGAGGGATAAAAATATCTGGAGCACCACTTTAGGGATAGAAAATATAGACAACCAGAACCCCATAAGCCCTTGAGCTATAGAGTTGATGATTTCCAGCCTGCCTGCAAAGGATAGTGAGCTAGCCCTCCACATTTTCAATTGATCACACATAGAGTTAATGAGTTGCTCATAATCCATTGCTCTTAATTTGCAGGGGTTCAGGGGCACACCCAGATATCTGAAAGGAAAAGTTCCTTTAGGCATGCCTATCAAGGAGAGGAGCTCAGCTTAAAATGGGGATTGACCCCAGCCATAAATAGATGGGACTTTAGAGGGTTAACAATGAGCCCAGAGCATTTATTGAAGATCTCCAGCCCCTGGGATAGGATCTTGACTGAGGGGATGTCACCTCTGCAGAAAAGAATTAAGTCATCAGCAAAAGCAAGGTGGGTGAGCCCAATCTTTTTACATTTAGAGTGAAAAGAGAAGCTTTGATCTCTGGAGAGCTTCTTCAGCAGTCTGCTGAAATACTCCATGCACAGCACAAAAAGATAAGGGGATAGAGGATCCCCTTGACGCAACCCTCTAGCTCCTTTGAAAAAGACAAACAGGTTGCCATTCAGCTTGAGAGAGTAACTTGTGGTAGTAACACATTCCATGACCATGGAGGTGAACTCATGGGGGAACTTGAAGGCCTGCAAAATCTGTTCCAGGAAGCTCCAGGAGAGAGTGCATAAGCCTTTCTGATATCAATTTTAATCATACACTTAGGGGAGGTTCTTTTTCTATTATATTCTTTCAAAAGCTCCTGGACAAGGTGGATATTCTCTGTCATGAGCCTCCCCTTGACAAATGCCCCTTGTTCTGGACTGATCAGTTTTTCAAGAATTTCAACAAGTCTGCTTGCTAGAAGCTTGGCAATAACTTTGTACACAGTGTTGCACCATGTAATTGGTCTGAAATCAGAGACTGAGGTGGCCTGTGGACTTTTGGGAATTAATACCAAGGCAGCATGATTCACACGTTTAAGCAGCTGTCTATTATTAAAAAACTCCGGGACTACTACACAGAGATCCTCCCTTGTGGTCTCCCAGATAGCTTTGAAGAATTTTACAGAGTAACCATCTGGGCCAGGGGCTTTATGATCCCCTAAGGAGAAGAGAGCAGACTTGATTTCAGCATTCATAACAGGTCTGATTAGGGCCTGCTGAAGGATAATACCACTGTCCAAGGGAGTGTGTTTGTTTTTAGTCCCAAGCAGGAACTTATAGAAGTCCAGGAACTCGGTTTCCATTTCCTGATCAGAGGTAGTAGGGGTACCATCTCTCTTAATAATCTGGACAATTCTGTTTTTTTGCTTGCCTTGCCCTCAGCATATCAAAGAAAAACCTGGTGTTCTGATCCATACCAAATAAGAACCTATTCTTATTGATCTGGGACATAAAGCTAGCTGCAGCTTTTCTCGGGAATTTAGCCTTCTTCTTTAGGCCATTCAGAGTTTCCCAATCTGCAGAGTGTTGTTCTGTCATGAACTTCTCCTGGGCTTCCTTAAGTTGAGATTCTGCAAGGTTAGCCCTAGCAATAATGTGTGAAAAATCATGCACATTCAACTTTCTTAACTCCTATTTCAACAAGGAGAGTTTATTACAAAGGATAAATTGACTGGTACCACAATCAGAGAAGCTCCAAAAGCTATTGACCACTTCATAGAACCTTGGGTGCTCACACCACATATTAAAGAATTGGAAAGGTTTTTGTCTTGGTTGCAGAGATCCAAGGGCCATAATGCAGGGGGAGTGGTTAGATAAGCTACCAGGAGCCAGGAAGTGAGCTTGCACCTTAAGACCAGAGGCAAACCCATTAGAGTTCATAAGAGCTCGATCCAGCTTGCATTTGACATTATGCCCAACAAAGGTGTGATAGCAGCCAGTGGAGGGGATGTCAGAAAGTTGGGAAACTAAGCAACAAGTTTTGAAATCTGCTGTTTCATAGTCTGTAACAGGTCTAATGCCACACCTGTCAGAGGCATTGAGAGGACAATTGAAGTCCCCTGCAACAATCCAGGCCCCTTTTATGATTCTGGACCTCATCATGAGGGATTCCCATAGACTTTTTCTGTCTTTTATACTATACAAACCATACACCACAGTCAAAGTAAAGGATGTACCAGTTTTGATGTCAACAACATCACCAGTCAGTAATTGAGGAGAGACCTCAACCAGATGGAATCTGATTAGATCAGGGTTCCACAGCAAGAGTATTCTACCATTTGGATGGTTCAAAAAGTTATCATGATGCTGCCACCTTCTGAAGTGGTTCTCTTTCATCAGCTGCACTTTTTTACTGTCTAACTTTGTTTCAAGCAGGCCTATAATCGAACAAGAATTTTCCTTACATATTTTTCCCAGGGTTTTTTGTTTCAGGGGAGAACCCCCTCCCCTTATATTCCAAACAAGCATTTTCATGAAATCTTTGCAGGTTTAGTGGGTCTCCTCAAGGGTCCTTTTCTGAACTACTTTATGGCAGGGCTTTTTTTCTTCCTCTTAGCAGCTTTAGATAATACCTGCTGCCAACCACTAACTTCCACTGGACCTTGAACCCCAAGTGTTTCAGAAGTACTTGCTAGACTACCACAGTTTTGCTTGGGGGGGCCTTAGGATCAGAGCTGGATTCCAGGTTTAGTTGTGGTCCCTTACCTTTCCTCTGCCTCAAATCATCTAAATGGGGTTCTGGAGCCACCTTCTTAGGGGAGGAAGATCAGGGATCTCCTCTGTCACCCCAGGGTAGTGTTGTTTCACAGCAAGACCATCCTCAATGTGATCAGAAGCTCTATCAGACCTGCTAGGGGGGTACAGAGTTAGCATTGTTCTCCTTAGGATCCTTCCTAGCTGGCAGAGGTTCCTCAGGGGCCTGAGTGGGCTGGAAGCTAGAGGAAACATGGTTCACAATTTTCTCCCTTGTCCTATCCTTTTTCAGCAGGCATTTACTCTCCAGATGACCCAGAGTTCCACAACAGCCACAAACCAGGGGAAGGTCTTCATATTCTATACATTGGAGGAACTCATCCTCTTCTGTTCTGACTTTGATCTCAGAAGGTAGCTTCCCTTTGACATCAATATCAACCAGGACTCTCCCATATTCAATTTTGGATTTTTGCTGTGTGAAGTCATCAATCAATATTGGCTTGCCTATAAAGGAGGCAATTTCACTGATTGCTCCACAATTCCACATCTCCATGGGGAGATTCACAAGTCTTACCCAGACAGGAACCCTAGTGATCTCTTCCTTGCCAAAGGAAAATAACCTGGGGATTTCCTTGAGTACAAAGACCTTGCCTCTGATGATATAAGGTCCCCCTTCCAATGCTTTATTCCTGTCAAACTGGTCTTCAAACCTCAGTATCACCCATCCAAATCTATGCCTTATGTATTTAAAAGGCAGTTTGATCACATGTTTAGCAATACCCATGTGGTATCTGTCAGGTTTGACCCCAACAAAGCACCCCAGCAAACATGCAATGTTTTTCTTGGACACACACACAGCATCTCCCTTAGGGGGAACAAATTCACATTTCTTACTAGCAATGCTAGGAAAAAGCTCAGCAAAAGATTTCTGACCTGGGGGGCACCTGGTGATGTGCAGCTCGATCACAGTTCAGCTCAGTGTCCTCACACAAGGCATCATCCAGCTGGCCAACCACATTGGCAGGAGAAGAGCCTTCCACCTCATTCACTTCAGCATCAGAATCAGAAAGGAGGCCAGGCATTGAAGACAAGGGGTCTTGACCAGCCAACTTCACTGCTGGTTCATGCGAGTGCACTATAGCCTGAGTCAAAAGGGGTTTCTCACCCCTTAAATTCAATTGCTCCTTAGCAGTTGCTCTGCAAGCATTAATTTGGCAGCTCAAATCAGTCTGTTTTTGCAGCATGGGTGCAGGAACCACCTCCAAATTTGAGTCTGGGATAGTGGTCAGAGCCTCTTCCACTCGATTCTTCAGGGCATAAGCACTTTCCTTAGAAGTCAAACCAGGGGAATCATCTGAAGAGTACTTACTAGGAGAAGTTGAGCTCGAAGCTTCAGAAGATGGTTCAGTAGGGCGTGCACCCTTCTTTTGACTAGGAAGATCACAAACAGGAGTTTTTCCTGTTACTCGACCTCGGGGGATCCTCCTTTTGTTCCCCATAACTCAAGAAACATCAAGACAATAGACAAAGAGAGCAGGAAGGAGGGAGGGAAGAAGAAGAACTAAGAGTAGAGCTGAAGCTCAAAGCTCGACAGAACAATGGTGTCACTGCTTGTGCTCCATCGCCATGGAGGGGGTCGGGCACAAGGAGAGGGACAAGCCGAACTTTTTTTCCATCCTCTTAAGCCTTTACCATCAACCACTAATTTGAGGTATTAAAAAACCATGCCACTAATACTGATAGACTTTCTCAGTTCTAACTCATGTGATATTTCACCTTTAGGTATTAATTTTTTATCCAAAGGGTATTATCTAAACACGTATCACTAATAGTTCACAAAAGATTTAACACTTATTACTATTATTATCCATTTATCATAAATTTGAATTCATGCTAACAATTATGTTTTTAACATGCGATTAAGATTGTGTTAAGTTTGGATAAGGAAAATTACACATAAGATAACAAACAAGATATCGTAAAAGCACTAAACCATTACTTAAAGATAACATAACTAAATTAAACATTCCACTTGAATAAAGGGTTTCATCGAAGAAGACTCTTAAGGTTATCCTAAAGCCAAACATACTATAAAAAGATTATATTATGGACAAATGAATAAAATGTCCTTAATACAACTAAATCTTTAACCTGATAACTAAACCACCCAAATGAACTCCTAAAACCTCCAAAACAAATACAAGCCTTAAACACCTTATATTGAGCACACTTAGCACTAAACCAATTTAGAACTCCTTCATAAGCAAGGAAAAGAACAAAACAACACTAGGATTTTAAATGTTCTTAAAAAGCCATTTTACTTAGATTATTAAACTATGGTAATCACAATTAACACAAGGATACCCTTAGCATCCGTACCTCATTTTCAAACGGTTTAACACCTCAAAATTATAGAATTCAAGTAGCATGACCTTTATACCCTAAATCAAACTAACTACCACCCAAAGTTATTAAATTCATAACAAATCCAATTCAACTCCAAACCTTATCATATTATATATAAAATTTTATGTAAAGGGTCAAAAAAGTAGTGAAAGCCCTTCGAATAAGTGTTGCATTGAGTCCGTTACTAATTAGTAGCAGTGCTGGTGCATAGTAACAACGGTCAGAGTGAGGGGTCGAAGCACCAGAGGTGAGGTGACAGAAGTGCAACAGGTCAGCGCCGCCCATTAATTTTGCGGGTCAGCCGACCCGTCGCGGAGCACCATTTTGGAAGCGGCGAACTTAGACAGTAGTTTACTTTATGGTCCTCCCGAAAGAAGCCACTCAAGTAAAGCCCAAACAGTCAGTTTTCCCTCTCCGGGTTTTCATGGGCCTCAGGGACATATAAACCTCTCTAACTGAGGGGCGTCAGCCATCAGAAGAGCTGAAATTGATTTATTCATTCGTTTGATTTCATTTATTATTTATTAGTCAATTCATTATCTGATTTGTTTGATTTGTGCACGGAGCCCTGTGCTGCTGCGAGCCTTCGACTATCTTCAGGAGCTGAATCTTCTTGATTCCTTGAAGCTTCCATAATCATGTCATGCTGCTATCTAGCTCTTTTGGGATTAAAAAAAAAAAAAAAAAAAGCTTCTTCGATGGTCTGGAGTAAATTTATAGATATACTGTAGCTGTCGAATGTCATGGACCGTAACTTGTGGTGTAAGGTTTTACTTGTAGATCGCAAAAGAGGTCAATCATAAATCCAGCTTTACTGTTCCTTCTTATGGGACACATGATATTTGGTAATCTTGTCTCTCCTTTCGAATGACAAGGCAGGACCCCCCGCCCTTTTTTTTAATGAAAAAATAAATAAAATCCGAAGGTGAAAAGGTGTTCGTGTCTGCGAAAATCACCGCAATATACACCGTGTAACCTGCCTGCCTTAGAGTCCTGCAGGCTGATATCAGTATGACATCATCTTTTTTTTTTCCTTAGATTTTTTTTTGTATAACTAATTTATTATCAATTTGTTATATGAAAAACATAAATACACTATAATATTTTTTAAATTTATACTCTCTATATATAGAGATCTATATTAACATATTTATAGTATTTAGGCAAGTATGCTAGAAATAGTACCACCAAACAACAATTGAATACATGAATAATAAGAATCTCTATATAATTACTGATATATTATTTTTAAATGTTAAAAAAATGGTTATAATTATTAACATTTTTATGATAGAAGGTAAGTAGAAATTGAGAAAAAGAAAAATAAAATTGTGTTAAAAATTTAAAATGATCTGCATTTTTTTAATTGAAATAATGCGCTTTTTTTGGTTAAGAATTCAAGAACTTTCAATTAGAAAGATTAGATTAAAAAATGAAGGGTTAGATCAAAGATAATGCTACAATGAAGGAAATTATTCTTAATAGATGGAGAAAACTATGTTTAGTAGGTGGACCAAGTTATTATAAGTATCTCAAATATATATATATATAATATTTGAGTATAGCAAATAAAGAAGATGTCATTTTTACAAATATATTTATTCTTATTTCAGTTTAAGAAATATCCACTAATAGTTAGCAGCAACTACCATTAGTGGGTGGAAAAAACTATCGTAAGTTGTTCTAAAAACATAGTATTTGAGTGTAAAGGAAAAAGGTGGTGACATATTTTTTTTAAAAAAAAAATATTATGTATTTATGTTTGATGTTAGAAAACTAACCTCATTAGGTGATGGAAACTATCCTAAATGAGTGAAGAAAACTACTATAAGAAGATAATGAAACAATAATATTTAAATGTATGGGATAATTCATTATATCATTTGTGTAAGTATTGTATATTTTTATTTCAAGTTAGAAAAATATCTTCATTAGCTAGTGGAAATTATCCTTAGTGAGTGGATGAAACTACTTTAATTAAATCAGATATATAAATGCATAATATTTATAAAAATACTACAATTTTTTTTTCTTTTGGTGTTCAAATACTATAATTTTTTTAAGTACTTACAATAGGTTTTTCTACCCACTAGGGGTATCTTCCATTACGTATGACAGGTAGTTTCTTCAACTATAGCAAACAAGTTTATTTCAAATCTTCATTTTTGATCTAAAGATTTAAATTGAAAGTTCTGAAGTTGTAACAAACAAATGTAGCTCTCATTTGATATCTCCCCAATAGGCAATCCACACCCACACACACATACTTAATTACCATATAATATGTATTTCAAATTAAACACTGAATTTAGGTACCACATGTTTTCATTGTTTTTTTTAATATCAATTTGTTAATTCTTTTAGCTTTATATGACTATAATAGTTAATTATCTACTTTGATATTTTTTGAATATAAATTTAAAAATCTAAATAATCAAACAAAATTTCAAAATTACTAGAATTTTTTACATTGTTTTAAAATTTGTTAAGAATTTAAAGTTGTTTATTATTTTTTTTAAAAAATCTAGAAAACTCCAAAAAGATCAAAATTAGATTATTTTTTTTTAAAAAAAATCTCTTTTCGTTCAAGCCAAATCAAATGAATATTTAATTTGGAAAAAGTCTATTTTCTTAATTAAACCTAAAAGTATTAATAAGACGGTATTACAATAAAACATAAATTAAAACACATGATATCTAAATATAATTGTTTAAAATATACTGTATTTAAGTGCAACTATATCAAATATTATGATACTTAGAAGCATTTATAAAATAAATACAGTAAATTAGGTATGCATCCCTTGTGTTTGTCTAGAGAGAGCAAGTTGTCAAATAAAATAAATTAAGGGAAGCCTTGATTGATTAAATTGAAATATAATAATGATTTTGAAAACATAAATTATAATTGATCTACAATAATTTTTATTTTATTTTTGATTTATAAGGGATCAAAAAGAGAAGCACAAAATATTATATAAGCAATAATATTATAAATATATCACAATAACAAGAGGGAAAAAAATGATATTAAAAAGCGAGACTTTATCATTAAATCAAACAACTACTACTACATATATATATATATATCTAGAACCAGCTACGATATATAATTGATACTACCGGTAGTACACGTACATCATAAAAAAATTAAAAATAAAAATCTAGCTAGTGATTGGAGTAATTATAATACTAAATATATTTGTGGCAGCCCATTAATTATCACATCAGCAAACTCCTTATAATAGCAGCTTGAGCACTGTCACCGTCGGTTGACGCGAGAAGCTCCGACAGCCTGTCGCTGAGATCGTCGACTTCCCTGCGCAGATTCTTTATGTAATCGCACGTTTCCTGCAGAACCCTATTCGCCGATACCTGTCCGTATGATGACTGTATGAGATTGCATGAAACATAAATTTAGAAGTAAAGGACGGTGTACGCGCAGGACTGGAAGGAGATGAAGCCTGAGCACGTCTGATTTTGCTAAAAGAGAATGAGTTGACTGCTTGATGAAATTGAGGCGACAAAAGGGCCGAAAAGGCGGACGGAATTCAATGCAAGTAATGCGTGTTATTTATTTTATTTTCAATTAAAAAACAAAGTCGGCATATCTGTACTGTACATGTCCGGAGTTCGGGTCCGGATATGGTTCCGAAAATGATGGATAACTAAAGATTAGAATGAATTCATTATATAAATAGATCTAAGTTAGGCCTGTTGCTTCATAGCTTGTGATCCAAACTTGCCGTAAGATGAATCTGATGGATTTTAAATTGGGTCTTTGTCATTCTCAAATGCTAAAAATGGTAAACCTAGAAAATAGGACGGGCCCGCAAATGACTGTAGAACTAGAAGCATGCAGCAGCTAGAACTAGAAGCATGTAGCTAGTGACATACATGTCTGCGATACAAAAACACATGAAAATGCCGTTTTCAGACGAGGACTTCTATAACGATTGAATATTGAAATCTAGATAACATATGCGTGCATATATATATATATATTACTATTAAAACTACGATCGGTATAACAACTATCAAACATAACAACAACGACGAGGACGACGCAAGTCATATAACTTAAACCTTGATCTTCCATTAAAAGAATGTGGCACCTACCGATACCATTTACCTAACACGAATCCGATGAGCATACCTCGTATTTGACTGTGTGTATAGGATTAATCGAGGGCCTCCAAAAGACTCATGAATTCGGTTGAAGTTTCTACTACTAGTTTAGTGGTAAAGGTGTTAGATTGTATTTTAGTAAGCGAGGTTCGACCACTCTTTTGTGTGGTTGAAGTTTCTACTGTTTTAATTAATTAATAACCTATGTCAGTCGATTGTTTTGGTTTTATTTTTTTTTTGTGGCGCCCTAAATCAGCATCTATTTTAGTTTATGCATGTCTGAAAAATTAATAGTTGCAGTAAATGAGTAATTTTTTTATTTAAAAAATGAATAATATTATAAACTGTCTTTAAAGTTGAATTTATTAAAAAAAAAAAAAGGCTCGCCCGGACCGGCCTAGGTTATGGCATTTATAAGCCTAGCTAGGATAACTACCTTACCTTACCGTCAACTAAAAGTCTAAAACCCCAATACCCGCAAAAAGAAAGGCCGCACAAAAGAAAGGCAAAGGACGACTGGTATCATTATTTGTGTGTAGGGGGGGAGCGGTGGGGTTACGCTGAATTGATTGATAGATACCAGCAAATCAGCTGCGTGCGTACTGCTTGAAGCACCAAAAAAGCAACGGTGATGAAGAAAAGGGAGGTACTGACTGTCCTCCTGACTGTTCCTAGTTGAATTCGTGACGTACCTTGTCCGAGCTGCGGCGCCTGCGGCGAAGCTCAGGAATGAGTTGTCGTAATTTGCAGACGAGGTCCGCAATTTGATCATCGCTTATTCCGTCGGAGACAGTGCCTGACTGCGTCGCCCTTGATCGACTTCTGCTTGACATTGTTGTATCTATCCAATCCACTTAGGCAGGCGTGCGTGCGTCTCTCTCTCTCTCTCTCTGTATATATAATATGTATATATATAGAAAGTAAGAAATCTAATTACACTCGAACTAGGCTGGTTATTAGGTAGCTATCTGATCGAGCTATATATATAGGCGCTCTCTCGCTTGCTAGGCAGCTGCCTGCAGATTTAATCCCCCCCCCCTGTCGGCAGACGAGAACGGCCGGCGGGGAAGTGCGCGCGTATCTATAAAAATGTAAATGTTAGGGATATATCGAGATAGCTGCGGAGATGGAGGGGGCTATTTATTTAAGGAGGGTGTGAAGTAGGGAGGGTAAGCCAAGAAACTGTCATGGGACAACACACACATAGGTCGAGCTTCTCTGTTCAATAAAAAGGGGGAGATACGAGACAGATCAGAGAGAGAGTTGTGCTGGAGTTGAAGTAACAATTGCATGGGGAACATAAGTGGGCCTAAATTTAAGCATTCTGTTCTGTTTTTGTTTTTCCTTCGTTTTCTTATTTAATACTACTATGTAGTAATATAATTTTAATTTACAGCAACAGCACCGCCAGTCGATGAGTTATCCAGCCATGGGAACACAAATCCACGTCCGCGGTCGCAATTGAAAAAAAAAACGTATGCTCATTGATAGTATAAAGGTCTTGTTTACAATTAATCTCCTAAAATAAGTCCACGACCAAACCCAGGATCATCACATCAAAAAAAAAACTTAGAAAATGTTAGGATAAGGATGTCTTCGTACTTACTATAAAATCTTTGATTAATCAAACATTATGTGCACGGATGATACGATAATCGAGGTCGTAGTTGGACTAATTGATCGCCTTAATCAACCCCTTCATTCATGGGTCGAGCGGATCAAGCCATCTTGTCTGTTAAAATTTAAAAGGAGCCGCCCGTACTTTGAACCATGAGCGGGGGTGTGCGATTACGGTGGCCTGCTTCCGTCCTTGTAGTTTTACGCTTTGAAAATATTTTCAAACTAAATCAAAATTATTCTTCAAATACCCCAGACTAAATCAAACCGTGGTGTTATTATAGTGCGCCTTAATTAAGCTTTAATAAATATCCATTGTTTATTTTTCTTTTCGGGTATCAAACTCACGTACTCAATATTTTAAATCAAGTCTACGTCCTATAAGCGGCGGCACCAGAGTTTTGGGTCTATGGTGTCCCTACTATATTCATTCGGTAAATAATATACTATAATTAATATTAAAATAAAATAATATTTGTAGGTATTTAAATAAATATTTATTTATTTTGAAAATACTTTATTTTAAATGGTGATTAAAAAACCAATAATTGTAACCTTTAAAAATAAGTTTGAAATGAGTGTAAAACCTATTAGAAAAATTATGGAACAAATACCTAACTAAAATACTAAATCCAGTAGTCTCAGACTAATATAGCAACTATAAATTTATTCTCACACAAACAAAAAATGAACAAAGCTAAAAGAAATACAAAAAATTACTATCAATAAAAGAGAATAAAGGTAAAGGAAGGTACTATAAGTAAGAAAAAGAGGAAGGCATCCACTGATCAGTACAACGTTGGGGTTTCGAACCTCAGTCTTTTGTCATATATCAATGGGTACACGAACCAATAGGCTATTACATAACACTGCTATCAGAATGCATTTGTTTGTAATATTGTGGACTTTAATGGTGTCCCAGGACACCATTGAAATGCCATGGCTCCGCCACTGCAGCCTATATTTACAAATTACCACCAACCTAAAATCATAATTACGTACAACATGTAGTGAAAGATAAATGTTAAATTAATTCTATAAATTTAATTAAAAAAACAGAAAGAAAACTCCATATTTTAACCATAAAATAATTTGAATTATAAATCACGATTTATCAGTAGTAAGTTGCAAATTGTTATATACAATAAATTATAATACGAAAAAAAAGGGTTTCTTCAAATTCAATATGAAACGGGTTGGATGCAAATTGAGCATCCTCTATCAATTATCCAAATCTAATAAAAAAATATATTGATATCTATACTTAAATTCACCAGATATTTTTTTCTTCTTCATATCCATATTTATTTTTTCGTATCCAGTTACATATCTATCAGATAAAACATGTTCGGTTTATGTTCAAACTCATTGGACTAAAAATAAAAACTATCTAATATTAGAATTAGATACTAAGATTGTTAAGACTTAATTATATTTCTACTTTTAACCTTAAAAAATATATTGAAGGTTATGTAAATGAAGGATAAAAAAAATTCATATCATGTAAACGAATGTGGCTATGGATATGAATACGAAGACGGTTACGAATTTGAGCATCATTTACCCATATTCTTGCCAAAATCTGACTAATATCTTTACGCTTCTATTATATCAGTTTTATTCATATCTATGTACATATCCATAGGATAAAATCTATCAAGTTTTAGATAAAATATGTTCGGTGTACAAAATTTATCGAGGGTAAACCAAACAAACCATAAAACTATAATTTGAGTCATCTAGATCTACGCTTAGATTCCGTTGAGTTAGAAAAATAGATGGTGTGGAGATGATGAGAGGAGGAGAGAACATGGGACATCCTGTCCTTCTCTATCTGTCTCCCAATTGGGGTTAGAGCTCAAGTGGCCTTTGGTAAGTGTGCTTGTGTATCGGCCAACGTCGCGGGCCTCTTTGTGTCAATCTATCCACGCAAGGCCAGGTTATTATCGTCTATTAATCTTCATTTTATCCCTCTGTCGTTGTACGTCCCTCACTCATTCCGTTCATTTATTGCCGACCTCAAGTCTATCTCTCTCTTATTATTGAACCATATATTTACGAATACACTCTTGTTAGCTAATACACTATACTGACCCCCGGTTTTTTTTTTTTTTTTTCTACAAAAAAAAAGGTCTGCATATTAATGTATACATTTCTTAGGAGTTAATAACTTTACTTTCAATACATTCATAATTGAAAAACAAAATAATAACAAACTCGTAAAAATTAAAGTAAAAAAATAAGATAGAAATAAAAACTATACTTTGACTTTTCTAGAAAAGACTTTCACTTTTAGATGCAACATTACACTTATCAATACTTTTTTTATAGACTAAATGAATGCTCACTAGTGTAATTAAATTGAAGTGCGATGTGTGTATTTATATATCATGATAAAACAACATATATACTAATCGTATATTAATGTTTGGAAAAAACTTATTTGATGTTGAACATAATAACTTTGAAAAGGAGGGAGGGGGGTTAAAACTTCAATGAATACATTAGCCGATAAATAAAGAGGAAAATCAACCTCATATAACAACACACACATACAAAATGCTCTTTTAATTATGATAGATAAAAAGTAGGGAATGATGATGTTTCTGAATTAATTTCTGAATTAAACCTTTGTTTAAGGAATAGCCATAAAACCTTTTACGACAGTACATGAAAATGCCATCACAGACATAGATACAATGGAAGTTTTCAAATTACGATTGCCATTGAAAGTGCATATACAATAGCAGTTTTCGTGGTGCATCAACCTTTAAAAGTATGTATTAGCCCTACTTTTTAGTAAGTTATTGCCATTGAAAAATTAATACATATATAAAGATGGTTTTCTTATTGGAGTGGCCTTTGAAACTACATACATAACGACATATTTCTCACTACTACAACCTTAGAGAGTACATGCCACTTGTAATTTTTTTCTAAATAACCAACTTTGAAAGTACATATACAAAGGAGGTTTATAGTAAATAGTAGACATTTTAGCCTCAAATAATTTTTTTATATTTTTAAAAAAAGATATATTAAAAATAGTCAACATATATACTAATCATTTTTTTTCGGATAAGTAATGTAATTTTATTACTTCCAAATTGGAAGATGTTACAATCTTAACTCAAAATAACCTACCAATCAACAACTCTCGGTTAAAGTGTCTATACATCCCACAAGTTTATTATAAGATTTACAGTGCTGAAATCTATTTATTCTCTTAGCTAAGTCGGATAGAATTTGCTACTATATATGTCTTGGATCTTCAGCTTCATTAACAAAAATTCTTTGATTTCTCTCCTGCCATACGTGATATATCATAGCAGCAACTAGGGCTCTTGTGACATATTTTCTGATATTAGGTACTCTTCCTCCTCTAGTAGTCCAATGACTTACAATCGTCGTATCTGTTATATGTTATACGCATCCCATCTTGTGTAAGAGAGGTAGCCACACATTTCTAGTATAGGTGCGATTAAAAAATAAGTGGTGGTGAGTCTCATCTTGGTCTTTGCAAAGAGCGCATGTAGGTGCTATTTGTATGCCATAGGAAATCAGTCTATCCTTGGTTTGTAATCTCCCAAGTATGGCAAGCCAGTAGAAAAAGGAATGTCATTTGATGGAAATTTTAGACCAAACCATAGGGCACCAAAAACTTTATTATTTTGGGGTCTTATGAGATCGTATGCATGACTAATGGAGAATTTACCTTTCATCATTATCCTAGATATGTGGGAAGGTTGCATTATATTGTTGTAGATGTCTTGGAGGTCTAGTAGCTTCTTAATGATCAAAGATGATGAAGGTTTAATTTGAATATTTCATATGTTGTCACCTTTAAGGAAGTAAGAGTGTATCCGTTTAACCTATAGTAAGTCTTTTTTTTAAGCTAGATGCCATATAAGTTTGCACATTGTAGCTCTATTTCACCATAGAATATTTATCAAGCCCAAACCTCCTTATGGATTTAGGGTTTAGGGTTTAGGGTGTAACACCCCAAAATTCACCATTTAAAAAAAATAGAAACACTAAAATTAAAAATCCGTGAATTCTGGTGATGTTACCGCCACACTTAGTACTAGACCTGTTCATTCCTACCATTCTAGTACCAAGTGCTAAGGCTAAAATAATTAATGTTAAACTTGAGTTAATACTTGAATCAAAAGTTCATAATACAGAAATCAAAGTATGTATAATAGTTTAAATAAATCCAACGTGCGAAAACAAAGCTCCATAAAAGGGAATAGTGTCTACAAGCATTTAAGTCATTCTGAAAAGTTTAATACAAGGAAGTAATGTTAGAAAGAAATAATGATATCATAGGAAAGGAAAACCGACCACGCCACTCTGAAACTTGATTTAGCCCAAGATCATCACTCGGCCTTGCTTGATGTCCTATGGACTTCAATGACATCGAAGAAAAAATCTCCTACCTGCAACATGTCAGATGGGCCTTTTGTTAGTGAGAATGAGTAGCACCCATAATAAGGGTGGTTAGTACGCTACATACTGAGTAAGGTAACCATGTACTAAGGCCGACACACAAAGTCACATAAACCATGCAGAATAAAAAAGAGAGTGTAAAGTCCAACATAATAACATGAAGGCATAAGAACATTCAGGTGAATATATAAAGGTCCATTTAAAGTCCGGATTATTTTCTTAATTAATCTCTTATTGAAAATTTTTTTCACACCCTACTCTTTATCAAGTCCATGCGAGTATAGGGACCTCCCACTATTTTAGCCAGTGGCTCGACCACATAAAGGGCATTATGCCCTAACCACTATTTTAGCCAGTAGATCGGTCATGCATAGGGTAAAAGCCCTAAATACTATTCCTTACCGATGGATCGGTTTAGTTCCTACTCGCATGGTGTTCCACTATAAGTACTTAGTGTCTTAGAAAACTCAGGTTTTGGTTTATTGAGCTCGGGATGCCCCACTACTATAGCTGATGGGCTAAAACACACAAGACATAAAGCTCCTGACCACTATTATTCGTCGGTGGATCGGTCACATATAGGGTAAAAAACCTAACCACTATTCCTAACTAGTGGATCAGCTAGACCCGGCTCTATAATCTTCCACTTTACATGATTAATGTCTTAAGTATCTTATTTAGAAATTTAACCCTAGACATGCATGACTAACTCCTTCTACGCTTATCCTCCAAAAGTCTCGTCCCACATCATGAGACTTAAACACCTCCTAACTCGACCTTACATTCTTCCCTCCTTACTTTAACTCACATTAGAACCCATCTCCCATATATATGGGTTAAGGCCCACTCCTATCCATCTCCAATTCCACTCATTACATTACTCTAGTGTTTTCCCAAGAAACCCTAGTTTAGGCTTATAGGGCCCAACCTACACCATTTTACACAACCCAAATCATTTTAACACTCCACATATCACAACCCATAGATTCCACACTCACCATCATCCTTTAATCACCAAGTGCACACGTACTACCATAGGACCCTACTTAATCACAACAAACCCTAGTTGACCTCACCAAACCCTAACTAGGTCTCCTACATACCCTTATACTGTTCCACGTATTATCTTTTATCCAAAGTGTTCAAACCCCCAAACAAAACTTCCATTGCCTTCCTCACACCTTATATCAACTTTCCATACGTACAATTCACTCCCATGCAAACTTTATATCCCCATGCAACCCTTCAAACTTTTCCATGCAAAACCCTATGCTCCCACGTGAAACCCTAAATTCCCATGCAAACCCTAGATTCCTCCATGCAACCCTAGATTCCTCCATCCATGGTCATATAACACTTAGCTCAACCCACATCATTTCACTCCATATCATCCTATTACATAGCCTAGCATGCATGTCTTATGGGCCACACCATATCACAATAAAAATACAACTTATACATATTATACACGTGCCATAAAATATCACATGAACCTACCTCAACTCCACACGATATTGCATATATAATAGTTATAACAATACACATAAAAGACATCATATTTCATGTCACATGGCATGCAAGGCATGTAAAATAAATTACACACAAACGGCCTTAGCTACACCTTTACCTAAAATGACACCGGTCTTGGAGCACGCTCCTACGCCTCCTTAGGGCTTTGACTGAGCTAACCTATATGAGGGAAAAAAGATAAAAATTAGATTCCCTCCTACCAAAAATACTATTACTTATTAATTTATTCTAAGACTAGGTTTTTGATAATAAAAAAATACATATTAATAATAATGACATTAAATAATTACAAATTTTACTAAAGATATAAGAACTAATAGTAATATTATAAAAATTGATAATATAAGGTTGAAGACTTTACCCTAATAGTAATAATGATGATACTAAAATAATAATTGTGATATTAATGATAATAGTAAAAATAATATTACTAAAAATAATAATAATTCTAAAAATACTAATGATAATAATAAATATGATTTGAAATAAATTATGGAATATGGGCTTCGACCCTTCATCAAAATGATACTAACAATAATATTAGTAACATTAATAATAAAGTAGTTATAATAATAATAATAATAATAATAATAATAATAATAATAATAATAATAATAATAATAATAATAATAATAATGAAATAATAATAATAATTATGAATTAGTAGTAGTAGTAGTAGTAGTAGTAGTAATAGTAATATCATAAACCGAGAGTAAAATAAAGTAGGGATTTGACTCTACTTGGAATTATAATAACACTAACAATACTGATGATGATGATGATGATGATAATGATCATCATCATCATCATAATAATAATAATAATAATAATAATAATATTCAAATAAAATAGCATAGGGCTTTGGCCCTCAATATGAATAATAATAATAATATTATTATTATTAGTAGTAGTAGTAGCAGCAGCAGCAGCAGCAGCAGTAGTAGTAGTAGTAGTAATAACACTACTACGGAAACAAGAATTAATAACGGGACATTAATAACGGTGTTTCGAAAACCGTCGTCAAATCCGTGAAAATTAATGCGCGGGAATTTTTAATAACGGTTTTACGTAATAACTGTTATTACAAGTGCAAGGTAAAATTTTGCACGGGAATTTTAATAACGGTTGACCTAAAACCGTTATCAAAAGATGATTTAATAACGGTTCTTACAGGAACCGTTATTAAAATCTCCTTTTATTTCATTCTCTTTTGTTTCCTGCCAAAAATTTCAGACTCTGTCACTTCCCTCTCGTACTCTCTTTCTCTTGCGAACCCTTGCACCACCGCTCCAGCTCCTCTGAATTAAGGGAAACCGTTGCACTGCCATCTCTCCACCACCCCTTTGCCATTCTTGCGAACGTAGCCAGCATTTGTACCTTCGTCGTTGCCGTTCTCAACCTGTACGCCGTCGCTCCCTTTACGTATGTGTTGTTCTTCCTTCATTGCTTAATTTGTCTCTACTGATATGTATATATATATATAAATGCATGCATGTTGCACCGAAGAGGTTGTGTTTGATGTGTTCGAAAATCTGTCGTTTGATGTTTTGGTGAAAAATTTTGTTGTGGCCTTTTTTGATTGTGGCCAGCCGAGACCTTAATATATATGTATATATATATATATATATATATATAAATGTGTTTATAATCTATTTTATAAAAGTATGTATTATTATTTTAAGAGAATCCACAAGCCTAAAATATATATTATTATCATAAGATATGTACGTTCTAAGTATAAAATTAAGGTGTATATATTTTTTTAGCACTCACATTATTATATATGCAGATAATCATGTGTATTTATATGCTTTTTTTAATATATATTTTGTAAGACATGTATGTTAGGGTTAGGGTTTATCTTTTATTATACTAAATATAAACTAGGGCTATAAGGAAAAATCCTAAGGATAAGGGTATTGTGCATGGGGAAAAGTTGAGGAGGTTGGTTGGGCATCGGTGTTGTGATTGATAAAAATTAAATAGAGATGAATAATTGTGTATAATAATAATAATTAATCATATAGGATTTATTAGATTGTACTATATATATATATATATATATATATATATATATATATATATATATTATCTTATTAATATCTACTTGATTTTACTATGCGTAGGTTGAATGATTTGATGATAGTTTGATGTTTAGCCAGTTTGTTAAATATATAACTAAAGATTATGTCCTTATTTTAAATAGTTTGATGTTGTTAGGTTTCCATAGTTGGTTATGATCTGGTAGAATATATTTATGATTTGTCTAGCTAGTTGAAGATCAGTTTACATATTCTGTAATTTAGATCCTTTTAATTTCGAGAAAAACCTTGATGATAAGATTTAGTGGTTCTCATTTGTAAGTAGTGATCAGATGACATACCCTCCACTGTATTTTCATATGGCACCACATAGAGATGTACGGACTCATGTGATATGGTTATATGACGAGCTATGTCATTTGTACGCGAGTGGCTCATCCTATCACTCCTTCCATTTCAGATCTTATCACCTTCTGTTGACCCTGCCTCAGATAGAGCCATGGGCATCGGCTACGTCTACTTTTTTGCAGTGGTTTGTCTACCACACTAATGCACCACACCCGAGATTTATTGAGGGTGAGCTGTTTGCTAGAGAGTATGATAGGATATCGAGAAAACTGATGGTCATCGATGACGAGTGGAGGTATCGTCATAGCTTGCCTCGGAGTATCCACCTTGGTTACCCTAGAGTATCCGTGAGTAGACTCTCATTTGATGATGTCATGGATCAAATGATATATCGTGATGAGTGGACTTTTAGAGTTATAGTTTTTAGTCGGGCTCGACGAGGCTATCGAGGGATTTAGTTTTAGATATGAGTTTTTCGTTTTTTAGGTATTTGAGTTGTAGCAACATTTTGATGTATATAGTGCTGCTATTGCTTAAATCCTGTAGTATGCATATCTTTTGTAAATTGAACTATTAATTGTATAATATTTTGCTACGTTTGTATGTATGCATATATATATATAATGAACTCTTTGTAAGTATGAGGAGTTTCATTGATCGGCATTAATATAATTTTGGAAACTTGTTAGCATGATTCGTGTATATATATATATAGAGAGAGAGAGAGAATAGCATGCATGATACATTTGAGATTAATTCTTTCTAAGCAAGAGTGATTTGAAAATTATTATACTTATAATTCAATTGATTTTTAATAATTACTTTCATGTGGGATATATCTAGATTCAAATAATATGGATCGGAAATGGTTGTCTGCAAATCGTCTGTCTAGAGAATATGACGAAGGAGTGGAGTTTTTCATCAAGTTTGCAGTTGAACATACTCGGGACTCTAGTAGAATAGTCTGTCCTTGTTTGAAGTGTGCTTATATTTAGCGTGTCAACACTAATAATTTGAGAGATCATTTATTTGTGTATGGAATTGATACAAGTTACACTTGTTGGATATGGCATGGGGAAACAGAGTCTAAATTTGAAAATGACGATGTTGGGAGGGATAGTAGTGGATCATCATTTGATAACTATGAGGGACATTCGTTAGAGGAAATGACTCAAAAGGTTGAGGAAAGTGTTCGGGATTGTCCAAAAATGTTTGAGAAGTTATTGAATGAATTGTAAGATGTTTACGCGATTATCCGCTACTTTAAGGTTGTACAACTTAAAGGCATGTAACGGATGGAGTGATAAGAGTTTCACAGAATTATTGTCACTTGTGAAGGATATGCTTCCTGATGATAACGTTCTACCCGATCGTACGTATGAAGCGAAGAAGATTCTATCCTCTATGGGCATGAGTTATGAGAAGATACATGCATGCCCTAATGATTGTATTTTATATCGCAATGACAATGCATCTTTGGATAGTTGTCCTAATCCTGAATGCAAAGCACCACAAAACAAGAAGAACAAGGTGCCCGCTAAGGTGTTATGGTATTTTCCTATAATACCAAGATTAAGGCGGATGTTTAATGATATTGAAGATGCCAAGAACCTAAGATGGCATGCTGATGACAAGATAGATGACGGGCTTCTTAGACATCCATCCGACTCTCCACAATGGATGACGATTGATGGGTTGTTTCCTGAATTTGGTAAAGAAGCAAGAAATGTGCGTCTTGTGCTTTCTGCAGATGGAATGAATCCGCACAATCAAGGCAGCTACAGTTTATGGCCAGTGATTTTGGTTATATACAATTTACCTCCGTGGCTCTATATGAAACGCAAGTATATGATGTTGTCTTTACTCATTTCCGGGCCAAATCAACCTGGGAATGATATTGATGTTTATTTGGCACCTTTGATTGATGATTTGAAGTTCTTATGGGACATGGGCGTTGAGGTATTTGATGCATATGGTCAAGAAAATTTCACTTTGAGAGCATTGTTATTCTGTACTATAAATGATTTTCCGGCGTATGGCAACTTGTCAGGTTATAGTGTGAAAGGCCATTATACATGTCCGATATGTGAGGAGAATACTTCATTTGTTCAGCTAACACATGGCCGAAAGACTGTGTTCCTTGGGCATCGTTGGTTTTTACCGAAGAATCATCATTATCGTAGGCAAAGAAAAGCGTTCAATGGATTCCGAGAAGAAGGGCAGGCACCAATCCGGTTGACGGGTCGACAAGTGTGGTTGAAGATGAAACATTTGAGTGTCAAGTTTGGGAAGAAGAATAAAGATAAGCCTCCATCAGTTGGGTGGAAGCCTTCCTTATTGGGAATCTTTCTACGTGAGACATGCCCTTGATGTGATGCATATTGAGAAAAATATATGTGACAGTCTTGTTGGAACATTACTTAATGTTCCACGCAAGACTAAAGATGGGATAAATGCTCGATTGGATATGGAAGAAATGGGTATTAGACGGGAACTAACACCGCGAGACAACGGAAGAAGAACATATTTACCGCCGGCGTGTCATACTCTTTCCAGAAAAGAGAAAATTTCATTTTGTGAATTCTTGCACGGTGTCAAGGTTCCGGAAGGGTATTCTTCAAATGTCAGAAGGCTCGTGTCGATGAAAGAGTTGAAATTAATTAACATGAAGTCTCATGATTGTCATATCTTGATGCAGCACTTGTTGCCGATAGCTATACGTGGAATTTTGCCAAAATGTGTTCGAATTACTATCACGAGGCTTTGTTGGTTTTTTAAACCCATCTGCTCTAAAGTTATACATCCTGATAGTTTGGACGCCTTGCAAAAAGGGATTGTGATTAATTTGTGCCAACTTGAAATGTATTTTCCATCGTCATTCTTTGACATTATGGTACATCTAACTGTTCATTTAGTTTATGAGATAAAGATGTTAGGACCTGTTCATGGGCATTGGATGTACCCCTTTGAACGGTTTCTGAAGTTGATAAAAGGTTATGTGAAGAATCGATATCGGCCAAAAGGATGTATTGTTGAGAGTTACCTGGTGGAAGAGACAATTGAGTTTTGCACAAAGCACTTGTCAAATGCTGAAGCTCTTGGTATTCCTAAGTCTCGACATGCGGGCAAATTTGAAGGACAGGGTATTAAAGGCAGACAGCTTGGGCGTGTAGACCCTAACATGTTCCGTGCAGCACATTTATATGTATTACACAACAGTGATGATGTTCAGGCGTACATTGAAGAGCATATGACTTCTTTACGGATTGAATATCCATCCAAGACTGAGAAATGGATTGTCGATAAACATAATCTTTCCTTTATTGATTGGATAAGAGATCGCATCATTCCACTCATCGGTCATACACCAACTTTAATTTCCGAAACCCTGCATTGGTTGTCTCAGAAACCTCGTTATGAAGTTTTTCAATATACCAGTTATGTGATCAACGGTTGCACTTTTTATACAAAAGAACAAGATGGAAAGAGTACAATGCAGAACAGTGGGGTGACTTTAGTGGCTGAGGCAATGCATGTTGCTAGTGTGAAAGACAAGAATCCAACTTATGCAGATATGAATTATTATGGTGTGATTGAACATATATGAGAGTTAGATTACACTGTATTTAAAATCCCTATATTCGGCTGCAGATGGGTTGATAACGGCAGTGGGGTTAGATATGAAGATGGATTCACATTAGTAGATCTTAATAGGGCAGGGCATAAACAAGACCCATTCATCTTAGCATCACAAGCGACACAAGTATTCTATGTCACTGACCCTGCTGATAACAGATGGTCTGTAGTACTATCTACGAAAAAAAGAAATGCCAATGAATGTGATGATGAAAATGATGCCAATTGGAATAACGAGTGTGTCTCAGCTGTGCAAGCAACTCAATTATTGAACGATGATGACAATACAATTAATGAGGAGGAAATATATGTCAGGGATGATCATCGTGAAGTAATATATGTATTAGATCCTGAATCTAATCCAAAAACAAGGGGAAAAAAAGAAGGAAAAGAAGGTAATGAGGGTAATAATATTGTAACATATAATATCTATGTTGGTTTTTTTCAACTCAATTATGCTCAATACATAACATTCTAACATAATTTATTTATTGATTTCTTTTAGAGATATGGTCAATAAGAATATTGATAGGGACAACAGTGATGAAGAAGGGAAAAGAGGGCCGACAATTATGAGAATCATCACAGATATGAGGAATAAAGGAGAACTGGTCGAGTTGGGATGGAATACTTACAATCTTCCCATTGGCCCTTATGCAGACATTTTTTGACTTACATTTCACTTGTGACACGTAACTGTGTTCCTATCTCCTATAATAATTGGAAGCAGGTTCCAACGGGTCATAAGGAGCATATTTGGCAGGAAATCACGATAAATATACTATTTTATGTAATCATATATGTATGTAAAATGTTATTAATTTTAATACATTAATATCGGTATACATTTGTATGTCTTACAATGTAGAGAATATTTAATGTGCCAGAGAGTAGGAAGAAATGGCTTCTTAGACATTGTGGGGAGCGTCTAAGAACATTTAGGTCATTTTTAGCTCGTCGGAAAATGTACAGAAAGAGTGATGGTTCTCTACGGCAGAATCCACCCAAACGATACGGTTTCATCGATCAAGAAAGTTGGAATCAATTTATTGCATATCGTCTTACGGGTGATTTTAAGGTATTTGTTAGATAACAATTAAATTTTTTTTATCGATCCTAGTATTGTGCATAATATTGAAATAACTATCTCACTATGTTTTGGCTGGTGACATAGGAAAAAAGTGTCAAAAATAAAGAGATTGCGAAGCAGAATAAATACTGGCATAATATGGCTCGCAAAGGTTATGCAGGCCTTGAAGAGGAGTTGGTATGTATTTTGTGATTTATCAATTTACAGCGTACTGACGAATTTTATAATATTGGTACATTATAAGAATATTTTTTGATTTATAGCTCATAGCCCAAGACTTAGACCCATGTACCTCGTCCATTAATATTGGTACATTATGGAAGAAGGCTAGAGCAACAAAAGATGGATATATTAATGAAGATGTAGATGTTGCAGCGAAAAAAATTGTAAGTTTGTAGATATTTGGAACCCTGCTTACTTTTCTTTTAGAAAACTATTATATTATGCTTATTCATGTAAGCTAATTTTACATATATTATATACATTACATGACAAACTTCAAGCGTCAGATGGTGAGGAGGGGGTAGACCAATATAACATTGTATCACAGGCTATAGGAATTGTAGAACACCCTGGAAGACACAGGGGTCTTGGATTAGGTGTTACGAAAACGAGCGTACGTGGTCGATCTCGTGGTTCTCGTACCCCTGATGAGAAAGTCGCCATCCTTACACAGAAATTGAATGTGGCATTTGAACGGATGGCAACAATGGAGAAAGAGTTGTCATTTATTAAATCTCAAGGGTATAAGCCATCCGATTTAGTCGACCATGATCAGCTTCACATACCTAATGTAAATAGTGTCAGAGACAGTTGTGAAGCTGATGCACGTCTTTCTTCTCTTTCCGAGGTAAGCATTACATAACTTTGAATTGTTATTAAATGTATTCGGTGTCATAAATAATTAATAATGTGTAATATTTTTGTTTAGGGTTTGCATAAATGTGACTTGTTAGCGAATGATCTTTCAACTCTTTTGGCGAAAGGAAGGGTCCGCATTAGTCAAAGTACCAAAACGCAAACTGTCCACGGGTACAACTTAGCCCTACTTACAAGGCCGGTGAGTATTGACACTCCAATCATTGGTAGTGCGCCCTTGCCTTGTTATAAAGAGGGCGATGAGGCAGCCACAGTGCTAGAAGCTCATGGAAGCTTCGTGCTTTGGCCTGTGGATCAAATACGTCTCACTACTGAAGAGGTATTGCCATTCAATATCTTCATTAGAGGGTAGGCTAGTTGTTACATTGTTTATACCTTTTTCATATATATATGCTCAATACATATTTTGTTTATTATTATTATTTAAGGAATCAAAGAAGAAGACTGCTCCTGCTAGTAAAACTAAGAGAGGTACTAGTAGAACGAGCAACACAAAAGAGGGCACTGCCAAAGGAAAGAGAGCTAAATCTGAAAAATCAGTTGCCCCACAAAAGATTCGTTCTTCGGAAATACGCTAACCTCCACCAACATTAGCTTTATTGTATTTCTATGCCCAAAACTACCTCGGGAATAATTATATTTCCATTGATTGTCATCCTGAGTATGTTGGAAGGGACGATGCTACTTACATGGTATCGACAGCTGACATAAGCGACATTTATAATCAGGAATGGATGTCAACCACGAGTGTCGCCGTTTATGTCACGTAAGCATTATTTCATATTTCAGATTTTAGTACTCTTGGAGACATAGAATTTTTACGAACTTTTAAGCTTATATGAGTTATTAGTTATTAAAAAATATCCATTATTATTGTCGTCCATATATAGGTTGGTAGCTAGTCGCGCTGCGTTGGAGGGAATGCTGTCCTCTATTGTTTTTGTGTGCCCATACTACATAGCTGATAGTAGTACAATAACAAAGGGTAGGCACATAAACTATTTAGCGGATCGCATTTTGATTGAGGGACACAACAAGCTCTATCTCATTCCTCACCTCGCAACTAAACATTGGGTTTTGTACGCCGTCCGACCTGATCTTAACAAAGTTTATGTGTTTGATTCCCTTTGAACCTATGACGTGCCTTTTGAGGTCGCTCGTCTTGGTGGGAAGGAATTTATCGACATGTTAGTATACTTTTCACTTCTTACTTCATTAGCTTATTTATACATATATATATATATATTCTACTTTCATTATTTGAGGTATATATACTTACAATATTATGTATCCAACTCTATTTATTAGGGCACTACGGACGTCATATCAAAGGAGAGGTGGGAATGGTGTCCCAGACCCAAAGAATCTTCAATATGAGCCTATCATGGTAAGTAGGAAGACAACTATTTTGTATTTTGTTTTAATTTAAATTAATATATAATAGTTAGAGAGCTAATTGAATTCATTTGACAGTGTCCACAACAGCAAAACGACGATGATTGTGGATACTATGTATGTAGAGCAATGGATCTTATAGTCCAGAATAGATCGGTCAACATAGTTCCAAGCCATGTATGTTTGCTTTTCCATATTTTTCTATTAATGAATCATGACATATATATTTTTGACCTAATGTCTAACTGTATATTAATTGAAACATGGGTGTTGTAGCTTTTCACCGATAACTATGCACGAGGCCAGCAATATAATGTTGATGAAATTAATGAAGTTAGAGACCAATGGGCCAAGCACGTGCACTCATTCATTCGGTATTAGGTAGCGATCTATATATTCTACATGCATTTTCAGGTTTGTATTTTGTCTACATCTTTCGATCTTTCAGCCTAGATCTGTGAACTCTTTACTTTGGGGTGTAGAGCTACCAAGTTGTGGTATGCCCACTAATTTTTATTCCTAAGTATAGTTGGTGTATTGAGACATGCATACCAATTATAGATTGATTGAAATTATGGTGTGATACCCTACTGGTATGAATTGATAAACATTGCAGATTTGGTAATTGTTTGAACATACAACTGTGTATGTGGGCAGGAACAAAATAGAAAAATTCTATAAAACAAACATATACTTTTAATAACGGTTCTATAAAAACCGTTATTAAAACCTATTTTTAATAACGGTTTTAAATAACACCGTTATTAAAAGCTAGGTTTTAATAATGGTTCTATGAGAAACCGTTATTAAACACTCAGGTTTTAATAACGGTTTTGTTTACGAACCGTTATTAAAACTCTGGTTTTCAACAACAGTTTTTTCTGATAAACCGTTATGAAAACCTTATTTTTAACAATGGTTTACAGCGAAACCGTTATTAAAAGCTCCATTTTTAACAACGGTTTTTAAGTAAAAACCGTTATTAAATATGAAGTTTACGGACATATTCGCGGGTTTTTGTGTATTTTTCATGACGGTTATGAATCGTTATTAAAGATATAATAACGGGCGATTCAATAACGGTTGAAAACCGTTATTAAAACTGAAAAATAACCGTTATTAAAAGCCCTTTCCGTGGTAGTGTAATAATAATAATAATAATAATAATAATAATAATAATAATAATAATAATAATAATAATAATAATAAAGTAATAATATAATCAAAATAAGTGAAATAAAATGAAATAAAATAATTAATGCTAGTATAAATAATAAAAAAGGGTTGAGAGGGTTTAGGATTCCACCTTAAGTTGGTGGTGACAGGCGACATCGACAGTGGCGATGGTGGCAGGAAAAATAGAAGAAAATGGGAAAAGTTGAAGGTTGGGAAGAGGAGAGAGAGAATGAAGATGGAAGTAAAGGTGTTTGTAACTGCCTAGTAGGAGAGCAGTAGAATGAGGGTGGTGGCGTAGCCAATGGTGGTGGCACACGATGGCGGTGGTGGTGGCCGAATAGGGAAGAAGAAGAGAAAGCGAGGAGAAGAGAGAGGAAGAGGAAAATGAGAGTGGAGGGAGATAGAGGAGGGTCTGTAGGTGGTTTTGGGAGATGTGGGAGGTAGTGGTAGCAGTGGGATTGGTGGTTAAAGGTGGCACGAAGGGAGGTGGATGAGGAAGAAGGGGTTGGTCTAGGGGCCTACTTTGTACAGCCAAGGTGGCTTGTGCAGGAAGACTTGATGGAGAAGGGCGGCGTAGTTAGTTAGAGGGCGGTGTAGGGAGGACTTAGGTGGGTAGAGCAGGCGGCAAAGTTGAAGGTTGACCGAGGGAAAGGAGGAAGGAAGAAGAAGAAGAAAGGGGCGGCGTGGACCGAGTGGGTGGGAAAAAGAAAGAAAAGAAAAGAAAAGGAAAGAACTGGGGCGGTCGGCACAGTGATGGGGTAAAATAATTGAAACGCATCATTTCATCCCTGGGTCGTGCCGAAGGAAGAAAAAGAAAGTGATGGGCTACGGAAACCAAACCCAAATTGGAGAAAGAAGAGGAAAAAGGAAGGAAAGAAAGAAACGAAAGAAAAAGGAAGAAAGAAAAGGAAAAAGGGAAAAAGAAAAATAGTGGGTTAGGTTAATTAAATTAATTAGGATATTTAAGATATTTAAAAAATTATAATATTTAAATAAAATAATATTTAATTTCTTTTTTAGGCTAATTTAGGATTTTTGAAAGATTTTTCCTAACTTCCATTTTAATTAGAAAAACACTCTAATTTTTCCTTATTAAAATATTTATAAATTTTTTATTAATTTTCCCTAATTGAATTTCTTTTTTTAATAAAAATACATTATTTAATGAATTTTTCTAATAAATCCTTATTTAATAAAATTCTTAAGAATTAGACTTTGGGGCATTTCATTTATAGTTAGCATATGAACTCCCACGCCAATGGTGTCTGTTTGGAAGTGTCTTTAGAACTTGACCATAGAAACTTCCTGAAGATAGCATTGATTTCATATATAATATGCATTGGGATTGGAAAGACAAGACTCTAATAAGTTTGTAAGCTGAAGAAGACATATTGGATCAGTTGTAGATAGCCTGCATAACTGAGAAGTTGTTGTAATACCCCATATTTTTAAAATCCAGATTTATTAAGTTTAATGATTTTATTAACGTAATTTGATGTAAACAATTAATTATTTTAATTTCGATTCGTTTTATTGATTTATCAACGATTCGAATTCATATTTGAATTTTATTAATCATTGTCGTTGCGAACCATTCAAGATAAATTTGTTCACGACAATGATTTTATTATATTCTTATGAATTTGATTTTTGGTTAAAAATATATATATTCCCGTTCTTTCTCGTATTTTGATTTTTAATATTTTAGATTCGTTCTCGATTTTAACTTCGTCGTGTGATTACGACTTTATTTTGGATTTATATTTTGTTAACGAAATATATTATTTAAATTATAGAACTTATGTTTAAATAGTTAAATTTATTTTAATGATTTTATCCGTAGAAAATATTTTCGACTTTAAATTTATTTGTTTTCGGAAATCGTTAATATTTTTGGGAAGTTTTAAATTAAAAATATTTTCGGAGTTTATTTATGAATTTCTTTCTGGAATTTATTTTCTTTCGTTTTATGCTTTTTGGTTTGCAGAAAACCGATTTCGAAAATTATTTAAACTAATCTTGATTTATTAGAATTTGACTTAAATATTTTATTATATGCTTTTAAAAAATTGTCGAGGGCTTATAATATATTTCCGTAAATAATATAAATTTTTACGTTCGTTGGTAAATTCTTCCGAAAATGTTTCCGAAATTCTTTATATAGCTTTTTATTAATTTTAAGCGTTCGGATCGTTCGAAATAATTTTCGTTTAATAAATTTTAGATAAAATATCCCAATATTAATTTTTAAACTTTTAGTATTTTATTTTATGTGTATTTGTAAAAAAAAAAACAAGCCCAACCCCGACCGGTGCCCTTCCCGCCTCTCTACCTTTTCTCTTATCTTTCCTTATCTTATACCCGTCGGATCCCTATCCCTGTCTCCCAACCCTAACCCTTAGCCGACCCCCCGCCTCTGTCCTTCTCCCTAGCCCCTCCGTCCTCCTTCGCCGGCCACCACTGTCGACGCAAGAACAGCAGTCGAAGCCGCACACCAGTAGCCGCAGCAACAACCGCTGCAGCAATAGCCGAAGCAGCCAACCCCAGCAGCCACACACAGCAGCGGCGGCGACGAGCCACCGTCCGGCCATAGCGAGCTCGAGCGACCACCGGCTAGCCACCCCTAGCCTCCGACGAAGCTCCCCCGGCCTTCCTTTGCCCTGATTTGTCGGATTTTGTGTGGTATAATTTTCTGAAAAACCCTAATATATATTTGATTAATTGGGTATGATTTAGCTTGTGATAAGCTAAATTAATTGTTTGATAATGTATATATGTGCTGTGAGATTGTTTTGGATAAGTTAATTGTATGGTTTAGGTTGGATTTCTGGAAAATTGAATTTTTGGCCGGGTTATGCCTGAATTTTTTGGATTCGTTCGATTTAGCTATTTTTGATAAATTGATTATACAAAGTGTTTCAAAATGTATCCAATTTCATTTTGGAACCGTCAATTTGAGAAATTTATGCAGGTTTTATCGGAATTTGATTCCTAGGTCAAATTTTGGGGGTAATGAAATTGGGTCGTATAATTGAGCCGTTCTGCTCAATTGATTTTATAATATCATTTAAAATGTATTTAATTTTATATTGGAAGTGTTGATTTGGGAAAATTGTGCGTAATTGATCGGAATTGGATTTTTAGGTCAAAACTCCCGCGGGTTTAAATTGGTTTGGGTAATCAAGTTATTTTATTCAATTGACTATATAAATTACATTATAATATGTTTAATTACATTTTCGAACCGTCAATTGATATGTTTTGGCAAGAATTGATCGGATTTGCGTTTTGGGCTCAAAAACTCTAATTGTGCTAAATTGCGTATTTCTTTTATTGGTTTTGAGCAATTGAATATTTGATATGTTATAAAATGGGTTTAATTGCATTTCTAAACATTCAATTTGATTAAATTTATAGAATTTTACCGAATTGCATTTTCGGGCCTAAAACCCTAGATTTTAAGCAAGATTATGAGATTGGTTATTTGTATAGTTGTTTTGCTAAAATTAAACTTATAAAAGTGGTTGATGTGATCCTAATTGTATTCTAATACCTTTAGTTAGAATTAATTGATTTGAATTACCCGAGTTTATGTCGTGGGCTTTAAAACCCTAATTTTGAAAATTGATCATTTGGAAATGATTAATCAGAAGATTGTTTTGTTGAAATTGATTGTCTAGATTTATCTAAAGTTTGTTTAATTGTGTTTTAAAACTATCAATTTGAGGTAATCAAAGTGATTTGGTCGATTTGTAGTTTAGGCATTAAAAACCCTAATCTTCGGGGATGATTTTATAAAATTGATTTTGCTATGCGTCTTTTATCTAATCGATTTCTATCTTTGGGTTTTAAATCATTTAAATCATGTTTCAACCTAATTTAATAAATTAACTTATGATCGATTATTCTTTCTCGGGCTTTCCAAATTAATTTTTTTTAAATGTCCTAAGTGTATCTTTATTAATTTGTTTTGATTTATATTTAATCTTAAATCTTAATAGAGCTATGCTTTTAAGTCCTAAGTTTTGGACACATTTTTTTTTCAAGAAAAATAATTTGTGTCTCTTTGTATCGATTAAATTATAATAATTGAAATTACTGATTGATAGGATAGTTTCTAATTTAGTTTTCGATTTCTATCGGATTTAGGAAAGCCTTATCGTGGATCTACGAGTTAGTGATCTCTCTCTCCCTCTTATCTCGCGTAGCTAGCTTTGGATCCAGGTAAGTTCTCTACTTACCTCTACTTATGGGTATTTTTTAAGGATGTGGCTAAGGTCCCTACGTGTTATGTGACTTGCATGCCTTGGATGTTTTGTATATATACCATGTCCGGTCGTGTATCGCATGGTTGTCCTTACTGGGTTTTATGCGTAGCGCAGCTTGGAGTTAAGGTATGTGGTATGTGTTTTTCTTACGACATGAATGTGATATCCATATGTGATGATTATGATGTGCTGTGATATGATGTAACCCTCTAGGACATGCATGCTAGGGTGGTTATTATTATTATTATGACATGGAGATAAAAGGGAAAAAAGATATAAATGGGAAGTGAGTTGCTAAAAGGGAGTATAAGGGATCCGATTAGGGTTTTGGGAAGAATTAGTAACCTAGAAAAGGCAAAAGTAAAAATGATTAACGGTGAGTGAGGTGCGGGTTGAGAGTGAGAGTTTATGTTATGAGGAATGATTATGGGTGTTATGGGAGAGAAGAAATATTGGGTAAAAAGGAGAGGTTACTTGTGGGAGAAGAAAGGTACTAGGGTTGAAGTGGCCAACTAGGGTTTTAGAGTCACAGGTGGAATCGATGGGTAGAGTGATATGATTTGGGATTGGACCTAAATGAGATGAGGTGTTGAGGATAGATGAATTAATGGCAGTGAAATAAGAGGAAGTTGGGCCACATAGGTCCTATTAAGAGTTGGTTTCTATTATGTGTGAGTATAGAGGGAAATTGATATCGAGGTGTGATAAGGGGTGCACAAGTTCCAAGATATGGGACGGGCTCTCTTGGGAGGATAAGTGTGGATATAGTTAGCCATGCATGTCAAGGGTAAAACACTTTCAATAAGATACATTAAGATACTAATCACTTAAAGAGGAAGATGTTGAACCGAGCACAGACCGGTCCACCAGCGAACAATAGTGGTCAAGAGCGTTTTGCCCTGTATGATTTCTGGTCCACCGGCTATAATAGTGGGGGTTTCCGTGCTCAGCAACCCAAATGTAAAATTTATAAGACATGGGAAGATACTAAATACTTATAGTGGAACACCATGCGAGTCGGGGCTAGACCGGTCCACCAGTAAATAATAGTGGCCAGGAGCGTTCTGCCCTGGAGACCGGTCCACCGGCAAATAATAGTGGTCAGGAGTGTTCTGCCCTGAGTTTATGTATTCCGGTCCACCGGCTATAATAGTGGGGTTCCCGCACTCACGTGGATTAATAAAGACTGTGGTGTGAAATGACTACTTTCAATAAAGACTCAAAGCAAATAAGTCTAATTGGACTATGGTCAGCTTTTATTATCTGTATTACTACATGCTGCTTACGTGAGTATGTCACGCGTTGAGTTTCCAATAATATGGATTATTCCTGCTTGAGGCGCATGAGCCACTTTATATTTCGGTTATACCATGCTTATATGTTTAAATGGGATGTTACATATGTTTCATATATTACTATAGGTGTATGGCAAGATTCATGCTGTGGGTTGTGAGTATGTATGATATTGTATCAACGTATTGTATCATAATTTAATATGTACTTGATGTTATAGTTTACGTCTCTCCCATAAGATAGGGTAGTGAGAATTACTCAGTATTGAACCCGTACTGATACTACACTGGTTGAATGGGTCTTGTGATGATCCACCGATGGTGGGGAGCAGACCTTTGATGCAGGTTTTGATCGGTTACTAAATTGGGGTGGAAGGCTTGACTTGAGTGAGTAGGTGGTCTGGATATTTATCCTTCGGGATTTGTTTTGTTTAATTATATTCATCTTTGGAAGTTACAAGTATTGTATTTAAATTTCTAAGGGTTTTGTAATTGACTTTTAATTTCTCGTAACGCTGTCATGCTTTTAAAATTCGGATTTAATCATTTGATAGGTTTTAGCCTTGCATCTAACATGATATAGATGGTTGACATATATCTTGTGTTAGATGTGGCGGTAACATTTTCCAAATTCGCTCCTAGCTTCCACTTTATTCTTTCAAAAAAAAATTTGAGGAGTAAAATTTGGGGGTGTTACAGTTGTACTTGTCAAGTTCATAGCCTTGAGGTGAGTTGATCAATCAAATGTTGGTATTGTTTTTTGGCAAGGTATCGACCATCAAGTGGTACACCTAGGATTTTGAATAGCAATTTACCTTTAGGGATATAGAATTTGTTGTACAGTTCCTCCTTCAACATCCTTGTATAGCCCCTTCCATAATAAATGTGGCTTTTATTAGCATTTAGGGTCAGTCCCAAGATACTTGATAATTGTTGAAATGCTTCAAGGATTGTTGTAGCTAAATCAATGTTTCCTTTGCAGAATAATAGATAATCATCTACAAACATAAGATTTAATACATTCAATTTTTTGAACCTTAGATGAGGAGAAAATCTTGGGTTAAACCATAATGTCTTCATTAATCTATTTAAATACTCCATCATCATAACAAAGAGGTAGGGTGATAAGGGATCTCGTTATCTAAGGCCTCTCTTAGCATTGAATTTGATTGAGTAGCTAACTATTGTTATGCATGCCATAATTATCTTTAAAAAATGGGGAGGAATGTGAAGATCATATAAGATATTTTTGAGGCAGCTCCAATTGATAGAGTCGTATGAGTTCCATTGAATTTGATTGAGTAGCCGACTATTGTTATGCATGCCATGATTATATTTAAAAAAAATGGGGAGTTAAGTGAAGACCATATAAGATATTTTTGGAGGCATCTCTAATTGATAGAGTCATATAAGTTCCATTGAATTTGATTGATTAGCTGACTATTGTTATGCATGCCATGATTATCTTTAAAAAATGGGGAGGAAAGTGAAGACCATATAAGATATTTTGGAGGAAGCTCCAATTGATAGAGTCACATACTTTCTACATATAAAGGTTCATCATGATTCTAAGAGATAGATGTTGTTGATTGTAACCCTTGATTAGTTATGTGCCTAATAGAATATTATCATTTATAACTCTCCCATTAAAAAAGGTCAATTGTGCTTCACCAATCATTCATGGTCATAGCTTTTATCGTCTATGGGTGATAATGGTAACGATTATCTTATATAGAGTGTTATAGCATGCAATAGGTTTATATTCCTTAGGTCTTGAAACATTAGGAACCTAGGTTGAGTGTAGTTACATTTAGGTTCCTGGGCATATATCTGGTGGTGAAAAATTCTGAAATGGCTAAGTAGAGTTCCATGCCCACAATATCCCAGCAGTTTTTATAAAATTATGCATTATATCTATCAGGTCCTGGTGCCTTACCTTTCGTTAGGAAAAAACCACAATTTTCAATTCATCAAGGGTAATTGGCACCAAGAGCTATTGTTGTTGAGATTGATTTAGGATTGCACCACTTGTTATGATATTCCGATTAATAGCCTGATTGTTGTTAGTCTCTTTGCCCAACAGTTGAGTATAAATTTTTTGAAAGATATTGAAGATTCTTTGTTGGTCAATATGTATTTGATCTTGATCATTATATAAGAGACAAATCTAGGTTTTTACCTTTCTCCCTTTAACCATTGTGTGGAAGAATTTTGTGTTATCATCACCCAATGATCTTGATCTTTGTCACTTATGCTGCTAAATCTGATCTTGTTGAATTATCTCAAAGGGGGTTTTAAGATGTTTTAGTTTGTTTGAAATGGCTCTGAGTTTATTGCCCTGAGTTCCAGCGTTCCATTATGATTAGATCAATGGGAAGAACATAGGGTCTTAAGTCCATATGTCATAAAACATGAAAGGAGTTTAACCCTGTGGAGTATGTTAGTGGATTATGACAGTTGTGGAAGAGTGGTATGAGATTTGAGGTGTACGGAAATGAGCATGTTTTCCTTCAAACTGAGAAATCCATTCTTGGTTGCAAAGGACCTTATGAAGTTTACACCATAGTCTATCATTACCTATCTGCTTATTAGACCAAGTGAAAAAAGCCCCTGTGAAACGAAGATTTATTAACTGGAGTGCAGAGAGGCAATTAGTGAAGTCTTCAATATCTTTTAAGTGAATAACCCCTTGACTTTTTTTCCTTTTTATTCTGGATGACATTAAAATCTCCTAGAATCAACCTTGGCTCAATAATATTGCATTGATTTTGAAGCTAATTCCACATATGCTTCTTTACATTACCATCATTATGTGCATAAACAATGGTAAGGCAAAAATCTGGTAGATTATGAGAGGAACTTACTTTATAATGAATTCCTTGAGCATAAGATGTTAGAACATTCATATGTCATGTGTGTAGATCCCAACCTATCCATACTTGATCATTATAATGATGATCAAAGTTGTATATCCACTCCCACTATGGCATGAAGCCTTTAGTAACTCTTTTAACATCTTCATATGTAACCCTTGTTTCCATCAAACCGACTACTATTAATTTATTGTTTCTACTCCAATATCTTATATCTATTTGTTTATGCTGATCATCAAGACCTCTAATGTTCCAATATCCAACCCTCATGCTAATTGAGTGTGAAAATTAGTTAGACCATATAACATACTGGTTCCAAGCCTTCATGTTACCAATTTCCAACTTGAATCATTCTCCCCTTCTAACTAGATAGGTTCTTTGCTGACATTTACAAAATTAGGAGGTTAAATCTCTAATGTCTAGGTATTTCCTCTTGAATGTGTATTGATAAATGAACCAACAGCATTGTTAAAAGGTTTTTGCGGTTTATGTGGAGGTTTGTGGTAGGATTACTGATAGTAGATGTGAATGTTTAGGCTAAAAATTATGTTAGTTGAGTTGTGTCATTATTTTAGTGTGTAGTTATGGGATTTTGAATTTGGTTATTACTTTCATACCTCCTATCATTGACCATAATCCATTTCTTTCTCTATTGGTTATCTTTATGCGCATTATGTGGCATTTGGATGCCAAATGTCTAGGTTGTTGCGAGAGGGAGCAAAAGGATGGCTTCCATCATAATTAATGAATTACTTGTGAATTAATCCATTAGGTGGTTTAATATGAGCAAAACTAGGTAATGTTCTATAAGTATCGACTTCCACCAATGCTCTAGCATAGAAGATTCATTCCTTTGCAACTATGACAATATCAATTCATAATGGTCTTCCCACACTACTAAAAATTTGACTGATGCTACTTGGTGACCATAATGAGAGAGACAATCCTAGGAGTTTTAACCATAGAGGGTGAAATTGGAATTCCTTTTTCACGAATGAAAATTTAGGATGCCATTTCTTTAGCAATAAGGGACTATTTAGGTAAGTCCAACATCTAGCTGCATGAATGGTATCACACTCCTCTGAATTGGCAAAGGTAAACAGAAATTATCCTTCCTCATGTAGTCAAATTTTGGGTAAAGATACATTATTCTAGTTTTTTTTATAAAGGCTACCATTCAATCAAAATATGGTTGATAACCGATAACCACAAACCATGCCAATAAGAGTATGTTTATAGTAGGCTGTTTTAGCATCAATGTCTTCTTGTCGATGTTCGGCCACAACCTTACCTTCATGCTCGACTGGTGGTTCATATGATAGGGGATTTAATTGATATAGCTTTTGGTTATAGCGAACAATATCACTCCATAACAGGGAGGATTTCGGATCTTTGATATTCTTATTAGAAATAGGAATAGACTTGTCATTCAGATTAGTTATCAAATTAATTCCTTATATCAATTCTTAGTTATTTTCAATCACAGCTTCAATTCATTTTTGCAAGCTTTGATAGCTTTTGGATCTTTCTTTGTGCTCGTCGGAATCTTTATACTTCAAGAAAACTTTCGGTGATGCTGTCAATGAAGAATTTGGTGAATTCGTATTTAGTGATGGACGAGTTGCTCTTATCTTCTTTACCATGGATTCTACGTGTAGTCGATCACAAGGGGCTACACCTAGTGTTATTAAAATCATGATTCAAGTCTTTGAATCATATGATTCTAAAACTCTATCTGAGCATAATGATCTATATTGTTCATTAAATTGGAATTGGGTAGGATCGTAAGTAGAATTAGGTAGAATCAATAAAATCAGACAAAAGCGTGATTCACTGACCAATTCTACCAATTCCATATGTAACCTACTTATCTAACTAAAAAGGGAAAATAATCCTACTTATTTAGCCTAAATTCTTGTCGCCTCCTTTTTGAATTCTAGTCTACTCTTCAAGCTGCACGACTGCACCTTGCTTACCCTTTTTCTTCTCAATTCGAGTCTCCTTCCCTATTCCCCCCTTTATTTTCTTTATTCTTAGTTCTTACATGTACAATTCACCTCTTTAGCTCTTCTCTTTGATTATTTTTTTACAGAAACATACTTCAATCCTCCTATTTTCTTGTATTGTAGGCTCGCAGTAAGGAGGACAAAGCCAGCAGCAAAAATATCTACAGGTATTGAATTGAAGAACTAATTCTATAGGTAATTTGGTATAACCATATAACAGATTACTAGATACTATACTGAATCTGAAATTTTGAATCTAATTATACATTTATACTTTGTTTTTTATTTTCCTAATTTGTATCCTAATTTGAAGTCTGAAGGTTCATAATTTGCCTAATTTTGCATACATGATATAGCTCTCTACAATTTTGTAATTTATTGTTTGTAATTTGCCTAATTTTGTATATGGCTCTACAAGTTTGTAATCTACCTAATTTGTATCCTAATTTGCAATATTAAAATTTATAATTTTCCTGAGTTTGCATACATATCTCTGTAATTTGGTAATTTGCAATTGTTAATTTACCTGATTTTACATATGGCTCTACAAGTTTGTAATTTGCCTAATCTATATCCTGATTTGTAATATGAAATGTTTGCAATTTTGCATATGATTCTGCGATTAAATTGAATGTTGAGATTATTTTGGTTTTGAATTTTAATACCTGATTAAACTGATTTATGTATCTAATATTCCATTACAGATTTTTAGAATACTAGAATGTATATAGTATATGCTTGATGGTGCACAAATTTATATATATATGTTGTATAAGTGTAAGGTGAATTAGATAATATTATGTAATGTAATCTAATGACTTGAATTCACTAAAAAGATTTTTGTATAGCTATATGATTATCATAGTGTTGTGCTTCTTCTTTTTTTCAAGGTCATATAATGTCAACTTCTAGATCTGGAAAAAGTAAAAGCAAAAATACTCCCGATAATAGATCGGATCCTAGTTGAGAACATGGTTTGCCAATTGATGATGGTGGTAAGAAAGTGAGGAGTAAATGTTGTGGAGTTGTACGTTTAGGAGGGGGTTTTAGGCTAAAACATCACCTAACTAAAACTCAAGTTAATGTCGAACCTTTCTTATAAGTCCTAGATGATGTCAAACAAAAATTTAGAGATATCTTGTTAGATAGTGAAGAAGAATCTAAAAGAAAGAGGAGGAAATTTAATGACATTGGTGAGGCTGATACTTTTGAAGAGTCTAGATCTAGACATGATTATGGTGAAAAGGTAAAAGCTATTATAGGTTCTTTTGTTAGAAAAAAATCATTTGTACAAACCACGCTTAATTAGAATATTAAAAAGGAAGAAAGAGAGGAAGCTTGTCAGCAAGTTGCACATTTTTTCTGCACCAGTGTTGTTCCCTTCAATGCAGTGAATAATCTTAATTTTGTGCTTATGTTTGAAAAGATAGGCAAGTATGGGATAGGACTGAAACCACCAACTTTTCATGAAACACGAGTTAAACATTTAAATAAGGAAGTGTTCAGTGTAGAAAACATGCTTGGGGAGTATAAAAATGAATAGAAGCAAGCAGGTTGCACTATTATGCCTGATGGATGGAGTGATAGGTAAAGGTGCTCTATATGCAACTTCTTAGTGAATAGCCCCAGGGGTACTATCTTTTTTTCATCTATTCACACATATAAAATTTATAAAATAGCTAAAAAAGTTTTTGAGATGTTAGATGCTATTTTAGAAAAGATTATATAAGAAAATGTAGTTTAAGTTGTGACTAATAATGCCTCAAAGTATAAAGTAGCTGAGGAGATGTTAATAGAGAAAAGAAAGATGTTGTATTGGACACCATGTGCAGATCATTGTATTGATTTAATATTAGAAGATTTTGATAAAAATATTAAGATTCATGATGTGACAATTACAAAGGCTAGAAGGATAACAACATACATCTACTCTAGAACATTTCTCATACTTGGATGAAAGAGTTTACACAAGGAAGGGAGTTTTATTAGACCAGGTGTGACCCAATTTGAAACTTCATACTTTACCTCGAGGTGCCTAAATGAGCTAAAAAGTCCATTGCTAGCCACGTTTGCATCCAATAAGTGGTGATCTAGCAGGTTTGCTTTAGCAATTAAAGGAAAATGGTTTAGATGATTGTTTTAGATACTTGTGTGTTTTGGTGTGGGGTTGTTACTTGTTTGAAAGCAGCCCTAACACTTGTTAAAGTGCTTTGTATGGTTGATTTTGATGAGAAGACAGCTATAGGATTCATTTATGAAGCTATGAATCAATCAAAAACTCAACTTAAGGAAAATTTTAATAATGTTGAAATAAAGTAAGTTTTTAATTTATTTTATATATATAGTTCAATTCACTTTATTAGTTTTAGTCATTGATTTTTAATTCTACACGTAACTCTTTCTTATAGTTATGGGTCTATTTTGCAAATCGTTGACGAGCATTGGGATCCTCAACTACATAGACCATAACATGTTGTTGCCTATTATCTTAATACACACTATCACTATATACCAGATTTTAGAGCTTATATAGATTTCAAGATTGGGTTATACAATTTTCTAGAAAGGATGATTCTAAATCAAGAAGAAAGACTTAACATCAATTTGCAATTGGATGCATTTAAAAATGTAAGAGGATTTTTTGGTGTACATATAACTATAATGTCAAGAACAAAAAAGTCTGCAAGTCTATATATTTTTAATTTTATTAAATATTCAAATTTTTTCTAAGCTAATACCCTACTATCAAACTATAAATATGTAGCTGATTGGTGGGATTCATACAGAGATGAGTGCCCTAAGTTGAACAATTTTTCCATCCGAATTTTAAGCTTGACATGTAATTCTTTAGGTTATGAGCAAAATTGGAGTGCATTTGAATGGTAGACTAATAATTCTTTTTCTTGTTAATTATATTAATTTGATATTTATAAATCATCTTATTAATGATTTTTCATTTTGTGTAATATATCCATACAAAAAAGCGAAATCGTTTTCATAAAAAAAAAGATGAATGATTTGGTTTTTGTAATGTAAAATCTCAAATTGAAGCATTTTATGCTTGCCGTTAAATGTCAATTTTGATTAGTAGTTCAATGAGTTAAATTTATTAATCGCATATTTTACTTTGATAAATTAGGATGTAAATATATCTTCAGAAGCAACCCAAATTTAAAGAAGGGGCTAGTGGGAGTAATCCTAGTCTTGTTATTCAAATTACAAATCTAACTCCTAGAAATGATGAACAACCTCAAGCCACACAACAAAATTATGTGGAATTAAATTCTCTAGAGCTCGATCTGGTTTTGAGGAAAAAATTCAAATTTTCATCCAAATTAACAAGATGAGATAAGGAGAGATTATATTTAGTTTTAGTGTTCTCATCCTCGTACACATAATTTTCTTGTTAACCTTATTGCCAAGAAAAATCAAAGATTTGTTTCAGCTTGGTTTGAATAATATTATTAGTCTGAATAGAGTATAGCAAAAGGTGTTGTTTTTTTGCTTATTGTGTCACTTGTTCAAATATGAGTATGAAATTGGTTTAATCATATATCATGATTATGGATAATATTAAATATCTTATTATTATTTGTTAGTTAACCTTTAGATATATGTTTGTTATTTGTTGGGACCCCATGAATTTTATTGCCCAGATTCATCCCTGTCTACAAGGAACTTTTTCATCAAAAAATTTTCAATTTGATCTTTAATAACCAAAGGTTCATCATGATTCTCTATTATACTCTATCCCTCATATTTTATTATAAAACTAACTTCCCATTCACCTATTCTTGCCTTTTTTTTGGTACATGGAAGCTAGTTCTTCTAACATATGCCTTTAAGGCCACATTACTTGCTTCCACTAATAAATCTCCCCTCGGGATAATGTGAATAATCTTTTGTGGTTTCTTTCTTTGAGGAGGTGGAGGAAATTATTGAGTAACACTTATTATTATATTTTATAGATGATGGTATATGTGCATAAAGTTTCAAAGGAGAATTATGCACCAACTCTTCTACAACCTTTAATGATTATCACTCCTCTATAGGGTGTCCAAAATCTTCATGATATGTATACCACCTATTAAGGTTTATGTGTTTCATGTCAAATCATAAAGGAAAGGGCTTCAAAAATGTGTGTTGCCATTTTTACACTAAATATATGTGAAATATTGGCCGCCAATAGAGTGTATTTATCAAATCTACCAAGCAACTCCCATTAGACAATTGGGTGTGTTGCGGGCCTTAGACCCTCTCAATATCTTTCTTGCCTATGCATCTCCTTATTTGATTTTTGTATCGGCATTGAAGATTTATCCACTCTTCTACCCATTAGCTACATCTCCTTACTCAGCTTCTTGGCATATATCCTCTCTTGTATGTATTTTCTAAGATAAGTGTAAGATTTACATTTGTCTAATGTTAAATTTTCCACTAAATTTTTATCGGTAATTCATTTGAGGATGGAAGATCTAGCAATATCATTGTCCAACTCATCAGTATGTTTTACATCTTTATCAAATCTATTAAAAAAATGACAGAATTGATTATAACGGTACTTGGAAGAGCCCTATTAATGAAGAGGAATATTTTTTGGAACATTGACTGCATCAAACTACTCCATGAAAGCCATCGCAAGTTTTGAAAAAGAGTCTATTAATACATCTCTTAGTTTCCCGAATCATCTCACTGTTGCCCCCTTTTGTAGTGTCTGGGAATATTTTGCATAACGTATTTTCTCACGCCCCAGCTAACAACATATAATTCTTGAATACATTCAAGTGGTCAAATGGATTGATGGAGTCATCAAATGATTCAAAAGTTATAATTCTTATTCTTTGTGAAAGTGTTTCAAAAATTTCTTTTGTGAAAGGTGTTTACTAATTAAAACCACTAGCATTATCCTTTTTCTCTTTCATAACTTCTAATTCCTCCTACACCTTTTTGTATATCATTTTATTGATCATATCCTTTTCATATCTACTAGTTCGTCAACCATCTTGTCTTAGAACTTCTTTGCCATCTCTTCTATACTATCGGGTATCTTCCCTTTCATTTATGTGTTAGTCTACATCATCCTCATGTCTATTAGCCCTTGAATTAAACTCTAATGTCTTTCTTGTCTTCTCCATCTCAAATTACTAAGGGACTGTTGAACTATGTCACTTTTAGTTCTTGTAACCCAAACATCTTCCACAAACTCTGCCTCTTCTTCTTAGAAGATGTAACTATAGAGTGTAGTTCTTAACTATCTTTCTCAAAGATCTAGAACCTCCACAAAAGTTTCTTGAGGAGTAAGATGTTGAGGTATAATATGACAATGGTGATCCATAATATGAGGTAGCTACCCAAGGGTGTGTGTAACAGGAACCAAAATGTTTGAGATTATTTCATGAATAGATGCCCAGAGCTCAGCATTAGCAACTTAGAGCTGAGTGATAGTGACTCCCTAGGAATATCACTTGTGCAATGATCAAGTTGATGAGAAGGTTGAGTGGGACATAGCTTTTTATAAGAACTCCCCACAGACAATGCCTGTTATTTTATGAATTTTTTTAACTAAGGGGTTCTTAGAAAATTATAATTGTAGTTAGCGGTAAGAGAATACCAATGGTAAAATGGAGATAAGAAAGAAGAGAGAAAAAGTAAGAAAATTGTATCATAATTTCTTATGTCCAACATGAATACAATGCCCCTTTGTATAGGAGTAAAATGATGGGGAAGGAGAAAGGAAAAAAAATTATATGTGGTTGAGGACCACAAGTTGTCATGTCCTATGTAGAGAGTCTATTGTCTGGCAAGGGAACTGTATGGGCCAAATGTCTAAGACTAGTCCACAACTAAGGATGGTTGAAGTCCCCTAGAAGCTCATTGGGTTCGATTCCTATTGTTTGGGCTGATATTCGAGATTCTCATCCTTTAAGGTTGTATTCAAAGGCCTGGCAATTCTAGTTGAGAAAAACCCAATATCAACTAGTATCATATAGTATACAACATGTAGTTCATAAAATATTTGGACAACTTCTTGCACTCTTCTTTCATAGATTTTTTAGTTTCATATTCCTATAAAAAAAATATTAGCAAAACACGTGAATCCTAATTTGTAACCAAGGATAGTTCTCCAACCATTAATTTAATTTTTATCCAATATGGATTTATATTGAAGGACATCTAACTTTCAATTAACTATACATTTATATATACATTTAAGAAAATAAATAAATATCATTTGAATTTTTCAGTAGGCAATATAGCATCATTATTTATTTCTTCAACTTATTTGATCGATTAAGAAGTTGATAGATCATTCCTGATCATTAATGCTTTTATTTTAATTGATGTATTTTATTGTCTCACGATGGAGCTTGGAAGAATTAGCGTAATCACTACAAAGGTATACAATAACAAAAGATGAAGCTACCAAACCTAAAAAAATTTATATCTATAACTAACATCAACCACCAAACTATGAAAGCATTGATTTTTGAATCATCTTATTGTTTGAGCATGGTTATATATCAAAATAAATGATGGTTGATTTATATATATAATAAAATATTTCTTATAATAATTTATGTTATTTATCAACATGATTAGTTACGATCTTAGAAATAGTAGATGAGTTAACACAAGAATCAAATCCTGTAAAGTGTTCATAACTTCATGCATATGTTGGTTTCAAGGTGGAAGTGTTATGTCAGCGAGATTTTGTAGTATGGTGAAGAGATCTGATTTCTCCAAATTTATAACATGAATTTAATATGGCATAAGATATTCATATGAAAATTGTTGGTGTGAGATTGAATATAGAGGGAGTGGGAGCTTTGTTTTACTAGAATAATTTTGGCGCATGAAGTACTTTTTGTCTTTGTTGCTTCACGGTTCTTTAATTTAGTGGGGTTCTCATGTTGGAGGACAATCGTCATGATTGACTAGTGCTTTACATTTTTTTTTGATAATCAACAACTTTATTTTGTGTTGACTGATAAATCATTTTCTTCTAAGAATTTTTTAAAAAAGAAATTATGAACCTTTCTCACTATCTCAAATTAACTAATTTGTAAGCCCTAGAGTGGCATCATGTGAGAATGGTTAGTCAATTTCTTGTGACTAATTTGGTTATAAGTTAGTTAATTAGGATTTAAAACCTTAAAACTAGAGTTCGGGATAAAGGGACAACAAAAAGAATACTTAACTAAAACTTATCTTTATAATTTACTTAGAGTGTGTTTGTTTTGCTTAAAGTAAGAAGGAAAGAAAAGTAAATAACATGGAAAATGAATTTCATCCGTTTGGTTGATGAGAAAAAAATTGAGCAAAGAAAATAAGAAAGAAAAAAGTTAGGAAAAATATACTACACTCATTTCCTCACAGAAAGAAAAGGAAAAGGGAAAAAAACTCGGGGAAAGTTGACTACTTCATCCATCTTCTTCTTCGACCTTCATCTTCTTCAATCGTTGCTCTTCTTCCATCTTTCTTCTTCTTCAGCCATCCTTCTTCTTCCACCTCGACCGCATGATTACATTTAAATAAACTGGCATGGTCGCCTTTACAAGACGAAGAAAGCTACTTTTATCACTTGGCCTTTTTTATTTGGTTTTGTGGGCTCGAGTATCACGACAAAAAATATTCGCCAACCCATAACCCAGCAACCAAAGCTGAAGCTGAAGCCCTTCATCAATTTTTTAAATTGTAGAAGAGATTATAATTGATATTGACAATAGCGAGGATCATAAGAATAAAGGTGACCAAGATCGACATGAGTGACAAGAGAAGCATAAGTTCGTGAGGCATGTGAGTTTTCACCACTCCATTGTATTCTATTGAAGCTAATGCAAGTGCTGTCAATGGGAAAGAATAGGCTCACCATGCTACACTGTATTTCTTCATTGATTTCTTGAATAATGTTGGTGTAACACCCCCAAATTTACTACTGAAAATTTTTGTTTAATTTTAAAGAGTTTAACGGAAGCAAAAAGATAAAACTGTAAATTTGGGGGCATTACCGCCACACCTAGTACCAGATTGGTTCACTCCTACCGTCTCGGTACTAAGTGCTAAGGCTAAACCAGATTAACCATCAAGTACGAGTTAATAATAAAGCACAGTTATAAGTAAAAACATGAGTCATACAAACTCAGAGTGCGGAAAATCAAAAGTACAATCCAAAGGTATAGTTTTAAGGTTCCAAAAGTTTGAAACATCGCACATCAGAAACAGATTAACTTTAAAGGCATAAGAAAGATAAAGTGAACGATAGACTCCAGCCACGTCACTCTCGACCCCCCAAGCTAGGTGCGGACTCAAACCTCGGTCCTGCCCAATGCCTCATAAGCATCGTAGGCATCAAATATAGAATTACCTATCTGCACTAAATCAGAGGGGCCTTTTGCTCGTGGGAATGAGCAGCACCCATGAAACGGGTGGTCAGTACACTTCATACTAAGCAAGGTAACCGAATAACTAAGGCCAAACATACAAGGTACACAATACATGCATGATCATATAGGCACATAAAACAATATAGATAGTGAGGCCGATTATGCTCAAGTTAGACTTATCTTTTTAATCTCTTAATAACGTACTCAATTTCACATATAATCATTATTAATCCATGTGAGTGCGGAAGCCCCACTATTATAGCCGGTGGAATGGAGATACATACAGGGCAGAACGCTCCTGACCACTATTATTTGTCGGTGAACCGGTCTGGCCCCGACTCACATGGTATTCCACTGTAAGTATCAGTGCATTTCCCATGTCTTAGTTTTATTACGTTTGGTTTGTTGAGCATGGAGTCCCCCATTATTATAGCCGGTGGACCGGAATCATACAGGGCAACACGATCCTGGCCACTATTATTCACTGGTGGATCGGTCTCCAAGGCACCCCGGCTCCTAGCCACTATTATTCGCCGGTAGACCGGTCTAGGCCCGACTCAACAATCTTTCTCTTTAAGTGATTAGTATTTTATTGTATTTTATTCAACGGATTCCGTCCTAGACATGTATGGCTAACTTCAGCTATACTTATCCTCCCAAGAGGGCCCGTCTCGTATCTTGAGACCTCTGTGCCTCCTAACTCGCCCGACATCCTTCCCTTAACCAGCTTATTCACTCCGGGAACCCGTCTCCTAAGTGTGTGGGTCTAGGCCCACCACCTTATACCCTAAAGCCCACTCACCACCTTCCCTTAGGGTTTTCTCCAGAAACCCTAACTTCGGCCTATGTGGCCCACCCTTTTCTACCTCGTACAACCCAAACTCATTCTAGAACCCCTACACATCACAACCCTTCGATTCAAACCTGACTTCATGTCTCGCTCATTCTCACTTATTTTTATTATTCTCTTTTTCTTCTTTCCCCTACCTAAATTAGGGTTCCCTCTAAACTCTAGCCTAGTTTCCTGCACACCCTTATTTTGGTCCACGTACTATTTTTCGCCCAAAGCCCCCAAACACCCAAACAATAGTTCTCTTATCTTCCACACACCCCAAGGCATCTTTCCGTACGTAAGGTTCACCCCATACGCACCTTAACCACCCCATGCAAACCCTAGTTCCTCCTATTCCCCTCACTAGCCAACTTAATTCTCCTTGGTTATCTTTCTTTCCAATTTCCTTTTTCATGCCCCCAAACCACATCACCACATCAAATACCCTAGCATGCATGTCCTAAGGCCACATCATATCACAACTTGTAGCACATCCACATTAATACATAACAAAAGCGATCACATAGACGTACCTTGAATCTAAGCTACGCTACATGTAAAACAAGTAAGATAATAACATGTAAAACACAATATATAATCATACAAGGCATCCAAGGCAAGTAGATCACATATCACACAAGTGACCTTAGTTATACCCTTACCTAAATCGGTGCCAGGCTTGGAGCACGGTCCTACGCCTCCCGAAAGTTTTCACTCGATTCACCTATAAGAGGGAAATACTATAGGTTAATCTCCCTCTATCGAAATTACCAAAATTCCTATCTTACCCCTATCATGGCCTAACACTAAGGCTAATATTAATAATTAGTAGTTTATAAATAAAAAGGGTAGGGTTATTATTATTCTCAAGATAGTTAGTCGACTCCCCACTAATCAAAGTAAGTCTTGGTATATTTACAGTATTAAGGTAAGGGTTCCAATATTACCAGTAATAGTGTTATTAATAATACTACTAATAATAAGAATACTAATAATAATGATAGTAGTAATGATAATAATGATGATAATAGTAATCAAAATCATAGTAGTAGTAGTAGTAGTAGTAACAATAATAATAATAATGCTAATATTAACAATGATAATAAGGTTAATAATACTAATAATAGTATTAGTGAAAATAGTGATAATAATAATAATAATAATAATAATAATAATAATAATAATAATAGTGACAATACAAATCATAATAAGAATACTAAAATAATAAGAATAATAACGATGGTAATAATAGTTAAAGTAATAAATATAGTAAATATAACGATAATAGTGGTAATAATAATAATAATAATAATAATAATAATAATAATAGTAATAATAATAATAATAATAATAATAATAATAATAATAATAGTAATAGTAATAGTAATAATAATAATAATAAGAGTAAGAACAACAATAATGATAACAATAACCACCATAACCATGATAATAATAATAATAACGATAATGATGATAACAATAATAGTAATAACACTAATAGTAGTAGGGTTACTAAAATAATGACAATAATAAAGATAATAACGATGTTAGTCATAGTTAGAGTAATAAACATGATAATGCTAATTATAATAATAATCATAAAAACACTGATAATAATAGTTAATAATATTAAAATTCATTAACAATTTTATTATTCAGGTTTTAGGGTTCAAGAAGTTGGGGGTAACCTGGCTGGGTGGTGGTGCCAGCGCCGTGGCGGCGGCAACGGTGGAGGAAGGAAGAACTGGGAGAGGTGGATTTGGAGGCTAGGGAAGAGGGAAGTAGGGGGAAATGGAGGTGTAGGGTGGTAGGGCAGGATCCCTTGGTTGTTTTGGGGGCTAGGGGTGGTGTTGTAGGAACCGTATGGGCGGTGCTGGCGACGCGAAGGTGTCATGGGAGGTCGAATGGGCTCGTGCAGGGCAAGGCAGGGAAAGTTGGTGGTTGGGTTGTGTAGAGGGCGGTGCAGGGAGAATTTCGGTGGCCCGGGCGGGCGGTAGAGGCGGCCGACGGCGGAGGAAGGGCTGACTAAAATGGAGGTGGTGCACGACTGAGTTTTTTGGGCTCCAAATTCCGAACCCGATTATGGTGGCTCTTGGGGCTATTTATAGGCCAATCGGGAAGGAAAACGACAAGGACGCGTGGCAAGGTAGGGGGCAGGGTTATGGGGCTCCTGTCCGGCGAGAATGGCTGGCTTAGGTCTGCAAGGGTAGGCCGTGATTTGTCGAGGGAGAGAGATTGCGTGCGAGAGGGGGGTAATGGTCTGGTCAAATTTGTAGGGGAGACAACGAGGAGGAGAGGGGAGGAATGGCCAGTGTAGTGAGCGTGGCAGCTTAGGCTTTCTCCAGCAAAATTTTCGGTGGCAAGGCTTCAAGCTATAGGTTGAAGACGGTGGGTTGGACCGGCGGTCCAGGGGAAAAGAAAAAAGGAGAGAAAAGGAGGCCGAACCGGCCGAGAGAAAGGGGGAAGTGACACGAGAGGCTGGGCTGCACAGGGGAGGGAAGTTGGGCCAGCAAGCCGGCCCAAGTCTTTTTAGGTTAATTTAGGGATTTTTTGAAGAATTTCCTTAAATTCAATTTTAATTAACAAAACACTCTAATTTTCTCCAATTAGTTTATTTATAAAGTTTATATTAATTTGAAACTATTTTATCCTTCTTATTTTAAATAAAATAATTTATTTAATTAATTCCCAAAATAAAATCCTTAATTAGCTTAAAGTACCCAAAATTCCTCCTATTTAAAACACTTATAAATTTCTTCTTGATTTGCCCTAATTAATTTCCTTTTATTTAATAAAAGTAGTTTATTTAATTAATTTTCTAATAATTCCTTATTTGGCCATGATTTTTTAAATTAGGATTTTGGGGTATTTCATTTGGCCTACACACCTACGAATGCAATGTACACACAAATTTAGCATTAGAATAAATTCAGCCTTTAATTTCTTAACTAGAGCCCAACAATTAATTAAAAAATAAAATAAAATGATCTAACTGTAATATCTTAGAATAGTTCTATAAAAAAATGGAATTAGTATTGATTTTATGAAATTTTTATAAATTTTTTTAAAATTTTATGTAATTTTTTTATGTATCAAAATAATATTTTAATTTTAATTAAATAGATACAAATATTTAAATAATAACATTTAATTTTTCTTAGATTTTTCTTTCTATATACCAAATACTAAAAATATTTTTCAAGAATTTAATTTTTGACAAAATTTTCTCCAACAACCAAACAAAGAAAAGAAAATTAATTTCTTTTATTTTCTTTCCTTTATATTTTCCTTTCCACTAAATTTTTTTCAAACCAAACAAGGCCTTAAAGTATTTAGAGCATTTGTCCTCTGTATAAGCAAACGTTGAATTAATTCAAAAGGGCATACAAAGAAGCATAAAAGACTCTACTATTGTCGCAATTCACAATTTCTCTCGTGCCATCAAAAGAAAGGAAGAAAGAGGAGGGGGGGGGGGGAAGAGGTCCTTGAGCAAGCTAGCATGACACCGACCCATCTCCCACACTCTAATACTAGTTTTTATGTTTAATCCTAGAAAACATAAAAACTAATAAATTAATTAATATTCATGGCCCCGAGTAGCTCAGTTTTCACAAGTACGAAAACAATGTTGACATTGAAATTATTTCTTTTATATCTAGTTGTTGCGGTCGGGCCTTTCTGTTTTTCTCCAGTAAGCATGACTTCGTACTGACTAGAATTATTTAATTTGGTACATGCTAGGGAGATCAGATGGAAGTGGGGACTGGGGAGATACTTCCAAGCCCGTGATAAGGATACGCTGCGTCATTTCTCCGGCGAGATTCCTAGCAAAATACACAATGGTTGTCTTTTTATAATCTCCCTTCCACCGGACCAGTGTAGGTTAGTAATTAAAGGCCAACTTTTGGATTAGAGTAGTTTTATTTCTTTGTTTTTGTATTATTATAATATACATGAGGTGATTTTTATCCACATTTATAATTTTTTAAAATAAATAAATAAAATTTTCATTCCACTTTTTTCTCTCTTTTTTATTTTTATAACGACACTAATATAAAAATTAATTTTTATGGTGGTTAAAAAATATGTTCAATGGTAATTTCTATATGGCGCTATTACCATTCTCCTAAAAAATCTAAAATAAAGCTACAATGAAAAAAAATATGTGGTGAAAAAAATGAGACGCCTATCAAGGTTAATATACAACGATGGTATAAGATAAAATCATCATAATAACCATAAATTCTATGACAAATAATTAAATTACATTTCATGTGGATAATATAAAAACAACTTTTTATTTAAAGAGTCATAATAACAACAAGATAGTTTACAGTAGTTACATAAAGTTATAAATATATAGTGTTGGTTTTTTTAAAGTTTACAGTGGTTACATAAAGTTATTAATATATAGTGTCGGTTTTTTTAAAGAAAAAACAACCATCGTCGTATTTTTTATAAATAATTATAATTTTTTTTATTAAATAAAAAGTACATTTTGTTATATCTCACCGTATAAACTATTAATGACATAAAAAAATAAAGGATGAAAATCGGCAAAGAAGAAGAATGATGAGTGTTTTTATTTTGTTGAATAATGAGAGTACAATCTTGTATTCTTTTTATATGACTAATTTTACAGGCGGCGTGAATCAATTATTAACCATATACGTGCCAATTACAATTACAACATGTGTTTAATAGCTAACTAACTCTTTTAACTAATTAGCTTCTAACACTCCCTCCCCCCACCCCTGGTGCAAGCTGGAGAAGGGGAAACCATTCCTAAGTTAGGAAGAACTGAAGTATGTAGCTTCCTAATAAGTAGTTTTGTGAAGATATCTACCACTTAGGAGGCAGTAGGTACATAAGAAAGAGAGATGAAACATGTATATAGTTGTTCACACATATAATGACAATCAAGCTCTATATGTTTTGTACATTCATGATAGACCGGATTCTTGGCTCTATAAATAGTTACTTGGTTGTCACATTTAATTGGGATGTGATGTATATTAGGGATAGAGAGCTCACTGAGTTAGCGACTTCACCATGCTAATTCAACAGTCACACGCCTTAAGGATTTGTATTCAGCTTCAGCTGATGATAATGAGATAGACTGTTGCTTTTTGGACTTCCATGATACTAGAGTTCCTCCTAGGAGAATAAAAAATCCACTGACCGAACTTTGGGTGAAATGACATGATACCCAATCTAAATCATAATAGGCTAGTAAATTGAGAAGAATTCCTTGAGAAGGCTTACCTTTAAGGTATATAAGAACATGTATTACAACTACTAGTGAGCTTGAGATGGGGACTACTTAAATTGAATGAGAAACTGAACATAAAAAGCTAAGTCAAGCCATTTGTGAAGAAGGAAATTGAGCTTGCCATTGATTTGTCTATATAGTGAAGAATCCTCCATGGGTTGATCCATAACAGGGTGCAACTTGATGTTCAATTCGAGAGGGCTACTAACTGGAGAAAGATCATGTATACTATACTTTTGGAGAAGCTCATTTATAAACTTGCGTTAAGTGATAAGCATGCCTTCAGGGACTAGTAAAAATTCAATTCCGAAGAAATAATGAAGATGACCTAGATCTTTGATCTTGAAGGTGTTATCTAGAATGTATTTATGCGTTCAATTTCTGAGATGTTGTTCCCAGTGACTAAAATGTCATCAACATGAATTGCCACAATAATCAAAATTCTAGATGTTGATTTAATGAACATGGAGTAATCATCGAGAGATTTAATGAAACCTTTAGATAATAATGATTCAGAAAGTTTGGCGTACCATTGTCTAGATGCCTGTTTAAGTCCATATAAATACTTCTTAAGCTTACAAACCAGAGAAGGTGAGGGAAGAGAGAGTCCAAAGGGTGGCTTCATGCAAATTTCTTCATAGAGATTCCCATGAATAAATATGTTGTTAACATTAAAATGATACAAAGGCCAACCCATCTTAACAGCAGTTGCAATGATGCAATGAATGGTAGTAATTTTGACAACTGGTGAAAAAGTCTCAATGAAGTCTTTTTCTGCCTTTTGAGTAAATCCCCTGACTATCGAATGTGCTTTATATCTTTCCAAACTACCATTTCCATTATACTTTAACTTGTATACCCATTTTCAACTTATGGGTTTCTTACCTTTGGGGAGTTTTATAATTTCCCAAGTGTCATTATCCTCTAATGTAGTGAATTCCTTATCCATAGCTTCCTGCCAATGGGGATCACTAGCAACTTAATTATCAAAAATAGGTTCTAAGATAATGTGTGCATTTGGTTGAGTGGATATGGAGTTGTAGAAAGAAATGGGAAAAGAATGAGGGAGATGGAGATCAATACATGAATTAGTGATAGTATGTGGACAAGAAAAATGACTGGTAGAAGTAGATATTAATATATCATGGCAGGGATGACTATCATATTTAGATGATAAGGCATTGCAGCATATGTAATCATGAAGATGTAATGGTGGTTTAACTTGTCTTGTGGAACATTGAATAGCTATTGATGGATGAAGATCTAAGTCTGCATTAGGCTCTAGATCACTTGTTTGTGATGATATATTGAGTGGGAGAGGTTGATTAGTAGGAAAAGATTGAGGTACAGAGTTATTTAGAGACATATAAGAAGAGGAAGATGTTGAAGGAGAATGTGATATGGAATGGGTAGGAGATGAGACAGTACTGTGTATTATATGTTCGGCAACATGGTGATCTGTTATTGGAAAATGGCCGTAGTTATTAGGTAGATTTTAATGATTTATATGTTGATAAAGAAAATGATGTTCATGAAAAATTAAATCTTAGGAGATTTGAATAGTTTGTGTGGTGAGATTAAAGAGTTTGTATGCCTTTTTCCGATAGGACACCTAAGAAAAATACATGAATGGGCCCTGTGATAAAAAAATTTCATGAGATTTAGGGCATGTGGAAGCATAGCCTAAGCATCCAAACGTCTTGAGAAATGAAAGATCAGGTGGTATATGGAAATGTTTTTCATGAAGTGATTTATTTTGTGAAACAATGGAGGGCCGTCAATTTATGAGATGTGTGGCATGAAGTATACAATCCCCCCAAAATTGAGCTAGAACTTTGTACTGAAAATAAAGAGCATGAGCAAATTCCAGTAAGTGCTTATGTTTTTTTCTCAACTACCCCAATTTATTGAGGAGAGTAAGGGCAGCATGTATGATGTATAGTACAAAGGGAACTGAGATAGGTTTGTGGTTATTTTCTTGATTCTAACTCTTATGCATTGTCATGTGTGATAGTTTTAACAGTAGTGTGAAATTGGGTTTTAATAATAGCATTGAAAGCTTTGAGTAGGAAATGCATTTCTTTTCATACTGAGAAGATAAATCCATGTATGTCTTGTAAAGTTGTCCACTATAGTGAGAAAATATTTGTGCTCGTAGTAGGTTGGTGTTTGGTATGACCCTTATATATCAATGTATATGAGATCAAAGGGAAACATAGTGTGAATAGAGTTGTAGGAAAAGGCATTCAATGATACCTAGCTTGATTACAGATAGTATATAGAACAATCAAACTTTCATTACACTTAGAGGCATTCATTACATTGAGTAATTCCAATTTTTCAAATGGTACATGCCCTAGTCTTATGTGCCAAGAATTACAAGAGTTTTTAGGATGTACAAAAGAATTATTAATAGAAAGAGATGATGGTGTATTAATATGTGTCTGATCTTCAGAACATGAGTGTAGATAGAGTCCCTTGTTGATTTTACCAAGAACAAGAGGTTCCTTTATAGAAGAGCTTACTAATGGAGATTAGGTCATATTTGAAATGTGGAACATAGAGAACATCTCTTAGGGTAAGATTAGGTAGATAGATTGTTCTTGCTTATTTTACACTAACAGAATATCCATTAGGTAAAGTTATGTTGTATGGTGTGTTCAAAGGCTAAAGAAAAGAAAAAAAAGGATTTATATGCACACATATGATCAGAAGCACTAGTGTCAAATATCCAAAAGTTGTTAGAGAAACAACCGTGAGATAGGAAAGACATAGACAAGTGATTACCTGTAGTATCGATTGACATAAAACTATCTCCAAAGGAGCCTTTCTGTTGATTTAGAAGTGAAAATAACTTCATACAATGATCATTGGTTAATTGAATTCCTCATTGTCCAGCTGGTGATTGAAGATTATTTTCATTCTTATCTGTTGTTTCTCCTTGAACAACACTTGAGAACTTCTTTGTTTTTGTGAACTTGAAATAATTTGGGAACCTCACTAGCCTGTAACATTTGTCTCTAGTGTAACCCGTATTTTTGTAGCATGTACACACAATATTAGGCTTCTTTCCTTCAAACCTTGAATTCTTCTGACTTTGCACAGCAAAAGACGATTGTTCTTGAAATGAAAAGGGTCGGCATTGACTTGTCTCTATTTTTCTTTAGGAAAGAGAATCGAATAAGCTTGACTGAAAGTGGGAGGGGGTTTAGTTATGATAATTGCACCTCTTATACTAGAATAGCTATCATTAAGACCAACTAAGAACTACAATAGATGTTCTTCTTTGAAATATTATTGAGTCTCTCCAGTAGTTATGGGGAAAGGATAAACCGATTGTAATTCATCCCGTAACTTCTTGATTCTTGTGAAGCAATTTGATATTTGTTAGATCTATGAATTGTATTTGAAATGTCTCTTTTGAGTTGTAATCGAGACATACCATTTTATTGTCTGAACCTTTCATCAAGATCTGACCATATCTCACTAGCATTCTTGATAAAGATGACACTGTCTAAGATTTCCTTAATCAAGGTATTAAGAATGCATGAAATTAACATGGAATTACAGGCATGCCAATCTTCAATTAAATAATCATCCTGATATGTTTCTTTAATTCATCTATTAATAAAGCCTAATTTATTATTTATGGAGAAAGTTATAAGCATAGCTCTTCTCCAAGATGTGTACCCTAATCCATCAATTTTTTTTAAAACCATAACTAATCCTGGATGATCTGAAGAACTTAGGTATTAGGGATTTGAAGTGTCAAGAGTCTAGGTTGCAAGATTTTCATTGATTGTTGAATCTATTTGATGATTAGAAGCCATGTTTATGGTAGTGATTGAAGACGAACTTCAAGACTTGAAGTTTAATTGAGAATTGAAGAACTAAATGAGAATTGAATGTGAAAGTTTGAATCAAATTACAACTTTGATGCCATATTAATGAAAAAAAAATAAAGAATGAGAATCTCCAAAGAAGGGGTGAATCAATTTTTAACCATACACGTGCTAATTAAAAGTACATCATGTGTTTAATAGCTAACTAACTCTTTTAACTAATCAGTCTCTAACATAAACAATTACAATTAGATCTTAATTTTTACTTAGCAATACATGATCTCTTATTTGACATGATTCCCACCATGCACAAGCTTCATCAATACTTGGTAGTACGCATCTTCCACATGATAGCCATACAAAAATATCATAGCAACTATCACCACTCTTAATATAATATGTACTCATGCATAATTTATAGTGTATATATACACACTAAAATTGTCATATGTTCGATGAATATTCTATTTCATGACATTTACACATGTGAACATATTTATATATATTAAAAATCCAATATCCTCTAGCTATATTAATCATGAATGTGACTATACAAGCTTGAGAATGATATAATATAACCATTCCATTCTAACTTCACATAAGAGTGATGTAATTAGAGCAACACCATGCTCATCACCGTTATACAGCTGTAATATAATAGAAAAATAGCATGATCACTTATTTATTATATATTATAAATATTCTTTAGGGTAAAATATAAATAAAGTTAGTGGGTAATCAACATATTTGATGCAATATCCGCAATAAATTGCATTGTTCTAATGCATATACTTCTAAGAAAAATAGATCATACAAATAAATGATTAGTGTATGATGGTTTGATGGAAATTAATAAAGCCTCTCTCTATATATATACAAGATCCTACCATCATCATCCATTTGGGATTAGATAATATAGCCTTTGAGTGACCAATCCCACTAATAGAAATGTAATACAGATAAATGCTTAGTTTACCAAATATATATGTCTAAGTATGTCACTATGTGGCATACTATTTGTTGAATCGAACGAGTAGAATATTACAACTTTTGGCTTTGCAATAGTCGACACCCTTTGTGGGCATCAAATTTATTTATAAATTGTGCATATAATAAATATTATATATTATATTAAACAAAAAATAAAGGACACTAGTAAACATACATCATATTAATAGGGGAAAATAATATTTTCTTCATAGCATCACTATCAACCATAATGCATCGGATATACACTTATGTTTATCGACATCTGATGTTGATAGTTGATATACGATTAGAAAGCCATAAGAAAGACGATCAACCCAAAATGTGTGCCTACTCATAAAGAACACTATAATAAAAAGCATATTGTATTCGATATCAACAATTAAATTAAATAAAAAGAATATTAAGTGTGTGTGTGTTTACATACATATATGTACTATAGATAAAAGATCAAAATAAATATATATAGTACATATATGAAGTTAATAATGAAGGTTTAATTTGGATCTTTATGATCCACTATGACACATCTTCGTCCCTTATATACAAGTAAAGGGTTGATGTAGTACCTCTAATTTTATCTAATCATAATCTTGAGTAATACTAATATAGGAAAATTGATATTGATACATTATCCTAATTTCTTAATCCTAAACTTTAAATGTAATCCTAATATTTATTGTAAGTCATTAATATTTTAACCTTAATCTAATCCTAAATAATTTCTATTTTAATTGTGACTAAATTCTCTAATCAAAATTTTTAACCTAATTCTAATCCTAACCCTAAAATCTATTTTATTTTTATCTTTTTTCCCTTTTCTCTTTGTCCTTTTCTTTTTTTTTCCTCCCTCCTGACTTCCTTCTTTGTCTTCTTCCTTCTTTCCCTATATGATTCTTTCTTCCCTTACTATGCTACCCCTACCAAGCTTCCCAAGCATGAACATCTCAACCATCACTTCCCAAAAATCTTGGGATTTGCCTCATCGAAAATTTTACCCAAATAGTTTCCCCAGATCGTGCCTCACCCTAAGCCCATGCCCTTATATTTTTCACTTCATGCACACCACCGCACTCATAAATATACATACATACATACATACATATATCCCCCACAACCCATCTACCTCATTAATTGCTAACCTAACTCGCTCCCTTCCTCCCTTACTGTTGAGCACCCACAACCTCAATCTTCTCCTTTTTATCCTTCATTCATGCCATTTTTGTTGATGCCATACATCACACACGAATCACCAACACTTTCCATGAAGCACCACTATTTTACTTAGAAACCAACCACCACAATTGTCCCCATCAACTCTTTTTCATCTACATCACAAACCCGGGGCAAACATCCCACCACCTCATGTTGCAAAACTTCCCCATCACACCACTAACACCCTCTCCGTTTGCAATTCTCCTTAGCTATGGCACCAAGTGTTGTTGCACCCTCATTAGAAAGGGCAAGGAGTGCCATTTCCACCATACAAGATAATGCCAAAAGTGTAATTGCACCCCTCTTTGTTGCACCAAGTTCTTCCATAGTCTATTCAATACTTGCACACTTTGATTTTATTCTTTTTTAACCTTTATTTTCCTTATATTTCCTTGGTTATATTCTTAATTTATACTTGTGCTTTATCCCTGGTTCTTAGATGTTTTTTTTTATTGTCTCAGAGGAGGCATCTTAGCCTTATGCGTGCTTAATGACCAAAAATGTTTTTGGTAAGTATACATATCATAGTTAGGAGCTTTTAAAATGTTATGTGTACCTTTTGTAAAATCACATGTTTAATTTTATTAAATTAATAATTTCATGTTGTTGATGTTATGTGATAATATGGTATCATATGGTAGAGAATGAGTAAGATGAGAAAGCATGTACTTATATGATATTGTTACGATAAGTCTTATCTTATGAACCCTAAATGAATTAGTATGATATATGGTATTTTAATGTGGGTTATATAACTTATGGTAGTTAGAAAATGAGTATGGTTAAGATGTATGGTGATCTAATAAATTGAGGATCGGAAAATAAGGATATCAAACTTATAGAGGTTTTGTGGAAAATATGGGCATTTTGACATACTTAAGGGTATTTTGGTAAATATATATTAAATATAGAATCTTTAGTATTTTAATGTTAATTTATTAAAATATTTAATATATTATGTGTAATATTTGGGGTAATTATGAATTGCCTAAGTCCCATAAAATGAGAAAATAGCGTAAATTAGAAATAGTAACCCTAGAGGTGAGTCATTATTGCATGTGTGAGATATTAGAGTTAGAAATTTATTTTTGGATATGTTTTAGCATTGAAAATTTAGGAACTTATATGAAATTTTATGATTGTATAAGTGTTATGGAAAAAGTTATGCTCACCTTGTGAAACTAGGGTTACATAGAGGTTGAGTCATTATTACATGTGTAAAATTTTGGAGATAGATCTTGATTTTTATATATATTGTTAATATTGGTATGTTGGTATTTTTCATTGAGTATTTTGATTATATTAGTTTTATGGGAAAATTTATGACTAAATTATGAAATTAGGGTTTTGCGAAAAATTGTGAATATTAATCCTAAAGTTAGGCTATTATCGCATGTTTAAGACCTTAGCATTAGAAAATGATTTTTGAACATGTTGTTAGTAACAATATTTTAGGTATGGGTATCAAATTTGGTGATAAAATGATCACTAGGGAAGAAGTTATGCTTCACTTACGGAATTAAGGTTTCTTAGGGGAAATATATCACCGTCCTTTGGGGAAAATACTAGTATCTCATAATTGTGTTTTATGTCTTTCTGATGTTTATGTTAAGATGAGTCATGGTCCTTGAATTTCTATATTGTGTTTGTATGATGACCTCGAGATAAATAGCCATGAATAAGATAGCATCATTTAAAGCGAAATATCATATGAGCCAGGACCGGTTCCACTGAATGTTAATAGAGATCTAGAGTTTTATGCCATGGGATTGTATAATATTGATTTCATTCTACAAGTAGATAATAGTGACCAAGATATTTATGCCATAATTTTGTATATTCTTGATATTATTCTACTAACTTAGAATAGTGGTGTATCTAAAATTAATTATCAAAATTTAATAACGCAAATTATAAAGTGAACTTATCAAACTTCAAATATCAAGATAAACATAATTTTTCTATAGAAAATCCATGTTCGTGTGTAAAATACCAAAAATGTCCTTAAGGACACAAAATCTTAACTCTAATATATCTTATTCTTTACTTAATTCAGTATAAACGTATTACATAAGAAATTGTATGTAAAACATATAGTGGGACCATTAAAAATAACAAAAATGATCCATTTGGATGAAATATATACCTAAAATTAGAAAAGAAAAATCATGCTATACATTCTCGAACAATAATATATCATATATGAAATTTCATAGTCTAATACCCTATTTTAAAAAACCTTAATTATAAATTAATAATCATATGATTAGTTATAATTATTATTTTAGGAGGTTTAATATTAAAAGTACTATTATTATTCGTATTTAGGGATGGCAACAGGGCGGGTTGGGGACGGGGACCCCATCCCATCTCCGAGCCTGATAAAGAAAATAATCCCTGAATCTGACCTGATCCCCGATATTTTTTTATCGGAGACTCCCCGACCAGATCACCGTGGGGATCAAATCTCCATACCCCGACCCGATCTCCGATCTATTTTCCATCCCCGATTTATTCTCCGTTCTTAAAACCCGACCCGATCCCCGATCACATCCCTAATCCTCTAACTATTTGTTTATATTATATTTTTAATTTATATTCTATAAAAAAGTATATTATATATATAAATTTTGGGGTGGGTTTGGGGATGGGAACTCCAAACTCGTCCCCGAAAAAATCCTCGTTAAGAATCCTATCCCCGAATTCTCTCCCCGAACCTGAACCCGAACCCGAACGAGGAATCATCGACCGAGCCTCGAACCTGCGGGAAAAATTGCCATCCCTATTTGTATTATTACAATGGTTTAGATATAAATTTAATCAGGTTAAAATTTGATAGAAATTGAGTTATTAAATTTAATCCTAGTTTATACCTATAAATCTTATCCTAAATTATTTTACTAATAATCTTTTAATTCGTAAACCAAAAATAATTTTCTAAAATTTATTCCTAATTATTTTACTTTTTTTGGCCCTTTTTAATCATATCATAATCTAGATTATTATTATTTTAATTATTTTCCTACCCAATACCCCAATCTGTCCGAACTAAATCTAATATATATATATATATATATATATATATATATATATTACTCTATCCTACCTCTACCGTATACTTTTCTTATTTCCGCTTACCTCACTCAACCTATCTGTATACACACACGCATACCATTAGCTACACAACCTGTCACCATCAGCAACCATCCCTCCCTCAACCAAACAGCCCCTTATTCGACTACTAACTTTCCCCAGCAGCCCTCCTCTACATACCTAACACACGCATACACACACCACACCACCGAGCCCTAGCCACCTTCTCCACTTCTGCGCAGCCCAACCAACCCCAACACTCTAGCCCATACTTACCACCTCGGCCCCCCAGCCCCTTGCTCTCCTTCGTTTTCTTCTGCCTACCAGCGCGACCACGACGTAAACCAACTCCAACAGCCCTCCACTACCCAACTCCCTCTCTCTGTTTTGTTTGGATTTCCCATCCCTGGCTAACCTTCCCAGCCCGTTGTGTATCACCTCCATCCCACCACAATCCCCTACTTTCGGCCCTCACACAGCTAGTCGTCGCTACCTTGCATTGCACACCCCTGACCATCACCATCCACTATAGCCTCTGTACAACCACCTCACAGCACCACCCTTGCAACCAGCCATCCTGCACCTCCCTTCGAGCCACCACCGAGCCATCCCACCATCACCACCAAGCGGCACTACAACCAGCCACGCCACCACAACCCATCTTTTCTCCTCTCTTTGAGTTACCACCGAACCCAGTCCAGCCACTCCACCGCCACTTCACAGCCACTGCAACTCGCCAACCACAACTGCCACCCTTCAGCCAAGCACTCCTGTGGCCAGAACCATCCAGCACCACCTCCCTGCCGCCATCTCCTCGCCCAGCCTCAACCACCCCAGCCAGCCCCAAGCCCGTCTAGCCCACTTCCTTCGTGCATTGCTCACGCTGCATAAAGGAAGTTTTGGTTTTTACAAAAATTTGGTGTCTGTTTTAAATGTAAGGGTATTTTAATGTGTGATCAAAATAATTTGATATAAATATATCGAGTGTGAATGTGTGATCAAAATAATTATTATGTCATGACAATATTTCTTATAATTGGTATATATAATATAATAAGTGAAGCATGCTTAAACATAATTCTGGAATAATTATTACTAATAAGTGCCCTAGGAGTAATTTGGTCATTTTGAGTGTGTTATAATTTTTATACTAAAAAGCCTGTCTCATATGTACTATTTGTTGTTAAGTATGTGAGCATGTGTTTTGGATGGATTAAAAGTGCATGATAGGATTTTATGTGCAAAATTATGTATAAGAACAAAATATTCATTTGGCATATCTGATAATTTAAATCACTTAATGAATAATTTTTTATGATGTTTTAGCCTTTTATGACAAATAAATAAAAAATGGAATTAGTATTTAAATAGATGATAATCTAGAAATTTTGGTCTCAGGGGTATTTTGGTTATTTTCAGCCTAAAGTGTATAGATGTGAATAATTGACCTTAAGATAACCTTAGTATATTTTAATGTTAGCCTTGATATTGACCTTGATTATGGTTATCTCAGATAAATAGAAATAAGTAAAACGGTTGAGTATGGAAATTAAATTTATCTGTAATGTATGTGATTTTGTGGTCACCTTAATAAAATAATAATACTTAAAGTAAAATAGCTCAAGATCGGGAATGGTAGCTCCTTAGGGGTCTCTATCCTAAGGATGTGGTTTAGCCCATGGTTGATTTTATGGATTTTTGCTGGTGTGTCTTAGTGCCCCAATCAGGCAGTACATCTTACTCTATTATGTTATGTGGACTAATATAGGGTATGCATACTTATGGATTAGGTTTCCTTATTGGTAGGGTACTATGTTACCTTCATGTACCAATGTGACCAGGGTACCTTTTGGTCATTGGGTTGATAGTCGGTAGGATACTGTGTTACCTTGGTACATCGGTATGACTAGAGTACCTTTGTGTCTTCAGGTTGATTGATCTCCCCTCAAGAAAGTAAAGAAAAATGGAAATAATATGATTTGATTGAAATAATGATTATCGGATTATTGGATTGTTTGGTAGCAGCCTTTGTGCCTACCTATGGTTTCGAGAACAACCTTTATGTTTACCTATGGTTTTAGTAGTAGCCTTCATGCCTACCTATGTTGGTATTATGTATGTGAGTATACTTGTGATGTTATGGATTTTATTATGTTATACCTGTAAGTATACATGTGATGTTATAGATTATCTTATACTGTATTTGTAAGTATACCTAGGATGATATAGATATTAGTATATTATACCTATGAACATACCTGTTATGTATGTAATTAGTTGGGATTAATGTTGAGTCATGAATTATGTTGCAAAGGTTAAAATTGTGGTGTAGAGTTGGGTTTTAATTATTACTTCAGAGAGTATCTTTGGGATGCTTATTAGTAAGTTCAGTTGTTTTAGATGAATGAATATTAATATGTGACCTTGATTGTATTTGATGTCTAAATGATTTTTGTATATCAATTCTTGTAGGTATGTATGTATAGCTCTTATACCCTATTAGTTATATGCTTTACATACATTCCTATGCCGTTTTATCATATTAGTTTGGTATAAAGGGTTGCTCGGTACCGTTGTACTGAAGGGTTCATTATCATGGGCTCCTGCCTATTCAATGGGCAGTGTACTTTGCAGGTGAACCTCCGAGTTTATTCAAATGATTGTAGTTTGATTTTGAGAGTGTAGGACTATCTGGTGTCTCTATTGCTATCTTATTTCTTGTTGTATTTGGACCCTTATGTCCTCTTGTAATTTCTCTCTTGAGTTTTGTAAGCTACTTATGTTGTTTTTAATTAACACGATATTTATCTAACATTCTCTCTATTTTGATTTCTATAATCATGTTGTCAATCTATGCAAAGTAATGATTTCAGCTTTAGCACTTGGTATGAGAATGGTAGAGGAAACTGGACTTGTATCAAGTGTGACGGTAACACCCTTCATTTTTATTATTTTAGCTTCCGTGCTTAACTCTACAAACGAAATTTTGTAGTAGTAAATTTTGGGGTGTTACACATAGAAAAATCAATCAATATCCCATTACACTTAAATTTTACAAAAGAAAAAACAACTCTAACATTGAAAATTGCCAAAAAGTCAAGAGCACTTTAAACCACAAAAACTGTTTTTCAATGCCTACAATTTTATACTTTCATAAAACAACGAAGACTATACATGATATCTCATACTTAGATATATAAATTATCATGATTTTTAAAATTTTAACAACTCATAGAAATCATGCTCAAATTATAAATATCATAAAACTTGTTAAAATAAAAAGCTTCATGATAAACATGCTTAACTAGATGCTTTCAAGAATTAAGGCAAGATAACATATTTATGATCATAAATGGAGGTAAGTAAATATTTATCTAGCTCTAATGATATCCTAGCTCAAAAGAAACGGGTACTTCAAACTTGAAAACTAACAACTTCAGTTATGTCCTAATTCTATTCCTTCTATACTTAATAAAGAAGGTTAGATAAAGGACCAAGGGACACAAAATGATGAAGAACAATAAAAAGGTTTGCGATTGTTAGCAAGAACACATAGAATGGAAGCTCAATATATCTCTTGAAAGATATAAAGAAGAGAAGAGAACAATTTAAGTGAAAAAGTATGTAAATGTAGAAATATCATGCAAACAAGTATCAATACTTATGGCTTGCCAGCCATAAAGCTATAGGTAACAAGGTTTCGCTTGACTAGAAGGTTCACTTGTGTTCCAAGAAGTTAGGTTTGATGGTTTTTTTCATTACTATTTTTTTGGCATAAAGTTACTAAGTTTTCTCATATTGTGATTGGCTGATAATAAATAAATTGTTATGACACCCCAAAAAAATATTATCTTAATCTTTAGGTATTAGACTCATAATTTTTTCTTAATCTTTAGTTGTAGACTAATTGTTTCATTTTAACCTATAAACCCTTCTTACCCTCTCAAATAGATTCCCATTATTCTAGTTTGATTCATTCCTAGTCTTACTTAAACCCTTCATTCAAGTGCAACCCACTCAACCCTCTACTTGACATCTACCTTCTATTACTTTCACGCCATTATCTACACCCCTGTCGTGCCTCACACCCTCACACTTTTTTTTACACACAACTAGGTCCATAAACTATCTCTTTCTCTTTCTCTTCCGTTTTATTATTAATCTTTAATCTATCTTTTCTCCCCCTCTTTTCCTCTATTTCCAAAACAAACCCTCACCACTCTTGATGTAGGAGCATCTCTATCTTTTTCTTCTCAAGTTAAAGGCCAAGAGTTAGAATATTTGGAGGTAGTACCGATTGTTTTGGAAAACCTTGATCACTTTCATAATTATGCTAATAATATTTTATTAAGTGATTCTTGTAGGTATTATATATGTTTGTAAGAAGAGGACTTCACCAATGATATCTAATGTGAAATAGAATGACAATGCAAGAGTTACAATGTTGCATAGGAGACAAAGCTATAAAAAATAAAGCTTGATTACTGATCATTTCATGTATTATCATGATTGGGTTTTATGTAGCTTTGATATTTTGTGTAAGATTTGTAATATCTTATCATTGTAATTGTAACTCATTATGTACACCATATGGAAATGTGTTGGTTTAACTCTTGTATAATTAGGCCAATTGATTTGGGCTTAACTAAGAAGATTTGAGTTCAACCTCATTACTATATGTGTATATATATAATCCTTGTACATTCGTTTAAGGATATCAAAGAATAGAAATCGAGCACTTAATGCATCAAGGAGCAAGAGTCGACATCTTAGCTTTCTTCTTCCTCTATTTCTCTATAGTGAGGAGTTAATGTAGGAATAATTCTCTAGACAAATTAGAGTTTTCTCTTTAGAAATATATTTGATCTTAGAATAGATCAAATACAACCATTCAAACCAAAAATAGCAATCATACAACTTCAAATCCTTCTTTACTCAAGTCCACTTTGTTGAATTTCAATCTAATTTTAAATATCCTGCAATTGTGAAGATAATAATCAATATCTTGCACATCAAATTTTGGTATCAAAGCACAAGTTAGGTTGACACAAGTGACGAAGGAGAATGCTTGGAGAATAATTAGGCAAACACACTTCCTTAGACAAGAATAAGAGGTTCTTGATACTTTTTGATTATTTTTTATTAAATTATTGCATTCATAGAATTATTCTTGAGTGTTTGAATACATGAATAGAATAGTAATTATATTTATATTGAAGTGAATCTTGAAAGTTGAAATTAAAAGAATCAAGTTGAAGAAGAAAATGTGTGGCGTGTGTGTCAAGTAGATTAGGGGAAAAATGTGTGTATGTGCAACTTGTGTGGAGTTAATTGTTTCCTTCATGTTATGTGTGTGTGTAAATTTATTTTTCATGTGTCATTTAATGTTTACATGAGTATTTATATGCATGAGAATCGAAATAAAGGAAACCCATCAACAGTATGCATGGTATCACTAGTTAGTTGAATGTTTTCTAGTGTATATGCTAAAATAAGTGGAGTTTATTCCATCATTTGGACTTGTTTTTTGTGAAAATTTTCATACCTCATATATTTTGTATTGTTTTTTTTTTGAATTTTCATTAGGTATATTACATGTTAGAACATAGAATATTTGCATAAATGTTGCTAGAAGGTGTCGAATATTGGTGTTGAATTTTTGTTGAATTATATATCAAGATTTTAACAAGAAATGTGTAAGGTGTTTGATTTGATTGCATATGTAATAGTAGTGATTATCGATTGTGTTTTTAATTCATTGGAATCAAAATTTTCTACAAGAACTAACTTGGAAACTGAAGGGAAGACTTCGATATACACGAATTATAATCAAACCCTAGTGAATTACTAACATTTTGTTAATTGTGTTGGCAAATTTGATTCATATGGAAGGAGTTACAAATGTTCAAGACATTTTTGCCGTAATCCAAAAGCTCCCAATGAATTTTTTAGTAACCTATGCACAACTTTAACAACTTTTTGCATTGTAAGCTCAATTACAAAGGATGGAGTCTCGCTTTATAGAGCAAGATTTGGTGCAAAATTTGTAAGAGCAAAAGAAGTTCTTTGGAGATCAAATGGGAAGTACTACAAATCCTATCAAACTAGAAAGAAGAATTCATTTGAATTTACGTGTAGATTATAAATAGGAGTCACAAGGTAGTAAAAGTGGTAGAAGAAACAATGATCATCAATCAAGGGATCATCATAGTGAAGATAAAGGTATCAAACTTGATTTTCTTGATTTTAATGATAATCTTGATGTTGAAATATTTCTGGAATGGTTAAATTAGGTAGATGCCATTTTTGAATTCAAATATTAAGTTTGTTAGGATATAGTATGATAACTTAAATAGAACTAGTGAACGAGAAGGTAAATCTAAAATTAAATATTGGGATAAGTTTAAGAAACTTTTGAGGAGAAAATTTATACCTAAAGAGTATGAGAAATATAATTACATTAGATTGAATATTTTTAGACATGGACCTTTAAGTGTTGAAGAATATGTTAGGGAATTCGAGAGGTTAGCACTTATATGTGATATCCATGAGAGGAGGGAATAAACATGTGCTAGATTTCTAGGTAGCCTTAACATGATGATTAGAGATAAAGTTGAAACTTGTCTATATGATACTCTTGATGATATTGTTAAGCTATATTTGAGATTTGAAAATCAAATCAAATCTAACAAGCCTGATGCTAAACAAGGTAATTATTCTATAAAGTATTACTCAAGTACTCAAGCCACTAAGTACGAGATAAGTACCTTTAGCTCTATAAATGCTAAGAACAAAAAAGTGAATAATCGAGAGGAAAAGGTAAATACCGATGTTAGTTTTGTCATTTTTGTTGTCTTTCGTCTCCTTATTTTGTCTAAAGTGGTTTTCATTTCTTCTTATTTTGTTTTTAGTATGTCCATTTCATGTTTTTAGGGTTCTTTGTTTTCTTTAGCGTATTCATTTTAGTATGTTGTTTTCTTCTCTTTCTTTTCTTTTTGGTGTGCTTACGTATTTTTTCCTTTTATTTTTCTTTTTAATTCAAAAAAAATGGGAAATTATATGATAATGATCATAAGCATGTTATGATCTCATGCTTGTGCCAGTCCCCTTACTTATCTAGCAATGCACATCTATGCCATACCACTAGACCTCCACACACTATATCTTTAACACTTCACCACTAAACCACCACCTACAAACGTTGCACCACCATATAAAATCACTTTCACTCTCATTTTCCTACACCAATGCACACCTACAAGCAAGGGCATAACACCCCTTGATAGGAAACAAATGACCAATGAGCTCCTTTATAGGCTAAACACTACTATGACACCACTAAACACACCCAAGCTAGCACAACTAGAGATGAAAGAAAAATATCACAACCACCACAATTGTGAATAGTATGTCTTCTCCATCCCCTTATTTTACCCATTTACACACATTGAAGATAATGTGTCAACTAAGCATGGCAGAATGTGTCATATAACTTATGTTCTTTTTCTATCTTTGTGTGTTTTTCTTTTTTCTTATTTGTGTAATCTTCAATTTATTTCTATTATAGCTCTTGCCTATTTTATCTTTTTCCTCTTTTAACCCTAAAAAAATTCACATCTACAACCACATGCATATCTGAGCTTACTTACCTCATGATTGAACCTGGAATCTCTATTCTATGTTTGGTTGGTTAAGGTATTATCTGTGAGAGTTTTTGGTTTTCTTCCACTTTGACTCTAAAATTTAGGGATATATGAATGTGTTTCATCATAATATACTTAATTAGTAACTAGAATACTATAGTGACTTAGAATACTATTTGGTTACTAGAGAAATACTCTATTATATATATATAATTTCTATTACATCGAGTACCTGAAACCACACCCTTATAAGTATGGATGTCACATCGGTAGGTGTTACTTATGATAGGACTATTTGAAAAAAGATGAATGAAAGATGAGTACTCCTTTGAGACCTTAAGTGGAAAAAAGAATGAGTCAAGTGTGATTTGATATGTGTCTATCATGTGGGGAGTTCTAAGGAATCAAATGAAAGAAAAATTCCATCGATCTTATTTTTCGACATTTTTGAATCGACTCACTCACTTTCATGTACAAAACACTTACAGATATGTCGTATACATTGTAAGACGTGTAAACGAGATTTCTATTTGATTTAATACAGAGTAAATCACTTGTGCATTTGAGTTCAAGTGATGTTGGATGCTTTTCATGTCCTCATTATCTTTCCTATCTTTTCTTCTGTCTTAACCGTCCATCTTGAATTATGTGCTCCATGTATTTCTCTTAAGGATAAGAAAATATTCAAGCATGGGGGAGTTGATAATCTTTCAATAATTCAATCATTTATTACCCTCATTTACTTGTTATTTGGTATGATTTCTTTATATTTAACGTAGTTTAGCTCCTTGGTTCATATTACTTCTCTCTTTATGCATTATGTAGGACATGTTGGAGCTAAGTGAGGAATGGGAGCAAAGCAAGAGTCAATAGGAGCATGATAATTAGCCTCTCAGTGTTTAACAACATAGGAGTGTTGAAGTACAAAAGAAAAAGTGTAAAAATGAAGTTTCTAGAGCCTACACGGCCTACCACTATTGATCAACATTATTGTGTAGACTTTTTATGTTATTACTCAGCCTCTAACCTCAACATGACCTACTAATGTTGACCTACACGGCCGTGTTGGGTATCAATTTCAATTTTTCCACGAAATATAAAGGAGATATACAACTATATTATAGGGGTATCTTTTTAGACATAATAGAGCATGACCAAAAGAATTTTTTAGAGGCTCTAGTTCATCATTCTAGTTCTCTTTCATCTTGATTCTAAGTTAAATTTAATTTTAAAGCTTTATAATTGTTTAGATTTGATGATTCAACAATTCATATTATCAACATATTGGTTCTATCTCCTAACCTATTACTCTATTTTATGTCATAAATGTCTAATTTCTCTATTGTGTATATTTATTTAGCTATAAGTTAGTAGATTACTTTTCTAGGATTGGATCTAGTCCAAATTGTTGATTAATGATAAATTAGTTTAATTTTCGTTTCATTTGCTTGAATTATTGATTTCAATTGTTAAGTTCTTTGTTTATGGTTGAATTGCTTGATTATCGATTTGAATAAATATAGGTTTTAATCTAATAAGTGAAAGGTGAAGAATAATAAGTGAAAATCTAACAATTGAACAGGAGAAACCAACCATGAAAGTAAGCTAGAGTCTCTTGAGGATTTAATTGATCTAGCATAAAACGTAATGAATTTAATTCAATTTAATAACATAAAAATAGGTTATGAAATAGTAATAAGTGCAACTTTTAAACCTTGAAATAGGCTATTAATTAATTTAGGTTATTTCACCCTTTCGGATTTAATAATTTATTCGGCAATTGAATTGATTATTCATTAATTACCCATTTATAATGACAATCTAATCCTAGGCTTTTAATTAGATTTTTACAACTGTTAACATTACCATTTGATTTTATTTTATTATCCATTTTCTACTCCCCAAATTTGATTTTTCTAAATAGTCATAAATGGTGAAGATTTAGTAATTAACGAAGTCCCTATGGGATACAACCTTGAACTGCTACAATGATTCCATACACTTTTTGATTTATCCCATCATTATCCAATTCTTCATTACTGATAAATTACAAACTTTCAACTAATGAATATAAGAGAGTCAAAAGTGGAGGAAGAAATTATAATTTTTTGTCTTATTTTTAATCCTCAAATTTCGCATATATATGTAATACAAAATAATCAATATCATGAAATTATTCTCCCTTAATTTCCTATTATTCTCCTACAAATATCAGTATATCTCTAAATATGGGCAATGACAATAAATTACAATATTTATAGATATACAATATTAGAGGCAATATAATATTTCCTAATAAATTCAATATTGCCTAATAGTCCTCCCTCAAGTTAGAGCATACACATTGTGTATGCTCAACTTGCCAAGGAAGTAGTAAAATTGTTTCTTCCCAACACCTTTGTGAAGATATCCTTAAGTTGACCATAGGTGGGAGCATGAATTGTCATGATATTGCCCAGGAAAATCTTATCATGCATAAAGTGATAATCAACTTAATTGTGCATTGTTTATTCATGAAAAATTGGATTATTAGAAATATGTAAAGTAGCTTGAATATCACAATAAAGCTTGAGAAGTCTAAAATGAGCAAAACTAAGGCATCAAATCATTCTATGAAGCCATTTAAGCTCACAAATAATAGTAGACATGGAGTGGTGTATTGCTTTGTTAGAGGAATGATATAAAGTATGTTGTTTCTTTGTTTTCCATGAAATGGGTGAATTTCCAAGGAGAAAGAACCATCTAATAAGGGATATTCTAGTTAAGAAGTAACCTGCCTAATTGGAATCACACCAAATAGATAGTTTTATGTCATAATCAGAATGTAACAATGCCCCTGTCTAGGATCCCTTTTTAAGTAACAAACAATATGAATTGCATCATCCTAATGTGGGATCTAAAACATGCACATATATGAGAGTTATAGTAATGTAATAGAAAAATAAGCAAGTTTGCTTGCCAACCAATGATAACTCTTTGGGTAAAAATGTATTTATCTACTAGCTAGTGGAAGATGATGATACTAATCAAGTGGAAAACCAACAAGCTTGGCTCATAAATAAATTTCTTCAAAATTTATATCTAGTGCATATTTTTGCCAACATAGAAAAACTCTAAAAGAAATCCAGGCTACCATAATAACCAAGAAATATTTTAAAACTCCCAAGTCTTTCATATAAAAACAAGTAATCAAATAATGTTTGAAGGTTTGAATGAAATCAGCATTACTCCCAAAAATAATAACACCATCAACATTAACTAACACCTTGAGCTAGAATCCATGTAGTTTTAGTGTGAATAGGGATTAATCGTAATAAGACTATTGAAAACCATACCATTTCAATGTAGTTGTTGGCTTAACAAATTAACATCTAGGTGTTTGCTTCAATCCATGAAACACTTGCAAAGTTAACATGCTTTACCAAGGTTTAAAGATTGAAAACCAAGAGGTAACTTCATATACACTTCCTCTTTATGATCCACATGCAAAGATACATTGTGTATATCTATCAAATGAAGTTCCCAATTTTCCACCACTACAACAGGTAGGAAGGCCCACACTGTTACCATCTAAGTAGTTGGTGCAAACATCTCATTATAGTCAAGACCTTCAACCTGGTTGTTTTCTAGAATTGCAAGTCTTACTTTGAGCCTCTCAATTGATCGATCAAAGTTATATGTACTTTTATACAGCCACTTATAACTAATATCTTTCTTCCCTAGAGGTAAGTTTCCATAGTCCAAGTAACATTGTTTTCTTGAAGAATTTCATCAATATGGACCCAAAGTCACCACTTTTATATGAAAATTCATTTTCACAAAACATCCCATCCCTAGACACTAGTAAGAACATAGATCCAAGTTGTACACTCTCCATCTTTTCTTTCTAAAAGGATAACCCAAGAAGAGGCATTTTTGAGTTCGACTAGCAAACTTGTTTCTATTGTCATGTTGATTAAATACATAATAAAAATATCCAAGCACACGCAAATGGAAAAAGGGAGGGCGTTTACTATATCATATGATGTTTTACAATGCAGTACAAGAAAGGGAGTGCAATTAATTTAATGCCCACATGTTAATATACAATTACACTTTCCCTAAAATTTGATTTGAAACAAAGTGCCCAAGCTATATTAAGTATATATTTGTGCTTACATTAAAATTTTCCATTTTGTTTTGCAATTCCTATACAAAATGTTTCATACACAATATCATGTTTCAAAAAGTACTTGGTCATGCCAACAAATTAGGAATCATTGTCACTGCAGACAACTTTTATTTATTTGTTGGATTAACGTTCCACCATAGCCATAAATTCACATAGATGTGTTGAAACTTTTATTTTATCATTCAATTGATAAATCAAAACATCTTAAGAATAATCACCAATAATGACCAAAAAAATCATCCACCCCTAATTGTTCTAGTTTGGTATAGATCCCACAAGTTACAATGAATTAATTGGAATATGCCTACAATTTTATTCACATTAAAGGAAAAATAATATCTTGTTTGTTTTTCCCAAAGACAAAGGCCACAATATCTATTGCATAAATGACTATTTATAATATAACTAGCATTAGAAAATAGTTTTACAATATTAGATGATGTATCCAAGTTTCTTGTGTCATATATCAAAGGTGATATCACCACCTATCTTCGTACCCCTCCAAAGTTGTAGAGCCCTTGCCACTTCTCACCCACACCAATCACCATCGTCAATGTATGGTCCCGAATTGCACAAAATTTGTTAGTGAACTAAATAGTAAAATTACATTTGTCAATCAATAATGACACAGAAATTAAATTATTGGTCTATCTTTTGTGTCACTAGCTCATTTCTAGTTAGAAAGTCCTACAGAACACTCATTAATATCTCAAACATTGGTAAGATGTCCTAGTTGTCATATCATATGATGAGAAACACCTATGTCTATTATCTATCGATTGACAAATTTATTATTGATGAGTTTCTCACTAACCCTAATCTTGTCAACATTCTGAATATTGACAAAATTTTGCCACTATTTACTAATGATTCCATTAATCCTAACATGATCTTTATCTGTAATTATGCCATTTCCCATTGAATTAGATGCCATAGCTTGTGCTAGATTTGCTTTTGTTAGACCTCCGGTATACTACCAGACATACAAGGTTGTTTCCTTCTATTTCCACTACCAGTTTCTTTTTTAGATCTATAAAGTTGATCTCCCCACCACTTAGAATAATTGATTAGTTGAAAGCAAGTATTTGCTTCATGACCAGGATGAACACAATTATTGTACATTATATTGTTATCTTTCCCTTCACTGTATCCCTAGGGTCTTAATTTATCTTGAATGCCAAATCCTATCACTTCTCCATGATATTATTTCTCATGGATTTTAATTTTCACACTTTCTTCTTGCACCAACATGGAGTAAATTTTGTTACTATTTGTTAGAGGGTCTTGAGTTAGATTGTTAGACATTGGTTTTCCATAATCAATCTCATCTAAATCCCATGGTGTATCCTTTCCTCCTTTCATTTCTTTTCCAATATGGATCTTAGATTTGGCGTACATTTTCTACACTATTTGATCGATATTTGCTCATAATTGGCTAACTCACTCTTTGATAGCTTTAATTTTTCATAATAAGCATTGATGATTTTTTGCTTACAATAAGCCAAGTCAGCCTTTAGTTGTTGTATGTCGGGTCCATTAGCCATTAAGAAATTTTCTTGTATATATTCCCAAATATCTTTCACCACCTCCATGTGGGATATGGTAGAGGGGAGCCTTGGTTGAATGGTGGTTCTTATCTAAGAGACCAAAAGAGAGTTATTGATCTACCAATCTTTTTGTTTTGGCAAGTTTTCATCAAGTCTCTTGATGGTTCCATAAAAAAAAACCATACTTATTCCTTTCTCTCAATGCAATCTAGAGAGGACGAGCCCATTCATTATAGTTTTCCCCTTACAAATAGACCTGTATAATGATGACACGAGGTCTAACACCCTAATTTTTATGAACCAATTTTCTTTTATCAAAACAAGTTTTGTAAAAGGTAACAAACAAAAGCATAGAATATTATGCAATATCCAACATAGAAAAGGTAATTACTATACTAAATCTATATCATGTGAAAGGCTAAAAATAAATTTGTAATTAAAAATTAAGTGTGGGAAACACTTGATCTCAAAATAGTATAATACATGAAATAGAAGAGAGAGAGAGAGAGAGGAGAGAGAGAGAGAGAGAGAATGGGAAAAAGAAAGCAAATGACTAAAAGTTCAGTAGATAGAATGGGAGAGATATATCCAAATAACTATAACCGAGTACCAACTTAGAAAATCACCCACCATAGGCAATCACAACAAGAGCATCAAATCATCAAATAACTATGAAACAAGGCATCATATGCTCATGAGGTTAAGTAACAATCATGAAAAGGATAATTAATACTTACATATTGAGTAAGGTAACAATACACATCATAGAATAATAAAGGTGCTACACATAGGAAACATATGGAAAGATATATACTATACATGCATATATGCTCATGATAAGAGAAAATTATATTGGGGTTCAACATTAGCTGATCACAATATTCCATTTACATCAGTCACGTTGAGATCAATGATCCCCTAGTTATAACCAGTGGAATGCTATCATGACATGATGAGCCCTCCAAGGCTAAACGCACATGGGAACAATTATTAATATCTAGTGGAAAAAACATACAACCCTTCCAAGGAAAAATACACCTAGGAACCACTATTAATATCTGATATAATGGAATACACCTTAAAAAAAACTCCTAGTAAATAATTATCATGATAACTTTATCATTAAGTGGAATAGAGTACATCATAAAACAACTCTTGGGACATAAATCTCTTGGCCACTATTATAATCTAGTGGATTATACTATGTCATAAAACAACTCCTAGGCTATAGTAATTTTGGCCACTATTATCTTTTGGTGTAAGGGACTACATTATAAGGCAACTCCCAAGACATAACACTCTTACCCAGTATCGACTCATCTAATCAACCATTATAATTATTAATGTCTTATTAACCAGCATGGACAACATGGTTCATACTCCACACATAATGATTACCATTTGATTACTCACATTAACAACACTTCCAGCTTCCAGTTATTACATGAAATATCAATTATTGATTACTACTAAATTTATACTAATTATTGTGTATTATTCAAATACCTAATATTTTAGTGTAGTTAATCAAATCAAATATTCTATAATCACATAAAGGAAATATAAGGTATAAGGGAAGACACAATGCATAAAGGGGTATAACTCATAGGTGAAAAGATTAAAATGCCCTCATAAAACCCTATTTCACAAATACGTCATAACTTCACCCATAAAACTAACTAATGCACCAAATTAAGCATAGAATCCTAAAATATCATTTTAAACACCATATTTAAAAATAAAGATTAAAATCCAACATTTTACAAATAAATTATTGATCATGCTCCTAGAGTGTCCATACCTAATTTAAGCCTTTTTCACATGATATTAATACTTGTGGTAACTATAATTGAATTAATTAATCACATATCATACTCTTCACATTTTAATATAAATAACTCTTGCAGAACATCAAATTACCAAAAAAATGAACCAAATGTTCTTTTCACTTAAATACCTAATACACACTCAACCAATCCTTTAAAACCCTATATTAAAATTTAAGTAAAAAATGAATACAATGAAGACCCTATAATCCATAAAAATTTAAAGCAATGACCATATTGTCTCTAGGTTAGTGAAATACCCCTAAACCCCTAATTTTCAGAATTATAGCTAAATAAGGAGTTATTATAAAAATTAATTAAATAAATTACTTTATTAAAATAAGAGGGAGTGAATAGGGCCAAATCAATAGGAAATTTATAAATAATTTAATTGGAGAAAATTAGAGTCTCTTGCTAATTAAAATGGAATTAAGAAAAAATCTTTCAAAAAATCTAAAATTAGCTTTAAAAGGGAATTAAATATTATTTTATTAAAATATTATTATTTTTAAATATCCCAAAATACCAAAATATTCCAAATACCCCAACTCACCTATTTTCTCCTTTTCCTTTTCCTTTTATTTTCCTTTTCTCCTTTTTTCCCTTTTTCTTTCTTTCTCTCCTTTCTCCTTTTCTTTTTCTCTTTTTTTCCCCCCGACTTACGCCAGCCCAGTAGCCCAAACCCCTATCCCCTTTCCTTCTTTCCTCCAAGCCTAGGCCTGCCGCACTTCCTTCCCCTAGTCAACCAGTTCTCCTTCTTTTCTTTCTTTTCTTTTTCTCAGACCGCCCAATCCACTCCCCTCCCCTTCTTTTTCTTCTTATTCTCCCCCATTGCGACCTGCAACTCCCTCCCCGACCTGCGCCGTTATATCCTCCGCCGACCATACCTAATTGACTAGCCATTCTTCCCCTCTCTTCCTCACTGATTCGCCTATCGTTTCGACCCAACCACTCCTCCCCTCTTCTAGCACGACTTCCATTTTTCCTGGCCAATTGCAGTGTGCCATGGAAAACCTACGCTGGCCTGTCATCACCGGCCAGTGTGCCCTCACCTACCTGCCCCTATTCTCCTACTCCCCTCAGACCTTATCCCCTTCCTTTGGCCCTATAAATACCCCATAACCAGCCCCAGACTTGAGCTCTTTCCTGTAACTTAGAAAATCCCTTCTGTGTGCCACCGCCCTATCAGACACCCTTGCCATCACCGTCGTCCAGTGCCGCCACTCAAGCCACCCACAACACTACTCCCTACATCACCCTCTACCCAACTGTACCTTTATCCTCCCTCAATTTTCCCTACACGAGCCCACCCGACTGTGCAAAGCACCCTTCTCAATCAACCACTCCTTCGCCCTTTCCACCCTTCGCACCACCATCCACCACCACTCCCACCGCAAACACCACCCCTTAAACCTCCCAAAAGCACCTACAAACCTTCTTCTACCTTCTTATACCACCCTATTTCCCTACCTCCCTCTCTCTTCCTTTCTTCTTCCTCTACCACCTTCGGCCACCGCACCCGCCGCCTACACCACTGCCTTTGGCCACACCACCACCCTCATTCTAACCCTCTCAACTTGGACAACCTCAACCACCCCAACTTCCACCCTTGTTCCCCCTCTCCTATTCTCAACACTCAACTAACCTTCTCTTTTCCCTCTTTTCCCGCCACCTTCGTGCACCGCCACAAGTGCCACCAGTCACCATCAACCCTAGGTGGTACCCTAAACCCTCTCAACCCTTAAATCCTAATTATTCAAGCCTTATTCATTTTAATTGTATTATTATTATTATTATTATTATTATTATTATTATTATTATTATTATTATTATCATCATCATTATTTTTTTGTTGTTGTTGTTGTTGTTGTTATTATTATTATCATCATCATCATCATTATTACTATTAAGGGTCGAGATCCTATTTTGTCAATATTTTCATTATTATCATTATCATCATCATCATCATCATTACTACTACTACTACTACTACTACTACTACTATTAGTAGTAGTAGTAGTAGTAGCAGTAGAAATATTAGTATTTTGTTAGTGTTACTATTATTATATTATTATTTTATCCCTAACCCTATTATTAGTTTTAGCCTTTAAAATACTAGGGTTTCTATTACTAAGAGTATTAGTATTACTATTTTTATTAATATCGTTATTTTTGATATAACTAGTATTAGTACTATTATTATTAGAGAAAATAAAGCTATTAGATTTGATAATATAAATATGGCTATAGATATTATTAAAAACCCTACTTTTCACTTGTAAAGTTTCCTTTAATAATAGCAACCCTGATCTTAGAATAAAATAGGAAATAATAGTATTTTTGTAGGAGGGAAACTAATCCTTAGTTTTTCCTTCTTATAGGTGAAACCAGTCAAAACCCTAAGGAGGCATAGGAGTGTGCTTCAAGACCGGTGTCATGTTAGGTAAAGGTGTAGCTATGGTCTTATGTGTGTTATGTGCCTTATATGCCTTGTATGTTGTGTATCATGATATGTTATGTATCTTATGCTTATCGCTATAACTATTTTATGTATAGCGTAGCTTAGAGTTGAGGTATGATCATATGTATCTTATAGCATGTGTATTATATGTATATGTTGTGATTATAATGTGACCTTTTACATGCATGCTAGGATATGTAATGTAATAATATAGGATGAAAGGATGAATAAGGAAAATGGGGAAGTAAGTTGGCCGAAGGGAAGTAAGTTGACCAAGGAATGTGGGATTAACCTACATATCCCATGTTCCATGAGAAGAAGAATAAAAGGAGAGACTTTAGGCAAAATAAAGTGGATGAACTTGCATGTGAGAATTTAGGGTTTTGCATGAAAAAATTTGAGGATTTGCATGGGTGTGAACTTTACATATGGAAAGTTTACTTGGGGTGCGAGGAAGGTAATGGAAGAGTTTTTTGGGTGATTGGAGGCCTTGGGAGAAAAATAGTACGTGGGATAGTATAAGGGTGCATAGGAGATCGAGCTAGAGTTTGGAAGGAAACCTTAATCCGAGAAGGTGGTAAACAGGGAAAATAAATGAGGGTGAGTGGAGTTTGAGATGAGGATGGAAGATTATCATATGAGGGATGAGCATGAGCATCATGGAAAAATAAAAGTGGAAGGTAAGAAATGGAGGGGTGACATGTGGAAAGGAGGATTTTAGGATTTGGCATGGCCACCTAAGGTTTGGTGTGTCCACCTAGGGTTTCATGGTCACACGTGTACTTCGGGAGTAAAGTGAGATGATGAGGGTCGAATCTAATGGTTATGATGTGTGGGGTGTTAAAATAGTTTGGGTTGTGTGAGAAGGATGGGCCACATAGGCCCAAATTAGGATTTTTAGAGAAAACCCTAGGGTAAGACAGTGAGTGGTCTTAGAGGTGTAAAGTAGCAGGTCTTGACCCACACACTTAGGCTTTTAGTGTGACTTAGGGAAAGGAGGTAAGGATGATGGGGTGAGTTAGGAGGGGTAGAGTCTCAAGATATGGGACGGTCCCTCTCAAGAGGATAAGTGTAGATGGAGTGTGACATGTATGTCTAGGGTGAAGACTTGTTGAATAAGACACAGTAAGACACTAATCATTTAAAGAGGAAGACTATTGAGTCGGGCCTAGACCAGTCCACTGGCGAATAATAGTATCAGGCGCATTATGCCTTGTATGTTTAAGGTCCACTGACTATAATAGTGGGGGATTCCATGCTTAACAAACCAAACATAATTATGCTAAGACATAGGAAGACACTAAGTACTTATAGTGAAACACCATGAGAGTAAGGGCTAGACCTGATGGAAACCGGTTAGGGTTTCGCAAAGGATCGAAGATTTTAATCGAGCGCAACGCTCGATTTCCGCCGGTAAAGCCTAAGGAAAACTTTCCAAAGGAAGACCCACAATTTCAGAAGCACAATTGATTCAATGGCAACTGCATTTAGAAGGTGAATGATCAAGATCGATCGAGATGAGAACGAGACAGAAGCAGAGAGAAGCGAATGAGAGAATCGCCCGGAGAGAGAAGAAGTCGAGAGAGATCGAGAGAGAGAAATATCACTGAACTTTATTTCTGTCAAAATGTATATGTCTATGCGTATTACAGAGTATCCCCCTATTTATATGTACACGGCAACCGTATATGATACACAATACATACGAACGACACGGCCTGTTATGGACGGGCGATACAAATCTGTTTGGGCCAAGTAATACAGCATCGAACAGCCCAAAGCCAAACTCACCAAAACGTAGAGTGTGCCGACCCACCCAAAATACAGCCAACATAAAAATGACCAAATAATACAATCAAGCTTAAGGCTTAATTTCCCATCAGCTACAACACTATAGCTATCCATGGTCATTAAGGATTGATTAATCCACAATCCAGCTAGTCCAATTTAAGGACCGGGTGGCGGATTATACAACCGTCCTAATTCCCATTAGCCCAATTCGACCAGCGAATGCATCATATGGGATTACAAAAATATTTAAGAAAAATTACATAATCTGTAAACTCCAACATATTATGCACTGCTCAGCAATTATGTCCAAGTACACAGACTCCATATGCTGCAATATTATCCTATTAATTCAACAAATAAGATAAACAATTGTAAGTAATTAATTCACAACAATTTTCAAAATTATTTAAATATAAATTCATAGGATTCACATCATTCCCCTCTTCTTGGAAAGGTTTCGCCTCTGAAACCTGAACAAGTCCCAGAAATGGACTAAGGTCTGCCACATTGAAAGAATTACTCACACTTCCAAACTTAACAGGTAAATCAATTTTATAAGCATTATCATTAATTTTCTCTAATACAGTAAATGGTCCATCCCCTCTAGGATCCAATTTTGACTTTCTAAAATTTGGAAACCTTTCTTTCCTTAAATGAACCCAAACTAAATCCCCAGGTTTAAAAATCATTTTCCTCCTTCTTTTATTAGCATGTTTAGCCATCTGTTGTACCTTCTTATTAATTTGTTGTCTTACAGTCTCATGTAATTTTTTTATACTGTCAGCTCTAGATTCAGCATCAAAATTTTACAAGTCAGTATGAGGTAAAGGACTCAAATCTAATGGAGTTAATGGATTAAAACCATACACAATCTCAAATGGAGTTTTATTAGTTGTAGAATGTAAAGTCCCATTATAAGCAAATTCTACTTGAGGTAAAACATACTCCCATTGTTTAAGATTCTTTCCAAGGATAGCCCTCAACATGTTTCCCAAAGTTCTATTAACCACCTCAGTTTGACCATCAGTTTGAGGGTGACAAGTTGTAGAAAATAACAATTTAGTCCCTAACTTACCCCACAAAACTTTCCAAAAATGGCTTAAAAACTTAACATCCCTATCTGAAACTATAGTCTTAGGAATTCCATGCAACTTAACCACATTAGAAAAAAATAATTCAGCCACTACCACAGCATCATTTGTTTTATTACATGGTATAAAATGAGCCATTTTACTGAACCTATCTACCACAACCATTATTGAATCCTTAGCTCTATTAGTCCTAGGTAATCCTAAAATAAAATCCAGAGATACATCAACCCAAGGATGATTAGATACAGGCAAGGGGGTATATAATCCAAAAGGTTTTGAAGTAGTTTTTGCCTGTCTACATTTAATGCAATTAACACAATGTTTCAAAACATCCCTTTTCATGTGTGGCCAATAAAAACGTTCAGCTAAAACATCTAAAGTTTTCTGAGTTCCTAAATGTGCCATTAATCCACCACTATGTGCTTCTTGAATTAATAATTCTCTATAAGAGCATGCAGGAACACATAACCTATTTTCCCTAAATAAGTATCCTTCATTAATAAAATATTTTCCTTGAGAAGATATTTCACACCTTTGATATATTTCTTTAAAATCATTATCCTCTAGATATAATAGCTTAATACTATAAAATCCTAATAAAGTAGTATCTGCAGCATTCAATAAAGCATATCTCCTAGATAAAGCATCAGCAACTATGTTATCACTACCTTTCTTATATTTGATTATGTAAGGAAAGCTTTCAATGAATTCTATCCATCTACCTTGTCTCCTATTTAACTTTGACTGACTCTTTAAATACTTAATAGCCTCTTGATCTGTATTAACTACAAATTCTCTATGCCACAAATAATGTTGCCATACCTCTAAGGCCCTTACTAAAGCATACAGTTCTTTTCATATGTAGAATAATTCAACGTACTACCATTTAATTTTTCACTAAAATAAGCCACTGGTTTTCCTTCTTGAGTAAGTACAGCCCCTATTCCTAACCCTGAAGCATCACAATCTAATTCAAACATTTTTTCAAAGTCAAGAAGACTCAAAACAGGTGCTTGGGTTAACTTATTCTTAAGTGTCTCAAAAGATTGTTGTTGTTCTAATCCCCAAATAAACCCATTATCCTTTTTTTGTTATGGCAGTCAAAGGAGCAGCTATAGTACTAAAGTTTCTCACAAATCTTCTATAAAAAGAACATAATCCATGAAAACTTCTTACTTCAGTTACACTTTTTGGCACAGGCCACTCTTGAATAGCCTTAACCTTTTCTTCATCTACAGACACACCTTCTTTTCCTACCACAAATCCTAAGAAAACCACACTTTCCAAAAAAAATCTAGACTTAGCTAAATTAGCATAAAGTTGTTCTGCTTTAAACACATTCAAGACAGTCCTTAAGTGTTCCAAGTGTTCCTCTAAGGATTTACTGTATATAAGTATATCATCAAAATAAACAACCACAAATTTCCCAATAAATTCCCTTAATACATGGTTCATAAGTCTCATAAAAGTACTAGGAGCATTTGACAACCCAAAAGGCATCACTAACCATTCATATAATCCAAAGTTTGTCTTAAAAGCTGTTTTCCACTCATCTCTGGTTTCATCCTAATTTGATGATATCCACTCTTTAAATCTATTTTAGAAAATATAACAGCACCATACAAGTGATCCAGCATCTCATCCAGCCTAGGAATTGGATACCTATATTTAATAGTTATCTTATTCACTGCCCTGCTATCCACACACATTCTCCAACTACCATCCTTTTTAGGCACTAGTAATACAGGTACTGCACAAGGACTCATAGACTCTTTAATATATCCTTTACTTAACAATTCTGATACATGTCTTTTTAATTCCTTAACCTCTTCAGGATTTGCCCTATAAGCTGGTCTGTTTGGTATAACAGCTCTTGGAATAAAGTCTATTTGATGTTCTATTCCCCTTAATGGAGGTAATCCACTAGGTATATCCTCAGGAAATAATTCACTATATTCTTCCAATAACATTCTCACTGTACTAGGAACTTCTTCAAGTGTTCCTTTCTGACACTCATAGCAGTCCTTAAAAACCATCAAGTATACATTAGCATTTCTTTTTATTGCCTTTCCTACATCCTTACCTTTAGCATAAAATCCAAAAGTTCCTTTCATGTCCTTTGTACTAAGATCATTTCCCAAATTAGACTTAGATAACTCCTTATAATCAGATTTAATTTTGGTTTGATCCTCAAATATTTCCTTAGGAGTCATAGGTGCTAAAACAATCTTCCTATCATCCTTCTCTACTGTATACCTATTCTTATAACCATCATGTACTACCCTTCTATCATATTGCCAAGGCCTACCCAATAACAAGTGAGCAACATGCATAGGAACTATATCACATAAAACAGAATCCTCATATTTTCCTAATTTTAAATTCACTAAAACCTGTTGACTCACCTTAACATCTCCCAACTCATTAAGCCATTGCAATCTATATGGTTTTGGATGTTTAGTAGTGGTTAATCCTAATTTAGATACCAATAGGGTACTAGCAGCATTAATACAACTACCACTATCTATAGCCATGTTAAAACACTTATCATCAATTAAACATCGAGTATGGAATATATTTTCTCTTTGTAAAGCATTGGAATCAGGTAATTTATTACTATTTAAAGCTCTTCTAACCACAAAAAGATCCCTACTCACTGGTAATTCTATTTCATCTTCTAGGTCACTATCATCCTTTCCTATTACATTAGCCCCTTCTTCTTCTTCTTCAGATTCAGATTCAGATTCTACTTCCCCAGATTCTCTAATCAAAATAGTTCTCTTGTTAGGGCATTCAAAAGCTATATGACCTAAACCTCCACATCTAAAACATTTAATATCCCTAGTCCTGTTTGACCTATTTACAAGATTTGCCATCACATTCCTGCCCTTTTCAGGTTTCTGTCCTGTCTTAACTTCATTGTTTCTTCCCTTTAACTCTACCTTACTATTATTCTTCCAGTTTCCAAAGGTATTTCCCCCAAAAGTTCTCCTCATAGTAGTCTTAAACCCAATCCCAGGGGTTTTATATTGCCTAAATTTCCTCAATTGAATCTCTATCTTAGTAGCTATATTTACCATTTCAGTTAATGTTCCACAAGGATACAGTTCTACCTTATCAGCTATCTCTGAATTTAACCCACTCGGAAATCTAGCCATAGTAGCATCATCATCCTCAATAACTCCGGTCTTAATAATCAAAACTTCTAACTCTTTATAATATTCATCTACTGATCTCACTCCCTGACTAATAGTTTGCAACCTTTTATGCAATTCTCTATAATAGTAACTTGGTACAAATCTCTTTCTCATTAAAGTCTTAAACTCTGCCCAAGTCTGTATAGCAAGTTCCCCACACCTACGTCTAGTTAACACCAAATTATGATACCAAGAAGACGCATACTCAGTAAACTCCACTACAGCCACTTTAATTTTCTTTTCCTCAGAATAATTGTGACACTCAAATACCAATTCTATTTTTCTTTCCCATTCAAAATAGTAATCAGGGTCATTCCTTCCATTGAACCCTGGTATGCTAAGCTTAAGATTATTTAAATTCCTATCTATGAATTCTAATTCCCTATCTTGTCTATTGTTCTGTCTAGGCATCCTATCACTATTATGGGATAGTTGATCTTCTAACTCCTCTAGATTAGCTACAGGTGGAATTCTAATCCTAGGATCCATTGGAGCCCTACCTAAAACTCCTGCTTGATTAGTTTCAATTCTGTTATTTTGCAATTCATTAAGTCTTACTTCCTGTTCCCCTAATCTTTGTTCTAGGTTAGCAGATAAAACAGCAAATTGTGCAGTCATTTGTTCTTGAAAAGTCCTAAGGGTTTCTAGAAGGTCATTGCTAGACATAGATTGATTCACTGACTGACCATTATTAGACATGATGAATTTCAACAGTAATTAACAATCAATCACAGAAATAAGTTTAATCACAGAAGCAACTGATCCAAAATTCTCAGATAACAGACACACAAAATGCCAAAAGAAATATGGTCACACAATTATTAACAGTAATAACAACAGTAGAAATTTACCAGAATGACTCACTACCTATGATAATTGACAAGACTAATTCAACAATACGAAATAAGTAAGAGGGAACGATATTACCGCGTCTGCTTAAGCAATCCGTTTAATTATTTAAGTGGCCCCTCTTCTTGGAACCAAGATAGTTCACCGGTTGTGATTTCAACCTATATACTTATTAACAAACAGATAATTTGTCGAAAATTGGAAATTAAGTATAGCAGATAGTAGTATTAACAAAGGAATTTACAAATCGAAGTTACCAACAACAGTTGGTCGCACTGTCAATCAAGATTCAGATTCTTGACCAAACCCTAGGTCAATTAGGGTTTTCTTCTTCAAACTTTCGAAATAATGGAACAAAATGCTTTAATCGCCGGTTTGAAAGTGATAAGAATCGATATTGAGTTCGTCGCTGCAAAACCCTAAAATTTCACAACTCAAACTAGGGTTAGCGAAAAACAGAAATCGAATCAGCAAAAATAAAGAAAATTTAACCAGTAATACAGAAACTACGAGCACTCTTAGAAAAAATCGAGGCTCTGATACCAAATGATGGAAACCGGTTAGGGTTTCGCAAAGGATCGAAGATTTTAATCGAGCGCAACGTTCGATTTCCGCCGGTACAGCCTAAGGAAAACTTTCCAAAGGAAGACCCACAATTTCAGAAGCACAATTGATTCAATGGCAACTGCATTTAGAAGGTGAATGATCAAGATCGATTGAGATGAGAATGAGACAGAAGCAGAGAGAAGCGAATGAGAGAATCGCCCAGAGAGAGAAGAAGTCGAGAGAGATCGAGAGAGAGAAATATCACTGAACTTTATTTCTGTCAAAATGTATATGTCTATGCGTATTACAGAGTATCCCCCTATTTATATGTACACGGCAACCGTATATGATACACAATACATACGAACGACACGGCCTGTTATGGACGGGCGATACAAATCTGTTTGGGCCAAGTAATACAACGTCGAACAGCCCAAAGCCAAACTCACCAAAACGTAGAGTGTGCCGACCCACCCAAAATACAGCCAACATAAAAATGACCAAATAATACAATCAAGCTTAAGGCTTAATTTCCCATCAGCTACAACACTATAGCTATCCATGGTCATTAAGGATTGATTAATCCACAATCCAGCTAGTCCAATTTAAGGACCGGGTGGCGGATTATACAACCGTCCTAATTCCCATTAGCCCAATTCGACCGGCGAATGCATCATATGGGATTACAAAAATATTTAAGAAAAATTACATAATATGTAAACTCCAACATATTTTGCACTGCTCAGCAATTATGTCCAAGTACACAGACTCCATATGCTGCAATATTATCCTATTAATTCAACAAATAAGATAAACAATTGTAAGTAATTAATTCACAACAATTTTCAAAATTATTTAAATATAAATTCATAGGATTCACATCAAGACCGGTCCACCAACGAATAATAGTGGCCAAAAGCATATTGCCCTACAGACCGATCCACTAGCTAATAATAGTATTCAGGTGGTCCACCAGCTATATTATTGGGGTTCTCAAACTCGCATGGAATGATAATAAGCATGGTGTGAATTGAGCATTGATCATAGATGTAATAATCAGTTTATTGAGACTATAGCTTGACCTTTAATTATCGATAAAGATTATATGTTGTCATGTTATCATGCTTGAATTATGTGCCTTTATGTGTTGGCCTAGTGCATGGTTACATTACTCAGTACGTAGCGTATATACCACCCGTTTCATGGGTGTTGCTCATTCCCTCGAACAGAAGGCCCCTTTAACTTTGTGCAAGTTAATGATTCTGTTGTTGATGCTTTCAATGCTTGTGAGGCATTGGGTAGAACTGAGAGTTAGGCATGGACTTGGCTCGAAGAACGAGAGTGGCGTAGCTGGATTTCCTTTTTATGTTCTTCTATTTCTCTATGTTATTCCATTTTGTATTAGATTTTCCAAAACTAAACTTTTATCGTTTTGTAGACCTTATTCCTTTCAAGAAACTTTGACTATGTACTCCTTTTGATTGTAAACTTTTTATGCGTATTCTGATTTCCATGTTATGAACTTTCTAGCTGTTGTATGAATTCTTGGTTTAAGTATTGACTTAAGTTTGACGACAATCCTTTTTAGCCTTAGCACTTGGTATTGGAACGGTAGGAATGAACCGGTCTGGTACTAAGTGTGGAAGTAATATCTCTAGAATTCATAGTTTTGTTATTTCTCTTCCATTAAACCTTTTTATTAAACAAAATTTTTCGGTAGTGAATTTTGGGGGAGTTATAGTTAGTTCTAGCACAAATCGCTCAAATCTCAATATTCACAAATCCTCACTATTTCCACAAAACAAAATACCCATACATATTAAAATACCTAAAGCTATAGTTATCAAAAATTAAATTCATCTGAGGGACCAAACAAGGCCTCATGGTGCGATATGCCAAAAACACCCAAAAACCCAATTACAACATCTTAACTCACTAACAATACTAAACAAAAAGTTTAGCAGTATAGAAACTTATGATATCATACTTGAAATTTAAATACAACATTAAACATGGCCTAATATAATATTTTCCACATATAGATCATAAAAACACATAAAATCATGAACCAAAAATATAATACATTAGTAAATTCAAATACCTAAAACATGATATTTTCACAAAGGCATGACATATATAATTACTTAGAAACTCATATAAATGAAACCCGAATATATAGTTGTGTATTCTTACCAAGGGTTACACTAGTATCTTAGAAAAATACTCCTAAACACCTTATGTCAATACCTAGATCACCTAACAAGATAAAAAGAGGGTTAAAAAGTACTAATAAATATTGGTAATGGATAAGGAAGAGAGGAAATGAAGGATCAAGGGAGAACCAAGGTGTTTTTTGATTTTGGAATATTGGTACATGATTAAGGAGTTGTGTGAAGCAAGGGTGTATGTGATATAGATGGTTTTTTAAGGGATTTAACATAGCAAGAGGGAGACATGCACAAGATATTGACATTAAAGGTGGTGGGTTGTATCAAGGGTTGGCATTGTAGTGGTTAGGTTACATTTATAGTGTATCATGGTGGACGGATTTTGTGTGAGGTTGTGGACACACAAAGGGGGATTGTAACATGAGGGATGGATTGACACGTTCCTACCCGCAAGTGCACGGGTTCAGAGTAGTAGTCAAGGTCGATCCCACAAGGATTGGTGAATGACCACTAGGACAATGATAGAACTTAACTATGTCTAAACTACGAGATGATATGAAATAATAAATTGTAAGCTAAAATAAATAAATAAGCTAAAAAGAAAGGAAAATAGCACTCAAGTCACTCAAATAAATAGAAGAGCTAAGGTTCCGGTTCATCGCCCCCGATCCTCACATGTAATCGAAGATCACATCACAAAATAATTCAACAATCATAATCAATCATGCCAACAAGGATAGAAAGTGTTGTGCTTTCTCAAGCCACAACCACCCTATTATATATCTATGGCCCTAACTATCTCTAGCTTAGAGTCTAATAGAATGTAATGCATTAAAGTCTATAAAGTTTCCTCCTTTATTGTTGAAGAGGTCAAATCGATCGTCTCTCAACCTATAATTTAATCTCCCGTTGTGCTATTGGGTCTAATACTGGATTATCTCTCGATCTCACCGGTATTTCCCACACCGAAAATCAGAACCTGACCGTGGTTCAAGAATCCGTCAATCAATCAATAACACAACACATACATTATGAATTGAATAAAAAAGGATGCAATAACTCAACACATTAGGATCGGGAAAAATTACCCTTCACCTTAGCACAAGATCTAGCCCATCAAATTCATATCAAGAATATTAAAAACAATAAGAGATTCCATAGATAAAGAAAATATCATTAGATAATACCCTTGATGTTCACAAATTCTTGCAAAAATTTAACTTCTTGAACCTCTGTCTCTAATTTACAAGAGAGATCTTGATGAATTGGGGAAGAGGATAGAGAAGAGAGAAAAGAGAGGGAGTGGAGGCTGCCTCGCGATATTAGAATAAGAGTTTTTACACTACCACCTCATGGATCGCTAGGGTTTCGGTAACGATGGGCTTCCCGTGTCAGCTTTGAAAATGATTCATATTTTGACTATAACTTTTTCATCATAACTCCGATTAAGCTGATTTTGGATGCGTTGGAAATATATTAAAAATATCTAAAACTTTGATGTTGAAAGCTTCTCCAAATTCAGACCTTTTCTTGGTATAAATTTCACTTCTTTCAGGCCCATATATTTTAAATATGCATTCTTTCTTTTTCCACTTTAACTTTTGCTCCTCTTTGCTCCTTTTTTCTCCTTTCTTCTCCCTTTAAGGTTATTCTTTTTCTTCATCCTTCATGATTATTTTTTTTGCTTGAGACCCTGCAAATTTTCACAACACAAAGGCAGTAACAAGAACAAAAAGGGAGAATTCTGGCTGAAATTAAAGGTAAAAACTCTTATAAACCTTAGGAATAAGATGTAAAAGTCACACTTATCATGGATGCACATGGAGGAGTTGCAACATTAGGTGCCTAAAAATAATGCACATTTAACATGAAAAAATGGTGAATTGGTAGAGGAATAATAATAATAATAATAATAATAATAATAATAATAATAATAATAATAATAATAATAATAATAATAATAATAGGAGATATATGGGGTTAGTTTGGTCAGGGAAAGATATATCAAAACTAGAGAAAGAGGGAAAAAAGAAAGTTTGTTAGAGAAAGAAGAATGAAGGATGGTATGTGCTGGAAAAAAATGGCAATGAGTTGCGTGAGGGGGTGTTGACATGATAGAGGTGTAAAATTTAGAGCTAAAATGCAAGGAGGAGTTTGGAGTAAATATTAGTAGGGGTATGTGTTAATTTGAGTGTTGGACACTTGAAGAAAAAGTGATGAGGCGAGAGGTTTGGAGTTGAGCGGATATATAGTAATTGTTAGGGCTTTAGTTTAAGTAACCAAACTTGGAAAATATAATCTTTTTCACATGGGAAAAAGCAAGGTAATAGTTTAGGGGTTAAAATAAGGTGATCAAGCCAGGGTTAAGAGTAATTTAAGGATCAATAATTAAACAGCTAAAGATTAAGGTTAAAAAAATTTAGGATGTTACAACGAGATTTTCCTTTTGGGTTATGTTGTATTGACAGATGGCTTTTCTTTACTTCTTGTCAACACCACCTCCAATTTTGGTTTTTTCAAGAATCATAGCTCTGATAAAATAGGAGAGTCAGAAATAAAGAATATTTTTGTCTTATTAAGGATCCTCAAAGGTTGCATATATATACAAGGAAAATCAATCAAAATCCTAAAAGTACTCTTCTATTATTCTCCTAAAATTATTCTCCTATGGATATCAATCTATCTCTAAATATGAACACTAACAATTAATTACAATATTTTTTGATATACAAGATTACGGGAAATATAGTATTTCCTAATAAATTCAATATTAACTAGTTGAAAAATATAATTATATATACTAAGATAACTAAATCCCTATAAAGTTGAATGGTTGCCAAAATTAGGCAACTAAAAGGTTAGCCAACAAAATAACTCAAGAAACTAAAATAAATAAGATGATAAATACAATGCATTGGCTAGTATATAGGTAGGATTATTGTTTACATCCTTATACAACTAAAAAAAATATAAAGAGATATTTAAGGATTAAACTAGCTAATATACATTACATAGGCAAGGCCTAAATACAAGTAAAGAGCTTTTCACTTTAATAATTATCATACGAATTTTAATAAGATCAATGTTACAAAACTAATAAACCTAATGTCTAAAACCATGAATCCCAATAGATACTACACAATTCTAAGCTCACAATCTAATATAGTTCCAATCCCACGTAATCAATCCAAAATCATCTTGATACCAATTACTAACAATTTAATAACACCAAAAACAATAAAATTAAGATTTTATAATATATTCAAAAATGAATATAATTTATTTGAAGTAATGAGGATTTCATCATTATCTCTCATATTTTATGAGGTGTACTTTAGAAAGATTAAGTGATATATCTATAAATTTCATCTAATAATATAATGTGATTAAAATTTATTAATTAAAATTGATTAATAATTACATAAACATTATTATGATCATCAATCATACATTAGTAATTTATTCATTAGATATGGTCAAATTAATCACCATTTATATAATATTTAATCGTTGGTGATAGTTTACAACCCAAAAAAGACTATATTAATATGATAAAATGTAATTTGTATGATTTTACGAAGGATCAAATCTTAAATCTCTAGTTATATAAACTAATTCCTTCTACATTGATACACTAGGTCATTTTTGTTTGTTTGTCATTTATCATATAATAATATTTTGTGTAATTTAGGAGAACCTAATAAATTATTATAGGTTTTAAGATATAACAGTAGATACAAGGAAGTCATTCTAGACATAAATATTTCTACAAAAAGTTGTTTAAAAAATTGTTAAAATAGCTTCTTTTTCTCAATTAAGTTCAGCATTCGTAACAATATTTTTTAGGCTGGTAAAGATGTTTTGTAAGAAGGATGAAAAATACAATATCACTAGTGTTTAAATATGAATATATATTAATATCTTATACTAATAGGAAAACCAAATATTCATCTCATCCAAACATAAGCGTCAAATTTTTATATTTTATGTATTAAAAAATTGTTAGAAATGCATAATTTAATGAACTAATGATTGGTAATTTCTAGTAGTTCCTAAATTATAGATGAATATTTAATATCTTTCTAAAAATAGTATAACCTCTGAATCATATTAATGTTTTTAGCAATTTTATTTTTTGCCCAAAATAAGAATTATTTTAGGATTTTAATATAAAATGTTGATTATTTTTCCTAATTTATCTTCTTTTTCATTAATTATTTCTCTTTATGCTTTTATATTCTTAAAACCAATCATTGGATATTTAATAGTTGTTAGGAATGTGTTAATCATTTGACTTTATAGCTTAATTTTTGTGCATGAAGCTACAATGACATTGACTATGAATTGAAGGAGATATTAATTTAGTTTATTTTTAGTGGTCTAATTACATCCTTTGAAATTAACTTTAGTATTTTTGTATAATATTTTCAAAAATAATTATTATGAGCCCAAAAAAATATTATCCACCTATTTGGAATTAACAATAAAGTTTGTCCCACCATTTTTATTTTTTAACGGGGAAGGTGGACGACATGAAATTAGAGACCCTGCTTGCACATAATGCGGCCATTTCTTTGTAGAAACCAATGGTAAAATGTAATTTTACTTTGATGGCTTAGTTTGAACTCTAATCAATAATGTTTTTTATACGTTTATTTCTATAATGTTACTTTTGTCTTCCTTGGAGCAAGGCATTTGAGAAATAAATGTGCATGGTAAATACAACACATATGTCCAAATGAGAACTACCTATTGATGTCTACTCCATTACATGAACTTAAACATAACTTTGTAGCATACAAAATGAATCAATTTTTTTTTTTGTATAGAAATTGGCTTTATATTTTTATCATGTTAATTCATAGTATTCTTACAATTTTAAATGTCGAATGATAAGTATTAGTGCAATAATATAATATTACTACTTATTTAAAAAAATTAAGCTTATTATGCATGCAATTTTAAATGTTAATTCTATAGCAAAGCTTCCCAAAGAAGTCACACAGCATAACATCCATCTATACTAAATCTCAGCACCCAAGTCCTTAAAATCGAATGATAGGTACACTCATATGTCCAAGAAAGAGATGCCTACTGAGGTCCACTCTAGTGGGGACATGTGATGTATATTATGCCTGCAATGTTGCCTTGGCTCAAGTGTAAGTGGTCAAAGTTGCCAAAATCCTAATCTTATTATTTGGCCTTGTCAAATGGACCCCATACCCCTCAACACATTACCATTATACATTTCCATAGAAAATGGGTGTTACATTTTGCAACACATTGACATCGTAAGGGAGAAGGACAAGGGGTTACCATTTTATTGTGGAACCTCTTATTTATAATCTAATACGATATTTGATAAAAGAATGATTGTATAGATTAACTTTTATATATTTTGAGAAAGTGAAAAAAAATTAATAAATAAACAACACACAAGATTTTTACATGTTTCTAACAACTCTAATCTATGTCCACTTCTAACTTTACCACTCATTCAAATCTATTCCAAATTGAAGATTAAAAAATCCAACACCTATGATATAACTCTAAATCTAAGCAATCCCATAATCAACTACGATTGTGCTCCCCAATCACACTTATGATTTGTGATATGGATCAAGGTGGAGAGGAAACACAAGATCTAATAACACCTTGTTTTTGTCAATCACAAGTTGAAGTTGAAGAAAAGAGGATTGGTTCAATGCAAATTAAACTCCGCTAAGTGCAAGATTGAAGATTAGAATACTTTGAATGTTGCAAATCATTCAAAGGCTCGAATGATGAAGGAAAGACCCCTGGTTTTCCTTAGCGAAATACACTTCAAAAGAGAGGACAAATGTAAGCTTATCTGGATAATTTGTGTTCAAAAAAACTATGTATTCCATTCCTTACATGCGTGTACAAGTTAGGCTTTATATAAGGGAGGGAGACCGACTAAAAGGCCCTAAACCAGCTGAGTTTCCCTTCTTAATCCAAGCCATTTAAGTCACTTGAATTAAGCCCATATAATACCTAAAATTACTTATAATATCATCATCTAAATGATATTAATGACTAACATTATAAAGCCACACAATCAACTATGGCACATATATGAAATTACAACAAAACCCAAGCTTACATAAAATACACTTAGGGCTTACAGCAAGTTTAATATAACTAATGATAACATCGTTATATCTTGTTGTAGTGTCATCCCGTGTATGCCATAGCATTGCATGCTTTGAATGCCGGTACACATTAAGTCTATTTTGGTGTGTTAACGTCTTCTCCTTACAAATATGTAATATACATGTAAGAATATCTTGAATCGTTTTCAATACCAAGCATAGACATATTATCAAGAATATTTAAAATGATTGGCTTCGTTATTAAGAGAGATAATTCTTCCTTAACTTGAGAATTATTATGAACATGAGAATCATTAGATGCTCCTGCATCATTCTCCCCAAGTTGAGAAGAATTTTTCCTCAAATTATCATCAGTATAATAAGGAAACAAATCACTAATATTAAGAGTTCTTGAAATTCCACCATAATGATCCGAAAGTTCAAGTTCATAAGCATTATCCCCAAACTTTCTTAGTATTTTAAAAGGTCCATCAACTCTTAGCATTAGTTTATTTTTACATAAATTAGGAAATCTTTCTTTACGTAAATATAACCAAACTAAGTTACTAGGAGAAAATACCTATGGGCTTCTATGCTTATTCTCTTGAGCTTTATACTTGGCATTATCTTTTTCAATGTTGTTTTTTATTTTATAATGAAGTTGTTGGAAAATTTTGACTATATCCTCGGCTTCATAATTTTGTAATTCACCTTTCTTTAAAGGAATCATATTGATTGGCATGTGTGGATTCACTCCATAAACTACCTCAAACAGACTAGTTTGAGTAGTACTTGATGGACTTTGATTGTAAGCAAACTCTACATGAGCTAACTTAATATCCCAATCCTTATTACCTTTATTAACTAAACCTCTTAATAATGTACCAAGAGTTTAATTAGTTACCTCAGTTTGACCATCCGTTTGTGGATAATGTGAAGTGGTAAATAACAATTTAGTACCAAGCATATGCCAGAAAGTTTTCCAAAATTAACTCATAAACTTGACATCCCGATCTGAGACTATGCTTTTAGGCAAACCATGAAGTTTAACAATCTATCTAAAATACAAGTCAGCAACATGTGTGGCATCATCAGTTTTATTATATGGAATAAAATGAACCATTTTAGAAAATCTATCTACTATTGCTAAAATAGAATCTTTACCACGTTGTGTTCTTGGTAACCTTAGGATAAAGTCCATAATAACTCCTTCCCATGGTTTATCAGGAACTGGTAAAGGTGTGTATAAGCCTTTATGAAAGTAACTCTTACATTTTTGACATTTGGAACATCTACTTATCATAGTTTGTATATTTTTAACCATTCGTGGCCAATAGAAATTTTTTTGCAACAATTCCATAGTCTTATGTATACCAAAATGTCCCGCAATGCTAACTTCATGTATTTCTTTAATTAGTAAGTCTCAAATACTATATCTAGGAATACAAATTTTATTTAGTCTAAAAAAATCCATTTTGTATGACATAATTACCATGGTATCCACTTTATTTACATGCACTAAATATATCCTTAAAATCTTCATCTTTAGGATACAATTCTTTTAATATTTCAAAACCTAAGATTTTCACATCCATCATAACAAGTAATGTAGATCTACGAGAAAGAGCATCGGCTACTACATTATCTTTTCCATCTAAATGTTTGACAGAGAACACAAAGAATTGTAAGAAACTCACCCACTTTGCATGTCTCAAATTAACTTTCTTTTGACTATGTAAGTATTTTAAACTTTCATGATCTAAATGTAACACAAAGCGTTTTCGTCTTAGATAATGACTTCATGTCTCTAGACTCCATATAATGGCAAAGAATTCATTGTCATAAGTTGAATAGTTAAGTTTGGCTCCATTCAACTTTTCAGAGAAGAATGCTATAGGTTTATTTTCTTGTGAGTGTACACCTCTTATTCCAACTCCACTAGCATCACAAGTTATTTCAAAAAGAAGGTTAAAGTTAGGTAGAGATAATATAGGGGAATTACAAAGTTTATTTTTGAGGGTACCAAAGGCTTGATTAGTTTCTTGTCCCCTACAAAATTCACCTTTTTTCATGAGTTATGTAATAGGTGCAGCTATAGTATTAAAATCCTTAATGAACCTTCTATAAAAACTAGCTAACCCATGAAAACTTCTCACATTATAAACATTTTTAGGGATAGGCCATTCTTGTATAGCTCTAATCTTATTAGGATCTACTTTAATACCCTCACCACTAATAATATAGCCTAGGAAAACTACACTTGGAAGCATGAAATCACATTTCTCAAGTTTTCCATAAAGTTTAGCTTCCCTTAGCTTATCAAACAATTTCCTCAAAGCACTAGGTGATCATGACCATTTTTTCTATATACAAGAATATCATCCAAATATAAAACAATGAAATCACCAAGGAAAGGTTGGAGAACGTCATTCATAAGTCTCATAAATGAGCTAGGTACACTACATAACCCAAAAGGCATAAGCATCCACTCATAGAGACCATATTTAGTTTTAAAAGTAGTTTTCCACTCATCTACATCTCTAATCCTCAAATGATGATAACTAATTCTTAAATCAATTTTTAAAAATAATTGTGCACCAAAAAGTTCATCTAGCATATCATCTAACCTAGGCATAGGAAAATGATATTTGATAGTAATGTTATTCATTTCCCTTGAATCTATACACATATACCAAGTACCATGTTTTTTTTGGCACTAGTAAAGTAGGAACACTAAAAGGACTCATACTTTCTCTCACAAATCCTTTATCCATAAGCTCTTAGATTTGTTTTTGTAACTCCTTATCTTCCTATGGGTTACATCTATAAGCAGGTTTATTTGGAAGAGGTATTCACGGAATAAGATCAATAGCATGTTCTATACCTCTTTTAGGTGGTAATCCAGGAGGTAAATTATTAGGAAATACATCATGATATTCATCAAGTAGCTTAGTTAGATTAGGATTTTCAATTTTTTGCTCCCCAAGTTTAGAATCTTTAGCAACTAATTCATAGCAAATTTATTATTCTTCTATGCATTTTTCCATAGCCTTTTCATATAAAAATAATCTCTTTTTGTCATTACTCAAAGGCATACGATCACATAAAGAAGGTGTCAATCTATACAATCATTTTCCTTTTTTCACCACATATTCATTAGTTACTCCATCATGAGTTGCTTTTCTATCATATTACCATGGTATTCCTAAAAGTAATCCACAAGCATCCATAGGAAAAACATAACATATAACTTCATCATGGTAGTCTCTAATGCAAAATATGATTAGGGTTCTTTTGTTTACTTTAGCTCCTTTGTCTTTGTTTAGCCATTGTAAAGAATAAGGTTTAGGATGATTATTAGTCTCTAAGCAAAGTTTCTTAACCATTGCTTCACTAGCAACATTTATACATGAACCACTATTAATAATGAGTCTACAAACCATGTCACCTATCTTACACTTAGTCTTAAAAAAATTTCACTTTGAGTAGGTGTCACATTAGGTTGGATTTGTAAAACTCTTTGAATCACAAAACATGGGTCTCCTTCTTCTTTACCCATGGTTAAGATTTCATTAGGAGATTCAATTTTTAGTCTCTCATCATCACTACATGGTTCCATGTTTTCTATTTCATTCAAGGTTAAGGCTCTTTGGTTAGGACATTCTCTAGCAAAGTCCATATCCTTTACATTTGAAGCATTTTTTATTAGACATTTCAACTACCTTATTTTTACCTTTATCATCTTGATTATTATTTTTATCATATGAAGATGTTGATTTAGGTGTAAAGGTATTCAAATAGGGTTTAGTTGAAGTTGAAACATTAGACTTAACATAGGCTTTGGTTGATTTAGTTTGTCTTTCAAATTATAAATCCAACTTAATCAAGTTATCAAGAGAATCATAGGAATACGTATCAACTTTATCTCTTATCAAGTTATTCAAGCCACCTAAGTACCTAGCACATTTTTGTTCTTTTCTTTCTTGGACATCACAGATAAGTGCTAGTTTTTCAAATTCTCTAGTGTATTCTTCTATACTAAATAATCCTTGCTTTAGAGTTGTCATTTTCTTAGTTGGTTTTTAAATTTTTCCCAAGATTTAATTTTTGATTTCTCTTGTCTTTATCTTATATTTTTTAATTTGTCATACCAAATCCTAGCAAATCTTTTGAAATTAAGAGTAGCAAGCTTACATTTTCTCTCATCATCATACTCCTTAAATTCAAATATAGCTTCAATTTCAAGCAACCACTCAAAAAATAATTCCACATTCAATTCACCATAAAATTTAGGAAGGTCATGTTTGATACCTTAATCCTCATTGTACGCATGTCTTACTTGGAATGGATGTAGTCTTCTATGATTGCTTGAGCCAAAAGAACTCATCTCTTCTTATCCATCTCTAGTTTGATGCAATTTTTTGTATCCACATCCTCATTTTTCTTAGAAAGCATGCCTCATATTCCCTTCCACAATATCTTGTGTGGTTTCCATTTGATTTGGCCATGGATGAAACTTCTCTTGATCGGCTAGCTTGGCTTCCACACTTTGTAATTGTTATTGAAGCGTTGCTTGATTATGGATTTGGGCATCCTTATGTGTGGTTAGACTCTTAATAGACTCTACCAATGTAAGAACCTCTTCACTTGCCATAGTGAAGGTAAAATACAATACTTATCTTCCACAACAATTCATCACTAATGATAGCCTTGGAAGTGTTGTTTGCATCCGAATACTATAGGCTAGATCTTTCTAATATTCAATAAAATCTCAATGGTTTCTTTGGTGCCTTGGTCATGCAAAAATTGTAAAGATAAAATGGCCGAACTATGCTAAAAATGAGAACTTCCTTTGTGACACACAATAGGTCACATAAAGTGATAAAAAGAGGTCACAAACGTAGTATCTTCAAATTATCCTAATATTCAACCAAGATTTACATTAAAGATTCAAGAAGAGTATGAAGGTTCAAGAATTTGATGAAGAAACACCTTTCGATGGGTTCTTGATGAAAAGAACTCACGCATGCAATAACCCCACTACATGATGGCTGGTTGATCGACAAAAATCAAAGTATTCAAAGCTTTGATACCAAAAACTTCATGTGGATCAAGGTGGAGAGGAAAAAAAGGATCTAATAATACCTTGTTTATGTCGATCATAGGTTGAAGTTGAAGAAAAGAGGGTTCTTTTAATGCATATTAAACTCCGCTATGTGCAGGATTGAAGATTAGAATACTTTAAATGTTGCAAATCATTTAAAGTATCTAGTTTGAAGGAAAGACACCTGGTTTTCCTTATTGAAAGAGACTCCAAAAGAGAGGATAAATGCAAGATTATCTGGATAATTTGTGTTCAAAAAAATTATGTATTACATTCCTTACATGCGTGTACAAGTTAGGTCTTATATAAGGGAGGGAGAGCAGCTAAAAGGCCCTAAACTAGCCGAGTTTCCCTTCTTAATCCAAGCCATTTAAGTCACTTGAATTAAGACCATATAATACCTAAACTTACTCATAATATCATCATCTAAATGATATTAATGATTAACATTATAAAGCCACACAATCAACTATGGTACATACATGAAATTACAACAAAACCCTAGCTTACATAAAATACACTTTAGGGTTTACAACAAGTTTAATATAACTAATGATAACATCACTATATCTTGTTGTAGTGTCATCCCATGTATGTCATAGCCTTGCATGCTTTGAATGCTTGTACTCATTAAGTCTCTTTTGGTGTGTTAAAGTCTTCTCCTTACAAATATGTAATATACCTGTAAGAATATATTGAATCATTTTCATTACCAAGCATAGACATATTATCAAGAATATTTAAAATGATTGGCTCCATTATTAAGAAATTTAATTCTTCCTTACCTTGAGAATTAGTAGAAACATAAGAACCATTAAATGCTCCTATATCAATTTGTCTCACTCTAATACACTTGTACTCTAGTCACTTTTCTTGTGAATAAGTTTGTTTTTGAGCTCTCGATTCTTCCTAAGAACATTTGTTTTTTTTACTAAAATAAAAAGTATTGCTATCTCTTTTAATTTCTAAACTATATCTGACTTTTGATAGCTCTTCAATTTGTTCTTCTTGATTCCGGAATGCTCTTGTGTGCCTTCATCTCTTTGTATTCTCTTCTTTCACACGCTTTTTCTCTTATTAATATTTGGGCTTGACCTATTCATTTTGTATATTGTCTAGTAACACACCTCTTCAAAAATTTCTTAAGTCTTCTCATACAATTTTGTCTTAATTTTTCTTTCCTTAACTTCTAGAATTTTATCCTTCTTGGTCTTTACAGTATTCACACATTAATCCTAATTTTACCATTATGATCTTGATAAATCTTGATTCCTTCTTTATTTTGTAGATTTTAAATCTTTTCTTGGAAATATCTTAGCAAGAGATTATTTTATTAACTTCTTCCTTCATTTATTGCTTTGAAAGATCTTTCCTTATAATTTATTTTTCTATACAATAAATCTTGTAAAATCTTGATTGATTCTTACATATATTTTTTTTAATTTGCTAAGTCTATGTCAGCTCATTACTTCTTGATTGAATTGTTCTAGTAATTGTTCCTAGGTTAGGTCAAGGGTTTATTCCTAGGTTAGATTTAGGGTATCATAGTGTACTTTTAAACATTCTTTCTTTGAGTCGCACAATCAGCCATTCTAGAAAGTCGCAAGATTGTTTCTTATACTTCAACTTTCTTAAATTCATCTCAATTCTACTTTATCTTTTTATATCTCTTAAATACCATTATTCTCTTGTTGAGATTATTTAAGACATATTCTCAACAATTTCTTTACGTCTAGTGCTACAACCATGTTCTTATTAATTTTGCATAAACAACATACAAATATATAGTTTAACACATACAATCATAATCACTTGTTTGGAATCATCAAAAGTCTAAGGGATCCAAAATAATGCCCCATTTTGATAATGATGAACAAATCAAGTCATTTCCCACATAATTCGAGTAAAGAAATGTATCACAAGAAATCGGTTAAGAGAACACAATACATATTCAATCATATATGCAATTTAATCACTAAACACCAATTTTAATTTTAAAATTACTTATGTCTAAGCTAATATATGCTAACTAATTTCATCTATCTATTATTTTCCTAGGATTATTTTTCAATAAATTTTTAGGAAAACTAAGTTAGATTTAGGCATGTCCAAGCATCCTAACATTTTATTCTTTTCCCCTATTTAGAATCATCAAAAAGATAATCATGGAGATACTGAACTTTGTTTCATTATCCATGTCTTAACAAAGACATTCCTATACCATCGTTGGCAAGAAAAGATTCAATACTAAACACAAAATATCTAATTTTGTCAAAACGTAATAACATCCATAACATCTTGGTAACAATCCACACAAGCATTAGCAAAGACAGTTTTATAAGATTGTTTTGAGATAAAATGGGATAGGTTAGGCTTAGGTAGATGGGGAGAAAGATGATACATCATCTTCTAGCCATTTAAGCATAGCAGTGGCAGGGGTATGATCTACTTCATCGATGTTTTCTTCTCTAAGTTTGTTGTCACCTTTAGTAGAGTTGTTTTTTGAGGGATCTGGGCAAGGGTCAGCTACTAGAACAGCTGATGCACTATCGTATGTACACAAATTTAATAAATAAAACCTAATTCCCAAATACGTAGTATATGGCAAGAAGGAGTTGAACCCACAAGGAATGACATTTTAATCACTAATTTTGCTATTGATGTTATAACCCCGTTTATACAATTTTGTTGGTTCCTATACTAAATTCGATTGTACTAAATATTAATCACTAATTGACAATTAGGGAAGGGATGAATTGGTGATGGAATTAAAATTTCATACATTAAAATAAGAAGAATGATTCTAAACAATTTAATGTTGACTTAGGAAACTCAAGATAATAAATTCCCGTACTTCCTTTTAACCTTAATAAACTGAATATGCTCTCAATTTATTTTTATACCCATTTAATAATCTAGGTTAAGAACACTAGATTCAATTAATGGTAGCATTATGAACGGGAAGCAGCCAACTACAATCATAATCACAAAATCTCGGATCATGCAATTGCACGAATTAATGGATAAGATTAATAATTAATCTTTTTGCTACTATAGACAAATGTAATTAACAAATATGGGTTAATTCCATTGTCTTAGCAAAGATCAAGTTCTAAACCAAATAGATGATCAATCTAATTAGTTCAAGAATCTTAATATATGATATAGAATCATTCAATTCGATCCATTAATTCAATTAAACCTCATCTAGAATCAAACATTTAAAGTAGGAAATGATAATTAGGTTGTAATTCCATCCTCAATTCATCCTACCCTGTTCTAATTACTCTAATTTCTGCATATTCACAGTTCATACAATTACACAAAAATCTTGAAAATTAATAACAACAACACATTCACGAATTCTATTATTGCAACAATTATATGATAAAATTACAGAAAAGCAACTTAGATTCAACAAAAATGAAGATACTGAAATTTACAAAGGAATAGAGGAAACTTATCAATTGAAGTGCATAATGTCAAATCATCAATAGAATTCAAGAAGATCAAAAGTTGGAATTGTGCATTAAATGTATGTTCTAAAGGAATAAAGGAAGAAAAATACATTCCAAATGTTTTTCGATCACCTTCGTTCTGTCCCGAACTCTCTTCTCAGATAAAATTTATCAGAAACAAGTCGCGCGGACAGTTACACGTTTTTAAATGAAAACACGGTCCGTGTTTTAGAAACACAGGACCCCCGTGTTTTCCTCCAACTGCTCTGCTGACAAGGATTTAAAGATTGATACCCGGGATAAATAACACGGTCCGTGTTTATGAAACACGGGACCCCCGTGTTTTTTATCTTTCCACTCAATTCCTTTGAAAGTTTCAGCTTAGCTTCTCTTGATGTATTTGTTCCCTTTCCAACTTTGCTCTCCTTGATTCAACATTTCTTGATGTGTTCTCTACTTGATTTCTTCTTTTCATTGATTTCTCCTTCAATTTCTTCAATTCTTTTCTTTCCTGTAAAATTTATTCAAAGGAGGAAAACTCGACGAAAAGATTAAATCTAATAGAATTAATGAGGGATAAATGATATTTTTAGACATGAAAATAATCAATAAATCTTATTTATCAAATACCCCCATGCTTGAATTATTGCTTGTCCTCGAGCAATATCATAACATGCACATGAATACATCAAGAAACGCAAGAGAAACAGTTCACAGAACACAAGATTTATTAGATTGGAATTATTCATGCACGAAGTTCACTTGGACTGGACTGAAAAATACCTGTAAATCATGAAATATCAATGATAAAAATATTTTTGGATCACATCTTAAATCACCTTAAAAACAGTCTTATCAAATGCTCAAACGGTTAAGGAATGAAAGTTATAATAATTAGTATCTCATCATGCAATTTAGATTAAGACTAATGAAAATCAAATTGGTAAATTCTTACTTTCGGGATGTGGAAATGCTCACTCTTTAGTGTAGGGTATGATGTATTTACTCTCAAATTCTCTCCAAATGATAATGATCGCCCATATGTTTGCCATTATTCTCAATTCGCCACCGCTAAAAAGAACTAAATTATATAAGAATCAAAAGATCTTACATTTGGTTGTAATGGGGCTAGGGTTCTAAGGTGGGATAGAATTTTTGGTATTGTAGCTAGACTCTACCAACTAGAGAAGCAATTTCTTTATTTCAATTAAATCACAATTCCTCCTCTTCTCTTTTACTTCACTTCCCCCTTTTTCTTTTTTCTTTTTTTTATTTTATTTTTATTTTTCAAACCCTTCCATTCAACCAAATAATATAAAAAGACATGAAAGTTTATTCTCCTCTTCTTCTTCTTCTTCTTTATATATATATATATATATATATATATATATCCACACCCCCATGCTTAAATTTCACCTTAAAAATAAAAAAAATTCTCCTTAAAAATAATTTTGCTCCACTAGTCGTAGAGTAAGGAAGGAAAATACATATGGAGATTAGTTGTTAATAAAGGTTATATCAATAGAACATGTCTTTAGGCTCAAAAGGTTTATGCAATGGATAACAATTTTCAAGGTGGGCTATTTGGTCTTGTAGCTAACAAAGAAATAAGAGTGTCTTTATCATTTTCAAATATCCTAAAGTTCTATGCAGTCTTGAAGAGAAGTAATGGCAAATTCTAGTTTCACATATCATTGGAGAACACACACGAAAGAGAAATATATTTTGGATAAGCAATGTATCCAAAGGTTAGGCTCAAGCGCTCACAATGTTATCTCCACCAATTTTGAATTTCATTTCATCCTATTCCTAGTCAATGCATGATTTGATGTCTAATCATTCTAACTTTATTTCCTTCACTGTTATCACATCTTCAATTTCTATCTTTAAGGTTTCAAAAGATGTTGATCAAAACATACAATAAGTATAAGATTATCCTTTTTGAAAATAATTCAGTCCCATACTTTGTTTTACTTCGTATATGGATTACTCAAATCTAACACTTCCTTTTTTTTATCAGAAAGGAATAACTAATAGTAAAGTATATAGGAATAAATTAACTAACTACCACTTAGCATACATATATAACATTTACTAACTATTTCTACTTAAGAATAATCACAAGCTTACGAATACTAATGCACCCCCCCTTACTTATTGTGTTCATTGTCCCTAATGAACAAATGCAAGAGAAAGATGAAGAATAGGTTTCAAGAGGGAGGTGGAGGTGGGTCTCGACTCCCGAGATGGAAATCATAGAGATTCTTCATCATCTCCATCATCTGATTTTGGTTATGGCGAATGGAATCCAATTGGGAATACACTTGATTTTGAAATTGGAGATGTCATTCGGGGACAAAATTCGAGGTGGAAGAAGAGCTGGCTTGGGATCGGGGTGGTGGTGGTGGTGGATGTGGATGGGCACCATGAGGCGGAATAGGATGTTCGATGGCTAACGGGGCAGGGTTATCATCATCCTCACTAGGTTGCCAGTTCAATGGGTTTAAAGGGTCAGTTTTGGTTGGCTTAGGAAGAGGAAAGAAAACACGTCCCTGATAAGAAAGGTACCACGCATTACTCCTACGCTCAATAAGATGCGTAAGGCGACAATGTTTGATATCAATACGGGTGCTCATGGCCTCAATGGGCATATCTTCAGGAAGGGGAATGTCCAAACTCACACAGATGGTGGTAATTAAACCACCGATAACAATGTCTCCCTGTTTGGAATTACCGACCCTTTGAAATTGTTTTGCAATAAAATAGGCAGTATCAACAGAGTAGTGTTCAAGCATAGAGTAGAGAAAGAAAAATTCAATTGAACGAACCACCCCGGTACTATCTCCCCTCCCAAAGATGGTAGTAGCCAAAAGCCTTTGAATGTATCGGAAAACTAAGTTAAAAATCCTAGAGGATTTGGCTTCAAAAATGCGGAAGGTATCGGCACTAGGCATATTCGCTATATCACCTATTTTAGCGAAAAAATTGTTGGCATAGAACCACGGTAAAATGAATCTGAACCCCTGTGAAGGCAACATAAAAATGTGGGCAAGTTCATGCACTGCTAATTGCCTATCTTCATTAAAAAGGCGAAAAGAAACATATCCTTGATTATTTTTAGTATCACCAATGTCACCAACTTTAGCACACAGTTCAAAAGTACTCAAAAATTCTAAATTCAAGTGCCTATAGGTATGGTTCGTACAATAGACAAAGTTTTGCAAGCCTATAGTTTCAAGCATGCGCATGACTTGATTATGAATACCTAATGTATGTAAACAGCCATCATCCAGATATCGAGTGCCAGTAATACGTCTTTGAGACAAGTAATCGTACCTTTGTTGTTGTTCGGGTGTGGTAAAAATTATACCTAAATCGTTGGGTCGATTACATCGTTGTCTCGCTTGAGTTGGTGATGATCGGGACCTTGAGGATTCACCTTCAGCACGCTGCTTCTTTTTCGGTGCCATCTACACAAAAAATTACCACTTTGAAGTTAAGAAACTTGAAAGTGCAGCATATACATAATGTTACTCTTGAAGAATATGATTAGGATGCAAGACACAATATTCACTGAATGCATACATATGCCCTATCTATATCATTCACCCAGTATTGTAATGGTGCAAGTTATGGAACAAATTCACCAAATATCCAATCACATTATAGCAGCATATGTAAGTAAAAACAGGGAAGCCGAATTAACATTGTTGCAAGATGGGGAAGAACCACTTACCTTAATTGTGTGAAAATAGGCTATAAGAATTCAGAAATCAGAGGAATGATATTTAAATAGCATATGTCACGAAAACCCTAAGGTTATTTCCAGAAAATGGATGAGATTATGCTTGAATTGAAATTAGGGTTTGACATGAATTATGTCGCATGTTTCTGTAGTGGAACGACACAAAATCGACAGAGAAAAGAAATTTAAGGGTGGAGAAAGAAAATGGAATGTTAATGGAGTAGGAGTTGTTAAGATTTGAAGATTTGAGTGAGAAAAATGGATAATTTTGAAGGAGAAGATACACAGAGGATCGCTGCGAAGGTATAGAGGGAAGAGAACAAAGGGCCGTGTTTTTATCAGATCTGAAAACACGGGGGAGAAAAAGGATACTGGAAAGAAACACGGACCGTATTTCAGAAATACGGCACCCCCGTGTTAATTGATAAGTGTTGTGTTGCTGACTGAGAAGGAAACACGGGCCGTGTTTCTAAATACGGACCCCCCGTGTTAATTTTCAAGCTCTCTGGAATTCTGAAATTTTTCTACAGAGGAAGAAACACGGGCCGTGTTTAGAAATACGGACCCCCGTGTTAATTTTGGAGCTCTCTGGAATTCTGAAATTTTTCTGCAGAGGAAGAAACACGGGCCGTGTTTAGAAATACGGACCCCCCGTGTTAATTTTGGAGCTCTCTGGAATTCTGAAATTTTTCTGCAGAGGAAGAAACACGGGCCGTGTTTAGAAATATGGACCCCCCGTGTTAATTTTGGAGCTCTCTGGAATTTTGAAATTTTCCTACAGAGAGAAAAATACGGGCCGTGTTCACAAATACGCCCCCCCCCCCCCCCCGTGTTTTTTTTCACACATATACATATTATGTACATTCAAATTTTTACCAAATATGTAAAAAGAAAAGTACGAGATACAAAAAACTTATATACAACACTTGGGTGTTTCCCAAGTGACCAAATGCAAGTCATTCAGCCCTCGTAATTGGGAGTGGTAAGATCAACCACTTCCAAATTGTGCACTTGATGTCCTTCGTAGTAAGGTTTGAGGCGGTGTCCATTGACCTTCCACATCTTTCCTGTTTTCTCACTCTTAATTTCAACTGCACAATGAGAAAACACATTAGTCGCAACAAACGGGCCGATCCATCTCGACCTCAATTTTCCTGGAAACAACTTCAATCGAGAATGATATAATAAAACTTTTTGACCAATTTCAAAACTCTTTCTAAGAATGAACTTATCATGAACTGCCTTAGTTCTATCTTTATATCTCAATGCAGTTTCAAAAGCATCATTTCTGATTTCTTCCGATTCTTGTAGTTGGAGTCGCCTATGTCTTCCAACTTCAGTTAACTCCATGTTACACTTCTTTACGGCCCAAAAAGCTTTATGTTCTAACTCAACTGGTAGATGACAAGGCTTACCGTACACTAGACGATATGGAGACATACCAATTGGAGTCTTGAAAGCTGTACGATAAGCCCAGAGAGCATCATTAAGATGTAAGCTCCAATCCTTCCTTGTTGGTTTCACCATTTTTTCCAAGATTGATTTGATTTCCCGGTTGGATACCTCAGCCTGACCATTGGTTTGTGGATGATATGCTGTAGATATTCGATGTGTCACATGGTATTACTTTAATAGAGCTTCTACGGTTCTGTTGCAGAAGTGTGAACCTTTGTTGTTAATGATGGCTCTTGGTACGCCAAACCTTGCAAAAATGTTAGTTCGAAGAAATTCTGCAACAACCTTAGCATCATCAGTACGGGTGGCATTAGCCTCCACCCATTTTGATACATAATCAACAGCAACAAGAATGTATTTGAATCCAAAAGAAGATGGAAAGGGTCCCATAAAATCCATACCCCAAACATCAAAGATTTCGCATGCTATGATAGGAGCTTGTGGCATTTCATTTCTAGGACCTAATCCGCCAGTCTTTTGACAGTTTTCACACGTCTTACAAAATTCATGAGCATCCCTAAACAATGTAGGCTAAAAGAATCCACTCTCTAAAACTTTATAAGCTGTTCGTTTGGGACCAAAGTGTCCCCCACAAGCATAACTGTGACAAAAGTGTAAAATAGACAAAACCTCACTATCAGGAATACATCTTCTAATGATTTGATCGGCACATTTTTTCCACAAGTATGGATCGTCCCATACAAAATATTTTGCCTGACTTTTCATTCTATCTTTCTGTGCTTTTGTAAAGTGTGAGGGAAATACCTTAGCTACTAGAAAATTTACCATGTCAGCATACCATGGTATCTCATTCCCAATGACATGAAGTTGCTCGTCCGGAAATGCTTCATTGATAGGTACTTCAACTTCAACTTCTCTGATTAACCGACTTAGATGATCTACTACTCCGTTTTTCGTCCCTTTCTTATCTTTAATGCGTATATTGAATTCTTGGAGTAGAAGAATCCATCTAATCATTCGTGGTTTTGCCTCTTTCTTTGCTAACAAATATTTCAACGCTGCATGATCAGAATATATAATTATTTCAGTTCCTAACAGATAAGAACGAAATTTATCTAAAGCAAAGACAATAGCAAGAAGCTCCTTTTCGGTAGTTGTATAGTTAAGCTGAGCTTCATTCAATGTGCGTGAGGCATAATATATCACGTGTGGCTCTTTCCCGATTCTTTGACCTAACACCGCACCAACAGCAAAGTTAGATGCATCACACATCAATTAAAATGGGAAATTCCAATCAGGTGGTTGAAGAATGGGTGCACTTATCAATTTTTCCTTTAAATAGTCAAATGATTTCTGGCATGCATCATCAAATTGAAATTCCTTTTCTTTTTGAAGAATCTTGCATAATGGTTGGGCTATTTTAGAAAAATCCTTGATAAATAGGCGGTAAAACCCCGCATGCCCTAAAAATGATCGCACATCTTTGACAGTTGATGGGTAAGGTAATGAAGAAATAAGATCAATTTTTGCTTTATCTACTTCAATTCCTTTGGCTGAAATAACATGTCCCAAAACTATTCCTTATTGGACCATAAAATGGCATTTTTCAGAGTTTAGCACAAGATTTGTTTCTAAACATCTTTTCAAAATAAGGGTCAAATTACCTAGGCATTCTTCAAAAGTATCTCCATGAATACTAAAATCATCCATGAATACCTCGATAATTTTCTCTAGATATTCGGAAAATATACTTACCATACACCTTTGAAATGTAGCTGGAGCGTTACACAATTCAAATGGCATACGTCGATATGCAAACGTACCGTAGGGACATGTAAATGTGGTTTTCTCTTGATCTTCCGGAGCTATGGGAACCTGCACATATCCAGAATAACCATCAAGAAAACAATAATAAGCATGACCCGCTAGCCGTTCTAACATTTGATCCATAAATGGTAAAGGAAAATGATCTTTCCTAGTCATGGAGTTCAGCTTCCTATAATCAACACATACTCTCCAACCATTTTGAACTCTAGTAGGAACCATCTCTCCTTTATCATTCTCCACTACTGTTATTCCTGTTTTCTTTGGGACAACCTGAAGCGGACTTACCCAACTACTATCAGAAATTGGGTATATAACTCCTACACTCAGCAATTTTAAAACCTCTTTCTTCACAACTTCCATCATTATCGGATTCAACCTACGTTGTACTTGTCTACTTGGCTTCACATCTTCTTCCATTAAAATCCGATGCATACAAACTGAAGGAATAATACCCTTAATATCAGCAACTGTCCATCCCAAAGCTGATTTGTATTTCTTCAACACATTTACCAGTTTTTCTTCTTGTTGAGATGTTAGTTCACTAGATATGATAACCGGAAGAGTATTCTTATCTCCTAAGAATGCATATTTGAGATGGTCAGGTAAAGGCTTCAACTCCACTTCAAGTGGTTGTTCTATGGAAGGTATAGGTCTATCCACTGTCAATGGCAAATCCACAAATTTTCCAATTCTACTCGGACATGTTCCCAAAGCGGCCACTACCTCTTGATTTCTTCCTCAACGTCATACAATTTGTTCAATTCTTCCAATTTTTCAGTTTCTATGCCTTGTGTCAAAGTTATTTCCAAAGGATCAGATGAAGAAAGTTGGTACACCATTTCAGTTAAATTCTCAATGACATCAATCATAGATACCTCTTCACCATCTGCAGGATATCTCATGGAATCATATATGTTAAACTTAATAACTTCACCGTCAAATTCCATGGTTAACACTCCATCGTGGACATCAATTTTTGTTTTTGAAGTTTTCAGGAATGGTCTCCCTAACAATATAAGAGAGGGGTTAACTAAACCATTATCTTGCATATCTAACACATAAAAATCTGCAGGAAAAACCAACTCATTTACCTGAACTAAGACATCTTCAATAACCCCTTCAGGATATGTGTTAGATCTATCAGCCAATTGGATAACAACACGAGTTTTCTTTAAATGACCTAGACTTAGGGTGTTAAAGATAGATAAAGGCATGATATTTATTGAAGCACCTAAGTCAAGCATGCATATTTCATACCTCGTGTTTCCAATTTTGCAAGGTATAGTGAAAATACCTGGATCTTTGCACTTTGGTGGAAGCTTTCTTTGCAATATTGCTGATACATTTTCTCCCACACTTACCTTCTCATTCTCATTAAGTTTCCTTTTGTTAGTACACAAATTCTTAAGGAATTTTGCATACCTGGGTACTTGTTTGATCGCATCAATGAGAGGAAGGTTAACTTCTACCTTCTTGAATATGTCAAATATCTCCTTGTCATGATTTACCTTCTTGTTTTTGGCCAACCTGCTAGGAAAAGGAGCAGGAATTTTTATAGGAGAATGTGACTTACTCTTCATCGTTTGTAGTGAATCTTCACTTATTTCTTCTTCAGCCATTGTTTCATCTGGCTCTTTCCTTGTGTCATCTTCTTCACTCACTTTTCTTGGATCTGACAATTTTTTTCCACTGCGAGTTGTGATAGCACTAGCATTTTCCTTAGGATTTCTTTCAGTCTGGCTAGGAAATTTTGAAGAGCCTTGTGCTTGCATTTTTCCAAGGGACTCTGCTAGTTCACTCACTTGATTTTCCAAATTCTTAATACCATTTCTGGTCTCTTGTTGGAATTGTAATGTATTGGTAGCCAAAGATTTTACCAAGTCTTCCAAAGGCATACCTCCCGATTGTTGTGGAACTTGTGGTGGAGGCATCGGTTGAAATGGTGGTCTTTGCTGATTTGGTGGAATTTGGAAAAACCCGGGAGGTGGATTTGCTCCTTGCTGATTTTGATACATCTGTGGTCAGAAATATGAGCTACCACTTTGTTGAGTGTTTCCATACCTTAGATTCGGGTGATCCTTCCATCCAGGATTATATGTTGGAGCAAATGGATCATTCCTTTTTGGTAATGGTTGTCCTCCAATGGCGTTTACTTGTTGTTCTTCCTACAAAGTCGGACACATGTCAGTTGGATGAGCAGTAAAAGAACAAATTCCACATACCTTGGCAGGAATCTTTTCTCCTACTACGCTTTCCACAAGAGTTGTCAAATTCGATACTTGCGTTTTTAATTCAACAATATTGGTTTCTTTCACCTGTTGAGACATAGAAGTATTACCCCTATTACAATATTGAGAGTTAGATTCCATATTAGCAATTAACCTTTTAGCTTCGATGGGTGTTTTATCAACTAAAGCACCACCACTAGCAGCATCTATCGTATTGTGATCCATAGGAGATAAACCTTCGTAAAAATATTGTATTAATAATTGTTCACTAATTTGATGATTAGGAAAACTACCACACAATTTCTTGAAACGTTCCCAATATTCATGTAAAGATTCTCCTCCATCTTGCCTAATACCACATATTTCCTTTCTTATATTAGTTGCTCTTGATGAAGGAAAATATTTTTCAAGGAAAACCTTTTGCATATCAATCCAAGTATTTACTGAGCCCGCTGGTAGATCATATAACCATTCCTTAGCAGCATCAGCTAAAGCAAAAGGAAAAGCTTTGAGTTTAAGTTGTTCTACACTTACTCCATTCGGTTTCATACCAGAACAAGCTATATGGAATTCCTTAAGAAATTTATTTGGGTCGGTGAAACAGCCTGAACCCATGGAATTGTTGTCTCTAAAACCTGTAAAAATAGGTAAGGCTCGTATTAATCTAGGTTTGATTTCACAAGTATCATTATCAGCAGGATAATTAATGCATAAAAATTTAAGGTTGAAGACAGGAGCAGCTAGCTCCTTGAGAGTTCGATCCGCCATCGGTGGATTAATGTAGCAAGGTGTACTACACAAATCCTCTATACTGTCTTCTCCCAAATTTGTGGAACTTTTTTCAAAAGGTGATGGAATCTGACTAGCTTGTTCCAATTTCCGTCTCGTCCTAGCTGCAATTAAAGAAGATGAGTTTGGATCTATGGCTAGAATAATTTGTCCTTGATGCTCGATTGCAAATGATCTCAATTGTGAATGCTTGAAGATTTCACACAATGAAAGATTAGATGAGTTCACGTGAAGAATTTATCAAAAACTAAAATAAGAAACCAAAACAAAAACAAAACTAGAGATTATAATTGCCAATTCCCCGGCAACGGCGCCAAAAATTTGATGCACTGTCGTATGTACACAAATTTAATAAATAAATCCTAATTCCCAAATACGTAGTATATGGAAAGAAGGAGTCGAACCCACAAGGAATGACATTTTAATCACTAATTTTGCTATTGATGTTATAACCCCGTTTATACAATTTCGTTGGTTCCTATACTAAATTCGATTGTACTAAATATTAATCACTAATTGACAATTAGGGAAGGGATGAATTGGTGATGGAATTAAAATGTCATACATTCAAATAAGAAGAATGATTCTAAATAATTTAATGTTGACTTAGGAAACTCAAGATAATAAATTCCCGTACTTCCTTTTAACCTTAATAAACTGAATATGCTCTCAATTTATTTTTATACCCATTTAATAATCTAGGTTAAGAACACTAGATTCAATTAATGGTAGCATTATGAACGGGAATCAGCCAACCACAATCATAATCACAAAAGCTCGGATCATGCAATTGCACGAATTAATGGATAAGATTAATAATTAATCTTTTTGCTACTATAGACAAATTTAATTAACAAATACGGGTTAATTCCATTGTCTTAGCAAAGATCAAGTTCTAAACCAAATAGGTGATCAATCTAATTAGTTCAAGAATCTTAATCTATGATATAGAATCATTCAATTCGATCCATTAATTCAATTAAACCTCATCCAGAATCAAACATTTAAAGTATGAAATGATAATTAGGTTGTAATTCCATCCTCAATTCATCCTACCCTGTTCTAATTACTCAAATTTCTGCATATTCACAATTCATACAATTACACAAAAATCTTGAAAATTAATAACAACAACGCATTCACGAATTCTATTATTGCAACAATTAGATGATAAAATTAAAGAAAAGCTACTTAGATTCAACAAAAATGAAGATACTGAAATTTACAAAGGAATAGAGAGTGCAGAATGTCAAATCATCAATAGAATTCAAGAAGATCAAAAGTTGGAATTGTGCATTACATATATGTTCTAAAGGAATAAAGGAAGAAAAATACATTCCAAATGTTTTTTGATCACCTTCGTTCTGTCCCGAACTCTCTTTTCAGATAAAATTTATCAGAAACAAGTCGCGCGGACAGTTACACGTTTTTAAATGAAAACACGGTCTGTGTTTTAGAAACACGGGACCCCCGTGTTTTCCTCCAACTTCTCTGCTGACAAGGATTTAAAGATCGATACCCGGGATAAATAACACGGTCCGTGTTTATGAAACACGGGACCCCCGTGTTTTTTATCTTTCCACTCAATTCCTTTGAAAGTTTCAGCTTAGCTTCTCTTGATGTATTTGTTCCCTTTCCAACTTTGCTCTCCTTGATTCAACATTTCTTGATGTGTTCTCTACTTGATTTCTTCTTTTCATTGATTTCTCCTTCAATTTCTTCAATTCTTTTCTTTCCTGTAAAATTTATTCAAAGGAGGAAAACTCGACGAAAAGATTAAATCTAATAGAATTAATAAGGGATAAATGATATTTTTAGACATGAAAATAATCAATAAATCTCATCTATCAACAACTCTATGAAAATTTTTTAGCATGGTAAAAAAAAGTTTTCAACCATATTCCTAAAGTTTTATATCTCCCTATCTTGTGACTTATAGCATTTCTTTAACCTTTTCTAAATGTTGGTAATAGTATCATTAACAAGTTCAAGACAATTTCTAATAACGTCAATGTTTCAGAGAGACCTACTCCTGAGCTTGATCTAAAACTTGATTTTAGTGTGACGCCTTCTCTGTTAACACATAAACCTTTCTTTCTCATCATTATGCTTGAAATGGCAATCATCCTACTCTCTCTAGACTTGTTCATGTCGACACTAAGTGTTTAAATATTCTTTCCAGTGACCCTCCATAAGGAATACCATAATTAGAGGTGTCTAACATATTTTCCAAGTGTTAACTAATGATTAAAGACTATGGTCATCTTCACCTTCTCTTTTATGAAACTCATCAAAGTTGAGTCATGAGCCTCGCTAATTTTCTCATGTATCCCCTCATAATCAAAGTTTTCAACATAATATGTGTTGAATTTGTGTCTCAAATCTTGCGATTATGGAAGTCTTTAATGTGAAGTTGAAGTATTTGAATATTCTACTACCAAATTAATTAACAATATTTACTACCATTAATGTAGAATTCAAAACCAATGAAGATGGAAGACTTAAATATGAAGCTAAAGTAACTGAAGACTCTACTACTAAATTAATTGGTAGTATTGACTGCCATCAATGGAGAGTTAAAGTTTTTTAATCTCCATCAATTAGCATTTTTTTAGGATTTTCTTTTGAAGACTATTTATATCTAGTTTTTGGCCCTCTCGACACCATGACTCACAATAGTCGTCATAGTTCCACACACATTTTATTCACTATTTCCTTTGAGAGTTAGAATAATTGAAAGTGATAGATATATATAATCCTCCATTCAAGTGAGGATATCTTATATTCTTTCTCTACATAGTAAAATTATCCTTGCTCATCATTATAAGTGGACATAGCCCATATTGGGTGAACCATATAAAATTGTGTGTTCTTTTATTTTCGCATTATTTCTATTTATGGTTTAATTGAATTAATCCTGCACTTCTCTCCTTGAATCAATCGTGAATTCACTTTCGTACATCACCTCTATTTTCCCCCGTTACAAGTGGTATCAGAGCTTTAGGTTCATGATGTCTACCAAATTTGAGATCGAGAATTTTGATGGCAAGATCAATTTCAGTATCTAGAGGGTCTAGATGAAAGTAGTGTTGATCCAGAATGGATTGACGAAGGCTCTAGATGTTAAATCTAAGAATCCCACAACTATGACGGATGAGCAATGGGACAAATTAGATGAGAAGGTGCTATCAACAATCCAATTATCTCTATATAAGGAGGTTCTTCATGAGGTTTTTCATGAGACTACTAAATATGCCTTATGGCTCAGGCTTGAATCGCTTTATATGGCAAAGAGTATAGCAAACAAGCTTCATCTCAAAGAACGTTTATATACTCTGCGTATGGTTGAAGGTACTCCTATTCAATTCCATCTAGATGAATTTAATTCAATTATTATTGATCTTAAAAATCAAGATGTGAAAATTGATGATAAGGATGAAGTTATTTTATTGGTCATCGCTTTACCATCTACCTTTAAACGCTTCAAGAAAATTATATTATATGGTAATTCTGATACGCTTACCTTTGAGGATGTTAAATCTAATTTGATCTCAAAAGAGAAATTTGATCTTGAAGCTCGTTCCGGTGATAAAGCTGAAGGCTTATCTATTAGAGGTAGATCTAATGACCATGGTAGTAAAAATAAGAAAAAATCACGATCTAAATCTAGAGGATGTAATTCCAATGTGACTTGTAGATATTGCAAGAAACTTGAGCATGAGATTTCTAACTGCTATAAATTGAAAAATAAGAAAGATAAGGAGGAAAAAGGAAAACCATTGAAAAGTTCTAGTAATGCTGAAGCGGATACAATTGTTGAAAATGATTCTAAGGGTGATGTAGTGTTAGCTATATTTGATGATAAAAGGAGTCGGTCTGAATGGATTCTAGATTTTGGTTGTACCTATCACATTTGTCCCAATTGGGATTGGTTCACCACTTATGAGCAGATTGATCGTGGTGTTGTCTTGATGGGCAGTGATATCCAGTGCAAGGTTATTGGCATAGGTAGTGTGAAAATCAAGGCACATGATGAATGTATTAGGACATTGACCAATGTTAGGCATATTCCTAATTTAAGTGTAATTTGATCTCTTTGGGCACCCTTAAGTCTCTTGGTTGTAGGTATTCAGATGAAGGTGGAGTTCTAAAGCTCTCCAAAGGTTCTCTTGTCCTAATGAAGGGCAATAGACATAGCATTCTCTATATCTTGCAAGGTTCTACAGTTACAGGTTCAGTTACTATATCCACATCTATGTCTGATTTATGAGGACCATCTAAAGTTCCTTCCCTTGGAGGTAGGGGATATATGATGACTATAATTGACAAATTCTCCCGGAAGGTTTGGGTTTATTTTCTACACCACAAGAATGAAGCCTTTCCTACTTTCAAGAAGTGGAAATCTCTTGTTAAAAACCAAACAGGGAAGAAGATGAAGAAGCTCAGGACAGATAATGGGTTAGAGTTCATTGAGACAGATTTTAATGAGTTCTATTCAGATCATGGTATTGCTAGACACAAGACTTTGGTTAGGAAGCCTCAACAAAATAGAGTTGCAGAATGCATTAATTAAACTCTACTTAAGAGGGCAAGATGAATTCTCTCTAATGTTGGATTGTGGAACAAATATGAGTTTTGGGATGAAGTTGTTTCTACAACGTGTTACATAATCAATATATCTCCACATACATCCATTAATTTTAGGATTCTAGAGGAAGTTTGGTCATGTAATCCTATTGATTACTCTATTCTTAGAGTTCTTGGATGTCGTGCATATATTCATGTTAATCATGGTAAATTAGCTCCTAGAGCCATTAAATGCATTTTCTTAGGCTATGCTTCTGAGTCCAAGAGGTATAGATTTTGGTTTCCTGACTATAAAAAAATTATTCTAAGTAGGGATGTAACTTTTAATCAGAATGCATTACTATCTTTTGGAAAAGAATCTATTATTTCCTTACATGGTACAGGTGATCAGTAGGGTACTAGCAAGAAGGTGGAGTTAGAAGTGATTCCCATTAATTTAGATTATAGTGCTCCCTCTTCCTCATCTACATAGTCCAGCAGTGATGTTGATGGTGTCAACCATGTAGCTCGTACCACTAGTCCCATCCAATAGAAGCAGGAGGATGGTTATTCTATTGCTCGAGATATACCAAGGATAAATATTTAAAGGCCCACTAGATATGTAGATGGAGATGATGAGGGCTTGATTGCTTATGCTCTAGCAGTTGCTAAAGAGATTACCAAAGGTGTTTGACCTTCTTCTTATTCTAAGGTCATATCTATCCCTAATTCTTCTAAGTGGATAGTTTCCATGAATGAAGAAATTAAGAGGTTTCACAAGAATGGAAATTGGGAGTTAGTTGAATTACCTAAGGGTTGAAGAGCATTGAGCTGCAAATGGATCTTTAAGTGAAAAGAAGGCAGACCTGGGGTTAAAGATGCTAGATGGAAGGCATGCCTCATTATTAGAGGTTTTAGTCAAAAGGAAGGTATTGAATTTAATGAGGTATTCTCACCAGTTGTTCGCCATACCTCCATTTGATTTCTCCTTACTTTTGTTGATATATTTGATCTTGAGTTAGAGTATTTAGATGTCAAGACAGTTTCCTCCATGAAGAGTTGGAAGAGGAAATTTATATGCATCAATCTAAAGGTTTTGTTACTCATGATAAGGAGAATTGTGTCTATCAGTTGAAGAGGTCCTTCTACAGTTTAAAGAAAGCTCTAAGATAGTGGTATAGAAGGTTTGACTCTTTGATTATTGGGCAAGGCTACACAAAAAGCAAGTTTGATAGTGTTTATTTTAAAGAGTTTGAAGGTGGATCCTTTGTTTATCTATTGCTTTATGTTCATGATATGTTTATTGCTTTCAAAAATAAGTCATTAATTAGTAGGTTGAAATAACAACTTAACAAGGAGTCTGAGATGAAAGATTTTGGTGTAGTTAGGAAGATTCTCAGCATGGAAATTATCAAAGATCGAAAGGCTAGGAAGTTATTTCTGTCACAAAAGAACTATATTATGAAGGTGTTAGACAAGTTCAATATGGATAATTGTAAACCCGTGTCTACACCTCTATCTTCTCACTTTAGACTATCATCAAAGCTTTGTCCAGAGTTTGAGGAAGAGAAGGAGCTAATGTCTAGAAGTCCCTATTATAGTGCAATTGGTAGTTTGATGTATGTTATGGTCTGCACTAGATCTAATCTAGCTTATGCTGTGAGTCTGGTGAGCCAGTTTATGCACAACCCCCGTAAGGGTCATTGGAACAGAATCAAGTGGATTTTTCATTAGTTGAAGGGTTCCTCTAATATTGGTTTGGTGTTCGATAGGAGTAGAACACAAACCACTGATATTGTTGGTTTCGTTGATTCTGATTATGCTACTGACTTGGATAAACACAGGTCTATTTCTGGTTATATCTTCACATGATGTTCCAGTGCTATTAGTTGGAAAGCATCGCTGCAATCTATTGTTGCCCTGTCTACTACAGAAGCAGAATATGTTACAACTACTGAAGGTATGAAGGAGGCTATTTGGTTGTGAGGTCTCATTCTCGAGCTTGGTGTTACACAAGGTACTACTACTATGTTTTTAGATAGTCAAAGTGGTATTTGTCTGACCAAGAACAATGCTTATCATTTGAAGACCAAGCACATTAATGTTAGGTTCCATCTTATTAGAGACATTATTGTTGTGGGAGATGTTGTGGTGAAGAAATTTCATACATCAGATAATCCTATAGACATGTTTACAAAGCCATTAACTACCACTAAGTTTGAGCATTGCTTAGGCTTAGTTGTTTCTTGCAGCATATGATAACCTTTCGAGGTTTATGACGACGATGAGTATTGTGGATTTGAGCCAAGGTGGAGATTGTTGAGTTTGTGCCTCAAATATTGTGGTTATAGAAGTCTTTAATGTGAAGTCGAAGTAATCGAAGATTCTACTACCAAATTAATTAATAGTATTTATTGCCATCAATGTAGAGTTTAAAACCTATAGTTATGGAAGACTTAAATATGAAGCTAAAGTAACTGAAGACTCTACAACTAAATTAATTGGTAGTATTAACTGCCATCAATGGAGAGTTAAAGTTTTTTACTATCCCTCGATTAGTAGTTTTTATAGGGTTTTATTTTTAAGATTATTTATATATAGTTTCTAGGCCTCTCTCATACCATGACTCACAATAGCTGTCATAGTTCCACACACATTTAATTCACTATTTCCTTTGAGATTTAGAATAATTAAGAGTGATAGATCTCTACAGTCCTCCATTCAAGTGAGGATCTCTTGTATTCTTTCTCTATATAGTAAAATTATCCTTTCTCATCATCGTCCGTAGACGTAACCCACATTTGGTGAACCATGTAAAATTATGTGTTCTTTTATTTTTCACATTTTTTCTATTTATGGTTTAAATTGAATTGATCATGCACTTCTCTCCTTGAATCAATCATGAATTCACTTCCCTACATCACTTCTTTTTTCCCCTTACTATATGAAAAAAATTGAACTTAAGATCTAGGATGGTGGTTGGCTACACACCATCTATAACATAATTCCCTTTTGTCATCCTCTCTAATATATTGCTAGGTGTGACCCTTTTATTCACTGGCCAATCACCTTTCCCATGGCTATCAAAACCTTTACTAAGGATCCTTAAAATCTATCCTAACATTATAGTATTGAAATCGATTTATACTCCTCTAACCTTAGTGCTAAGCCTTATAATATTTCTATCATTTGAAATAGATAGGTTAGCATAGTATTCAAAAGAAAAGACATCATGAACTATGACCTCATTCGTCAACATATCATCCTTGGTACTTGACCATTTCTTTCAAGAAATCTAATATAACCAAATAAGGGGATATAACTTATCAATTAAGAGAATTATATTCTCTTTTAGTTAACTAAATTTTGTAGTAATGGCGTATTCCACCTTATTTGCCTTCTTTGATTTAGGGGATGAAGTATCCTCATCTTTTATTTTCTTTGTGGTTCCCTTTTTCTTCTTCTTCTATTTAGGCTTTTCCTCAATCTATTTTTCCTTTTCAAGAAAATATTATCTCATACCTAGCCTTCTTAGCAATCAAGTTGTTGTTTTCTTCTCCTTTTTCTTATTTTTATTCTTCTCTCTAGTAGATGGTAGAACACCAATTCTAGTAAGATTGGCAAACCCTTTAACATTTTCAATGATATTGTCATTAGTAGCAATTATCATCTTTTTTCCTTCCCCCATGAGTTCCATCATCCCATTTCTCCATATCAGTTTATTTATTTTTGGACTTATAACCCTCGTCCACAATCACTTCCTTTATTGGATCCTAGATGGAAACCTAAATCGGGTCCTAAATTAAGTCTTAGATTTGTTCCATCTCTAGAGTGTTTTCAGCCATTATCATAGTTTCTTTTAGCCACATAATTAATCGGTTCCCTTATTTTGTTTCCTTTATTCTTCTTTGTTCCTCCTTTATTTGATTTCTCCTCAACACTAGGAACCTTAATTTCCTAGTTGAATTTCACTAACAACTAAGTCCTCATCTTTCCACTCATCATTTAGTTCAATAAAGTGTGTGCCCACACTTTCTTGTTGAATTTCAATAGTAACAACACCCTCATCTCTCTTGTCTAGCTTATTAGATCTCTTTTTAAAAACATACTTTGTTAATCCCATTTCAATTTAAATATCTTAAGGATTAGCTAATGTTGAATTAGCTTTGGAAGTAAATGTTTAAAGTGGTAGTAAGTTGGCTTGAGTATGATGATGGTAGTGTTGTCAGCATGAGTGGATTTTGTAGCCTTGTCGAGGTTTAATTTGGTTGTTTTGTTTCCTATTATTCTTTTAGTGTCATAATAGGGTTCAAGATTTAGGGAGAGAACAGAATGGAGAGAGTTGGGGAAGATTTGATTCAGATGACTATGATCTTGGTGGAGGTGGAGGTAGTTTTTGAGCATGGGTAGAGGTTGTTGTAAAGAGTTATGGTAGGAAATTTGTATACGTTTCCTTTTGAAAAAGTGGGAAAATTTTGAACATTTTTTAACTACAGCCTTTGTGTAATGGTAACGGTAGTTCTAGATATTAGATTTAAAAAACTATACATATGCTTGTTATATCGTCTTAGATCTAATTATAGATCTATTTCTCTTGATATATTAAGAGTTTCTTATGTTTAATACAAAATCTAAGAAATATAACTACTATAAAACTACATCAAGGAGTTTAATGAGATATCAATACATAGTCATTCTCTCATTCAATTCTCATCTAACTAGTCATTGGAGGTCGAGATTAGTAAACTAAGTTATATTTAGCATGCCAAGATCTAGAATAATCTTCTCAAACATATCTTTAATCAAGGACTTTATGAAGATATCAACTAGTTGATCCTTAGTTTTGCAAAAATTAAGCTTGAAAAACACATTTTACATATTATCTCGAAAAAAGTGGCGTCTTACATCAATGTATTTGGCTATCTAATGTTGTATACGGTTTTTATAAATATTGATAACATTGGTGTTATCATATAAAATAGGAACAATTCACATATAATACCAAAATCCTTAATCTGATTCATAATTCACAACACTTGTACAAAACATGATGTGACATCAACATATTTGGATTCAATATTAGTTAAAGCAACATAATTTAAAGCAACATAATTATGCTTTTTTGAAGCCCATGAAATCAAGTGATGGATTAAGAATTGTGTCATACCTTAAGTACATTTCTTGTCAACAAGGAACCAACATAATTTGCATCCAAGTATTTTATAAGATAAAAACTTACTCCTTTGGGATGCCATAATTATAAATTGTCAGTTCCTTTAAGATACCTCAAAATTCTTTTTATAGCCTTTATGCATAAGTCCTTAAGATTGGCTTGGAATATTGCAAACAAGCACACACTATAAATAATATCATACATGCTAGGTGTAAGATATAACAAAGATCCAACCATGCCTCTATATACCTTTTCCTCAAAACTTTTACCTTTAGTGTCTAGATATGTTTTACAATTGGTAGGCATTAGGGTCTTGTAGAGTTTAGCATCTAACATACCATATTTATTGAGTATCTCTTTGAGGTACTTTTAGTGTTGAATCAAGATACCCTCTTTATTTTATTTTATGTGTAAGCCAAGGAAGAATCCTAGCTCATTCATCATACTCATCTCAAATTCACCCTTCATCAACTCTACGAATTCAACACATAGAACATCATTATTGGCACCAAAGATAATATCATCAACATAAAATTATACCACCAATGTCTTCTATTTGGTCTTTAATAATAGTGTTTTATCAATTTTTCTCTGAATACATCCATTATCCATGAGAAAGTTTGACAATCTTTCATACCAAGCCTTTGGGGCTCCTTTCAATCCATCAAGTGCTTTGTCCAACTTATATACATGATGGGAATTTTCACTACTCTTAAAACCAATAATCTACTTGACATAAACATCTTCCTTTAAGTATCCAGTCAAGATGGTTGTCTTAACATCCATTTGATGAAGCTTGATGTCCATGTGAGTTGAGAAGGCAACCAATATTATTATTTCTTCCAATCTTGCAACTCAAGAAAAAGTATCATCATAGTTTATTCCTTTTTCTTAATTATATCTTTTGAAAACTAGTCTCCCTTTGTTGCAAGTAATTATTCCTCTAATTGATCCCTTAGTATGTCAAGGAAAAAGTGTCAAACCTTGTTTCTTTTGAAATGATTGAGATCATCCTAAATAGTAATGATCTTATAATCTTGAGGTTCAATAGATGATACATAAGCATGATGCGCATAGAAGTTTTGAGTGAGAGATCTTCAAGATTGAACTCCATTATTTATGATAAAATATATTAGATGGAAACTATAATATTTCCGAATTCTTAAATTTTGTGGTATATTAGTGAAGTTTTCATCAATTTTTCCATTGACATAGTGTATTCTAGGAAATCTATCTCTAGCTTTTGTTCGGTTAGTAATTCTTTAACTAAGTTGATGGGAGCAAATTAAGTGACATGCCGATGTCGGTTTAAGAACTTGGTTATTAAGTTGTTTTCTTCCTTTTGGAGTCATCCGAAGATCATTTTTTAGAACTTTTTACATCACCAAGTTAATTATTTATACTCATCTGAAAGTCCTCATCTTCATCTATTTGCATGCTCCTCACATTTTTGTTGGTTTCATCAAATTTAACATGTACACTATCCTACATAATCATAGTTCTCTTATTATATACCTTGTATATCTTACAATGACAGAAGTAACCAACAAAGATGGTGTAACACACCCATCTTTCTTAACTTTAGATTTTCTTTTTGAAAGTGTAATGCAGAAGTAAAAAACCAAAACAAGAGATGTTACCTCCACATCTATCATGAGGAGAGGTGTACACATTCAATTAACCCATGACACATGTAAGGTTGGGTATGAAAACATTAAACAATAAGAATAATGTTGCAAGGTAAAACTCTTTACATTATAAAATCTTAACATAAGGTTACAAAGTCAAATCAAACTGACTAGAACCAAAACTAGAAACTCCCAACATGAGACAAAGGAAAACCTATTCTCTAATTCCAATTCAAGATCCAACAATATTCAGATCACCTGTGTCACAATCACAAAATAATTATCTATTCAATGCAAAAAGTGTTGAGCAAGCACACCTAACTCTAAGAAAATAGCATGCTCATATAGTCTCACAACATACAAAGGTGTAAAATCATTCATTAATATCAATTCACATGCAATAACATCAATTCATGCATAAATGCAAGATAGCACATGTTCTAACATTAATACCACCAATGATCTCAATAGTCAAATAACCACCATGGATAGTGCACATTAGTCAACTACCAAAACAAATAAATAATAAGGGTAATGTAAATAATACAACTACCAAACTAGCTATAATAACAAGAGTAGTGCATATAATGCAACTAACAAACAACCCACAATAAAAAAGAGGAGTGTACATAATATAACTACCAACCCACAACACAACAACAAGGGTAGTGCACATAATTCCCATATCAAAACATTAAAAATTTTAGTACGCATCAGTAACTACTGATATCTCCACAAAATGGGTAATGCACATAAATGTAACTACCAAAACAATAATACACATATATTTCCCTTCTTTATTACTTAATAGGGATCTAAAACTTATAACGTAATGGTATTAAGATATCTCATTCATACTGGTGTAACCTAGAGATGCTAAAATACACCAGTCATAAAGCCACATAATACTAGTACACTCCCAACAATATAACCTAATGATACACATAATGTGCCATTGTAACACCATAAACTTGGGAGTGTTACCGCCACACTGAAAAATTTATTACTGAAAAATTTCGTTTAAGACAAAGGTTTTAGCGGAGGCAAATGAATTAAAACCATAAACTTGGGAGTGTTACTGCCACACTTGGCACCAGACCGGTTCACTCCTACCGACCCGATGCTAAGTGCTAAGGTTAAACTAGGAAATCGTAAATAAGAATCATCAAAACATAAATGCATCGTCATCATAAAGCGTCCACGAAAACAAGGTATCAACCATCGTCAGAATGTTGTTAAGATTACACCTTAAAAGTTCCGCTTCCAAATTACGAACATCATATAAATACGAAAACTAAGATAGATGAAAGCGAGGATCGTAAAAGACTCTGGCCAACTAGCTCTGGGCCCCAACCAGGATGGGCTCAACACTCGGCCCTACCCGATGCCTCGTAGGTATCGTAGGCATCGAACACAAGGTCTCCTACCTGCACAAGGTCAGATGGGCCCTCTGCTCGTGGGAATGAGCAGCACCCATGAAACGGATGATCAGTACGCTATGTACTGAGTAAGGTAACAGACGAGCTAAGGCCAGCACATACACCACAAGATACATGATCAACACATTAATAACATACAATAACATGCAAAAGGAAGGCTGATTTCTTACTTGGTGCTTTATCATTTACTACTCATTATGATAATAAGTCCTTTTTACACATTCTTCATTAATCCATGTAAGTGCGGGAGCCCCACTATTATAGTCGGTGGACCAGAAATCAACACTCAGGGCAGAACACCTTTGACCACTATTATAGCCGGTGGACCGGAATCAACACCCAGGGCAGAACGCCTCTGGCCACTATTCTAACTGGTGGACCGGACTGGCCCCGACTCATATGGTGTTTCACTGTAAGCATTTAGTATTTTCCCATGGATTACTTATTCGTTTGGCTCTGTCGAGCCCGAATCCCCCACTATTATAGTTGGTGGACTGAAATAAACACTCAGGGTAGAACGCCTCTGACCACTATTGTAGCCGGTGGACCGAAAATAAACACCCAAGGCAGAACGCCTTTGGCCACTATTCTAACCGGTGGACCGGACTGGGTCTGGCTCAACAGTCTTTTGCTTTACGTAATTAATGTCTTATCTGTGTCTTATTGAATCACATCAGACCCTTGACATGCATGCGGTTGATACTCTACTTTTTCCCCTCCAGAGGGACCGTCCCATATTTTGAGACTCGTACCTCTTCTCACCCGACCTCCATCCCCCGTAGACTTAGGCATAGTGGCATATAGTAAGGCACAATCTCCAAGAATGTAGGCCATCCCAACACATATGATATTGACTCCTCATATCCTCATCCCTCTAGGGTTCCTCCTCGGAGACCCTAATCAGACCTATGTGGCCCAACTCCTTCTTACTTACCCAAACGTTACTTTGTTCTCTACCTCGCACCTCATTTTTATTAGGAAATTCCCCAATGTATTGCTTTATCTCCCAAGTTCACGTGTGACCGACAAAACCCTAGTTGACCACACCAACCCTAGTTGGCCGCGCCAAACCCTAGCACTTTACTTCCTCAATAAGTAACCTCCCTCTTTCACCCCAAAACCTCTTCTCTCCTTTAGAAACCCATACTCATCCTTTATATAAGTGAGTTCTCACTCTCAACCCCATACTCCATCCTTCCTTGATTATTTTTACCCTTGTACCCTTCAAATTTCCCGATTTCTCCCAAACCCTAATTGGGTCCCTCAGACACCCTTACATCGACCCACATAAAATTTTGCACCCAAGTCTCCAATGGACCCATAACTTTGACATTATCTTATTTACTTCCTAAATCAACTTTCCTCACGTAAGATGCATCCCCATGCAGAATTTAAATACCCCCACCGGACTCCCCAACACCCACTTACTCGCAAAACCCTAATTAGGTCTCTTATGCACCAACTCACGTACTATTTTGCATACCAAGTCTCCAATCGCTCTAAGGCTCTCCAAAACTCTTACTTACAACCCAAATCAACTTTTACCGATATCATCTAGGGCGGCCAAGCCCTTGTTCAACTCTTGAACACTGCACAGGTATATGGGGTATCCCTTTTGGATCAAGGCGTGCAGAGTTACTGCTGTCACTACTTTGGTGGTGGGTTCCGGCTGGGTCTGTCTGTAGGAAACCCTAGCTCCTTTCGGGCCTTGTAGGATCACGCGCTCCTGAGCACAGTCAATGATGGCCTTGTACCTCCCCAACACATCCATCCCTAGAATTATATCAAACTCCTTCAAGTCCATCCCAATCAGATCCACTAGGAAGTCTACCCCGCCTATGACTAAGGCCACATCAGAGAACATACAACTGCATTCCACTCTATCCCCGGAGGGCAACATCACAGACAATTCAACTCTAGAAGTAGGCAATAGTTCTGCCTTAGCGGCAAATGCAGATGAAATGAATGACATGGTGGCACCCGAATCAAACAACACATGTACCGGTAGCGAGCAGGATGTGAACGTACCCGTGATGACATCGATCTGGCGATCAGCCTCGGCCTGGCTTATCACATTCAGGCGTCCGCTTGACTGACCTCCCTACTGAGGGTGGGTCCCGGATCCCTGAGGCCTCCCTTTACCTTCCCTAGCTACTGGGCCGACGGGGGCTCGCTGGTAGTATTGAGGGGCTGAAGTCTGGAGGTGCTGCTGATAGGCCTGCCGCTGTGGAATCAAACCTCCTCCTTGTGGGGCCTGTCGAGGCTGTTATAGCTGCGCTCGCGGGGGTCCTCGGCACTCAAACGCCTTGTGGCCCCTCTTGCCATAGTTATGATATGTGATGATGTTCCCTCTGCAATCTTGGCAGGAATGGCGGCATCCACAACGGCCGCATGGAAATCCTCCTGAGAGTCCTTGGCCCCTACTCTGGTCCCTTGGCGGGGGTCCTCTCGGTCCTCCTAACCCCATCTGTGTCCTAATCCCGGAACACTGGCTCTCGGGTTTCCTCTTCCCGAGGATGCTGGCCTACTCCTGAACAAGGGTAGCGGTGAGGCAGGCGCGCTCATAGAGGGTCGCAAGGTCGGTGAACGGGACAACTCCCATCATCCTCCAGATACTGAAACTCAGTCCCTACTCAAACTGAAAAACCACTATGGCCTCATTAGCTGCAATCCCCGGGGCGAAGCGTAGCAGCTCGATGAAGCGAGCATAGTACTGGCGTACGGTCATGGATCCCTGAGAGAGTTGCATAAGCTCCCGCATCTTATCCCTCTTGAGTCTCTCCGAGTAAAACCTGGCGCGGAGAGCAGTCTTAAACGCCTCCCAATCCTCCGGGGGACCATCCCGGGCTCGGTACTCCACCCACCAGGCGTCTGCCACGCCTCTCAGAAAGTAGGCGGCTATGCTAAGCTGTCAAGCTGCCGAACAACCCACCGCCTCGAACGTGTGGTCCATGTCCTTGATCCATCCTTCGAGGACCACGGGGTCCTCCTCTCTGGAGCAAGTGGGTGGGTGGTGTCCGGTGACTCTCCTGAGCCAATCCTCTCCCGCACCCTCTGGTTGGTGGTTGCGCTGGATGAACTCCATGAATGCCCCGATGGCATCCTCCAAGCGTGCTGCTCGACCGTTCCCCGTCATCGATAGCTACAAGGGAAGGAGGTAGGGTTAGAAACGTGACCACTGGTCTCGCGATAATAGGGTATAAGACTACCCCATTAGAGACAGAGTACTAAGAATTTAATTTCTTTATAACTAAGGTCACGACCGGGAGATAATTTAAGATATCAGGGCTATACTATCTCACTTGGGAATACTACTAACCTACCCTTCGATTCCTCACTGTAGCCAGACCCGGAAGTTTAAAACAATGGGGTTTTTGGTCGGAGCAGGGAAACATTTTGAGATTGGGTGAAAACATTGAAATTTGGTTTGTTTTGAAAAAAAAAAAGCATGTCCGAAAGGATCAACTGCTCTGATACCAACTTGTAACACCCCCAAAATTTACTGCTGAAAAATTTTGTTTAAGACAAAGGTTTTAGCGGAGGCAAATGAATTAAAACCATAAACTTGCGAGTGTTACCGCCACACTTGACACCGGACCGGTTCACTCCTACCGACCCGATGCTAAGTGCTAAGGCTAAATTAGAAAATCGTAAATAAGAATCATCAAAACATAAATGCATCGTCATCATAAAGCGTCCACGAAAACAAGGTATCAACCATCGTCAGAATGTCGTTAAGATTACAACTTAAAAGTTTCGCTTCCAAAATACGAACATAATATAAATACGAAAACTAAGATAGATGAAAGCGAGGATCGTAAAAGACTCCGGCCAACTCGCTCTCGGCCCCAACCAGGATGGGCTCAACACTCGGCCCCACCTGATGCCTCGTAGGTATCGTAGGCATCGAACACAAGGTCTCCTACCTGTACAAGGTCAGCTGGGCCCTCTGCTCGTGGGAATGAGCAGCATCCATGAAACGGATGATCAGTATGCTACGTACTGAGTAAGGTAACAGATGAGCTAAGGCCAACACATACACCACAAGATACATGATCAACACATCAACAATAGACAATAACATGCAAGAGGAAGGCTGATTTCTTACTTGGTGATTTATGCTTTATTACTCATTATGATAATAAGTCCTTTTTACACATTCTTCATTAATCCATGTAAACACTCAAGGCAGAACGCCTCTGACCACTATTGTAGCCGGTGGACCGAAAATAAACACCCAGGGTAGAACGCCTCTAGCCACTATTCTAACCGGTGGACCGGACTGGGTCTCGCTCAACAGTCTTTCGCTTTACGTAATAAATGTCTTATCCGTGTCTTATTGAATTACATCACACCCTTGACATGCATGCGGTTGATACTCTACTTCTTTCCCCTCCAAAGAGACCGTTCCATATTTTGAGACTCATACCTCTTCTCACCCGACATCCATCCCCCGTAGACTTAGGCATAGTGGCATATAGTAAGGAACAATCTCCAAGAATATAGGCCATCCCAACACATATGATATTGAATCCTCATGTCCTCATCCCTCTAGGGTTCCTCCTCGGAGACCCTAATCGGACCTATGTGGCCCAACTCCTTCTTACTTACCCAAACGTTACTTTGTTCTCTACCTCGCACCTCGTTTTTATTAGGAAATTCCCCAATGGACCCATAACTTTGACATTATCTTATTTACTTCCTAAATCAACTTTCCTCACGTAAGATGCATCCCCATGCAGAATTTAAATACTCCCTACGGACTCCCCAACACCCACTTACTCGCAAAACCCTAATTAGGTCTCTTATGCACCAACTCACATACTATTTTGCATACCAAGTCTCCAATCGCTCTAAGGCTCTCCAAAACTCTTACTTAAAACCCAAATCAACTTTTCCCACGTAAGGATCACGCTCATGCAAGATCCAGTACCCCCATGCAAACTTCCCAAACGTTCACTTTCCCGTTGTTCTTTTATTATCATTTCATGCTACCCAAAACCCTAGCATGCATGTCCTAGAGGGCCATATCACGTCACATCATCAAACATCAAACATGGAACATGCCATGCTCGTATAAAATAAGGCACACACATCATACCTCATTATCCATGCTGCGCTACACAAAACAGGTTATTCATAACACATGCATAATACACATTAACATGGCATACTCATCATCCATCAACACATCAAATCACACATAGCATAAGGCCATAGCTTCGTCCTTAACTAGGTAGACATCGGGCTTGGAGCACGCTCCTCAAGCTCCTTAGGGCTCGGATCGGGGTCACCTATGAAAAGAGGAAAAAGCTAAGTATTAGTTTCCCTTATAAATACTATCAACCCTTATTCTAGTTTAGGATTAGGGTTCTTATCCTTAATAGGGGTGTTATACAAAACTAGGGTTTTTACTCTAAAATTATTGTGCTAAGTATTACTAATCGATATATCTTTATTTTTTTATACTTATCGTTACACTTATATTATTAGACTCGTTAGTTCCATTCTTGTTATACTAGTGTTCGCTAGTCATAGTAAAAGAGTGATAATAATAATAATAATAAATAATAATAATAATAATAATAATAATAATAATAATAATAATAATGATGATGATGATGATGATAATAATAATAGTGACACTTATGTTTCAAGTAATAGAACCCTAGCGTTTTTAAGATTAAGTCTAATAATGGTGTTAGCGTTAAAATACTAATACAATGGTTTTAGTATCAACAAGTTCAAACACTCCTAGAGGTAGTAACGATAAAAGTCATATTTTGAATAAATAGTATAAGGGCTCCCATATTTTGTCACCCTAATAGAAATAGAATAATGGTAATAGTAATAATAGTAATGGCAATAATGGTAAAGGCGTTAGGTATAGTAAAACAATATTAAAATAAGTACAATACCCACATAAGGTTGGATTAAGTAGTAATAACACTAATAGTGGTAATAACCATAATAATAGTAATAATAATAATAATAATACCAACACTAATGGTTAAGTATGATGAAAGCTAGGGTTTTGGAGGGATGATGGCCTTGTAAGAAAATAACACATTTATGATAGAGAAATTAATAATGATAATAATAATAGTAATAACAATAATAGTAATAATAATAAAAACAATAATAATAATAATAATAATAATAATAATAATAATAATAGTAGAAATGTTAATAATAAAGGTAATGACATTAACTCTAAGTCAAGTATAATAGGGGTTAGGGTTGGAAGGGGTGATAGCATGATGACATTAAGGATAATAAAGGATAATAATAAAATGTTATTAATTAATTAATAATAATAATAATAATAAGTATAAAAATACTAATATTAGTTAAAATTTCTATGGGTGGCATAAAGAAAGGTTTTAGGGTTCAAGTGATTGGAAGACCACCTGAGGACGGTGGTGGTCCAGCGGCGGCGTGCGGTGGCGGCGGCGGCGAGAGGGGTAAAGAGAGGGTAAAGATGGAGGTGGAGGTTGGTGGAAGAGGAGGTAGGGAGCAAGGGGGTATGGGCAGGTAGGGGGATCTGCTGGTTGTATTAGGGGGTGGCAGGGTGGCTGGTTGCGGCGGAGGGGGCGGTAGAAGGTGGCGCAAGGCGGCGACGGTTTTTTTTGGGCAGGGGCCTTCGCACGATTGTGGTGGCTCGTGTGGGGCAGGAAAGGCAGCGGCGGTTGGTTGGCTGCGTGGGAGGTGGCACAAAGAGGATTTTGGTGGGTAGCAGTGATCTCAGCGGTGGCTGGCGGCGGCGGAAACGGCGTATGTTCTGGCGGCGGCGAGGCAGGATTTCAGCAAGGTCCAGAGGGAGGGACTTGCTGTGGGCGTTCGGGAGGGGGTATTTATAGGCCATGGGGGAGGAAAACAATGAAGGGAAGGAAGGTGGCACGCGGGGCAGGCGCGGTAGGTGGCCGGTCGGCGGTGATAGTGTCACGTGCTCTGCGATTTGCAGGGTACGTATGGCCATTTTCTGAAAAAGGAAGGGGCAGCAGAACGCGTGAGGGAGTGCTAGGTCGAATTGGGGAAGAAAGGGACGGAAATGGCAGGGGGAGGACGGTCGGACGGCAAGCGGGAGGCGGCAGGTGGTAGGCGGCAGGTTGCAGGCCTGCGTGGGAGGGGGGAGGAAGACGACCCCTGGACCGGCGGTCCAGGAGGAAAAGAAAACAGGGGGAAACCGACCAGTTTGGAAACGGTTATAAGGTTTGTATGTCAAACGCGGCATATTGGGGGTTATGGGAGGAAAACGCAGTGTCACGTCGAAGGCTAACAGCGATCAATATGGCACTTAACACGGCGCGGTGTTTCGACATCTTCAGGGATTAAACGCGGCGTTGTAGTAGCAGGTCGGCTAGCGGACGTCGTTGGGCCGTGGGGGAGGAGAAGGAAGGAAGGGATTGGGCCGGGCGAGGCCTAATTCCGGCGGAAGAAGGAAAAGAAGAAAAAAAAAGGAAGGGAAAGAAAAAGGAAAAAGGGGGGAAAGAGATTTCTTTAGGGTTTTGAATTTTGCACAATTTATTTATGATGTTTTTGGGTTGTTATTCATCTATATATATATATAATTATTTTCTTGAATATTTAAAAATTATTTAAATAGTAATTTAATTCTCTTTTTAGATTAACTTTGGCTATTTTGGGAAATTTTCCTCCGCTTTCATTTTAATTAGTAAAATGTCCAAAATTCTCTAAATAATTTATTTATTACTTTCTCTTTATTTTTCTCAATTAATTTCCTCTTTATTTAATAAAGTAATTTATTTTCTAAATTTTCCTTAATAAATTATTATTTGGCCATAATTCCTAAATTAGGGTTTTGGGGTATTTCAGCCGTAGTCATATTGGAGCACATAATGCAACACAATACCCATTCACTTACGTGGATAGAACACATAAGGTAGCTACAAAACCAGTAACATAAAATCATTTCATTTTTATTAATTAAGGGGATTAATGACAACTAAGTATACACATGATGTGACACAATCATGTTGGCGCACACAATGAAACACAATACCCTTTCCACCATGTGACCCAGAGACACTACAATCCACCAATCATATTAGTACTCACTAAGTAACATAATACCCTCCTATCCTTGATCACCTAATCCTTAAATATCAATATTCCCTATATGCCTAGAGTTCACCAATAGAGTAAACTGGGACCTTATTGGGATACTAAGTCACACCAATAAAAATAAATTAAATTGATGACTCTTACCTCATCTCTAGGATAGCTAACCATAAATAGTATCTCATTCCCAACTCGGGATCTTCTACTTTAATAATTAGTACTTTATTCAAGAAGAATGCATTATTCACCGAGTGATACAAGGTTCCATGCATAATAGCTCAACAAGTCCTTGCACAAATGTTCAAAAACCACTTTTGTCTTTAAGTAGAAAATTAACAGTATATATATATATATAGCTTAACTAAATCAAAACAAGATCCCATCTAAAATTTATAATAAAAAAATTACCATCACTATTTACGGATGACAAAAAATATTATCTTATAATGAGAAGTTTAAAAACAATGACTAAAAAATATATTTTTAATTACTAAAAATTAATATTCCCTAAGGTTTATTATTCATGCTCAATTACTATTTATGAGGTCAAATTCAATGGTCAAAGGTTGACCATTGACCCCTAATTATACTAAAAATGTCATGTTTGGGTTAAGTACTCATTTTAGCGATAATACTTGTCATAAATATGATTAATCTCAAATTAAACTCTACTTAGAGTAATTAGAGTGTCATTAGCTAAGAACACGTTGAATGTTTCAAGAACATGCCCAAACCATTCAAACTTTCAACCAAAATTAAAAACCCTTAAACATGATTTTTATCTCACATATTATATATTAAAGTTTGTCTACTAATTACAAGGATAATCATAGTAATAACTAATTAATAAAAATCTAAAAAATCATCATAATCCCTCAAGAAAAATCAAGAGCATTCAAACTCTTCTAAATTTATCAAATCTTTAAGCTTAACTTAGATTATCAAATATACTCAAATCAAAGCATGTTTAACATCAAAATTCATCTATAACTCAAGATATACAACATGGTATCATCAACTTAACAATATTCCAAGAGAATAAAAAATCCTCAAATCACAAATTATGGCCAAAAAGCCAACCCACCACCAACCACCAAAAATCATGTTAATCTTGAAACAAAAGTATATAACATATATCAATTCTATTTACTTAGGGTTTTGGAGGTTTGATTTTAATCCCAAGATTTAACAATAAGAAAATGCTTAATATGCAACCTATAACACTCATATAAATATTTGAGAAATCAATCTCATATAAATGAGAAAGGATTAAAAATAAAGAATTCATGAACTTATCATGAAATTATTAGAAGGATTCAAGCCTTTAACTATGGTGGTTAATGGCCGTGAAAACCACAAAATTGAGGGGGAAATAAGAGAGAAAGGTTTAGATGGTGAGGGATAAAGGAAAAGAAAGGAAAATGACTAAGTTTACTAAGTTACAAGTCTTAAGAAATAAGTTAGATTATAAACATATAAAGATCATTTTATTTGGGAAATCAAAACCAATTTAGCAATAACTTGCACCAAGGTGGAGCCACAAGGGGAGGGGAGAAAGGACTGGCTCTATGTGAGCCCTAACACATAGGAAATGGGTGGAGGACAAAGAAGGAAGAAAATTTAGAAAACCCTAGATATTTATGCTCAAATATCTAATAAAGAGAATAAAATAAAGTTTTCTACCACTTTCAAGGGCCAAGAAATCCATGGGACCAAAAATTAGTGGTTATCGTATTTTCTTATAAATAATGAAATGCTCATATGAATTCTCATACAGCTTGGATAAGAATTGAGGGCAAAAATTGCAAGTTGGTAACTTATATGGTCCAAAACTATATGAAGTTTTCAAAAATAATATAAATAATAATGGAATATTTTTAGATCATAATTAGCTCAATAATATTAAAATAAAATTATTCCCAAAGTTTCTTGAAATTTTATAACTATAAAGGAATTAGAGAGGCTCAAAACACTAAAACAAAGCCAATTGGAGCATAAATAATGTCTTTTTGACAACAACTTGATTTAATATTTAAAATAAAAAAACTATGATACTAAAATAAATGTGAGAATATAAAATATTCACACAAAATAATAATTTAAAAATAGTTTAAAGACTAAAAGTGACTTGCAAGTCTTACAAAATATAAATCCATAAGAAATAACCATGAGTTATGAACGAAGCTTTCTTAAAATACAACTAGGGTTTCAAAACTTTAAAAAGATGTAATAAAAGACAAAACTAAGAAAATTCAATCTCCATCAATAAAAATCCTAAATAAGTTAGGATTTCCAAATTATCAGGGTAATATAGATGGCATCATCAATCCTTAAATCAAATCTTCCTTAATTATCCTTGCCATTTTTGTGTACATAACACTTACACCCAAAAACTCTAAAGTGACCAATGGTAGGCTTTATTCCTTTAAGGATCTCTTATAGCATCTTCTTAATCAAGGACCTGATCAGGGATTTGTTCACAATGTAGCAAACTATGTTTATTATGGAGCATTGCGTTTGCTATCTTCTATTGTCATTTTTTTTTTTCTACAACTCCATTTTGTTATTGAGTTTTTGGGAATGGAAAATTGTGATATGTTCACTGATTCCTACAAAAGTTTACGAATTTAGCATTGTCAAATTTGATACCATAATCTAAACAAGTTGCGGTGACTTGATGATTTATTTATTTTCAACATTTTTTACCCATATCAATAATTCACCTTAGAACCAAGGATGATAGTCAGCGTAAATATAAAGTAGTCATCGACTATCACAAAAACATACATGCTTCCACCTTTTTACTATTTAAATAATTTATTATTATCTTCTTTTTTCTTTTTTTTTTGGCAGTAAAATATATTGATTGTTGAGTTAAACGAAGGAACGGAACCGGGGGGTGGGTTCAGGAAAATTTGAGTTTTGAAAACTAACTTTTTTACCAAATTGCAAAAAGTGGCAATGGATAGGCATCCTCCCTGCCTTCCACCGAAAGTTATTCAAAAGGCCACATCTCCGGGAGCCACAAAAAAAAAAAAAAAAAAAAAAAATCCTGCGCCACGAAAAAGAGCCTTTCCCCTTCACCATTACAAATGAAGGGAGAAAAGTCGAGATCTGCCCCAAGTTCAGGTGGAAGCAAACTCCATTACGGCAGAAAATATTACTTGGCCTTCAGAATATATAAGTTCGATGTTTTTTTTTTCCCCGCTTCAGTAGCCTCGGAAACAACGGCATAGTCTGAAGAATACAAACAGCAAGTTCCTCAAGATCCAGAATCTACAAAGAGTGTGCTCGCAAAGTAAATAGTGCACATAATCACCATTTGTGTCTTATGATCTGCATATGCTAAACGAACCCAACTCATAAAACAACCGAAGTCCCTGCTTCCAGCGCAAACAGATCGCTACGTTTGCCCCACCGTATAATCTAGTACCGCCCGACAAGTTGTCCACAAGAAACTAGACTTTAGTGGATCCGTTAAACATCTCTTTAACTCGAGGACCAAAAAGTTGATATGCTCAGGTCCAAAACACAAGACTATTTTTTTCCTGATAAGATGAGAAGCAACATACAAACAAGAGTGATGTTGAAAAGTCATGGCTAACGTCAAGCGGAAACGTGAAGAAACAAACAGTGGTAGTCAGTTCATTGAAAATATTTTTCTCATCTGAAATCCAGTGCTACTATGTCGGCCTTTTAAAAAGGCTATCAAAACCATAGGTTTGGTTCTATTTGCAGAGAGCAAGCACATGTCTCATTTTAATAGACTAATGTCTTGTTAACGTCATGAATGATTTCCAGCTGAGGTTCTGCTGCCATCTTACCTACATCTCTTATCTCAGCAGAAAAATACAAGAAACTTAAATTGAAACGAAATTTCAGATTGAACCTCCAACGCAGCAACACTGCATAATCTTGACCCGCTTCTTTTAAACGAATATTTCTATCACAATTATGCCCCCATGATTGCTCTATTTGTGAAATCCAACGCGATTATACAAGGTTCACATCAAATGTATTTTTCCATTCCAGCATTTTCAACAAAATAAAATAGAACATGATGGGAGAAATAATATTATCATCGTAAAGCTTATTCATCATGTATGGGCAAATATATGCAGGTCGACAAGATTATCAACGATAAAAACGTTGGGCATAAAAATCACAACGAGAGATGGAATGAATGACCGTCACACTATTAGGCTAATTCGTTAAACTTGGGCTAAGCCACTCATGCTTGCCACGGTGGCCTTTTACCATCTGCCGTATAGCGTTCGAGAGGAACTTGAGAATACAGGTCCTTCCATGTCCCAACATTAATTCAGACATAGTCCACAAGTGGTCCCCTAGTTGTAAGTGAACTCTCGACTACAAATATCGAAGGGTAAACAACAAAAACCAGAGGGGGTCCAACAAAAGGAAAGGCCATAAATTGCGGAACAAGAGCACGCCATGCTCCGACCATAGAAAATTGCTTTAAGGAGGCACAAGGCAGCATTGATAGAAAAGTCTCATCATTGTACTCAAGGTTATATATACTCAATTATACATATTAGGTCATCATCCAGGACCAGGACAGCAAAGATCGATGAAAATGCTGTCAAAATCAAACGCAGACCAGGCTTCTTTCTTCAAAACTCTCACTTGAAGAAGAATTACAGAGAGCATGTATCAAAATAACTTACAGAAGTCACGAATTACCAGTCTTGCTCTTGCTAAATGTATTACAGAAAGCACTTCATTCTCTGTGGGGGGAAAAGGGGGGAAAAAAGATTATCCACCATAAGGACTGTAGTATCTTTGTTAAACTACATGGAGATTAGAGACAAGCATTACCCATCTCTCAAGTTCAACTGCTGAAGCAGCAAGGCGTCTTCTCAATGCTGAATTCTCCTCCTCACAGGATTCCATTTTAGCATCTAACAGTAAACGATAATTAATTAATAACCACAGGGCAAAATAGAGCTGCATAAAATATAAAGAGCACAGCTGTTCACAGTTCAAACAATCAAATCGTTGGAAGCTTCCATCATCAAACCACCAAATCCACCCAACCCAAAGATTGTTCACAATAGCACACATGAAAGAAATAGCATAAAGAGAGATATCAAACAGAGGAAGAAAAAAAAAGGATAGGAACATAAGGGAAAGGTTACATATTCTACATCCACCAAAGCTAAAATGATTTAACCCTTCCCGGTTTCCTTTCATAAGTGGGGGGCACAGTGTGGAATGCAGAAACAAGCTAAAAGTCTTTGCAGTAAGAAAAAGCATTCTTCACTCAGAATTACTCCAAACATTATTCAAATGCATTACTGAAAGGAAGCTATCCATCAATTTGCCAATCTAGTCAATGTACAAAATTGAATTACCACTGACTTCATCTTTTCTTGATTTTTGTTTCTGAGAGAAAATAAGCTAACTCAAGTCAAAAAAAAAAAATCTCCATTACTAAAGAGTATGTTACTTTGTTTGTCTTGTGCAGAACAAATGAGGAAAAGACAGAAACCATAAGGGCAAGGAAATATACTGGGATATTTTAGTTTTTGACAAGAATTTGTCTCCAATTGATCTACATGAGTCACTGAATGTTTCCAACGCCATTGAAAGAATGGTTTTCTTCTTGGAAAAATTTCTCAGGACTCAGGGATACCTATGTTAATGGAAAACACATCTACGTGTTCAATGTTCAATGTTTGTCAGTAAGGATGACTTGAATGCTAGAAAATGTTATATAGGAGTACTACAGAAAAAAGATGGTTTCATAATCTTGCGAATGAAACACAGAAATTTGGAGCTGATTGTCACATATATCCACTTTAGGAGCCAACCTTGGTAGGCAACCTTCGTTTTTGAGATATGAAGATATCAATGACAGATCTGAATATTCCAACTTAGGCTGAATAACAAAGATCGTATAATGCAATGATAAGTGTTCTTTTTTATCATTCACAAGAATTTTTCTTCAAATGAGATCTAGTGAACATAATTTCTATATTTCCAGCTGAGAGTAGCAGAAAAAAAAAAAGTTAATTGGTCTATGCATTGGAGTGAGAGTTCTTAATTCATATGCCTTATCAGTGATGATATATAACTTCTAGTTTCTACATTCAAACACGGAATATGTTACGCTACGTCTGTTTCAAGCTTTCAAGAATAGCTAAATGTTCATTTTAATACAAATATTTTCAATAGGCTCATATGATAGTTCTTCTATGATATTTAGGTATAAGTAGTTAAAACATATTCCAAGCTCAAACTAATAAGTAAGAATGTGATATCAATTCCCTTGAAAACTAAAATTTACAAACCGAGCTATAAATTAGGTGGTAGATGGAGGGGAGATTATCAACTAACGATAATGATACTTTCTGACTTGCTTTCATCACATGTTCCCATCGTAAGCGAAGCTATACCCTTTATCATTTGGAGGAAAAATAAAGCTTCAAACACTGAATTTTAAAACAAATTTATAATTTTACAAAGACATCTTAGGAGGATGGTTGATATAGTGGTGTGAAATGCAGAAAGCATGATGGGTACTTCAGTTTATCCATCCAAAAAGAAATATGCAGCATAATCCATGAAATTTGAAGATATCAAATTCATGAAATATATGTGATGCTTTGAGATACCAAGGGGGCATAAAAATTATTGGTATCCTGAAGGTGTCATAAAACAAATTGTGTGCATTTTTCTTTGTTCTTTTTAAAATGAAGAAACAAGCAATAAGACCAAAGACAAAGAAGTTCATATCTATAATTGCAACACCCTGGCCCCACACTAGCTGTAGCTAGTTAGTTGGAATACTTTCGGGATTGACCATTGGTTTATCAATTCACACACATCTTAGAAAGTTTTTCGGGATGGATTTACAAAAAGAAAGATGTATCTTGTTGATACAAGCAGTAATACCAATTTCTTTAAATCTCCACCATCTACCACTTAACATACAACTTCACTCAAAGAGCACGACACCCTCATTGCAACTTGATCACTGATTGTGTCATAATAGTCCATCCCTAGAATCATTCCCGCTAAACAGTTTACTGGTTTATCCAAGTTAGACTTATAGTGGTAATTTCGCTCTAATACCATTGTCATACCCCCAACCCTTTAATTAATGTGGATGACCTAGAATATGTTCAGATTGATGATTGATTGGTCTTACAGATCAACATGAATTCTTTCCAATATAATTTTTCTCGCTCGCGCCTATCCCATAAGGTCAACTGTCCGGACTACTCCAACCCAAACACACTTAATTATAAAATTCTTTAATGATGGATTTCAAAAAAAAAAAAAAAGTGCACCTTATGCATACAGGCTACCACTTAAAGTATTACATACATTATTACATGAATGTAGGGATAAGACTGATAGAAGGAAATTTTTGAATGTAGAGTAAGATAAAGAGGATGAAAGCAAGGAAGTTAAGAGCAAGTTTGTCATTCATCGTTATAATGGTTGGCTCCTTGTATTTGTAAGCTCATGTATATGACAATTCTCTAACTAAAGGGTTTTCTCCTCAGCTTATTTTTAAAAGTTATCAAATAAGATAAGATGAGTATAATTTTAATATTTAATATTATTAATAATTATAATAAATATATATAATTAATGATAATAATTATAATACTAATAGTAATGATGACAACAGTAATAATACTAATAAGAAAAAATATAATTATGATAATAATAATAATAATAATAATAATAATAATAATAACTCGCTAAAAATTTCAATTCAAATCAAATCAACTAAGCTAAAGATCACATGCCCTAACTTGTTTATCATGGATAAGTACAACAACACATACAAGCACACTCATAACACAATACACCAAAATACATGTGGTATTACTTATAGATTCCTTGGCCTACAATTACAAGATAATACAAAATTATTCAATTCTTACCATAATAGTATGAAGAATGAATGGTGATGCGCTCTACGGGCTGAAAGGAGAACAAGAACGAAAAGACATTAGGAAAGAGTGAATGTAACAACATATCATGGTTAATAAAGTCTTCAATAATGGGAGATGTGGTGATCCCTCAGTCACAATAGGGAATCAATCAATTTTGCAAATATTCATTTACAACATTTTACAGGATCACTGCAAAACCATATATTAGAAGACAAAAGGTGTACTAGGGTCGAATACTTGGGGCCCCTCATCCTCTTCTTTTACCCCCGTTTCCACTCTTCCAAAGCCAAACACATCTAAAAGTGGTGGAACCATTCACCTAACAATGATAACCACGCAATTACATAGGTAGGGATAAAGGGTCAGAAGCAGATAGTTGACATCATAATGAAATATATGCAGATTACATAAATTAGTAAATTCTTACCTAATATCAGTTTATTGCAAAGCACAAAGCATGATTTCAGAATAACTGACTCATATCAGCATCATGGCATAAAAAGGTAACAAAATTTATCAGACTTCACAATAACCAGCGCATTTGGAAAACTTTTGTGCAATCATAAAGCTTAATGCAAGGAGCAACTAAAATGTACAGAAACAAAATAAAGTAGTAATATAAGGCAAAAATATCAACATACTGCAATGCCACACAATTTCACACAAACCATAAAATACACGAAGTGCAGCCATCAAGTTAGTCCTACCTTGGCTCTCTTCTAACATAACAAATCTAAGTAGCAGGGCAAAATAGTACCATTACGAAAATTCCTTCGCGTCGGGTAGTTACTTCCTCAATCTTGCTCAATGTTTCATCTCCCTTTGTGACCTTGCCAAATACTGCATACTGAAGGCATTTTCTTTTACTTCTCATTATACAAGTTAAATGATAAGCACATCTAATAATTTCAATGGCAGGGACAAGCTAATTACCTGTCCATCAAGGTGAGGGGCGTTTCCAAGGAGTATAGAAAATGAGGATGAAGCACTGTCTGGCTCAGAATATCTGCAGGTAACTTACAATGCAGTAACAACACTAAACAAAGAGGGCTTCTGAGCTTCAACTAGTCAACGTGGCAAGAGCAACAGACATGAGAAAACACACGTATTTGAATTTCAATTTGTTCATTGAAATGAGTTTAGAGATTTACAATAAAAAAATTTTAAGATTTTGTACACATGTTAAAATTTAGGAAAGATGACATTTACTTTTACTAGTATAACCTTAAATTTATACTCATTTAATTCTTCATGGATGAGGTAGAAGAAACAGAAAAGAGAGCGGAAGGAGAGAAATGGAGATGTAACTTTTAATTTTTACACTTTCCATAAAATGTATTATATTTTGAAACAAAAGTGGAAAAATTATACTCCTTGTATTATGAAATTGCAAGAAAGGATGTATATTATTAGGTTTCATACCGTATTTAATAACCATTTGTCATCTAGAAGGTCAGTATGAAAAATTAAAAAGGCTAGCAAATGGGAACCAGATGACAAGATTAGAAAAGGAAAACAAGAGTCAAGGAAGGTCATTATACATATAATATCCTAGAAAGTGAAAGCTGCCTTCAAGGAAAAGCCCACAACCGCATACCTGCCCATTGACAGGATACCACGAACATGTTTGACATCACTGAATTCACCAACAACAGTTTTTTCAGCCTCCGACCTTTGTTCAGCATTCATAGGAGCCACTCTCCCTCCTACAACGTCAGCAACCTGGGCCACAAAGCCCTTGTCAACCTGCATTCAAAGAGAATCATCACTATTTGCAGAAAGTTAAGAGTTGATCCGGTACTTAAACAAACAGAATATGCTGAGTACCCGAAAGAAGTGATTAGTATTATAGCATCCAAGACGAACAAGTTTGAAAATGTGATCAACGGTTTTGGGAGCAACAGTAGGGTAGAAGCCAAATTCAATATCCCCATAATTCGTCTGCACATCAATGAAACTGAGAACTCATAAAGAAGAAGCAGATCACAAGAAAATAAAACACTTGCATTGATATAAGATACACAAACAGCAAATATAAGTTAGCATAGTTGATGGAAAGTTAGGAATGGTACACCATAGAAGACTGCAAAATCTGAAAATCCTAGCCTCAATCTTCGGACCATGTAATCAGAACTACCTAAAGCTGGGTCTATCAGCCCATATCTATATATCAAAAAATAACAACCTAGGGATTCAGATGTCACCTCTAATTACTACACACATTCAGAATAAATAAATAAATAAATAAATATTACTACTCTGCCATAGAATACACAAAAATATGAAGCAGACATCACCATCATTTTTCTCAATCTATCCCTGGAAACTACCCACCCGCTATCACACACGCTTATCAAGCCCCAAGGAAAGTTTCTGAATCTCCCTATGTAGTGACTGATATAGCCATAAAAACAAGAAGATACAAACATAACCCAACAACCTGCCAAAGCAAAGAAATATATAGTGTTGTATTAAATGATTGCTGCTAACTAGTGAACATCAATTGTCATCCCGTTAAACAAGTGATTATTATACCCGATAGGCATACTATGAGATGATTAAGGCTCAATTTTATAGTGTCCCCAGAACCAGGAAATGAGAACTGGACTTATTAACAGATTCTTAGGAATCAAAGTAGCATATTATTAGAATTATCTTTTCCTAATATGCGCAGCCCCTAATTTTCTTCTATTATCATATATAGTCAAAGATTCCTCCCTATTATCTTATATAGTTATGGTAATTTTCTTATATAATCTGCCTACATTACGCCAAAGATAAATCAATGAAAGACACTGCTTCATTCTCCTAAATTTATTACGGCACCGGAGCCTTTCTCTTTCTCTTTAGTCAAAACTCCATTGCAACGTGTTTTAAACCCTCCACAAAGGTCAAGGCTTATTGCTGTCTGCCTTGTCTAATGGCAGTCTATACCTCTTCATCCTATCACTACCTTTATCTCATCATGACAACTGATGAGACTAAAAATTCATCATCACTATCTTCCCCTGTTACAAATCCCATGCCCCCATATTATCTACATTCGGCGTTAACTCCCAAATAGATACAACGTCTTTTAGATCTGATTGATCCATCACACCATATGATCGGCGATTTATCTCTACTTCAGGATGTTCATAATATTATCTCTACTCCTGTGGAACTTCCAAATGGGATCTGAACCTCTGCTACAAAAGAAGGCATTGTTTTGTCATCTTGTAATCTTATTTACTGTGTGTATTTTATTTTATTTTTTTGGTAGTGTAATGTTAATATTTTTACTATCAAATAGGCACAAAAAAAAAAAAAAAAAAAAAAAAAAAAAACTCGTAGTTCACATATACAAAATAAATTAAGCTAACAAATTGAAATAAGTAACCAATTTAGAGTAGGACTTGCAAGATGATAAAGTCTCAACTTTTGATGCTACATCCCTCTCAGTATCCTTTATGATTATTCTTTCTGCATGCTTTGAAAAATCTTTAAATTTCTCTCATGCCAAATGTGATACACATATGTGGCATAAGAAGCTCTTAAGACATCTTTATATAGCCTTGGGCCTCAACCCCTTTGCATAACCAATGCACGTGCCATTGCCATGTTAAAGCACTTGTTGGACTCTGAATCATGTCATCATCGACATCCAAATACATCTCAAAAATATGCAAGAAAGGAAGAGGCGATGACAAGCAATAAAATCGTGGTCACGATTGCAGTTGCAGTCACAGTATCGGAGCATCGCGAACGATATTTTATATGCCGCGGTTGTCGCGGCGTGATTTTTTATTTTTATTTTTTCACAATAAATATTAGCAAATACCAATAAATATCGGCAAATATCGGTCTGATACATCACCAATAAATATGTGAAATTCTAAATCCGCCGCGTATCGGCTGACCCAAAATCCGATAAATATCGGCCGATATTACATATTGGGACCGATATTTAATTGTATGGGTGATGATGATGTTCATCTTCCTAGCTATAGAGAACACAGTGGACTAAGATCATAACCAAAATGACACAATCTATCGTTTGTTTCCAATATTTCATGCATCATGAGCCACAATATCAACTGTTGTCAAGGAGGTGATAGCTTATTTCACACTACGTTGTACCATTCTACGCTTGAGGCTTTGTAACGCAAACAATCATAACTCTAGCAATTTGGTATCTTTCCCTCTTCACAAAACGAGATTCCACTTGCGGGTTTGTAAGGAAAGCATGGAGACCAATATGAATATATAACAACCTTATCATCAACCAAGAAGCCGAGGATGAAATTGATATTTCCCATATATTTCACCCTCTGAAATAATAGACATACACCCAACGAACCCAAAGTATATCCTTCTTAGTAGCTATCCACCAAAGCAACTGACCTTGCGCCACAACATTCCACAGATGAATTTGGATCAAGTTCCACCTTCCTCTTTGGGTAAGCAGACTACATCCCATGCCACAGGGGCCTTTTTAGATTTCTCAATGACCGCGCATAAAAATGACCTACAAAGGGCTACTATATCATGAATAACTCCTTTTGGCAACAACATCATCAAGCTCCAATAAGCCTGGATCTATAGAGGACCGATCTAATAAGCTATAGTCGTTCTACCTAGCTTAGGAGTTGTGTGTTCCATCCCCTTATCTTTGCTATAAACTTCTCTATAAGCGGCAGGTAATCATTACCGGTGAGTCGTTTATAGGAAAATAAGATGCCAAGATACCGTACTGGTAAGTCACCTACTGGAAAATAATATTTCCTATCAATCTTTTTTTTTTTTTTGGACACAAACAAGTACTGATACACTATAAAAAACTAATAATTTTTTATGCATTCAAGGTTAGTCCGCATACTGCTGAAAAATCTGAAAACTTTTGGCACATGACATCCATGGAAGAAAATTTTCTAGAGCTAAAGAAAAGTAAGTCGTCAGCGAACATCAAGGTACTTAGCTTTACCTTCTTGACTTCTTCCACTTAGGGTGAGGCTTAAAGAGCAAAATAATTCACAATTCGTGAAGCGATCTATGCAAATAATTCATAGCCAATACAAAGAGTTATGGAGACAAGGGATTTCCTTGTCTTAAACCCCTCTTGGCGTCAAAAGCTAAAAGAGATAGAATATTGTGCGACAGTAATACCACTCATTATAAGCTTAAGGAAATGGTGAAGGAAATTCAAGTTTACAAGAACAGATTGCATGAACAACCAACTTACTGTATCATATGCTTTACTCATGTCCAACTTAAGCATGCACAAAGGAGATAAAATCTTTGTGCCATATCCTCGAACCAACTCGGAAGCTAAGAGAATATTATCCCTAATAGTTCGACCCTTTACAAATGCCACTTAATTCTTCCCTACCAACAAAGGCATAAAGTCTTCAAGCCAACTGGTAATAACCTTAGAAACAATTTTGTAAAGTAAGTTGCAACATGCAACCGATCGATAGTCCCCTACTCTACAAGCATTTGAAACCTTTGTAATAAGATTCAAAACAGCAACGTTTAAGGCTTTAGGGATGCAACATATCATAAACACATCAATTGGAGCCTTCCAAATATCTTCTCCTATGATATCCCATGCAGCTATAAAGATCATAGCATTATATACATCGGGCTCCGGAGCTCTGTCACTACCTATTGAGAAGAGGGCTTGCTTCACTTCGTCATTACAAACAGCAACCAAAAGCTTCCTATGATGTTGAACATCTAGCCCCAGTCCTTTTAGCATGACCTCAAGTCTGAAATCACCCATTGGTTCGAAAGGATTCCTCCACATAAGTGAAACATAGAACTAGGTGAATTAAGCAACAATAGTCTCTTACGTGGTGAAAATCTGGCCATCATCCATTAATAAGAAAATTTGATTACAATATTTCCTTTCTTTCACAAGCGAGTGAAATAAATATGTATTACTATCTCCCTGTTTAATCCAATCAACTCGAGCCTTTTGACGATTAAAACTTTCTTCACATGAGCCATAGTACTTTAACCTTGCTACACACTCTTTTACTATAATAATTAACGTATCAAAAGGATCCTTATTCAGTTGCTCTTGCACTTCAATGAGACTAATTCGCACCTGTACAATGTGTACTATATGTGCCAAATATTTTAGTTAATCTTCTATTTGTTGATCGTCTTATTTGTGACTCCAATTGTCTTGTTACTTTGTTACCCAAATTATGCATTATACACGACCAAGCAACAAGGAGCATGATTGGACTATGTGAATATCGAGATGCGATATATTATTATAGGCCTGTGGCATTCTTAACTTTGGCATCTTAAACTAGTTCTCTTTAGAAGAGTTGTGGCATCGTCGATTGGGGCATCCTTCTCGTCCAGTTAATTTCACCTACGCAAGATAAGGTAGGCAATAATAGGTCTTAGTCTCAAAGTAAAATTTGTGACATTTGTTGTCGTGCAAAATAAATGCGTAGTGTGTTTCCCTTCAGTAATTCTTATTTTAATGGCATTTTTTATTTAATTCATAATGATGTTTCGGAACCATATAGAGTTGTGAATTTCTCCGGTGCACATTGTTTTCTTACTATTGAGGATGACTTAAGTAGAGTTGTATGGGTTTATCTAATGATTGATAAAAGCAAAGTTGGACCATTGTTGCATAATTTTAGTGCCATGGTTAACTCAATTTAGGAAACAAATTAAGATTGTTCATGGTGATAATGGTGTTGAGTCTTTAGCTTTCATTGCTAATCGTGGCATGTTGCATGAAACCAACAATGTTGTTGACACTCCTCAATAGAACGGTCAAGTTGAACGTAAACATAAGCATCTTCTCGACATTGCATGTGCTTTATGCTTTAAAGTTAGTCTTCTAATTGAGTACTAGGATGATTGTATTCTTAATGTTGCCCATGTCACTAGTCACACTCCAAACTCTATTATTCATCCCTTAACACCATATGAAAAACTATTTTCCTCTTCTCCATCATATGAACACCTTCAAGTATTTGGTTGTTTATACTACTCTCATAACAAGCAATGTTTTAAGGATAAATTTGCACCTAGGGGTTGCCAATGTGTGTTTCTTGGTTATCCATATGGAAAGAAAGGTAGGAAAATCCGTGACTTGAATACACATGAAGTCTTTATTTCTCGAGATGTTATTTTTAACAAGTCCAAATTTTCTTTTGCAATGAATTCACTCCCAACTTATAACTAAGAACTTGATTTCAACCTTGCTCCTCTTTCAGACCCAACTGCTATTTGGTTTTGGTCCACCAAACAATCTTTATCTATTACAGGGGGAGGGAGGGTACAATCATGCGACAGGGGAACATCTTGTTCAGAATGGTCTCTGCTAACAACTACTACTATAGCTACTAAGTCCCCCACTATAACTAATATTGACCTTACACCAGCAAATGTTGCACCATCTAAAGACATGGCTAGTCATGGCCAACATCCATGCCGCCCACCAATTCATCTCTAGGACTATATACATCATTCAACCAAAGCTCTTACTCCCATCTCAAGCTCATCTTCATCCATCTGCTCCTCTGGTCCCACATACTCTTTATCCAAGTATACCTCCTATGCAAGATTCTCACTAAGTTATATGAAAAAATTCAATTGCAGTCACAACTATAGTGGAGCCTTGTTTGTATTCTCGAGCAATTACGGACCGGCATTGGCGTGATGTTGTGCGTTAAGAAATTGATGCTTTTAAACGCACAGGTACTTAGATTATTGTTGATTTACTTGCAAGCAAGAAACCCATTAATTACAAGTGGGCCTACAAGATTAAACTTAACTCTGATGGGAGTATTAAATGTTTCAAAGCAAGACTTGTGTTTCACGAGGATAATCAAGAAGATCGAGTTTATTATGTTGAGACATTTGCACCTATTGCCAAACTTGACGGTGTATGTGTCCTTTTAGTCGTGCTTGCTATCAAAGCTTGGGAACTTTATCAACTTGATGTTACTAATGAGCTTTTACATGACGACCTCCATGAGGAAGTACATAGGAAGTTACCACCTTGATTTTCTACGACTTTGCCCGATGAAGTATGTTGCTAACAAAATGCATTATTTGTTCTTAAATAGTCTCCTCAAAATTGGTTTGCCAAGTTGTCATCTACCCTTCGTCAATATGGTTTTGTGCAATCTCATTCAAATCATACTTTGTTTACCTATCAGTGTGATAAAATATTCCTTGTTGTGTTAGTAAGTTTGTGTTGCTTGCAAGCATTATGTAAAAACTCGTTTTCAGATTAAAGATCGTCGGTCACTATGGTATTTCTAAGGAATTGAAAATACTCACAAGTCACAATTTATTTTTGTCTCTGTGTAAACAAGCAATAAAACCGCTCTCACAGGTTACGGGGTCGAAGTATTTGAGTGTCACAAACAGTATTTTATATATCACAATCACGGCATTTTTTTTTCCATAGCTAATATCTAATATTTCATCGATATCGCGGCGATAAATATCTAATTTTCTAAAATGGTCATATTTTAAAATTTTCGCATCACGAATAAAGGTGTAAATGAGCCAAGTTGAACACCTCTGGACTCGAGTTCGGCTTGTTTAAATAAAAAAGGCTAAAATAAGGATCAGGCTAGGCTAGTTTAACTAAACGTACAAACTGATCAAAGCTTACAAGCCAAAGCCATAAAAAAACAAAACAAGCCTAACTTTTTTAGGCTCAAACTCGGCTCGTTTATTAAACAAGCCCAACAGCAAAGTTTCAACTCGACTCGTTTATTAAACAAGCCCAACAGCGAGGTTTCAACTCGACTCATTTAACTAAATGAACAAGCCGAACCAAACACCAGCCTAGTTCAGCTCATTTACTATAAGTTTAGCTAGTCACAACTGACCCCAAATTTGCAAAATTGGGGCCGCTTTGCAATTACGATACCGATATTTTATTATATGAGTGTAAATACATGAGTCATATTTTGGTGGAGACTAGCCTAACTGTTGCTAAGCCAATTTCCTTCCCAATGGAGCATATTCATTCTTTAGCACTTACCTCTAGACCTTCACTTTCTGACCCTGGATCATACCTACATCTCATTGGTCCTCTAGAATATCTAACTATTACAAGGTTGGATATTTGTTATGTTGTTCATATATTATCTTAGTTCATGTAGTCACCATGCGAGGATCAGGGGGATGCTAACTTTGTGCGTTATAGTATCTTAAAGGTACTTCTAGTTTAGGTATTGTCCTTTAATCTACTAGTGCATTCCACCTGTTTGCATGTCGTGACTCTAACTGAATCAATTGCCCTATTACTCACTGCTCATTATATGGATATGCGGTATTGCTTGGTGATTCTTCTGGTTCTTGGAAAACAAATAAGCAATCCATTGTTGCTAGGTCCATGGCTAAAGCAGAATATCATGCCATGGCAATCACCTACATGTGAGCTTCTCTAGTTGAAGTCATTCTTAGCCTCCATCGATGTGTTTCACATGCAATATACAACCTTTGCATCTTTTCTAAGATAATTTAGCAACCTTGCATATTGTGTCCAATCCTATGTTCCATGAGCAAACCAAACCTGCAGAAATTGATTGTCACTATGCACATGACCAACTTCCCAAAAAACATACTACTACGTCTCATGTTCACTCCACCAATCAATTGGCTAACATCTTTACCAAAGCTTTAGGCAGTCAGCAGTTTTAGTTCTTATATGGCAAGTTGGGCACTTATAATCCTCACGCTCCAACTTGAGGAGGGCATAAGCATATTCTTAGGATTTAAATTAGTTATTAGCAGATTCATAGGAATCAAATTAGCATACTATTAGGATTATCTTTTCCTAATATGTGCATTCCCTAATTTCCTTCTATTATCGTGTATAGTCAAAGATTCCTCCCTATTATCTTGTTGTATAGTTATGGTAATTCTATTGTATATTAAGCTATATAAGGCTAATCGTAAGTCGATGAAAAACACTGGTTCATTCTCCTAAATTTATTAGGACTTACATACTGTGATTCAATAAATGTAGAAGCTATGGCAGAGTCCACAATTAGTTTATTGTACAGCTTCGCCGACAGATAACTCTAAGGATTACGTTCTTTTTTGTGCGCAGCAACCGCATGTCAATAGCAACCTAATCCCGCTAAATGCAGTCATCTAATCGCACCTCCAATGATAGCATCTAGTACCCCTAGTACCAAACTTACACTATAAACCTGCACAGCATGATAATCGCAAATGGACGGGTGAAATTCTCGCATAAAAAGGGTGTTGGCAAATAGGGTTTGGAATATCAAGTAAGAGATCTCAAACTCCAGACAATGAAAACTTAAGATCAAATTTTTAAATAGAAATGAAAATTGTGCATGAATGACGAAAGAAAATCAGAAAACTGAACAAAATTGTGAATGCAATATCAGGCGATGGTCACGGAATCAGAATCAAAAAGGTGCAATGGTCGCAAAAACCTGGAAGACGACACGCGCAGATCCAAGCTGAGCTTCTCCAGAGATGACAATACCATATGTTAAGTTGATTAAGAGAATAGCTATGGCAGTCGCACTCGCATTGTTGTACAATCCGATCATAGTTGACGACAAAATCCCAGACAATGTTTGGCGCCGGCTCTTTTACCGAATTTTGGTAAGCATCCTCACCCCTCGGTCGTCAACAATTACCGACTAACCTAGCTTACCTAGTCGTTGACGTTTGCTTATTTGGTGAGCGAGTCGTAAGTTTAAAAAAATTATCCTTCTATTTTATATTTTTTATATAATTTATATATTAATTTAATTTTAAATGATTGATTTATTTAAAATATATTTATTATTTTAAAATATTTAATATAAAATATATAAAATAGAAGAACAAAATTTATACTCCTTTTATCTTCGTATCAAATAAATTATAAGAAGTAAATTGATTAGTGGTAAGCAAAGAGAGAAAGCAATAAAAGTTATCTTGTTAGGTAATTCTTACTTTGTGAGTTACTAATTACTTTTTAACCCTAGCCTTTAAAATTAATTATATTTATTAATAGTATGTATTATTATAATTTAGATATTACTCTTTTGGTACTATGATAGTGAATTAAACATAAAATTTTATCAATTATGTAAATGTGAAGATATTGATGCATAGGAGAAGCATACCCCAAAATAGACCAATTTAGAACAAACTCAAGAGAAATCAAATCAAAAATAGAAGAAAACAACAATAAAAATGCAATAAGGTTATGTTTTTAAGGGTTTGTGTTCAGTATTGATGGGGGTTGTTGATGGCAATTAGGAGGAGGTCAATTAGGATTCTTAAAGGCATGATTAAGATCTTAACTAATGGATGATAATAGTTGTTATAGATGGTGGTAATGGATGTTGCAATAAGTTAGGATTAGAATTAGGATTTCAAAGGTAGAAGATGATACAAGTTATTTTATGTAAATGTATATATGTGTGTATGGATTCAACATGACTATATTGATGGATTTAATTATATAACTTTAGGATATAACTCTATATTATCCCATAAAAAAATATAGAGTGTTTCCAAATTTATCATTCATGCAAATTTGATAAACGTAGAGATGAACTCACACAAAATTCACAAATTCAACTTAATCTATTTAATTCAACTATGAAAACCAACATGATTATGTGAGGCTCTTATAGTCAATTCAATATTCTCTTCCATACTAAAGATAATCTAAAAACTAAAAGAAAAAACACACAAAATTTCTTCATATCCATGCCACTCTCTTACACTCATAAAAGTAAAAACAAACTTTAAAAAATAGAGCCATATCTAATCTTACCTAATATTCTAGTAAGCTAATTTATGACTAAGTAATAAATAAAATAATTACTAGATATGCCTAATTAGAATCAAACTATTGATGCTCCAAATCATACATCACATGTTTAAGTCACATGTTTTCATTAAACTTTTCAAACTGATATCCATGTGATGTGGTTTTATCAAAGTAGCTGGAAGGTTGGATCGAAGATTGATGGTAGAAGATGTCACCCACGAATTGATGCAAAAGAAACGAAGTATTAAGAAGGATTATAGTCAAAGAAATTGAGTTGCAAAGAAGGAAGGCTCGGCAAGTTTGAATCAGGTTTCAAATGTGTCGAGTTTTTTGAGTGAAATGGAGGGAGGTAATGCCCAGATTTTCCTCGCTCAATGTTGACTCAAATGAGATAATAGACTTCAGTTGATGTTGCTCAAAGTTTAATCAAAAATCATATTCATTATTCATTCAAAATCTGCTTACAAATCATGTGCATAAGAGTATATATAGGAGAGGAGTAGTCAGTGGTGTTATGTTGAAACGAGCTGAGTACTTTCCTTAATCCAAGCTCATTTATCATGGTTGAATTAAGCTCATATAACACTTAATCCTAAGCATAATATCATTGGTTAAATGATACTAAGGATTAATATTACAAAGCTATACAATTAACTAAGATACATACATGAAATTATATCAAACCCTAACTTACATAAAATACACTTAGGGTTAGGGTTTACAACAAGTTAATACAACTAATGAATATCATCACCATATATTCTTGTTGTAAAGTATCATCCCATGTATGTCATAGTATTGCATGCTTTGAATACTTGTACATATTAAAGTGTATTAACATCTTCTTCTAGCAAATATGTAACATACCTACAACAACAACTTAAATGTTTTTCAATATCAAGCATATAAGAATTATCAAGAATATTTAACATGATAGGCTCCAACATTAAGAAAGCTAAATCTTCCTTACCTTGAGGATTAATATGAACATGACAATCATTAGGTTCATTAGATACTCCTGCATCACCATGTTCTCTTATAATCCATAATATCTCCTTATTTGGCCCTTGTGTATTCTTCCGATCCAATTATTAAACTAAGAATCTTCTAATGGGTCCAGTGACTTTTTTAGATTCTATAACAATTCCAAATTCACAAACCAAAAAAAATTGTTTAAATAATTGATTGTGGAAGCTAAAATAGTAAATTATGGGGTGTTACCGCCACACTTGGTGCAAATATGGTTTCCTCTACCATTCTTTACCAAGTGCTAAGGCTAAAAGCGGTACTCCACTTAAATTAATAACACAATTATAAATCAAAATGGCGAGAGAGATAAAGAATTTAACATCATTTCAATAAATCCAATTGCAAGTGGTTACAAAATTTTAGTGAACGAAAATACATAAGGACATTTAGAGTATAAAATCTTCCGGGTTGAAATATACAATGCAAAACACTCGATAGCCCTAAACTCTCAATCCAAATAGTATCCTTCAACTGATATTGCATGCTAACATGCAAAGGCAGCTACCCCTTAAATAAGTAGGGGCCCGTGAAAAGGAACTCTTCGGTACAACGATACTAAGTAATCTATTACACAAACTAATATAAAAATTATGCATTAAACACATAAAAGGCATCACAACAATACATGATATAAAACATTTCATTATATATACACTAAATAAAGCATGATAATCATTCATATAACTACATACAGCCTATGCCATATACTACTTATGCTCGTTCATTTGGAACTAACTGAAACTTACTAATAAAACATTCAAGAGATGCTCTTTGTAATATAATTAGAAACAACATCATCCTCAAGCTATAACCACAATCAAAAGCTCATTATCAATGCCAACAAATATCAGTCAAGGGTAGGCTCATTAGCATAGACCAATAACAACTCATAACATCACAGGTAGGCACGAAGGCTGCTACTGAAACACAGATATGCACCAAGGCTACTATCAAACCATCCAATAACCATTTCAATTTAAATAATAACCATTCCAATTATTTATTCACATGGAGTTCAATGATCCCACTATTCTCAACCAGTGAAACAGTAACATAAATACAACCCTAAGACAAAACACTCCTAGCCACTATTCACAACCGGTGGAATGATTTCAATAATATACAAACCCTAGGGCATAAGATCCTAGCTACTATTGTAACACCCCAAAATTCACTACTTTTTTTTAAAGTGGAAGTAATTAAAATATAAATACTTAAAACCTGTGAATTCTGGGAATGTTACTGCCACACTTAGTACCGAATCGGTTCTCTCCGACCATTCCAGTACCAAGTGTTAAGGCTAAAGAAAAGAAATAATCAATTATAAATCAATACAATCCAAATTCCAAATAAGCATTGAACGGTTGTAATTACTTCTCTTTTTACAAATCATAAATTCTACCATCATAATTACACTTTAATCGCCAATTACACATGATTCAACAAAAACCCTAAGCAGCCACACCAAACCCTAATTAACCACAACAAACCATAGTTAACCACTCTAAGCCCTATTTAACCACAACAACCAAAATTAGCCATTCCACACCTTGGTTAACCACAACGACCTATAAGTATCCACTCCAACCCTAGTTAATCATAACAACCCATAGTTAAGCATTCCAAACTCCAATTCAGTCTCCTCCATACCCTTATAATGTCCTACGTACTATTTTTCATCCCAAGTGTTCAAACACCCAAACAACACTTGCATTACCTTCCTTACATCCCAAATCAACTTTCCACACGTAAATTTCATACCCATGCAGACATTAACCTCCCCATGCAAACCTTCGAACTTTTTCATACAAACTCTAAAATCTCACGTGAAACCCTAAATTCAACCATGTAACCCTAGATTTTTTCATATGATTAAAACCCTAGATTCCTCCATACAGAACTTTAAATTCAATCCATACAGAACCAAAGATTCATCCTTACCAAACCCTAGATTCAAATCACATAAAACCAAGATTCATCCTTACCTTATAATTGATTAGATTCTCCAACATAAAATCATAAATTAGAATCTCCCAAGCAAAACCATAAATTGGATTCCCCCAAACAAATCATAAATTAGATTCTCCCAATCAAATCATAAATTAGATTCTCCCATATAATATCATAATTTACATCCTCCCAAATAACATCATAAACTAGATTCTCCCAACAAACCATAATTTTGATTCTCCTATATAACATCATAAATTAGATTCTCCCAATTAACATCATAGATTAGATTCTCCCAAACACACCATAAATTTGATTTTCCCATATACCGTCATAAATTACATTCTCCTAAATAAAACCATATATTATATTTTCCGCATAAAACCATAAATTATGTTCTTCCACATAAAACCATACATTAGATTATTCCTTATAAAACCATAAAATTAGGTCAACTCACTTCCCTTAGTCAACTTCTTTCTCCATCCTCATTTTTCACCATTTTCCCCTCACAACCACATCAACATCCTCACATGCATGTCTTACAGGGTCACAACACATATCATCATACATAAATAATACACATGCCATACAAAAACATACTTCAACTCCACATCATCCCATATACAAAATAATTAATAATAATCATAAACATAGAATACATAGCATATGAAGCACATAATGCTCATAAGCACACAAAAGGCCTTAGCACCCCTTGCCTAAAACGACGCCGGTCTTGGAGCACACTCATATGCTTCCTTAGGGCTTTGACTGGTTTTATCGATTATGAGAGAAAAGGTAAAATTAGACTCTCTCCTATCAAAAATACTATTAATAACTAACTTAATATAAGACTAGGCTTTTGATAAAATATTAAAATAATAATAGAAAAATACCAAAAATAATATCAATATTAATAATAATAAGGTTAATAAAAATAGTAACAATGATAATAAGAAGGTCATTACTCAAAAACATAGTAAAATAAGGGCTTCATCCCTTTTACTAAAATACTATTACTAATAATAATATTAGTAAATTAAATAACCAAATTTAGTAATAATAATAGTGATGAAATAATAATAACAATAATAATAATAATAATGATGATGATGATGATAACAACAACAACAACAACAACAACAACAACAACAATAATAATAATAATACATTATTAGCAAAACTAATGTTAAAATATTTGGATTAATAATAATGGAATAAGAATAATGGAAATTCGAAATAGGAAATAATAGTAATAATTATACTTATAACATTTTAATATTAATAATAGTAAACATAGAAATAATAAGAAGAATACTAATAAAATCAAATTAAAATACAATAGGCTTCAGCACTCAACATAAATAATAATAATAATGCATATTAAAAATATAAATATTAAGAATAATAATAATAGTATTTATATGCAAATAATTGAAATAAAATAATTTAAGGTTTATAAAAATAGGAAAAATAGCGGAGAGGGTCTAGGGTTCAACCTTAGGCTGGCAGGGATAGGCAGCACCGGCGGTGGTGCACAGCGGAGGCGGCGGTGGCCGGAAAAAGAGAAGAAAGAGGGGAAAGTTGCATGTTGGGAATAAGATAGGGAGAATTAAAATGGGAGATGGGGTGTTTTGAGTTGCCCAGAAGGAGAGGGATAGAATGAGGGTGGCAGCACACGACGAAGATGGTGGTGGCCGAATGGAGGAGAAGGAGAAAGAGAGAGGACGAGAGGGAGAAAAAGGAAAATAAAGGTATGGGGAGATAGATGAGGGTCTGCAGAAGATTTTGGAGGTGAAAGAAGAGATAGAAACGACGGAAGAGGTGGCTAAGGGCGGCGCAAGGGTGGCGGAGGTAGAAAATAGGTTGGTCGGGAAGGGGATTTCGCACAGCCGGGACGGCTTGTGCAAGAAAAAACGAGGGGGATTAGTGGTTTGGTTAGCCATAGGGTGGTGCAGGGAAGATTTTAGTGGCCAGGGATGGCGGCGAAGTTGGCCGGAGGCGGCGGGCGAGACATCTAAAGGGGTGGCAGCAGAAAAGGGAAAATTATGGGTAATGAAAACCAAAGGCTCGATACAGGTTATTATGGGGGTATTTATAGAGTTTAAATCATAGGTTAGGGTCTTTGGATCGGCTAGATAGTTGGGCAAGTAGGGTTATGGTCACCGGCGGCGTTGTTTGGTCGGTGGCAGCAATTCGAGGTAGGGGGTCACGTAGGCCAGGGGAGAGAAAAATGCGCGAGAAAGGGGAGATTTGGTTGAGTCAAAGGGTTGCCGAAACAAATGGGAAGAGAAAGGAAGGAAAAGGCCAGTCAAAGGAGCGAGATCGGCGGCGGAAATCCAGGGCGACGGTGGAGTTGTAGGCAGGTCGGACGGTGTTGAGGCTGGCAGGTGCGAAGGGCTGGGGGAAGAAGAAGGGGGGGTTGGACTGGCGGTCCAGGAAAGAAAGAAAGAAAGAAAAGGAAGGAGACTGGGCGGTTCAGCGATGCAGGTCTGATTTAAATGAAATGTTGCATTCCAAGGAAATGAGGAATGGAACACCGCGCAGAGAGGGGCGGAAGAAGGGTACGCGGCGCAGGGTGGGTTGGGCCGAACGAAAGGAAAAAGGAGAAGTGGGCCGCGGGAGAGGCAGCCCAAACGGGGAAAAGGGATGGAAAAAGAAAAAGAAAAGAAGAAAGAAAAAGAAAGAAGGGAAAAAGGAAAAATAATAATATTAGGTATTTAAATTATTTAAAATACTTGATATATTTAAAAATAATAATATTTAAATAAAATAATATTTAAATCCCTTTTTAGGGTAAATTAGGATTTTTAAAAGATTTTTCATAAATTCCTTTTTAATTAGCAAACACCTTAATTTTCTCCAATTAAATTACTTATAAAATTATTAATAATTTTGAAACTATTTTCTCCTTCTTATTTTAAATAAAATAATTTAATCAATTAATTTTTAAAATAAAATTCTTAATTAGCTAAAATACCCAAATTCTCCTAATTAAAATACTTATAAATCTCTTCTTGATTTTCCTTAATTAAATATCCTTTTATTTTAATAAAAATAATTTATTTAAATAATTTTCTAATAAAACTTCATTTAAATATAATTTATAAAATTAGAAATTTTTGGGACATTTTAACTATTCTCAACTAGTGTAACAATTTCAACATTATATAACCCTAGGGCAATACACACCTAGCCAATATTCTCGTCTGGTAGAATGGATAGGTACAATCGATCCCGACTCATATAATATTTCACTATAATGTATAATATCTTATTTGTGCTTATTTATTTCAAGGTCACCCTACAAACACATACATAAACATGCAAGACACATATCCCAACATATCCTCCTAAGGACAAACCATAGTCCCTTATAAAACCCCAATTTCATAAGTCTGACATAACCTCTCTCCTAGTACTCATTTTATCACCAAATCCAATACCCATCCTTAAAATATTATTATTGAAAAAATATCCAAAAATTAAAATTTAACTCCAAATTCTTACACACGTAATAATAGATTGTCTTTAGGGTTACTATTCATATTTCCACAAAACCCTAATTCACAATTTAGTCATAACTCTTCCCAGAATGCTATAACCAATAAATTGAATATAGAATCCCCAAAATATTTTTATTATTAACATCATATACAAAAATCGAGATCCAAATCCCACATTTTACATATGTGGTAATAGTTTATCCTTAGGATTACTATTTATATTTCACCACAAAACCCTAATTCCACAATTTAATAATAATTTTTCATACGAGACACATGTGCCTCCCAAATTTAATATGCATTCTTAAAATACCAATATAACCATCATACCAAAAATTAAGGTCAAAATCAAACAATTCCCACATGTAATAATAATTTCGCTCCTAGGGCTACTATTTCCACAAAATCTCATTTTCCTCTTTTTTTGGACTTAGAACCTTCATATTTACTCCAAAATTTCCATATAATATACTTAATCTATTTCGAACCATTTATCATATTAAAATACCTAATATTCTATTTTTAACCCATATTAACCAAAATGCCCCTGAGGCAACTATAATACTCATTTTTCTATCAAAATCTTACGAGTCCCAAAATGAATGATTTTTCAACCTCTAATACATTCTATCATCATAAAAATATATAGCCACAACTTCATATATAGGTACTTAACCACGACATGTATCTTTATGAATAATTTAGCATGTAAAACCTCAACATGCATTCCAAAAACTTCAAAACACATACTTCCATATTTATCAATCATTAAGGCATACTTATCGGAGTAAATATCATGATACGCTTAAAATGACCAAACTGTCTCTAGGGCACACAATAATAATATTTATACTAGAATATACTTAGACATGCTTAACCTATCATAATGGACATAAACAAATTATATAATTTACTCTTGACATAAAACCCATTTTAACATTCTTTCATACACATAATAATTACACAAGTTAACATGATCCATTTCAACAAATTTCATGCTAACACTTTTAAGTAGATAATTATAACGTAACAAACATACTTAATAAAATTTATACATCAAAAACCCTAATGTGCTATCATGCGATATCTCACATTTTAGTAGAGTATAAGAATTAAATGCTTTCCACCAAAATCAAAATATTATTGGTAACCTCCTAAAAATGATTAGGCCTAGCTAATCAAACTTTGTACCTAAAATAACATCACAATTACTATATTAATATTTAATCAATAAAATAATAATTTGTTTAAAAATTATTTATTAAATAGGAAAATTTTCAAATTGTCCTTGAGTGAAAGATGGGTAAATAATTTGTTGTTGTTGTCATAGGTAGAACCTCATGTTACTCCTGCTGCGTGAGTTCTTTAGAGGGAGGTAGGGTTAAAGCTAGGGGGTTTGGCTGGCCAGGTGGGGGTAAGGTTGTGCAAGGAAGGGTGAGGTGGTTGGCTTTGGTGGGTTGTTGCAGGAGGGACTATGTGCTACGACGAAAGGTGATGCATGGGTTGTGGAAAGGGTAGCGACAGAGCAAAGGGGAAAACAACGGCAAAAACTATTGTTGTTGAGGGGGTTGTTGTAGGAGAAGGAAATAGGGCTGGGAAAAGGGTGACTTACTGGGCTGAGAGAGGGGGAGTTAGGTGGTGGTGAGGTTGTGGCACAATGATGGTGAAGGGAATAAGGATGAGGGACTGGTCATGGCTCATGAGGCTTGACTATAGGGAGGGTGGTGCAGGAGTTGGCTAAAACAAGGGATAGGTTGTAGGAGACTTGTGGCATAGCTGGGGTTTAGATGATGGTTGGGTGATGGCATAGGATGGTTGTCAATGAGTGGTGGTGGTGAGGGAAAGAAAAGCAAGGACAGGGGAAGGTGGCATAGGGAGGAAGAAGGTGATATGGCTTGAGGGTTTGGTGGTGTGTGGCTACAGGCAGAGGAAAAGGGGTGCACAAGTTGTAGTGGTTGTGGTGTTGGTTGACGCAAATGAGGGTGACAGGGAGGAGGTGGTGCGAGGTAGGGAGAGGCGAGTAAAGGGAGAATAGGAAGGAAAGGAAGGAGAAGAGTAGGGGATATGGGCTTGGGGATGTGTGTATGTATGTATAGATGGCTAGGGATGGTAAGGGAGAAATGGAAACCAATGGGGGATGGGTTGGTTTAGGCTTGCAAGGTAGTCGAAAGTGGGTGATGGCAGGGCTTGCAAGTTGGCAGGGGATGGATGCAAGATAGGCAGAGGCAGTAGGTGAGGTCAATTTGGTTAGAAGGGGGAAAAAAGTTGGCACGCAAGGAGGGAGAGTGTAGAAGTAGTGTTGGTGTGTTTAGGGTATGTGTTTTAAGGTTTATTTGGGGTTGGAAGAAGAAGAGAGGTAGGTGTGCATAGGTAGGGGTGTAGAATGGGGGCGATGCAGGGACAATAAGGGTTTGTTTGGGTGTGTAGGGGTGCCCGATGGTGTAGAGGGCAGGAAGTGAAGGGCAGTGTAAGGAAAGTGAGGGAGATGCAGGGTGATGGGGGAGTAGGTTGCATGGTCGGGAAAGGAAAGAAAGGTAATGTGCAGAGGCATAGGTAAGGCTTTGTTTGGATAAAAGGAGGAAGGGATAAAAGAAAGGAAGAAGGAGACAGGGGCGATGCAATAGAGGAAAGAAAAGGGCTAGGTCGGCTAGGTTGGAGTAGGTCAGAGAAAAAGGAGAGGGGGGAAGAAAAGAAAGGAGGAATGGAGGTAGGCCAGGAGGGTTCGGACAGAGAGAGAAAAAATGGGAAAGAAGAAAAAGGGAAAAGAAAATAGATTTAGGGTTAGAATTAAAATAAGTTAAATTTAGATTTTAGGATAATATTAATTTATTCGAATTTAGGGTATCCAATGAAGAAAAATACATCGGGTAAAATTATCAATTTAAAGTTGGTTTAAATAAAAAGGGTAAAATAAAATAATTATAATAATTTATTAAATAATTTATCTAGATTTGCAGGTTATAGGTTAATAAAAACAAGTTAATTTAATATTTAAAGGTTAAATTTATTGGATAAAAGACTAAACATTCTAAATTAAGGTTATGAAAATTTTGTGATGTTACAGTTTCCCCTTCAAGGATAGGAAGAAACTGGAAGGACATGCTCCTACATCAAATAAATACAAGGTAAAAAAATTACTATTAGCAATTATGAAGTATTTTCCTACAACTTAGATATTATTTTGTAATCATAATGTTACTTAGAAAGTAGACATTTTGGAAACTCATTTTCTATGAAATAAATAGCTGAGGATATCATATGTTTTTTTATTGTTATTATAAAACCCTAGAATTTATTGTTGAAAATTTTCATTATGCAGAAGTATCATAATAAGATAATTGAGCGTTACTACTATTTTCAACATGAGTCTAGTTTACTGTACTATTCTCACACCAAATATAAGATAAAACATTTACAACTTTAAATAAGATAAATTAGAGAGCTAGAGAAATTTTTTATAATTCTTAGATAAGAGTTTGGCGATAAAACTCTGAGTAAAATATAATCAAAATACACCAAAAGGGGATCAAATAGAACTAAGAGTCCATAAGGTATTGAAACAAATATCTAGCTACCTGATAACATTAACTCTACATCTAAGACCCAATAGATAAGTCACTCTAAGAAGTGCACCATAAAAAATAAAATCACTAAGGTAACCTCTGGTAACCTACACATCAATGACTGGGTTTTCTGCTCATAGGAATAAGAAACACATATAAAAAGGATAATCAATATTTGCATATTGAGAAAGGTAAAAATATAGGTGATAAAAAAAGAACTATATAATACATAAGATCACATAGAGAAAATAAATTCACACATTGATTATAACATGAGATGGCTCAAGAGAGGAACTGAAATAAATTTCCAAAATTAGTACGCGTGCATTCCATTTCCTTAATTAAGTTGAGTTTAAGACCCCCACTATTCTCATCTAGTGGAACGAATAGGTAGAAATCTAAAGGAAAAATACTCCTAGCCACTATTCTTGTCTTGTGGAATGGGTAATTACAACTCTAAGGGCAGAATGTCCTTGACCATTATTCTCGTCCTGTGAAACAAACTTCTACAACTCCTAGGACATGCTGCTTTTGAGAACTATTCTTATCTAGTGGAAAAACTGGTATAACCCAAAGGCAAGATGTTCCTGACCATTATTCTTATCAATTAGAACAAATTGGTACAAATCCCAAGTAGGCCTGTTCAATGGGTTGGGTTTGCCATGGTAAGCTATAATCCAACCCATGAACTTAAGTTATAATATAAGTGGGTTGGGTTATTATTTTAAATGGGTTATTATGGGTTGAACCTATATACATATTATTTAAACATGGGTTAGTTTGGGTTTAAGTATAATTGGTCATGGGTTGCCATGGTAACCCATAAGCTGAGAATATCTAACAACATGAACTTAAAAATTTCGAAAGCTTTTTCTGCATCCGATTTCAAAATTCCCCTCAGATTTTTCGTTAGTGAATCCGATATTTCCTGCTCTGAGGACTCTAACGCCGGGGTATTTGGAAGGAGAAGCACATCTAAGAAACCGGTTTCTTGATTTCAAAGAAGATAGGGACGAGAAAAAACGTAAAAATATCATTTTTAAAAAATCTAGGAAACGGAAATGGTACATATATACATATATATATACATCTATACACATATATGTATATGTATATACATATATTTAAGAGAAAAATATATATATATATATATATATATATATGTATGTATATATATATATATATACACACACACACACACATATATGTATATGTATATACATATATTTAAGAGAAAAAAACCTTTGACGAGTCAATTAATTGGGTAGAGTAGAGAAGGTCAGAGGCAACACTAGTGGAGGAGGAATATGGCGATCAGTTATGTTACAGCGACGTTGCACGGAGACGGGGCGAAAAAAAAAGGGAAAAATATCATTTTTTAAAAATTTAGGAAATGAAGACGGTAAGAAACGTAAAAAAAAATTATATATATACATATGATATACATATATATATAAATAAATTAATTAAATCTACTATAATTAAGAGAAAAAAAACTTTGACGAATTAATTAATTACGCAGAATAACGAAGGTCGGAGGCAACATTGGCGGCGGAAGAATACGGCGAGTAGTTATGTTATAGTGGTGTTGCACGGAGACGGGGACGAGAAGAAACACAGATATTTTTTTTAAAAAAATCTAGGAAATGAAGACGGTAAGAAACGTCAATATATATATATATATATATATATATATATATATATATATATATAAATTAGATCTATTAAAATTAAGAGAAAAAAACTTTGACTAGTTTATTAATTGTGCAGAGCAGCAAATGTCAGAAGCAACATTGGCGGCGGAGGAATATGGCGAACAGTTATCTTACAGCGGCATTGCACAGATATGGAGACGAGAAAAAAAACGCAAAAATGACGTTTTTTAAAAATTTATGAAATGAAGACGGTGAGAAACGTAAATATATATATATATATATAAAGATAAATTAGATCTACTAAAATTAAGAGAAAAAAAAACTTTGACGAGTCTATTAATTGCGCGGAGTAGCGAAGGTCGGAGGCAACACTGGCGACGAAGGAATATGGCGAGTAGTTATGTTACAGCGGCATTGCACGGAGACGGGGACGAAAAAAAAACGCAAAAATATCATTTTTTAAAAATTTAGAAAATAAAGACGGTAATAAGTGTAAAAAAAATTATATAGGGATGAGAAAAAAAACTCAAAAATGTCATTTTTTTTAAAAATCTAGTAAATGAAGACGGTAAGAAACGTAAAAAAAATTATATATATATATACATATGATATATAGATATACATATGTATATAGATATATATGTGTATATATACATATACATATATACATACATATGTATGTATACATATGTATATATATTAAAATGAATTAGATCTACTAAAATTAAGTCTACTTGTATTCTATTGCTAAAAATAAAAAAAATAAAAAAATTCTCCTATTCTATTTATTGAGATTCCGAAATCCAAAAGTCACTCTGACCGACTAACTTAATCATGTCATGTGCATGGAATTTAAGACGAGGAGTTCATATCCTCTTGTTTCCATGTACGAATATCGTTCGAGTCATGTCGTAAATGATTTCTCAAAAATAGATTTCATGAAACTATTATTATGAGTTGTTATTTCCTTTTACAAAAATATTCCCCCCAGTACATTGATAATTTGGTTCGACAATTTTTTGGATAATATTTATTTTTACTGTTTAAGTGATAATAAATAAAAATACGAAAAACGTACGTTTAATCTTATCAGTGATATTCCATTGTGTTTATGAATTTATGTTAATTAAATTATGTATTAAAAGCATTTGAAATTCCTCTAAAAAAGATTTCGGAAAAAAATTATCTTTTTTAAAGAAATTTTTATAAAGAAGACAAATATACTAAATAAATGTGATCATTGTTCTTTTATAATATGTTTGACACTTGATATAATTATTTTATTAGATTGAAGGCGGTGGTTGTGAATTGAAAAAAAGGGAAAAAAAGAGAGGAAGGAAAATAATTGTAGTAATTGTGGTGGTGGTGGTGGTGGAAGCGGTGTAAGTAATGGTGGTGGAAGGGATGGTAGCAATGGTGGTTGATACGGTGATAGTAAAGGTCAAGATAGGTTTGTTTGTATATATACTAATCCACGCTAACCCATGGTTAACCCGTATAACCCATGGGTTATGATGGGTTGGATTAAAAATTATTAATTATTCTCTACAACCCATCGTGGGTTAGACCATGGGTTATATAAATTATATGGGTTAAAATACTATGGGTTGGGTTAAACCATGACCACCCATTTGAACACCCATAATCCCAAGGCAGGATGCTCTTGGTCATTATTCTCATTTGGTGGAATGATTTGGTATAGCTCTTAGGACATAACACTCTTGGCTACTATTATTATTCGGTAGAGTAGACTAGTATAACTTGGTCCTTACTTGCATGCTATTTTCCTTTAAACATTAATGTCTTATTATATTTTATTGTTATCTTGTTAATGTCATGTATACTGAACATAAACATACAAGACACATAAGATACAATCAAAGGTAAATTTAGATAGTCCCCTTATGGAAAAAGACCATGATGCTCCTATGAAACCCTAATTATATGAGACAAGTGTAAATTATCCCATAAGATTCACAAGCCCACCAAATTTAGTACATTATCCTAAATCATAATTATTTAAAAAAAATTCAAAAATTAAGGCCTAACTCTAACATCTCATATATGCAGTAACGAACACACCTCTAGGATTAATATTCCTAAATTAAGTTATTTTCTTATTTTATCAAGCTTATGCTACTTATAATTACCCCAATAATTTCACATGACATACTTAGTTTATTTTAGACCAAATAATCCTTAGAAATGCCATATTTCCATATTTAACCCAATTTAACCAAATTACCCCTATCTTGCTTAAACACCTCAAAGCCTCTTATTAGATAACATGTGTCATACTCGCCATATATTCTATAATGTTACAAATTAAATTAATTAGAAAAGCCTCAAATATTTCCATGCCATATCTATTTTCCCATAAATATCATGAAATGACCCAAATACCCTCACCATTGAGAACTATCCAAAAATATCACTAAAACCTAAGAGTCTTGATATTATCAACTTCCAAACCTTCAACATATTTCATCATGAAAATACTTAATAATATTTACGACCACTTTTATAACTTAATTAAAACAATAGACCATGCCAACATGATTAAGGTTGTTAGACAGGGATTATAACAAGTAATATCATATGAGCTCATAAGTTACATAGCGATTATACTTTCATTGTTTAAACTAATTTTAATAATGATTGTTAATAATAATCATTTTTAAGTGTGTGTGCATAATTTTTAACATTTATCCCCACTCTCTTTAATAACAATTCTAAGCCTCAAACAACTGAACTTATTTCTCTCTTCTTCATTATCTATTCTTCGTCCCTATTCTCATATCTCAAATCTCTTAACCCTTCCTTGTTCACCCATTCTCTATAGCAAACCCATCCCCGACCACCCATTATCTAATGCAAACCCTTCCCCAACCATCCATTCTCTAGTGATAATGTTCACCAGTAGTGATAATATTCACCAGTGGTGATATTTTCAGTTATCCACCCATTATCTTTTTTTTTGATTCCTTTCTCTTCTTCTTCTTCTTCAATTCTTTTGGTTTTTAATAATTTATTTATTTAATTTTTTTTTATCAATTTCTTTCTTCTTTTGCTTTGGGAAACTTCATTTGTTCACCAACTTGTTGAGCCACACCTCACTTCATTGAACTAAGTTATGAAAATCTTGAGAATCAGATATGAACAATTCTCTCTACTTTAATGTTTTTTAGGTTTTATAGAAATTTTTGCTTCTATTTACTAGATTTATAAAAAAAAGGCTTTAGCTCTCTACATTATAGGGTTTGCTCTTTAGCTACTATGCACTCCACGAAAATGTTGCCCTTATTGCAATTGCCGTTGTGTTTGAAATTTTTGGTATTTTCATACTTGATTCATGCATGTAGCTCTCTACATTATGAATGCATTGAAATTATTGGTGTTTTTATGTTTTTCTTAGTTAACAATTGTTGGTTATCTACTATTTTTGTAGTGTTCTAAACACACATAGTTGGTTAGCTACTATTTTTGCTACTTGTTATTTTGCTTAGTTGCTACTACCTACTTGAAATAGGCCAGATTGGCATTCTAAGGTTTAAAGAGTTGGTTAAGATATGATATAATATATTTACAATTAATTTTCTTGAGGAATTTAAATATTTGGGAATTTATAAGGATTATAGAGTAACCTAGATGTTAGATTGAATAGTTATTATCTTTTATAAGTAGTGAGATGTTGTGTGTACCTATTACATATTTGTACTAGCCCAAGTTTTTTCAACTTTAAAACTTTATTTTGAAAGCACAATACAGAAGTAAAAATAAACAAAAAAGAGATGTTACTATCATATCTATCATGAGAAAAAAGTGTGTGTTTATCTAAGACATGGTAGATACAAGGCAAGGTATGAAATAATAATGAAAGAGAAGTAGCATGGCACAAGAAACTCTTTACGTAAAAAATCATAATCCAAGATAACAAATTGAAGCAAACCTACTAGAGACAAAAATAAGAATATCCAACTCAGAACTTAAACAATGACAACCCTAGTCTTTAACTCCAACTCAAGCGCAACAATATTCAGATTAATAACATCACAATCACTGGAAAAATAATGTGTTCAGTATAAAAGTACTATAAACACACCTAACCTTGATCAAATAGTAAAATTAAACAACCACATAACACACGAAGGTATAAAATTAGGCACAACCAATAATCCACCTGCAATAATACTAACCCTCTTAAGTATTCATATAATAACTACAGATGATGCACATAATACAATTACTGACTAACGTCTCAACCAACAAACCACCTAACATGAGTACAATTTCCAACTCCAATCTAAGTTGTTAAACCACATACATATACTAATTCAACTTAGTGTTTATTATTTACACCAAAAAATTTAATAAGACATATCTAACCAAGATGAAATAGGAAACCACACAATCAATCTTAACTCCAAATTCAATTACCAAGCCTTTAATAAGGTGATTAGATCAATAAATTCAGCTTAACTTTGAGAGGACTAAAATCTCATTATCCAAGGCAATGATCACTAGGGATTAACCACCAACCAAATATGTAATTACGAAGATAGCTAATCAAGGTAGTCATATAACATTAAGTCGTGTACACACAAATCTAGGCACCCAAGACCTTAAGTACGTATGTACCCCCTTATAGGGTTATGAATCCCTAAGAATATAAATGGTCCCTCTAACCCAAAGATCTTCTATGCACTTGGGGGGCCAAACTAAAGCATGAGACTCCTTTCCCAAATTTGGTTATCTTTCACTTTATATGATTATTATTTTATTCAAGCCATCTTATTTCTCAACAAGGATACAAAGATCTAAATAAAACAACCTATCTAATCCTCCACAACTAGACCAAGGTCACAACAACTATACTTGAAGTTCCTTGACCACTCAGGTCAGATAAACAACTATCCATGAAATGCTTTGACCACATAGGATCAAACAAACAAATAGCCATGAAAGACATTAACCACTTAGGGTGAAACACTCAACTAGCCCTAAAGGATATGATTAAGCATAAGCTATACCTTCACAACTTCCTAACAATAAGTTCCAATCCAACCCTTTCAATTCAATTATTAAAAGTTAATGTAGAGGCAACTAACAAGAAGGTCGACTACTTAATACTTATCCAAGTATAAACTTAACCAACAGTTACCATAACACATAAGATTAGTGATAACCCATCAAATACCAAAACCACTTAAAAATATCCCATAATCTAAAATCTAACCAAGGCCTAAAGCCTAAAATAAATCAATAAAACCAAAGGCACAAACCCAACTAAAAATCAAACCAAACCTTAAGCCCTAGGCATATAAGCCAACAAAGATAAAATAATACCCAATCAAGTGAAAATACTTTAATACAAAATCCTAAAATACAATTTAATGCTCAAATAATTACATAAGGCCATAAAAGGCCAAATCGATGGTGGAAACCAACTTCAATGTCAAAACAAGTCAAATGGGAAATTTTCCCACACTTCACTATTCATGTAAAATACTATTAATGGATGACAAATAATGTTGTTTTAAACCGAGAAGTTTAAATCCTAAAACTAAATTTATTATTAAGAATTATTTTTCACTCAAAAACCATCAAATTACTGTTTATAAAGGCATTATTCATGACAAAACCAGACTTCTCAAAATAATTTAAAATGGTCAAAATATTTCAAGGATGGCAAAATATCTTATTTAAAATTTCATTTTTATGCTCAATTGGCAAAAAAATGTTAAATTCAAGATCTAACCCTACTTTAGATAATCAACACATGATTAGGTCAAGAACACATCTATTCCATTCAAACTTTCAACCAAAATTTAATGCTCTTAAACTTGATTTTTAGCTAACATGTTATGTATGAAAGTTTGCCTATTAATTTCAAGGGTTATCATGGTAACAACAAATTAATCAAAATCCAAAAAATCATCATGATCCCTCAAGAACATTCAAAATTATTTAAACTCATCAAATATTTAAGCATAATTTAGAGCATCAAAACATACTCAAATCAAAGCATTCTTAACATTAAATTTCATCTATAATTCAATATCTACAACATTTTATTATCAATTTAACAAAAAAAAAATCATGGGTAAAAGTGCCAAATCCACAAAAATGGACAACTATAAAATATCATGCTAACTTGAAACCAAACCATATAACACATATCATTTCCAATTAATTAGGGCTTTGGAAGTTTACCTTTAATACCAAGCTTTGAAACTAAGGAAATAATAAATTAAAATGTATAAAAGCATATAAGATATTAGATAAATCAAGATCTCAAAACATAACAAATATGAAAGTATCGAAGGAGAAAATATTAAGGAACTTATCCTTAAAGTTGGAAGCAAAATCAAGCTTAAAAATGATGGAATATATCCATGAAGGCAAAAATTTTTGAGGGAGAAATGACGAGAAAGGTGGAGGATGAAGAAGGTCAAGAAAAGAGAGAAAATGACCAGGTATTACTAAGGTAAAAGACTTAAGAATTAAGTTAAGGAAATAAGGTATAGAGGTTAGTTTACTTATAAAATCTATCTAGACATGAACCATAGCTAAAAGTATATGCGATATGCTAAATTGGGTCACCACTCAAAAGATTGAGTGGAGGATAGGTGAGAAGATTATTTTGCTAACCTTGAGATATTCTTGTACAAATATATAACTTTAAAGAAAAACCAATGTTGCTAAAACCACAAAAGGAAAAGAAATTACTAAGGAAAGAATTATAGTTTATCATGAATAATAAATAATAATGATTGGTTAGGATCAAGTCTTATAAATTTTGGTTAAGATTTGAGGAAGCAAAAATGCGATTTGGTGAATTTTACTAGAAAACAAAGTTTAACAAATTCTAAAAATGATATAAATACTAATGGAATATTTTTGGATCATATTTAGCATAATAATAATAATAAAGATTATTCAAAAAAATTCATAAAACTTAGATAATGAGAAAGGACTTAACAGGGTCAAAACTCTCGATTAAGGTCCATCAAACCAATAAATAGTGTATTTTTACTAACAACTTAGTTTAATATTCATAAAAAAAGCTTAGGTGGCTCATAAAAATGTGAGGATATCAACTATCTATACATAATAATAAATTGGAAACATTTCAGAGGCCAAAAGTGGCTTGTATATCTCATGGAACACAAATCCATAAGAAATGATAAGGAGTCCTGAATAAAATATTATAAAGATGTAACTAGGGTTTCAAAACTCTACAAACACGTGATAAATCACCAAAGTAATAAAATTTAACCTCCTTCAATACCAATACTAAATAAGTTAGGTTATGTAATGAAATGGGGTATTATAATACACCCACCACATTTTTGGATGTCATTCTATATGGATATAAGGATTCGGATGGAGAGTCATTCATAATTTCATCCGTATGTGTTAGGATCATATCCCTTGTTGTTGACCCTACCTCGGATGGAACCATAGATAGGGGCTAAAGTTTTTTTTTTGGAGTTTATGTACCACACTTGAGATTCATTAAGGGTGAGGTGTTTATGAGACATTATGATAAGATAGCTAGAGAGACAATGGTGGTAGATAACCACTATAGGTTTCATCATAACTTATCGGAAAGTATATACCCTTTAGTTCCTGACAAGGAGGAGGAACTCTTCGATGATGAATTGAGGGAGCATGTGACTCTTTGAGACAAGTGAAATATAAGAGTGATAGATTATAGTGCTATAGATGACTTTCCATATGATGGATCTTGTTAGTGTTTAAGCTTTATAGCCTTTTGATATACATAGTGATGCTTTTTTCTTAGAGTTCCTATTAGTTGTTAGGCCTTATTTTAACCTTTGTATATGTACATCGTTCCTAGTTTAATTCATTGTATGCATACATAAGTGTTGATTTAATTTTGCTAAGACCTCACTACCAACTGAACAACATGGTACATTATACATATATGAATTAATTATTTCTAAGCATGAGAGTGTTTTTAAACTCTTTTTTACAGATATCTAAATTGTAATCTTTGATTTTGTGGGATACATCACTACCACGGAAAGGGGTTTTAATAACGGTTATTTTATAGTTTTAATAATGGTTTTCAACCGTTATTGAATCGCCCGTTATTAAATCTTTAATAACGGTTCATAACCGTCATGAAAAATACACAAAAACCCGCGAATATGTGCATAAACTTCATATTTAATAACGGTTTTTACTTAAAAACCGTTATTAAAACTCTACTTTTTTTTGTAGTTTTGTTCCTGCCCACATACACAGTTACCAAATCTGTATGTTAAAACAATTACCAAATCTGCAATGTAAAACAACATCAATTCATACCAAATCTGCAATCACACCATAATTTCAATCAATCTATAATTGGTATGCATGTCTCAATACACCAACTATACTTGCAATAAAATTAGTGGGCATACCACAACTTGGTAGCTCTACACCCCAAAGTAAAGAGTTCACATATCTAGGCTGGTAGATGAAATACAAACCTAAAAATGCATGTAGAATATATAGATCGCTACCGAATGAATGAGTGCACGTGCTTGGCCTCTAACTTCATCAATTTCATCAACATTATATTGCTGGCCTCGTGCATAGTCATTGGTGAAAAACTACAACACCCATGTTTCAATTAATATACAGTTAGCCATTAGGTATGTCATGATTCATTAATAGAAAAATATGGAAAAGCAAACATACATGGCTTGGATCTATGTTGACCAATCTATTCTAGACTATAAGATCCATTGCTCGTCTTCTTCACTTGAACCCTTAAAAACTTCAATTTCATCATCATCATCTAAGTTCCTTTGTCTCGAAGATCTTCAATTTTGGAGGTACCTGAAGCTCTTATCTCATCCATAATTACAATAAAGAGATAAACAATAGAGGAAAAACAATTCTAATAAAAGTAAAAACTAAAATAAATGAAAACATGTATTACCCTACATACAAAATAATACAAAGGTAGGCAACATATGTTACCACTATAATCAAGAGGTTATATAACACCATCATACCCTAAATTAAAGGTTCAATTTGTAAAAAAGCCCCTAAAAAGGTTGTATCACTTGTATGTAACAAAAAAACCTCAATTTAGAGGCCAAAATGGTCCTTTTTGGGCTCTGATAACGCCCAAACCGGCTCTGCCACTTTGCCACGTCGTAGATCTCAAAAAATACCCAAAATAGCCTCCTAGATCACCTAAATCCGAGGTCGCATGAAAAAGTTATGACCCTCCAAAGTTTACAGTTGAATCTAGCTCTAAATAACCTCAATAATGTCTTCTCTTTTGTTTATTATGGTTGTAGCTCTAAATAATGTTGAATCTATATTCTCCATACAAACAAATACAACAATAATATGTAAAGCTCTTGGCCAACACATGCATTTGTTAATATATAACAATAATGCAACAAATTCAACAACAAAATTTTCAGCCAACACATTCAACAACACATTTTCGAACGAAACCCTGGCGACAGACATGCATTTATATAAGTAGATAAAAAGTTACGAGAGGAAGAACAAACACATAAATAAAGTGAGCTAGCTACAAACACGTCGGTCAGAATGTTGAGAGAGGCAAGGGCTTCAAACACGACGGAGGATGAAGGTGCAAGTGCCAGCTAGCTTCGGAACAATGGCAGAGGTGTGGCGGTGCGAGGGTTTCCTTTACTTTAGAGGAGCCTGGTGGTGCGAGGGTTTGCAAGGAGAAGGAAGGAGAGAAAGAGAACGAAAGTGCAGAGAGTCTGAAAATTTTGGCACGAAACAGAACCGAGCGAAATAAAAGTTTGATTTTGGGGTTTTAATAACGGTTCCTGAGAGAACCGTTATTAAAACATCTTTTAATAACGGTTCCTGGAAGAACCGTCATTAAAAGCTTCTGACTTTTGACAACGGTTCTAATATGAACCGTTATTAAATCCTCTTTTAATAACGGTTTATATAAAACCGTTATTAAAACATCCGTCCAAATTTTAACGTTGCCCTTTTAATAATGGTTTTTAACTAGAACCGTTATCAAAATTTCCCGCCGATTAATTTTCACGCGTTTGACAACGGTTTTCGAACTACCGTTATTAATGTCCCGTTATTATTTTCCGTGTTTGTAGTAGTGCATATAAATTGGAAAAATATGGCCAGGGAATGATGCATACATACAATAGGTCTAGTAATATGTATTGATGCGGTTCAAGATGAGAAGCCTCGGGAGTGGATCAGGCTGTTGATCTTCATCAAAGGAAATAAGGTTACATAAGTGGAGTTGCTATGTTTTAATAGAAATGATAATTAATGAATGAATCTTCAACCAAGATTCATCCAAGAATGAAATCAACTTTGAAGGTTCTTCAAAAACACACTCAAAGAGGTTTTCTAAATAGGTCTACTCCAAGCAATTCATATAAAGAAGGGAAAATCTCATGTCGAGAAGATAAGACAACTTGTTGAGGTTGTATTCAACTCAAATCATCTTAGCTTGTACAATATAAACATTACTATATATAAACTCATAACTTTGCTTTTTATAACTAATCCTAACCCATCAAACAACTCTCTAGCTATCATAGCACCAACTTGTATGTTGGTTGTACAAAACTAGTTGTTTGTGGCTAATTAGTTCAAACCACTTAAGTAATTCAAACTAATTACTCACGTCAAACTAATCTGATAGATTATTTAGTTTTGAGTTATATAAATCCTAAAAAATGTAAGCTAATGCCCTAACTAAATGCCATTAACTAAAAATTACAAACATTAAAATAGCTAATACATATACATGAAATAACAAGCTATGAAACCTTATATTACATATGATAGCCTAAGGTTGACAACAAGTGCTACCAAAATTTAGCTTGTTGTCTTATTTTACATGTATGCCATAGATTAAATGTTTGAGAATGTTTTGTACACATAAATGTCTTAAGTGTCTTCACATCTTAAGTATCTTCTTTTTTCAAATATATTACATACCGGTAAGAATGGCTCAAAGTAAAATCATTAGCAATAATAGAATTATTGTCAAAAACATCTAGAATGACCAGTGCCATTATTGTAATACCCCGAAAATTTTGAAAACCTATATTTTAATAAATAACTTTTATTTGGAATAAAATTTCTTTAAGATTATTTATTTTAATTATTGTATGGATTTTAGAGTATGTAAATTTGGATAAGAGTATTTAATAAATTAAAAATAAATATTTTGCTATTTATCATATTATTTTATTTAAATAATTTTCCAAACTAATATTTTACCAACTTTATCCTTTTTAAACTAAAATATTAGATTAAAATAAATTAAATTATTAAATTAAATAATTTACCAAGAATATTATATTTTATGATTTTATAAATTAAATTAAATTATTTTTCCTATTTTTCCATTCCCCTTTTTGCCCTTTTTCCCTTTTTCCTCTTTCTTCTTTTCTTTTTTCTTTTTTTTCTTCTTCCTTCTTCCCTCGGGCTGCCTCGCCAGGCCAACCCTCTCCCTACTACCACCGCTCGAACCACCAAGCCCAACCCCTGCGTCGCCTTCTGCCACCACCTACTACCACCCTGCACCACTACGCCGCCCCTCGAGCCCTACACTTCCTCCCTTCTCCACCCCTTTCCTTTTTCTCCCCAGTTTTCCCCCTTACCACCGAGCCACCTGCAACCGCCATTTCCACCGCCGTCCGGCCACCTCTACCGCCACCCAACCCACCGTTCGACACCCTGCAACCCCCTCTACAACCGCCATGCCTTAGTTGGCCGAAAACAACCCTTGCACCCCTCCATTTTTCCCTCTCCTTTTCCTTCCTTCACAACCCCTTTCCCTCGACCCATCTTGGCAGCCAACTTCGCCGCCTCGCCGCCGCCGTCTCCTCCACCTTACACCGCTGTGAAACCACCCTTAGCCTCCACCTACAATCACTCTTCACTTCTGCACCATTCCCTTGCCTTAAAACCTCCCCCAACCACCTTCTTTTCTAGCCTAAATACCCTAACCCGAAAATAATAGATTTTGCTTCCTTCACCCCCCTTTGAACCCTTCCACCCCTCATTTTTTCATGAAACTCACGCTCCTCATGCAGCGTGAGCTCCCCTTTATTTTGAAAATTTCTTGGCTAATTTTTAAGGTATAATGGTATTTTATATTAAGTGTTCTATTAATTAAATTTTTATAAAGTTTTATGCTTGGATTCTTATTTCTAACATAATAATGATGGATATTATTTTTAGGTGTTGAGTTGCTAATTATGCTTGGTAAGATTTGATATTTTGCGGGATTAAGGTAACCATTAATCCTCCCTTAAATATATGGAAAAACGTATGGTAGCACATTAGGTGTTTAGTATGATTTTATGCATGTTTGGTGTGCTTAGCATGATATGTATATGGTTTCTTATATTGTTTGATAAAAAGGAAAAGCATGATAACTTTTGTGCCATATGTAGGTATATTAATTAAGGAAGGAGTTTGATTATTGATGGAAATGTTAAATGCTTGTTTATGATGTATTATGTTGCTAATGCATGAGTAATATTATTGTCTCAGGGTATTTTAGTAATTTTGCTTATGAAGTATGTCACCTAATGTAGGTAGTTGCTAATGAGTATTATGTTGAATAATGACATGTTGGTGGACTTAGATGATAAGAATGAAGTACTAATATCATTATTTTATGTAGTGTTAGTAAATTCATAAAAATGGTGAATAGAGGGGTTGAATGAAAATTTTATAAGTGAAAAGGGTATTTCGGTAATTTTTGAGATAAACGAATAATATGGTAATTTTATGATTAAATGGCCAAATGATAACTTTATATGTAAAGGGGTATTATGGTAATTTTTGGAGAAAAGGGTAAAGCGGTAATTTTGGAGACAAGGGGCAATATGGCAATTTTATAAGTAAGTGGTAAGAATGGTAATTTTGAAAGTAGGGGTAAAATAGTAATTTTGGATGAAGGAGGTAATTATGGTAAATTTGTAAGTAAAAAGGGGTTAATATGGTAATTTTGGAGGTAGAGGGGCAAAATAGTCATTTCATAAATAAATGGAAATATGGTAATTGTATAAGCGAATGGCGAAAAGGTAATTTACAAGTAAGGGAAATTTGGTAATTTTGTAAGGAAAGATAAAAATGGTAATTTTTGGATATAAAAGGGTGAAATAGTAATTTGTGAAGTAAAAGGATGTATTATGGTAATTTACAAGCAAAAGGGTAATATGGTAAAATTGGATGTAACGGGTAAAATGGTAATTTTGTAAATAAAAGGATATTATGGTAAACTTGGAATTAAGGGGTAACTTGGTAATTATGATAACGGCGAAAGATAATTTAGTAATTAAATTATGATTGTAGAAGGACAATTGGATAAGTAGGATACTATAGAAGGGTAATTTGGTAAATTAACCAATTAAAGGGCATTATGGTAATTTTAATAATGAAGAAGGGTAATATAGTAATTATGATTATGAAGAAGGGTAAATTAATATTTGTAATTATGAAAAAGGGTAATTTGGGATTTTTGATAATTAAAAAGGGTAAAATGGCAATTAAAATAAGTGAGAAGGGTAAAATGGTAATTATGATAAAGGAGAAGGGCAATTTGGTAAATTATCCAACTAAAGGGGCAATTTGGTGATTTATCCAATTATGGGATAAAGTGATAATTATTTAACCAACTAAAGGGGCAAAATAGTATTCATGATAATGAAGGAGGGTAATTTAGTAATTTATCCAACTCAAGGGCAATTTAGTAATTATAACAAAGAAGAAGGGCGATTAGGTAATATGACCAACCAAATGGGAAATATGATAAGTGTAGCAACTATGAGGGGTGAATGGTGATTTAAAAAGTGTAGGGGATAATTTGGTGACCTAAACCGTATAAGGGGTAATTTGGTAATTATGTAACCTGAAGGGTAATATGGTAATTTAGCGAGGAAGGAATGGATACTTAACAATTATATAAGTAAAGGGCAAATGAGTAATTTGTACCTAACATGTCTTTGAGATTGTGGAACATTATAATATAATTCAAATAATGTTGATTAGCCAAGTAAGAGTACTTGATAATTAGTCTGGCCTTAATGATTTCTTTGTGATATCCTGGATAATCATCTGAATAAGAAACGAGTAATGATATCAGAACGATTGAAAGTGAATAAGTATCGGATTATCGTGATTTTCGTGATCACCTTAATTAAGACACTATTACTCAAAGTGAAAGACCTCGAGATCGGGAATGGTGACTCCTTAGGGGTCGCTACCCTAAGGACGTGGTTTAGTCCACGATCATTCTGGTATTTGCTGGCGTGCCTTTGTGCCCCAGCCAAACCCTATATCTTACTCTTTCTAGCTCTACGGACCTAGTTAGGGGGTATGCATACTTATGGATTAGGTGTCCTTGTCGGTAGGGTACTGAGTTAGCTTTATGCACCAGTACGACCAGGGTACCTTTACGTCCTTGGGTTCGTGGTTGAAGGGTACTAAGTAGCTGATATGCACCGGTACGACTGGTGTACCTTTATGTCCCTGGTTATTGATCTCCTGTTCGAGGCAAATAAATATGATTGATGTGCGGATTAAAGAAAGGAAATATACTATTATTGAAAGTGGAATATTAATGAGCTGAGCCCAGATAATTATGATATTGAGTACCGATCCACCGGTTATAATAGTGGCCGGGAGCATTGTGCCCTGGATGATGATTCTTATATATCCCGGTCCACCGGTTATAATAGTGGCCATGAGCGTTGTGCCCTGGATGATGAGTTATATGTATTCCGGTCCACCGACAATAATAGTGGGGGTCCCGAGCTCAATAAAATCAGTTATGTATGTGAATAAGATTATGGAAAAATACTAATCACTTATAGTGGGACACCATGTGAGTCGGGGCCAGACCGGTCCACCGGCAAATAATAGTGGTCAGGTGCGTTCTGCCCTGTGTGTTTACCTTCTGGTCCACCGGCAATAATAGTGGTCAGGTGCGTTCTGCCCTGTGTGTTTACTTCCGGTCCACCGGCTATAATAGTGGGGTTCTCGCACTCACATGGATATAAAATATGATGCTGATTGAATGATGATGGAATAATGGCTTAAGGCCCGAATGTATTGATCTTACAATATGACATGGCTTAAGGCCTAAAGTATCGATCGTGACTTATAAGTTATTATGCATGTTATTGTTATGTATGCACATCTAATTATTTATGTGTGTAGCTTGCATTATGTGTCGTATGCGGGCCTGTCTTTAAGTGTGGTATTAAAGGGTTACTCAGTACCGTAGTACTGAAGGGATTCCCTTTATGGGGCCCCTGCCTATTCAATGGGCAGTGCCCTTGCAGGTCTTTTCAGGTGCTACTCAAGTGGGCTACGAGAAAGAGAGTAAGGAGTTATCCGGTATCGTTAGGGTTTACTCTTTCTCTTTAAATTCCTGGTTTTAATGTTATGTTGTTACTGTAACCACCATTGGTGGATTTTGTTCCTATAAATGATTTGATGCGCTACTCTGATTTAAGTATGTGAATTTCTTGCAAATTTACTCTGATTTACGTATGTTGAATTTCGTGCAAATCGTATTTCATTTTCCTTTAGCCTTAGCACTTAGTACTGGAACGGCATGAGTGAACCAATCTGGTACTAAGTGTGGCGGTAATACTCCCAAAGTTCACTTTTCATTAATTTGCTTCCGCAATTATCTTTTAATAAAACGAAATTTTTCAGTAGTGAATTTTGGGGGTGTTACAATTATTAAGTATACCAATTCTTCATTATCAAGAGGATCATGAGATACTTCCATATGATTTAGAAGGGATGGAGTTTTTTTTATTAAGTTTGCAGTGAAACATGCTCAAGACCCTAGTAAATTGGTTTGCCCATGTTTGGTATATGCTTATAGTGAACATATTAGTGCTGATGAATTGAGTGATCATATGTTTGTAAAAGGAATTGATAGAATTTATAGTCATTGGATATGAAATGGTGAGATAAAATCTAAATATAAAAATAATGAAGACAAAAGGGAAAGTACCATACTATTTGAGAATTATAAGGGATATTCTTTATAAGAAATAAATTGGAAGGTAGAGGAAAGTGTTTGATAAGTTCATATTTTGACATATTTTATACCCTTATAATATTAGTTTTTAGTATTTTATTTAAGTAATATAGGTAAATAATTATGATTTTATGCTTAAGTGGTAAAAATTGCATAAATATTATTATTTGAGCTAAAATGATAATAATTAAATAAATATAGAGTCTAATATTACTTATTAATTTTTATTGAATTTTATTTTACAGGTTTTATTTTTTTAAGCAAAAGAAAATAAAAAAAGGAGAAAAATTGGATCTTTGGACCAAAGGCTTGGAAAAAGAAACAAAGAAATGACATAGGACAACAGCAATGAGGCAAGCCAAATGAGCCACACGGAATCAAAGCAAGAGGAGTAGAAGAAAAGTCAAAGAAGAAAAAAAGAAAAAGGAAGGCTCTAGGCTCGAAAATCAAATGGGGCGCACGAAAGGAGGCACGGTAGAAGAAAAAGAAGTGGAGCTTATGTGTAAGAGGAGAGTGAGGGCTGCACAAAAAATATATAAAAGGAGAGAGCCACATGAGCGAGGAGGAGTTGTCAGAGGCTAGACTAGGTAGGAGGCTCTAACATTGAAGGGTAAGCACAGAGGACGAGCGAGGCACGGAGGTTGAGGAGAACTGCTAGGCACAAGGTGTGTTAGGCAGAGAAAAGAAGAACAACTGATGCACGGAAGGCAGGCATCAGTGCCCCATCAACTGTCAGCCGAAAAGAAAGAAAAAGAAAAAGAAATAATTGTACAGAATTCAGCACCGGAAAGGAAGAAAAATAGGGAAGAAATTTACCCAGTAGAATTTATTTCAAATAAAATTAATTTTTATCTTAATAAATTCTTGATCTTTTATCTATAATTAATTCCAGTTATTTCTTTTTCTATCTTTAATTTATATTTTAGATATATATTTATGTATAATTAATTCAATAATTATGGCTGGCTGAATATTTATCGTTAGGGAATAAATTGAAACCCTAGATTAGGGTTCGAAATATAATTTTATTTTCTTTGTTTTGTGAGATTGTTCCTTAACTCTATTTTAATTGCTATCGTTTATATATATAATTCTGTCAAGTATACTTTATTTGGTGCATACCTTGCTTTAGTTTCTTCATAAGTGACAGTATGTAGGATTATTTACCTGCTAGGTGGCTATCTAAATGTATAAATTGCAGCTAGGTTGGAGAACGATTCACCTAATAGTTTTGTGATTCTAACCGAAGTAGTAAAACGTTTAGATACATGTGGGTCAAGGAAAGAAAATACAGCTAGACATGCTTTATATACTAGATTGGGTACTTAGATTGGCAGCCTTACAATTATACTTAATGCATTAAATCTAGTTAAATATAGGAGTCGTTTGTTGCTACTATACTGCTAGTGTTTAATAGGGTTAATATTGGTGCTTTTTCGTATTAATTAATTAAGGGAAGTAATATAAGGTGTATGGACCTACTTTTGGTGTACAACTTGGTCAATCTCTTTATCATGATTAAAAGATGACTTATAAATTAATATTATATTTCGACCTAATCTAATGGTGGATTTCGATTTTCCTAGCATATTTATCATATCTGGGTTTCCCATTATTTTTATTTTATTTTAGTTTATTTTATTTATTCCTTTTATTATTTTACTATTTTTATTTTTATAACCCCCATTAGTATTTTTATTATTTATTTATCTTGTGTTATTTAAGATTTTTATTTTTATTTATTTTTAAGCTAGTTATATAGAGGTGAGTCATCTCAATCCCCGGTTAGAATGATACCCTTATTTACCAGTACTATAATTGATAACAAGAGGGTTTAAATTGCGTACCGGCTACGGACACACCAGTGTTTGGGATTGTCCTTAAATATTTGAGAAGTTATTGAGTAACTTAGAGAAACCTTTATATGGTGGTTGTAAAACGTTTACTATATTATTTACTGTTATAAGGTTGTACACCTTGAAAATGTGTAATAGATGGAGTGATAAGAGCTTTGCATATCTATTGACACTTTTGTATAAAAATGCTTCCTAATGATAATATTTTATCTGATCATACCTATGAAGCAAAGAAGATTATTTCTTCCTTGTCACGACCTATGAGAATATACATGCATGTCCTAAAAATTACATGTTATTTCACAAAGAGTTTGTGACTTTGAATATTTGTCCTAACCCTAAATGCAAATCATCACGATATAATAAAAGCAAGGTGCCTACTAAGATGGTGTGGTATTTTCTATAATAACAAGATTCAGCCAGATGTTTAGTGATGTTTAAGATACCAAGAACTTGAGATTGCATGGTGATGGGAAGATATGGGCTTCTTAAACATCCATCTAATTTTCCACAATGGACGATAATTGATGGCTTGTTTTCTAAATTTGGTCAAGAAGTAAGAAACTTGTGTCTTGCACTTTCTACAGATGGAGTGAATCCACACAATTAAGACACCTATATTATATGGTTGGTGATTTTTGTCATATACAATCTACCATTGTATCTCTACATGAAACATATGTACAAGATGTTATCTTTACTCATATCGGGGGGTCAAATAAACGAGGGACTGATGTTGATACCTATTTGGCACCATTGATTGATGATTTAACTTTCTTATGGAAAATGGGTGTTATGGTTTTTGATGTATATCAAAAAGAGAATTTCACTTTGAGAGTCATGCTATTTTGTAATATAAATGATTTTCTGACTTATGATAATTTGTTGGGTCATAGTGTGAAAGGTCATTTTGCATGTCAGGTATGTGAGAAGAGTACCTCATTCTAACAGTTAAAGCATAGTTAAGAGATTAACTATCTTAGATACCATAGATTTTTACCAAGGGATCATACTTAGTGTAGACAAATGAAAGCATTCAATAGGTTGCTAGAAGTAGGGGAAACACCTATTCTATTGATGGGTTGATGGAGGAAATTGATGAATATAACATCATTTTAGTAGCCACATGAAAAGAAGAACACCCTAAAAGGCACATGGGTCTTATATTAGGGGTTAAAAAATGAGTTATGGTATAAATCGTCAACCTCGTAAGGCAAACGACCAATTGGCTCTCCTAACCTTGAAACTAAACCACACATTTGATTGGGTGGCTATTATGGAGAAAGAGTTGTTAATTATCAAATCTCAAGGGGTTCGACCATTTATTTCACATGATCCACTTCATATACCTAATGTTGATATAGTTAGGGATAATTTTGAAGAATATACACACTTTTCTTCTCTTTTGTAGGTAAGCCTTTGAGAACCAAGTTTTTGAAAACATAGTAATCAAAATCACAAGCTCTGATACCAACATGTAACACTCTAAATTTTGCTACAGAAAAATGACATTTTACATAAGCATAATAGTAAGATAATTGGGTATTACCACCATACTCAACATTAATCCAACTTATTATACTATTCTCATATTAAATACAAGGCAGAACATGTATAACTCTATATATGATAAACAAGAGAACAAGGGAATTTTTCATAAATCTTATATAAGAGTTTGGAGATAAAACTTTGAGTACAATATAAGCAAAAAAAAAACAAAGGATCCAATAGAACTAAGAGTCCATAAGGTATTCAAAAACAAAAACTATAGCCATCTGATAACATAGACTCTATGCTTGAGACCAAATAGATAAATCATTCCACCATAGGAAGTGTATCATAATTAGCAAATTAAGGTAGTATCCAAAAGCTTGTACATTAACAACCAGGTTTTTTGCTCATAGGAATAAAAATAGCTATAAAAATGAAAATTAATACTTGAGTATTGAGTAAGATATCAATATAAGGGATAAAAAAAGGGATATGCATAGCATATAAGGTCATGTGGGAGAACTATACATGCACATTTATTATAACATGAGATGGTTCTAGAGAAGAACAGGAAGGAGTTTCATGATAGATGATTATACATTCCAATTTCTTAGTCTCTTAATTTTAGAAACCCCACTATTTATAACTTGTAGAATGGTATCATTCAATAAAATAATCCTAGGGTACAATACTCCTGACTACTATTCTCATATGATGGATCAGACTTGTATAACCTCAAGACATAACACTCTTGGCTAATATGATCATCTGATGGAACGATCTAATACAACCCTATAGCATAATGCTCCTAGACACTATTCTTGTCTGGTAGAATAAACTAGTACAACTCTAGGTCATAATTATAACACCCCAACATTTAAGACTAAAAAAAATTATTTAAAGAGTTGATTGTGGAAGTTTAAAAAGTAAAAATGTAAGGTGTTACCTCCACACTTGGTACAAGTTTAGTTTCCTCTACTTTTATCATGCAAGTGCTAAGGATAAAATGTTACTATGATTAAAGTTAATAACACAATTATAAGAAATAGAATAGAGATTACAAAGTAGATTAACATCATTATGGTGATTCAAACCAATTAGTAGTTATAAAATTCAAAAGAAAGGAAATAAAGAAGAACATAAAAGTCCATGAATATCTGGATCAAAAGATAACAAATAGGATACCTTATAGTTCTAACTCTTAACCCAAAATACTTATCTCCAAGCTGATCTTATAAGCTAACCTGCAAAATCATCATTACCCATTGAATAAGAAGGGGATTATGAAACAACACCTATCAATACAATGGTAGTGAGTGGCCCACAATACAAAACTAAACATGAAAATATCACATGGAACACATAGAAGATATCACAAGAGAACATGGTATAAAAATACTAAAATACACTTGCGCTAACTAAAATATGATAACTATGTAAGAATAACAAATAGCACCAAGGCCACAAGCTCCTTATATGAATTTAATTAAATCATAAATGAATACTTATCAACCAAGCATCCAAGGGATGCTTTTTGAAGTAATTATTAGAACCAATCTCAACCCAATAACCATATCATTCACATTATATCTCATAACTCAACATCTAAGCTAATAAATCCAAAACACCATAGGTAGGGCTTGAAGGTAAATATCAAACCATAGGTAGATAGGGCTCAAAGGTTACTACCGAACCATAGGTAGGCTTGAAGGTAACTACCAAACCAAAGGTAAGGTACAAAGGTAAATACCAAACCATAGGTAGGGCACGAAGGTAACTTCTGATTATAGGTAGGCATAAAGACTACTATTGACTACGGGTAGGCACGAAGACTACTACTTAATCGTAGGTAAGCATGAAGGATACTACTAAACCAATACAATAATTGTTTCAAACCAATAATTACTACTTTTATTTTTAAATTTTCTTGAGGTGAGATCATATTAATTTGAAGATAACAAGGTACTCTGGTCACACTAGCACATAAATGCAGCATAATATTCTACTGACTATCAACCCAAGGATAGTGAAGTACCTTGATCGTATTAGCACACAAAAGAAGCATAGTATCCTACCAACAATGACATAGAATCCATAAGTATGCATACCCTCTAAGATAGTCTGCAAAACCAAAGAGAGTAAGATATAGGGCCTAGTTAGGGCACTATGGCACATCAAAAAAATCTAAAACCAATCGTGGGTAAAGCCATATATTTAGGGTAATAACCCTTAATGAGAAACTATTTCCAATCTTGGGGTATTTCATTCTAAATATTAGTATTTTATTACGATGATCATGGATATCATATAACAATAGGCAAGTCAATTTTCATACTTAACAATTTTATTCAATTCTAATTATTCTAGACAACCATAATCAAAGTCAAACACTAACACCAACCTAAATATCTACTAAGGCCATTATAGGTTTAATTATTCACATTAAGGTCATTAGGTCGAAATGAATAAGAAGATCTTAAGACCAATACTACTATATTATTATCTATTTTAAATACTAATTTATTATATTTAATAATTATCATGAAAAGGCTTAAATACAACAATTCAAATATTTTGGCATGCAAATATATAATCAGACACAACAAATGGCCATTTTCCCCTTACATAAGTATTAGCACATAAAACCTTGGTATGCATATCCAATTCATCCAAATCATATATTTCTATGCTAAAAAATAAATAATACATATTAGGCATGGTTATCAAAATAAATATCAAGATACACTTAAAAAGCACAAAATGCTTATAGGGAGCACAATGATGATAACCATGCTAAAAATATGCCTAAGTATGCTCCACTTATAATATTAAACATACATAATATACATACTTTATTTCCAACATTAAACCCATTTTAACATGATTTTGTACACATAATATGCTACACAACTTGATATGCTCCATTTTACCAAATTTATCCTGGCACTATTAGGTAAAAAATCACAACATAACAAAACATTCTTAATATAATTTCTACATCAAAATTCTAATATGTTATCATGCGATATTTAACATTTTAATAAATTACATGGACTGCCAAATTTCTAGCAAAATCACAAAATATAAGCAATATACTAAAATTATTAAGCTCCACTAATCAATCTATTTTACCTAAATATAAAACCAAAAAATTGTATATTAATATCTAACTCATAAAATATCAATTAATATTAAAATATTTATTAAAAGAAAAATTATCAAAATACCCTTAAATTGACAAAGAAAGGAAAATAAAAAAGCTCATGTTACATGGGACTAAGAGTGTGAGTCATGTATGTGGAAGGGGTTATGATGTCACAAGAAGAAGATGAAGGGTGAGGGTGTTAGCTCAATGGTGACTGAATGGGGAGGCAAGGCTGGAAGGGAGGAGTTAGGTAGAGGTGGAGGATAATGGCTCAATGTAGCAAGGATAGGGTGGAGGAGTTGGGTTGTGAGGATGGGTAAAGATGTTGGCCAATGGTTCTACATAACATAGAGAAAGATAGATGGGGTGGCACTAGCAATGTTAGCTGGGTGAAGGCTAAAGAAGGAATGTATATAGTGGAGCCAATGATGAGGATAGGATATGGTGGAACTCGACGTAGTTGGGGTAAGGTTACATGAAAGAGTTACACTACATAGAAGTGGTAGCGTGAAAGGGCAATAAAGAAGGTTATTGAGTAGTGTGGGGAGGTGATGTTGGGAGGTAATGGTTGTGACCGTCCTTGAAGTGATTTCTCGATGGTGGTGCACAGACAGAAAACTAGAGTAGGGTGATGAGAGGAAGAAAAATGAGAAGGAAAGGACATGGTTGGGTGATGGGTTGGTTTGCACAAAAACCTCAAATAAAGGATGGAAGAATAAAGAAGGAGAAAGAAAGAAGAGAAGTTAATCGATTAGAGAAAAGGATAGGGAAGAATAAGAAGAAGAAGAAGAAGAAGAAGAAGAAGAAGAAGAAGAAGAAGAAGAAGAAGAAGAAGAAGAAGAAGAAGAAGAAGAAGAAGAAGAAGAAGAAGAAGAAGAAGAAAGAAAGAAAGAAAGAAAGAAAGAAAGAAAGAAAGAAAGGGAGTAGGCCAGGTGTTAGACTAGAAAATTTTGAATGAAATGGAAGGAGGTGGAGCAATATACACAATTGGATGGTCTGTAAAGGAAACTAGAACAAGGAGGAGTGGGTTGTGCATGAGAAATGGAGGGAATAAGGGGAGTGTTTGGCAAAGGGAAAGGTGGCACGATAGAGGGGCTAGACTATAGGTATAATTAGGATTATGTTATTTTTATTTTATTTTTAGTTTGGTTAGGTTAAGATATCTGATTAAGTAAAATAAATTAGAAAAAAATTAATTGGTTATGGTTGAGGTTTAAGAATAAGGAAAATGGTAAAATAATTAGGATAATTTATTTAAGAACTAATTTAGGTTACTAATCAAGGGTTAACAAAATAATTAAGCTAAAATTTTACGCTTGTGTTTTGAATAAAAAGTTAAACACCCAAAAATAAGTGTTATAAAATTTTGGGGTGTTACAATAATACTCCCGACTATAATTCTCGTCTAATGGAATGGACTTATACAACCAATCCTAACTCAAAAATAATTCACTTTAAATATTAGTGTCTTTTTAGATTGGTTTGTTATCTCATTAATACCATGCATAGTTATCATAATTAAACAATTCAAATAAATTACAATCAAAGATAATTTATATCATTCTTCAAATGAAAAGACCACAATGCCCCTATAAAACCCTAATTTTACAAGACAAGCGTAACTCCCTCCATAAGACTCAACAAACCACCAAATTTAGCCTAATATCCTAAATTATCATTCTTAATGTCCTATCTAAAAATAAAGGCCTAACTCTAACTTTTTGCACATGTAATAATGATCATATCCCTAGGGTTATTATTCCTAAATTTAGGTTATTTTCATATTTTATCAAGCCTGTGCTACTCATAATTAATCCAATTATTTAACATAAATACTTATTATAATTTATCCTAATAACTCTTTAGAAGTTGCAACACTCCATATTTAACTAAACTAACTAAAATACCCATATATTTCTTAAACGTCTCAAAACCTCTATTACATAACTTGTGTTATACTCAACCTATGCTCTATCATATTACACATGAAATTAGGTATAAAATTCTCAACAATTAATATATCATATTTAGTTCATACGAACATTGTAAAATGACCTAAATACCTTTAAGATCAACAAATACCCAAATATTTCACAAAACCCTACATGTCCTAATGCTATCAACTTCTAACCCTCAACATATTTCATCATGATAATACTTAATCATATTTGAACCCCCTCTTCATAACTCAACTAAAATAATGAATCATGCCAACATGATAGGGTTACAAACAAGACTTAACCAAGTAATATCAGATAAGCTCATAACGTTACATAATAATCACACTTTCATAATGTGGCACAACAATATAATTGAGTAATACCAAAAACATAATTTCATGCAATATATCTATACTAACATGATATTGCCTATATTTAACAAATAAATTCAAAACCCTATTATAAGATGTGTATCCTTACCCAAATTTCACTGGTCTCTAAGAAAGCACAAGACCCTAAGCATCCTCCTCCAAGACCATCAAAAGATCACTTAAAAGCCAGAAGGAAAAACCCCATAATTAGAAGCATAGAAAAATAATTAAGGGAAATATAAGGTAAATGATGAAGGAAAAGAGAAAAGAACCAAAGTGAAAGAAGGAGAATAATTATGCAAGGGATGTGCTCTTGATGTGGTTGAATCATGTGAGAAACTCACAACAACAAGGGCGAGTAACATGAGGCTTTCATCTTGGAAAGGGAATCTAATGTGAGATACTTATGTTGGGTATGGGCACAATATGAGATGCTCACTTTGGTTAGGGGTTTATATTGTGAGGGTGGATGTTGCTAGGGTGTTGATGTGTGAAGATGACCAAAGATGAGATTGTCAATGGGGTAGTTGTGTGTGTAGCTCACGTAGGTAAAGGGCTACAATGTGAGGAGTTTAAGCTGAAGGTAATAGTGCAGCATGAGGCGTGTTGTGTTGGGTGAAGCTTGCTAGTTGCTAAAAAATGGTGGAGATTTAAGATGAGAAAATGTATAAGAGAGAGTTGGGAAGAGAGAAAAATCCATTCTTAGATTGGTGGAGAAATATTTTATATGACAAGAAAGGGAGAAAATGGTATATGGTCAATGGAGGTGTGCAAAATGTGATTGTGTAGGAGTTTGAGAATATATTAGGTACAGGTCTATGACCAAGAAAATATGAGATGGTGATGGGATTGTTAGTGTGAAAATAATTTGAGTTAGAGATGGTGATGATAATTGAGTGAAGGGCTGAACTCAGTTGGGTTTCCTAGTTAGTGTTACCAAACAGAGATAAATGTTTGGTTAGGGAAAGGGAAGGGGGAAGGGTCACACAGGGAAAAAGGTTAGTGAAAAGAATAAAAGAGAAATAAAGGAGAAAAGGGAAAACTAAAGAAGCAAAAAGGAAAGTTTAGGTTTAATGTTAGGGTTAAAGTCAGGATTAAATAATTAGAAAAAAATTATGATACTAATCACACAAAATTAGTGTTAGGATATATCAAAATTATTGCATATATTATTAGTTAGTTGTAATCCTCATAGTGGAGTGTAATAGCTAGTGGTTCTTGTTCAATCATGTGATACATATTTCATTATCCTATGCATGGTGTATAATTTGCTTCTTCACAATTGTTCTACCAGATGATGTGTGCTTTTATTGTGTTATTACATGATATATTGTTTTAATTTCATGTGGAATTATGCGTAGAATGATATATCTTTGGAATAGTTGCATCACTTAGGACAAGGCGTGCACTTTGTGAGTGTTGTGTCATATATTTTAAATAACAATCCAATTGATTTTGACCTCTTTCCTGAGGAGTGGTATGACTAGGGTTTTCAAGTGGAAAGTTATAGTTATTCAGGGTTAACACGTGTTGTGCACCTCTAGTGCTCTTAATATCTCTTTTGAGCTTTTTCTCCATCTTGATTCTCTTTTTATTTATCTCTTTTAATGTATTATCACATAATTAATCTCCATCATTTTTTCTCATCCTATCGATTATAGTCTTTCTTTATTAAATCTACTTCCCCTTGTTTTGATTTATTGTTGTAAATATTTTAGCCTTATAGTTTGTATAATAAGGGTATGGACCAAAATTATACTAAATGTGATGGTAGAACTTATTATTTTATGCTAATACTTCCACTTAAAAAAATAGCAGTAAATTTTGGGGTGTTGCATGTGGAGGGAGGGTCGATTTTGAGATAGAGAAGAGAAAACATGAAGAGGAATAAAAGTTAGAAGAAGAAATGATGATGGTTTAGATATAATAAAGATATTTAGGTATCATAATTTCATAAAATAGAAACTCAACCAAAAAAATATAGGTTGGCCTAATCAATTGTCATATGACCTAAACATAAAAATATCTAACTTCGATAAAGTGAATTTATAAGGATAGGAATGAATCTAGAATAGTTAAGACATGGTTAAAGTAGAGAAAATTGAGTTTTGAGAGCTAATTATGTATATAATTATTAGAATTTGTCTAAAATTTCCAAAACCATTTAAGAATAATTTTGTATTCATTTTTAGATCAAATATGCCAAGATATTACTATGTCCAAAGTTTCACAAATTTTAGATAGCTCAAAGGCTAATTTTAGGGTTCAAACACAAAAAAAAACATTGAATGAGATGGTGAATAGTGTTTTTAATAAAAAAAATTCTTTATCATTTTGAAAATGATTAGATAATCATAAAAATATAAAGAATTTAAATATAAGCAATTTATAATTATTTGGGATAAGTTCAATGACCAAAAATAGATTGGAAGTCTTATGGGATTTGAAACAGTAAGAAGGGTTAAGAGTTTTGGAATAGAAATTTTTTTTAAATGTAACTAGGGCTTAAAGGATGTAATAAACTTTGGTTTAAACTTTTATTTATAATTATAATCTTAAATTGTTTTTTTTAGAAAAGTGGAGTATTACAATCTTTAAGTCTTTCATTGGTCCTCTTTAATTTGAGATAGTCTACTTTGATCACTACACCAATGGAGTGTTTGGGATAGTTCTCTTCAATGAACTATTGAAGGTTCAAATTTGGAATCCTTAAATCTTAATTGAAAAAAATAATAATTTATCATCCTTAAATCTTAATTGAAAATAATAATAATTTATCATATGATGGCATTTTTTTTTGTAATCTTTTAGGTGCATAGGATAGTCTGGTGAAATTTTATATGAGAAGTAATCTAAGAATGAAGAATGAAATGAGTATTCATAGGTTTAGAGGCATATTGTACAAAATAGCCATTGGAATGAGTGTTTATAACCTTTTTTTTTATGTAGAATAGGTGTTGGAATAATTATGAAGAGGGAGTAAGATGGATAAGTAATAAGCTAATTCGTGCAAGAAAGAATGTCAGAATGTAGAAACCAATGAGTATTTATAGAAATAGGGGCATGTTGTGTAAAGGGTGTACAAAAATGCATGTTAGAACATTTTTTTGTTCTATAGGGTTATGTGATGTAAAAAAAAGATATTGGATTCATTTTGAGGTTCATATGGTAAAAAATAGACATTGGAATATTATTTTAAGATCATAGGGATATGCAATGCATAAAATTAATTATTGGACTCATTAGGAGCCTTATAAGATTATATGGTCCAAAGGTTATTTTATTCATTTAGACTATACATTAACCATAAAAATAGGTGAAGCTAGTGTTTTGGGAAAGAAAAAAAAATTAGTGTGGGTGGATTATCAAGTGAAAAAAAGTTTTTTTTTTGTCATTTTTGTTTGTCAGAAAATATTATGTATTTAAAGTGAAAGGGTCATATGGTATAAAAGGGTATATTTATCATTCAAGTTTCATATCAGTCATTATAAAGTAAGAAAATTAGATAATTTGGCGCAATTGAGAATTTTTTTATGTATAAGAGGGTTATATGGTGCAAAAAAGTGCTTATATCATTTTATATTGGATGTGAAATAGTGGCCGAAGAAAAAATGAGGATAAAAATAATGTGCCAGGTGTTATGGTCTTTTTACTCATTAAATATAGAGGAAAATAAATTATATTGATGGTAGTTCAATTGAGGGGCATTTTTATCACATTGGCTAAATTTTAACCCTCAATTCATCTAAGTCAACGACCAAACTAATTGTAGGGTTATCCCATGTAATTTTCCTTAAACACATGATTATCTAGTGTAGCGTAAATTAGGGTAAATTTATCTCATATAATTTTTTGAAGAGGTTATCTAATTCAATATTCTAAAATTAAATCAAACAGATGGAAAATATATTAGAAAAATTAAGCTGAGGGAACAAGCACTAAGCATTCATTTATATTGGAGTGAATAAACATTAAAAATTTACTTAGGGGAAGAGAATGGAGATGAATTGGAGTGTATGTTTTAAAATATTGTTTGGATAATATTAACCTAACTTGGGTGAATATCATTTTAATTTTGTTTAAACTGAAATGAAAGAAGGTTAAAAAAATAAAACAAATAACACTTATATCTTTGAGGTGAATGAATGATGTATAAGGGTTGGAAAAATAAAATGTCAAATGTGACCACCAAAGTATAAATTTTATTTAATCATTTATTTTCACATCCATTACCTCCTAAAAGTGAGGTGAAGAAAAATGGGGTTGGTGGAGATGAATGGGGGGGGGGAGTTCACCCTAATTAACCTAAGTAAAACTTTAATCTGTTGTTTGGTTTTAGGGTGAATCGAGGCAAATATGGTTATTCACCTCCATTCACCCTATTTGGAGACATTTTTTAAAAGGTTTTCTTAGGTTGATATAAATTAAACTTTTCTCTTCCATTTAATTAAATTATCCTTTTTTTTATTAACCTCTAATTTGTGGGGTAATGGAGGTAAAAGATAAAAAAAAAATGTAATTTTGACCTAACTGGATAGAAGTACCCTGAGCCATAATATCTTATCCATTCATCCCAATTTAAAAATAAAGCATAAGTGTCATTTGTTTGATTTCTTTAAACCTTTATTTACCTCAATCCAAATGGAATTAAAATAACATTAATCCTATTTCACTTAAATTATGTTAATATCATCCAAAAAAATATTTTAAAACATTCACATCGATTTACATTTATTATTTTCATTGTTAGTATTATTATTTACTTTCACCTCGATCTATCTCAATCTAAATGAATGCTAATTTTTTTTTTGTAAATGAGGTGAATAGAGGTAAATAAAAAGCATTCATTTTGATTCACTCCAAATCAAGAAACACATAAATTATTGGCCCAAAAAAGGAAGCTGATAAGTTAAACCTAGGACCAAAATTTGGCTCATCATATCTAAATAGTTACTTGTACTTTATTTTATAGACTTGCCACCTACTTTTGACATCATATTTAATTTAATCATTCAATTTTAGTGTACTAGTATGAATGGTTGGACCAACTCCATTTTTTAACATAATTTAAGTCTAATTCAAAGTGGTAACAATGGCTATAATTTTCACACTAGCGCATTTCCAAATCAACCAACCAACCCACCCCTAACCTTACGCAAAAATATTTCAAGATATTGAAGATTAACTTATGAATCATGATAGAAGAAAGTAAAGGTCAAATTTGAAGATAATTATTTACCATAAAATATGGATATAATTGGAAACTTATTAAATTAGGAGTCTAACGCATCTTTCGGATCTCAAATATAAGTTTTCTACACAAAGTTATGATTTTTTTAACATATGTGTGTCAAGTAAAGTTTTTACATGCGAATGGATAAAGTTTCATAATTAGCATTATGGATGTCATTATATTTTCATATTTATTAGTTATATTTTTATTTACTTATCTGATAATTATGTTAGGATATTATTTATTTAATTTATTTCTTTAATCATTAAGAAATTAGATAAGGTTTATCTTTTATCTTATGATGTATTTTATCTTTTTAAAATTTGTTAGGATGTGATTATTATTATCATAGGATTAAGTGGGTATTATTTAAATAGTGATTTAATTAATAGTGTTTATCTTATTTAGATTTTTTTTATCTTATTATTGAGGAGGTTACATGAGAAGGTGAATATTATCCTATAAATATTCCATGTAAACTCATTGTTTGATGATGATATATAGTTGAATCGAGTTACTAAATTGAGTTTTCTTTTGTTGAAACCTTGTTTGAGTTTCTTTATTCTATGTGTATGTTATTTGTGTGATTCATAAGCTATATCTCTCTCTAAATTATCTTAGTTGTATGAGTGATAATTTAGAAACTCTCTATACATTTCTTGCATGGGTTTGTATAGAGTTATCTAGTGAAATTTATTGAGTGTTTCTTCATTGGAGATCCTTTGAGAGTTATTTGTGTGAGGCTTTCAAAGCTATTTTTGATAATTAATTTGTGTGGTCCTTCATCCATATACTTAGTTTAGAATTCATCCTTCATTTATCATTATAAAATTACATAAAATAAGGTACTTTTGAAACCATTTATTCTGTTACACATCAAATCCCCGACCCCTGAAAAAAAGTGCAAAATAAAAATGTCTTGTATATATTGAGATAAAATTGAGTTCTTATATAATAAGGAATTTAAAGCTAATTAATGGTAGGAGATTATCATATTTATGATGACTATAAATAGTCATCAACATGATTAGGGGTGTGTAACAACCGAGATAAGTCTAACAAATGGATCAGACTGGTCCTAACAATCTAAATTTTGGTTTAGACCAATATTCTTTTTTGGGTTGATCTTCGGTCTACAATTTATTAAAATTCAAGTAATCAGGTGGTTTGGTCCAAGACCATATTTTTTTTTCTTTTTCTAAACTAAAAGAACATGATACATACTCACTACTAAATCTGAGGCTCGAGAGCCTTGCATGAAAGTGATTTTTTTTTCTCATAGGATACGACCCCACTAAGCCACCGCACAACCCACTAGTGTACAAATCTCATGGCTCCTTATACTCACACACACCCTTTCACTTTTTTGCCTTTTCACTTTTAATTCATATTTTTTATATTCTTAGTTGCTTTATAATCTTGTAGACAATTTATATTTCCAAAAACTCTCATAAACTCCAACACTCAAGCCCTCGTCCTCACCATCATTGAGTTGTTGTCAAGGTACATACATCATGCGATGACATTTAACTCACCAACACATCGATAGTGACACGCTTAAAAATCCATCTCCATTTTTATAGTTATTCTCATCCATTGGTAAGTCTGGTGGTGTTATTCTCTTTTTTTTCTTAGTGTCTACCGGTATTATTCTATGTCTTCAATAAGTGCCAAGTCCTCTTCAAGTGAGAATGGAATCTCATTTTCTACTATATATTTGTTGTCTAAGATCCTTTGTTACTCAATTATCTATCTTCTTCTCCTGTTTGTTTCAGTTTATTTTTCCCATCACTAGATTCATATCCATATTCCAATATCTAGATCACTAAAACATTGATCTAAGGTAATTTGACTACTTTTCCCCCTCTTGTTAATTCAATACTTGTTCATGCTAAATATTTTGGCAATATCATATATTATGGGTTGAAGATAAAAATGACTAGATAAGGTATTAATCTAGTATTATTTTAGTGATATTATTATGTTAAGATAAATTGATTAAATAAATTGATCAAGCAAGACAATCTAATTAAGTACTTGTTCTTACCTAGTGAAACAAATGTTGACAAGGTATTAATAGATAATAACGCTAAAAATGGCTATAAATAAAGAATAGTTTGAGTTAGAGAGTTGGAATGGATCCATGTTGATGTTTGGGTCTTTGGGTCATACCCTATACCTTGTATATTTTGGAGCAAAACAACAGTTATTATAAATTTCACTCTTTTAATAGTGTTTGATTTTATAAAAAGTCAAAAATTATGACTTCATTAACTAAATTTTCATGCAATATAAGCATGTAAATAACAATATGATTTATTAGGTAATTAATTGATAATTTTTATTGTAGTAGCTTACTACCAAAATATTAATTTCAACTTTTATAATAGATGTTGAGCTCCGTTCAATCCAAAATGAGGTGTAAAGTTACTTCAATATCTTTATAAGCAACACAAGAAATTCATCTAGTAGTGGATGAGATGGATGGAGTAATGGAAAAGAATGGAAGAACCAAAGCTAGATAAGAGTGTGCTACAAAAAACAAACTGAGAGGTGCTAATATATGAATATAGAGAATAGAAGAAAAGTGGTATACTAGGCTGACTTTTGGGGGTATAGGGATGATGAAGATTGCGCTAGAGTAAAGTTGAAATATTGTCCTAAGACTTTTGTTACCGATCCCAACATCAGTGGTACTAATAACCTACAGAATCATGCAACAACTTATTCTACAAGACCTATTAATAAAGGTAAGGGTAAACAAGCTATCTTATGGCTTGAACCCTCATATCTAATTGCCGAAGAGGCCCAAGATAGTAAAGTTAAATGCTGAAGTGTAAATCTTGACGAAGTCAGAGATACATTGGTTGTTGCATGTCCTACTTTTCATATACCTTTTTGTACTACAATAGCTCATGATTGTAATAAATATTATCTTGATAAGAGGGTGAAGTTGAAAGATTTGTTGAGAAATTCTTGTTAAATATTTTATGCAACCACAGATACATGGATGTTGATCCAAAGAATCATACACACACACATATCTGACTATACATTTTATTGACGATAAATGGATACTATAGAAAAAGAACTTAAATTTGTTCCCTATTTCTAATCATAAAGAGGAGGCTATTAATAAGTCAATTGAATATTGTTTGATGTCCTAGGATTTGAGTGGAATATTGTATGCAATGATGGTTGATAATGCTACCTCTAATAATGTTACATGCCTTTATTTGAAAAACATGGTACAAAGACTCAATAGAGCTATTGGTGATGGAAATTATTTGCATATAAGATTCATAACTTGTTATAAATCTTATTTTTTGAGATATTTTGAAGGATCATGTGCATTATATTGAGAAAATTAGGGTTGCCATTAAGTTTGTTATAAATTCTCCTTCAATATTGATTATGTTCAAACAATGGAGAAATGTAGAATTGAATTCAATTCTTCACTTATTCTTGTCGTGCCTACTAGATGAATTCAACTTAGATGATTTTCATCAAAATTTGAAGTATAAGGTTGTTTTTGGTTTAATAGAACTTCCTGGGTAGGGCTACTTTATGATGATGATTGGGAAAAGTTAGAGCACATTGTTATTTTTATAAAAGAAATTATATGAGCTACCTAATTGTGTCTCTAGTTATTTATATGCAACTGTAATACCCCATCCTAAAATCCTTCAAATTGTATTTAAATTTTTGTTGATATAAAATAGACGAGTTTTGGTTTTAGAAGGTTTTGAAATTTTAATAAAATTATGAATTTTATATTCATCGATTGACTGGTTTGCATAGTCAATCAACTGGTATGCTTAGGAACTATCAATTTTATTTTCTAATAAACCAGTCGACTAGTTTACTCAAACCAATTGACTAGTTGTCCTATGATTTCATAATCTTTTTTTTTATATTTTGATTCAAATCCCAATGTTTATGAAAACTTCTAATTATAATCTATTTGTGCTAATAAGCATATTTTGGTACTTTAGGATTTTTTTTTACATTATGTAGATCACTCTATGATTTTATTTGGCTAAAATTTTCCAAAAGTATTTTTTGAGGCATATCTCATATTCATTATTCTCCCCCACTTTCCTCTCTCATATAGTAGCCATGGGTACATGTTTGAATTTCTACACCACTCCCCTGACCAAACAAACCTCTACCATGTTTCTTCTTAGTCACATCTTACCTCCCTTACCTCAACTTGTGATCTCCTTATACTTTAGGCTACTCATACTCAACCTAAGTTAGAATTTCCTCTTTCCCACTTGGGTATGTCAACCAACACTTCCCTTCTATACACCCTATTTCTAATTCAATTCACTCCCTATCATCTGCATTTGCTAATTATCTCCCCTTTCCTTTGTGAAAATTTCTTAAGTTTTGTGCATTCTCCACTCTTTTCTCTTTTCTTCTCTACTAAAAAAATAGAGGCTTGCCTCTTATTCCCTATTATTTGGTAAAAGAATTTGTCTATTCTTTCTTCTCATAATCTTAGCTTTAGCTTTACCTTGCTTCTCTTAAGCAAGAAAGGTTAAAGACCTTGGGTTTTAGTTTTAGGTTTCAATTATGAGAAAATGTTGTGTTATGTTATTTTTCTTCTCCTTCTTCAACATATTTTGTTTTTATTATGTTTTAAAAAAGATTTTTAATGGCTATGATTCTTGATTCTCTCAGGAATTGAGGTCATGGTAGATAGCCATCAAATTGGGAGTATTTTTATGCTAGAAGAATTACTTGAAGGTAAGGCATTATTATCTTTAATATGAATAAGGTCTTTGTTACTGGAACACCTTGAGTCGATACGCCCACATGAGGGCTACCTTGGAGCGCTTTCAGATTGATTGGTTGGCCTCACAGATCAACATGAATCCTTTTAGCGTGCTTTATCCTAACTTGCGCGCTTCTCGAGAAATTTTTAGAAATTTTTTGAAACCTCTCAGGAAGGTCACCCATCCTAAAAATTGCTCCACATATAGCATGCTTAACTATGGAGTTCTTAGGACAGAATCACCAAAAGGATGGTATACCAAGTTGATATAGTAGTCAAATCAATCCTTATAATACTCCGCTCAAATTGGGTTATTACATTCACCCCCACTCAAAGTACGCAGCGTTATCTTTACACCTCAACCACTAACTATCTAAATATAGTTTATCCCAATAATCGTCTCTCTAGGTGGCTGACTGGCTCATCCAAGTTTAGCTCATGGTTTCGGTTTTGCTCTAATACCATTTGTAACACCCCGAGGTGATATGACCACATGAGAGCTACCTTAGAGCACTTTCAGATTGATAGATTAGCCTCATAGATCAATACAAGTCCTTTCAGTGCGCTTTTTCCTCACTCACACGCTTCCTGAGAAATCTTTAAAAAAAATTGAAACTTTTCAGAAGGGTCACCTATCCTAAAAATTTCTCCACAACTAGCACGCTTAACTATGGAGTTATTAGGATGGAATCACCAAAAGATGGTATACCAAGTTGATATAAGTAGCTAGATCAATTCTTATAATAGTTTGCTTAAATTGGGGCATTACAGTTACTTACTGTGATTCCATATTCTTGGTGTGTATTTGTGTTGAGTATGAGTTAATTGTATTCTATGATTTGAGCATGTGGTAGAGTTTTCTTCTTGAAATTTAAGCATATCTTGGATTCCCTAATATTATGCATAATTTTGAGCATGATTTCATTTAATGCCAATATTACAATGTATTAATGTGATTCTATGTGTGCAACATGTCTTTTTATGTTTTTTATGACATAGAATCATGCTAGAATTAATATGGTAAAGTTGGGTGAAATTTTGGTATATGGATCGCATATCTAGGTGTTATTTTATGCAGACCAGTCGATCGGTCAAATAAAATGATTGATTAGTTGTGTGAATAATTGCTCAGTTTAGGAATTTTAATTGTCTGGTTACAAGATCAGTTAATTGGTTCAATTAAATGATTTCTATGAGCAATTAATTAGTTTGCCAAACCCATTGACTAGTTGCCTTTTGACTATGGTGGTTTGATCTCTACTTAGACCTATTGATCGATTGGTCAAATCTATTAACTGGTTTCCTATGAACAGTTGATCGGTGGGATAAACTAGTCAACTAGCCTATTGGTTTTATTTTCTATTTAGAATTGGTACAACCAAACTAGTCGATTAGTCCTCAGGACCGATTGACAAGTCTACCTGTATTTCGCCTTTTTCGTTTGTTAACTATTGTTATTCTTTTGGGCCTTCTATATTAATATTCCCATGTAATTATAACATTTTAATCATGATTCCAACCATTTTTATCCTAAAATTAATATGGATCAAAATGATGATATTTGCGCCTTAACTTGGTTAAGTTTGGTATCATCTCTAAATACCCAATTGGTGGCTTATAAGCCTTGTGATGTATTTGGTGTTATCACTTGAAAACACCCAATTTGGATAATAATGAAATTATTGTTTTTATTTGTGATATCACTTGATAATTAACAAATAATGGATTAAGATTTTATTCCATTCTTTTTCTCCGACTCTCGGTGTAGCTAGCTGAGAGTTAGTGGACATGTTTCCCTGTCTTTTATATTTTTACTCATTACCTATTTTTTTTCTCTATCAAGTTGCAATTAGTAGGGGGCATGCACATATCTTTAAAGTATAGGATTATACTATGGTAAGCTTGTGTGGCATCGGTGTCTTGTTCAAGTGGGTGAAGTATCTTAATAAAAGCCCTTAGCACTTTGTATCATCCATTTCTTAGGTGCGTGTGGTACCCAATTTTTTATCCTTCATAGTGGATGCATTCAAGGTGTGGTGAGTAAGGTATCCCATTATACACCCCCTTGATGTACTTCAACCACATGTGGTGGGTGTGGTATCCCATGATGTATCAGCCCTCATAAGGTGCCCTCAATGTGTGGTGGGTGTGGTATCCCTAGAGAAAATCCCCTTTGATGTGTCCTAACCCTATATAGTGGGTGTATGCCGCATGACTTCTGTTCATGGTAAATAACTAAGTGTGGTCCAACAGATTATCTTAATAATAGAAAGTTATGTGATCACTAAAGGAAGATTTATAATAAGATTTACATTGTGTGGTTATGATGCATTTACTATATTAATATTGTTCCATGATATCCATACAAGAATACCTTATTATATTACTACCATAAGCTCGAGCATTATTTTATGTTAGTATGTTTATCACCATGCTACATGTGACCTTAATGTGCCACATGAGCCCTTATCATACTTTTGATAGTCTATTTGACCAATACTTTATTATATTGGTACTATATTTGTATGGTCACTATGATGATTTAGTTTCTAGTTTGGTGAGCAGAGGAGGGGTTACAAGGATATGACTCTCAGCTAGAGTATGTCGAGGATGATACTGTGGGCTAGTAGCTAACCATTGCTTGGAAATTCAAGAGTTACTTTCCTGTTTAGTTAGGAGTTAGGCTAACCACCTAGATGTATTTTTTCCATTATGTTGGGATGCTTTTGGTTCTTTTCGGTTATTCAGATTCTTGGCTTTGATTCTTGTTTTTAGATTTGTAAACTCTTTCTTTTATCTATAATACCATTCTCGACATTGTTATTATAGAATTATGGTATGTTTAGCTAAGCATGCATTCTTATACATTTTTTCAATTTTGTTTTGCATTAGGCATGGGCTAGGTAATGATCATACCTTTTTCATGATTGATGTGGTGGTAATATTCTCTAATTGTGCTTTTACAAGTGCTTCCACATTATATTTACAATGAAATTTTCTGGTTCAAAATTTGGGGATGTTATACTAACAAGTAACAATTTTAACTATCTTTAAATCGATATGTGTGAAGATGGTTCAAGGTATTATATGTGGTCAACATTGGCTATAGACAAAATAACGTTCTACAATGGATGTGGAGGAAAGTATTGAGGGGCAAGAAGAACGAGAAAAAAGGTATAATTATTATAATGTCATTTTGTTTAAATAATATATTTTTTATTATTGAACTTTTATTTTTATTGATTTTTAATATTCTTTTTCTATATTGTAGATGTGCAAGAGAATACCCACTTAGAGGGTGAAATGATTTTACTTTATTAAGATAAGTTTGAATTTAAAGTCATCTTTAAGAAAACTATGGCCTATTTTACTCTATAGGAATAGTAAGTGTTATTAGTTATTATTTTTATTTTATAATTAATTTTAATTCTATTTCACAATTGTATTTAAGATAAACATTGGATACTTTTGATTTTATATTTTTTCCATTACTCAATTGTTGTGTTTATATTTAAGTATCGTCCATTTGATTTTGGTAGTTATCATTTCTAGAGCTAATTTTTAATAGGTTGTACAAATTATGGACTTGCAGATGTGTGGTGATAACTAAAAAGTAATTTTATTGTTTTTAAAAGTTTTTAATTATAGTTTAAATTTTCAATACATAATTTTGGTTCCAATCGCTTTGATTTGGGTAAAATCCTTAATTATCTGGTCTAGTATGGGTTTGGATCGATTAGTAATCAATTTTGTCTATTTCTATAATTTTTATGAATTTGGGTAGTAAAATATTGCTTATTCGATCCAATTTTGAACCTATGCAGACCCCTCTACATGATGACATGAATGGTTGAAACCATCAAAAAGTAGAATTGAAATTTAGTAGGTGTAGCAATGGGATGGGAGCATGCTCACATCCCACCTTTTTTTCTTATACACACCCTATTATCTTATAATTTTTTTTAACATTTCAAAATTATCCCTCTTATTTGTACTTCTCCTCCTGCCTAGACCTTAACAACTAATAGGAGTTCTATCAGAACTTCCTAATTAGACACAATCAAAGGCTTAGTAAAATTCAACCTACAAAGTTTATGGATATGAATTTGTCTTTTTTATTTGGGTCAAGTTAAATATGAGTTGACCCTAAAACATTTATAAGCATCTATAGAATTTTATCTTTATTTTTTAAATTTATCATTAACCTATATATTAATAAAAATACAATAACTTTATTCTCTCATCCATCATGGTTTATATTTAAAAATTAATTTTAAAATTACAATTTTATTAAACTAGTTAACTTTTAAACAATCTTAACAATGACAATGTTGTAGTAAATAGTAATAAGAAACAAAAAATTATTTTTCTTTCTCCAAGTTCATCTTAAGTCTAAGGTATTTTTTTATGAATAATGATGATAAATATAAATAGTAATTTTATAAATACTATCAAGCTTATAAAAAGCTATTACATTTTAATATACTATTTAGCAGTGAGAATTTAATAATTAAGTTATTAAATAAATTTGTGTAATAAACATTCACAAATATAATATTAAAGTTAGTATATGTGGTTGTTATATTTTTATTTTTTTTTTACTTTTAAAATGCATTAAAATGATCAACTAAACAAAGGCTTCTTGATCAACCCAATCTAGTATTGACCTATGCCTAATCAAGGCTCGCTAACAAATGGTCGAGCCAATCATAACCTACGTTACCCTCAACCCAAATTAGATCCAAACTTGTCTAATGATTAGGTCTACTCTCAATCTTCCCTCTTTATTTTCCCTCCTCTTTCATCTCTTTCTTCAATGCGTAAAAGAAGAAAAAAATTATTAAAACAACAAGCATTCACCCTTTTTAAACTCTCAATCAACAACGACATGTATGCATTAAATATAACTGTTATTTGTTAATTTTTTTAATTTTAGAGAATTCTTTGCTTGAAATTATACGTGTGGATCCACTTAGATGAAGTACTTGTGTAGTTTTTTTGGTTAATTTGGAGCTTCTATCAATAAGAATATAGCATTAGGAGAAAATGGAACATTAACATTGACTATTGATTTACCCATATATCCTATCGCCCTTCCCAAAGGATGAGACACTATTATCCCTTGCCTAATGTACCACTTACCTATAGCCTCCTCCCCCCATAACACAACACCCACCCATAGCTAACCTCCCTAAAGAGAGCACTCATTCACTAAACACAAGACCCTAAACCTAAAACCCAAAACCCTCAATATAAACCCTTAACTCCAAACCTAAAAACCTTAATCCTAAATTGTAGACTATAGATTATAATATTATATTTTGATTTAGTATAATATAATACATATTAATTATATTTTATTAAAATTATTATACTATCTCTTTTTGGGATTTGTAAAGACCATTAACAAGTGTGTTTATTTACTTTTTTTTATAGTGAACTCTCTAAGTGCTATCATTATTAACAATATTACTTAATTTCATATATTTGATTAGATTAATTGATTCCAAGAGAAAATTTGAGGTTAGGTAAAATAAAGTGCATAAAGTTCTACAACAAAATATTTAACACAAATATAAAGTCACTAAATAAAAAAATTGTCAACTAACATCATCACCTTGGACTTGTCACATGCCCATCACATTCTGGTACCACTAAATATGATCATGATATGGCATGACTCATCTAACAAAACTTGGAATTACATGTTGGTAATGTAATACCCCAAATTTCTTTAACCCTAATATCTGAAGTTATTCTCCTAATCCATCCATTAACCCTTAAGCATCTTACCCTAACCCCTAAACCACTCCTTTTCCTTTATTATTCTTCAAAATCCTAGTTTTTAATTCATATAATTGACGCTTGACTAAGTATTGTATTTTTTAGACCGATCAATATCATTCTAGAACCATCTGGTTAAGGGGTTCACTGATCTACCAGGTTATCCTTACAGTCGACCAAAGCAAGGTAATTACCACCATTCTTGTTTCTCTTATTTTCTTTTGACTCCAAAACTAGGCATATACTTATTTTTTTTTATATATTTAGGTTCCTAGAGTAATTTCACACATTTATATAATTTTTCATAATTTTTGGAAATTATTTGAGTATTTTCCCATTTTTATCCATTTATTGAATTTTTTATCTCACCCAAATCTTTTTTTATTGTTTTTGAGCCTTCATGGTCATTGTTGACCACAAAATTCAACCTCTTATCCCTATTTTTTTTAATCATGATTTTTATTACTAATTTAACCATATTTTTTTCCATCATCCAATCATCTTTCACCTCAACCACTCTCTTATACACTCTTACACCACCCTATCCTTTCTCCCACACTCCACCACCTTGATGCCTTGCAAAAAACTCCCCATTAGATTTTCCTCACTCTATCCTTTCCATGGTTGACACTTATAAGGACTTATTCCCCTTTAGTTTCTCACTTTTACACTTGGCAACATTCAACATTCTTATGTTCTATCTTTTATTCCCTCATATCTCCTATTTGTTCTTTCATTTTTCTCGAGTGTTGAGGCTTTTTATTTCTTCTCCTATAATTTCCAATCCCCATTTCTCCTCTTTTCTTTTTTCTTATTATCTCATTACTTATAAAGTTCTAAACCTTATTCTATCGGTGCTTAGTTATTGAGCAAGAGTGGATTAAGGTGATGAAATGTGAAGATTGTTCTATTGGTTCCCAATCTGTCATTTTTTATCATAAGGATTTCTTTTCTCCCCTTTAATTTTATCTTCTATTCCATATCTTTATATAAATATTTTATCTAATTCTATTCTCTTTTTTTTTTAGGTTATCCTAAGGTGGTAATTAGGAATAATTTTGCTAAAAGATAGGTATTACCTTGGTAAGGATGCATAACTTTATATTAGGGCTTTTTGTTGTTATATGTGTTCTTTTTCGTGTGCATATTCATGTTAGTGTGTTTTTGTGCTATAAATCATGTTTTTATTTTATTTTAACAAATATTCATGTATTACTTGACAAGTTCATGATTTTATGTGATTTTTTCATGTGTTAGGACATTCTCGGATTTACCTTAAGTTCTTTAGTATGAGTATGTAGTTTGTTATTTATAATGAGCATGGATTAAGTGTATTGCTTTAGATTAAATATTTGTGTTGGATAAATAATTTGAGAATGGATTATTTTTGTGATTTAAGGTTTGAGGTGTTTTGGACCAGGGCCATTTTTGGTGGGTTAGTTGTTTTAATTAAGGTTATTTACATAACTAGAGTGTGGATAAAGAATGAGAGTTTGTGTGTGATTTGGGTTAAGTTTGGAGGAGGTTAAAATGGGATAATTTTGGGCTAAATTTGCAATTTTTGTGAAAAATAAGCATGAAATTGTATTCATCAATAACATAAAAGTTGATATAAAATATGATAGCATTTTGTGGGGTATGACTCAAGTTATGTTAATAAGACGTTTTGAGGTATTTAGGTGGAATAGAGATATTTTGGTCATTATAGGTCAACTTTATAAATTTGAGGTTGTATAAGCATTATTAAATATAAAATATAAGAAGTGTCATATGTGAAATGTTTAGGTAAAATGTTAGTTATCATAAATATAAATTTTATTCAAAAAAATGCTTAAAATGGATTATCAGCCCTATATGTATAATTAGTCTTTTATGTGTAAAATATTGGAGTTTTATTTTGATTTTTGGATATGATGTTTTGCATAAAATATTAGAGATCTGTGTCAATTTTGTTGAGTTGGTGAGTTTTATAGATGGAGTTGAGAATGGGATGAAAATTGGGGTTTCGTGAGGGCTTTTAGTATTTTCACTTAGATAATGTCTCTTATTGTACTTATAGTCCTATTTTATGCCTTGTCGTTACTTCATGTGATTATAACATGTATGATTTGATTAACCGTGAAACACTCCTAATTGTTTTAATTAAATATAATTGTTGGAAAGAATTCAATAATAACTAGTAAAACATACAAAAAATGATAAACAATCTCCCATGTGATAATACAAGTGTAATATAAGTGAAAGCAATATGATGATAAATAAGTCAAGTTTGCATCATTATATGCTAAGTGGGGGTTATACATTAACACTAAAAGTGTAAGATCATATGATTCATGACTAGGTAATTCTAAAGGTTGTAATTAGTTCGATGAAAAAATTTCTTGATTCTATTATAACAAGAGGACTCTAATTTACTCTATACTAGTCTCATCAAATTACCTATAGAGTGTCCACATGCTCAAGAATTAGTAGTTCACTAGAAAAATAAGTATATTTTACCTTAGATATGAAAGTATCAGTGAAATTAGCTATATTTTCTCCATTTGTGGGGAAAAGAGGAGAGTATATGATATGAGTGGTTCCTTAATCTCAATGTGATTAAGTAAATGAAATATTTTTATCACCTAATGTTTAATCTTAATATGATTTTCTCTTTAGTCATATTGTATCGTGAACATAAATGCATGTTTAGTATCTATCTTATCATATGATTTCTATGTGTTATGAATGCCTTGTTCTTTTCCTATTTTTTTTTGGGTAGAAAGCAAGAATTTCATTACCAAAATAAGTGATTAGTACAACTCATGTTCTAAGGACTCTATCCAAAATATGGATCCACAAACTATACTTGGTACTCTTAGGCACATATACATCAAAAAATAGTAGACAAGATAATACCCTTCATAATCATTTAGAGAAGGCAAATTACTTTCGAGAAGACACATTTATTTTGATCATACCATATGTGTGCCACCATGGTACTATTTAGAGAACATAGAATTTCCTTCATTGGCCTTAGGTTTCTTAGTGCTCTTTACTAAAACTTACAGTTTGGGGAGCTAAGGCTTGAATTTATCTCTACTACCCATAGCTAGATAGATGGGATGCCAAATAGTGATAGAAATTGAACAATCATGAAACAAATGAGCAAATTCATCACCATTATTACAAAGATAAAATAACTTAGAAACCTAAATACCAAACTAGATCAATCAGTCTTTGGTATAAATTTAACTTCATATTGCCAACTAGAAGATGGGTTGGAATTCTAGAGAAGTCGAATGACACCAAACTAGTTTTTCCCACCACACCCAAGGCTATTACAATCTTATAGGGTTAGAAACCTTTTTAACATTTTAGGGTCCCCCTTATACAACTAGTGCGTGACTTCATGATGACTTCAAATTGGGAGCCACAAGAAAGGATTTTAAGAAATGCTAAGAGTAGATAGATGTGTGAGTGTATTTTAGATGGATGAATTCTTTAGTTGCATTGAGTGGATCCACCAAACCTGAAGAATATCTCCCTTTTCCTGAATATTCCATATTATCTACATAGAGACACATCTATTTGAGGTTTGTATATCAATAACACCCACACTAGCATTCACTCTAGGAAAATAGACCTTATTCAAAGAAACCAAAGCTCTCTTACTTATATTAACACTACCTGACCAAAGAAATCTTCCAAAAATATAATTTAGTTTTTTAATCACCTTACTAGGAAGAATAAAAAATTAGGATCAATGAAATTCCATGTGAAATAATGCTAATTTAATTAATTTTAACCTCCCCTCAAAAGAAAAAAAACTTAGTTGACCAATACCTTAACTTAGATGTATCATTTTAATCAAAACTTTCAAAAGATTACCATGATCCTAGAGTCTAAGAGAGGGAGACTCAGGTAAGAAATAAGGAAGGAGCCTTGTTGGAAACCCATCAACTCAAGGAACCTTGAGTAAGAGTCTAATTCCACACCACCAAAACACACATTACATTTATGTGGATAGATAGAAAGCATTAAATAAGAAAAGAAGGACCTAAAACACTTCATAAGTTTGCCCATAGAAATTATATCTCCTCAACTAAACATAAGAATATTATCTACAAAAGAAATGTTGAAAAAACCAAGCAATTCACATCTAGAATGGCCTTGGAATAGGTTTTCAACTATAGGGTTTTTAGAGAACAACATAAGTATTCCATAACCAACAAAAGGATAGGGTGACAAGGGATCCCCTTAATAAAGACCCATTTTTTCTTCAAAGGATATAGAGAAACAATAATTCAGAAAAAATGGAGTATGACACCATAGTTGCATAATATATAATTATCCAAAAAAATTGAAGTGGGAAGCCCAAGGCATATAAAACATGTAGTAGAAAATTTCATTTAGTAGAATCATAGGCTTTGTGAATATCCAACTTCACCATGCATCATGGAGAAATGTTCTTAAATTTATATATTTTTACTAACTAATGTGCCATAAGGAATCATGTGGCAAGAGAAAAAAAGGTCAGGCACACCCATGCATAGGTCATCGGTGATAACATCCCATGCTTTCTTAAATAAACAAATTGTATAATCATCTTTTTCCTAGACCCTTAGTCTCCTTGATGGGAAAACTTCCTCGACTTACTTATGTGTAATGGGAGCATAAAAAATAATTTTCTAATTATTGGTAAGAAAAGTATCTTATTGAAACATTTTGGAATCAAACACATCAAGAGGTGCTAAGAGTTGATCCCAAAACTCTTATTAAAAAAAATGCAAAAACACTACTTGGATCTAATTAGGATCATTAAGAACCTTTCCATGATCCAAGATAATCTTGAAACACCATTTTGTTCAGCTATTTCCTTCATCTTTGACAGAAAAATATTTATGGTTTTTAACACAAATATTTGACCAATGAATGTTAACCTTCTATTCTTGGCAATGAAGGAGGTGAGAATAGGATTGCAATGCCTCGTTTTATTGAGACCTCAAATCAACATTGGCTTAGAACTAAAGGATAAGTTTTTGAGTGGATTAGAGCCTTTCTTTATCTTGTTGGAGTCTTGATTGAAGGATACCATACTTGTAGTGATTCAAAGCATTTAATGATTTCTACGTATCTAACGATCTATGCCAATATCTAAGCAAAAAATTAACAATTTTAAATTTACCTCAGACTTCAGCCACTATCAAAAAATTGTTTGCATCCTTAGTCCAAAAATTAAAGAATCTAAAAGCATGTTAGTGGGACTAAACTTGATTTATATTGTGAACGATAGTAGGGAAATGGTCCAAAATCAAGGGGGTGGGAAGTTATCAAAAGAATTCAGCTATAGAGATAACCATTTCAAGTTTACCAAGGCATGCTCTAACTTGCACAAGATTCCCTCATCACCCTCCCTTCTCTTAGTCCAAGTGAAATGACATCTAGTACTCTTGTAGTCCCATAGCCCAACTTGAGTATAACAAGTTTGGAATTCATAAATATCTTTCTATTATGGGAAACCAACTCTATCATTATCTTCAACTAACACTATGGCATCAACAAGCACTAGCCAAGGACAATCACAATTTGTTGCTACCAGGTAATGCCAATCTCACATATGTTTATCCTTGATTTAAACCATAAATAAATGAAATATGCCCCTGAATTTGATACTAAGAATACATAACATCACAAAGAAGGCCACATGCAAAAAAAATGTTTGTATTCACCTACTTATAATGGGGATCCTAGAGAACCCAAACATGTTCGTCGTGATTGTGGAAATAATTGTAGTAGAGCACCATCCTAGTGAAAAAGGTAGTAACAACTTTCTCCTTATATATTTTTTTAACTCTAGTGTCAATTAAGATAACTTTCTTACAACCATTAATTTGAAAGATAATTGAGGAGCTATTCTTTGACAATGCATGATCTTTTACTTTAATCATTGGAGTATAATTGATGCTTGTTGTTGTACTAGAAATCAAGTATAGATGTAGCCTTCAGTAAAGGTCATGATTTTGAGATTGATCTTCACCAAAATCAACTTAATTCTAAAGAGAAATGATAAAGGTTTATCTAGAGAACAATACCTAAACTCTCAAGATAACTTCACTTGAAGAGAAAGGAAGAATTTTGAAGTTCTTACATTTTGTTTCACTTCATGTTATTAATATACAAGCCGACATGATACACACACACACACACATGCAGGTATTAATTTACCCTTTATCGACTAAGCCCATTCCATTTGGCTTTAACTAGTTAGATCAACTTAGTTAATACAAGATTTAGACTAATTCACTATGCATTTATATTTTACATATAATGATCAGAGCTAGCAAAAGTTGACCTGACCTACTCAACCCGACCCAACCGAAGCGAAACCCAACCGGATAAGACTCGAAAATTTTAGCAACCCGACCCGACATTAACCCAACCTGGACCCAACCTGATACGATGCCAACCCATGACCCGATAGCGACCCAACCCACCTTCTACCCGACCTGCTTCGACCCAACCCGACGTTCACTCGACCCGCCATTCACCTGATCCGACCCAACATTGACCCAATTAGATATCAAAATATATTATAATAATAATAATAAATTATACATATTTTATTATTCATTTAAAGCTTTTAAAAATATAGTATTTTATAAATTGTACTTACTTTTCATACTTTTACCCTAAACATTCTACACAATATCATTTAGAATAAAAAAAATCGCATAGCTCCAACTTTTGATGTATATTTTTAAAACAACAAATATTATATTAATTTACATAGAGTACACAAATTATAAGTTTATAACAAATAGAAAATCAAACATAGACTCTAAAAATGTAATTATAGTAATTACTGGTTACCTAATAAAATTGTAATTAGAATTGTTACCAACTGAAAATTAGTAACTCTTAACACCATTGTGCTATAAATCCAGTCTATTTTATAACATATTGTATACTCAATTGATTAAAAACTATTAACCAATTACCCAATTTAACATAATTAGAGTTTTTGATCCTGAACAACAAATTCGATAAAATATTATTCAAATATTTAAATTCCTGGTTCGAAATTAAAATTAGACATATTCTAAAATATATTGTATACTCAATTGATTAAAAACTATTAAGGAATTGTCCAATTTAACATAATTAGGGTTTTTGAGCCTGAACTCCAAATCCGGTCAAATATTATTCAAATATTTAAATTGATGCTTTAAAATTGAAATTAGACGTATTCTAAAACATATTATATACTCAATTGATTAAAAACTATTAATAAATTACCCAATTTAACATAATTAAGGTTTTTGAACTCAAACTGCAAATCTGGTCAAAACCTTATTCAAATATTTAAATTGACGTTTCAAAATCCAAATTAGACATATTTTAAAACATATTGTATACTTAATTGATTAAAAAATATTAAGGAATTACCTAATTTAACATAATTAAGGTTTTTGAGCCCGAACTATTAATCCAGTCAAATCTTATTCAAATATTTAAATTGAAGTTTCAAAATTGAAATTAGACATATTCTAAAATATATTGTATAGTCAATTGATTAAAAACTATTAAAAAATTACCTAATTTAATATAAGTAAGGTTTTTTAGCCTGAACTACAAATCTAGTCAAATCTTATTCAAATATTTAAATTGATGGTTTAAAATTAAAATTAGACATATTCTGAAACATACTGTATACTCAATTAATTAGAAACTATTAAGGAATTACCTAATTTAACATAATTAGCGTTTTTGAGCTTAAACAACATATCCGGTCAAATCTAATTCAGTTATTTAAATTGACGGTTCAAAATTGAAATTAGACATATTCTAAAACATATTGTATACTCAATTGATTAAAAACTATTAAGGAATTACCCAAATTAACATAATTAGGGTTTTTGAGCCCGAACTGCAAATCTGGTCAAATCTTATTCAAATATTTAAATTAACTGGAATTAAACATATTCTAAAGCACATTGTATAATCAATTTAATAAAATAACTTAATTATACAATCCAATTTAAATCCGCAAGAGTTTTTACCTAAAAACCCAATTCCGATATATTTCAATACTATTTTTCCAATTTAACAATAACAACATGAAAGTAAGTACATTTCAAAGTATATTGCATAATCAATTTATCCAAAATAGCTTAATCAGATGAATCTGATAAATCTAAACATATGATAAATATATTTTTTAAGTTATCAAATAAATATAATATATGATAAATATCTAATATTTTTACTTGTACAATTTATAAATATTTCAAGTAATCAAATATAATATTGTTAAAATTAAAAGTATCTTTATTATTTACTTGTAAAAATAAAGCACATATAATATTCTCATTTTATTTATCTTTACTAATAATCTTATGATTGTCTCTAATATTTACAATGTAATAAAAAATAATTATACACTGTATAGTCATATTTATGATCACCTTTATTTTATAAAATTATTTTTTAAGTAATCAAGTAAATATAATAAATGATAAATATCTAATATTTTTACTTGTAAAATTTATACATATTTTAAGTAATCAATTATAATATTGTGAAAACTTATAAATATCTTTATTATTGACTTATAAAAATAAAGCACATATAATATTCTTATTTCATTTATCTGTACTAGTAATCTTATAATTATTTTTAATATTTATAATGTAATAAAATGATAATTATACACTATATAGTCATATTTATAATCACATTTATTTTATAAATTTATCTTTTCTCAAGTAATCAAATATTTAAGTACTCAAATAAATATAATATATGATAAATATCCAATATTTTTACTTGTAAAATTTATAAATATTTTAAATAATCAAATATAATATTGTGAAAACTTATAAATATATTTATTATTTACTTGTAAAAATAAAGCACATATGATATTCTTATTTTATTTATCTGTACTAATAATCTTATGATTGTTTCTAATATTTAAAATGTAATAAAATGATAATTATACACTATATAGTCATATTTATAATCACATTTATTTTATAAATTTATCTTTTCTTACATAATCAAATATTTTAAGTACTCAAATAAATATAATATATGATAAATATCTAATATTTTTACTTGTAAAATTTATAAATATTTTAAGTATTCAAATATATTATTGTTAAAACTTATAAATATCTTCATTATTTACTTGTAAAAATAAAGCACATATAATATCCTTATTTCATTTATCTGTACTAGTAATATTATGACTATATCTAATATTTACATTGTAATAGATGATAATTATACATTGTATAGTCATGTTATGATCACCTTTATTTTGTAAAATATCTTTTTTTAGTAATTAAATATTTTAAGTAATCAAATAAAAGTAGAATAAATGATAAATATCTTTGTTAGATTTAATCATGCAATATTTTTTATTATTAAAATTTATAAATATCTTTACTATTTACTTGTGAAAATAAAGTGTATCTAATATTCTTAATTCATTTATCTGTAATAGTAATTTTATGATTGTCTCTAATATTTACAATATAATAAATGATAATTACCTGGACCCGAATTTGACTTAACCAATCAAAATGTGACCCGACCCGACCCATCAAGTTAAGTACTTAACCTGTAACTACTCAAATCTAACTCGTCAAATTACATGAAACGCCTCGACCCATTAAGTTAACCCGAAACAACTCAGACCTAACGGGACCAACCCATCATATTGTACTAAATGAACCGTACGAGCGAAGCCACTTAGTCATGTGAACCAGAAAATGACCCGAAACTAACTCGACCCAACCGGTCAAGTTAACCTGAAATGACCCGAACGTACCCGACCCGACAAGTTAACCCGAAATGACCTGACCCGGAACCAACCCGACCTAAACAAAGCAATGACCCAAAATGACCCAAACCTGAAATAACCCGACCCGACCCACAACTGACCCGCAAAAATCAAATGACACGAAATGACCCAACCCAATAATGACCTGACCTACCCGACCTGATTTCCACCTCTAATAATGATACACAAATGAAAATTACAAGACATTGCAAAGTATAAATAAAATCTTGATCATGTAATACATTCAAGAATCATGTAATCAAGCTTTGTGTCTTATAGTTATTTCTTCTATGCAACTTTATAACCCTTGTCTTGTCATTATCATATACACTAGATGTCTTTGGTGAATTATTCTTCTTGCAAACAAATATAACACCTGCAAGAATCACTTAATAAAACATTAGTAGAATTAGGGTTATTAGGAGGGTGTTCAAGATTTTCAAGAAAAATTAATACCATCTCTAAATGCGCTAACTCTTGACCTCTAATAGTAGAAGAGTGATATGGATATGCTTATATATCATTCTCCCATTGTAAAAAAATAATTTTCTTTCAAATTAGCATCACTATAGTAAAAAGATAAATCACTAATGTTGAAAGTTCTTGAAACTCCCCTATAGGGTTCAAGTAATTCCAATTTATAAGCATTATTTCCAAATTTCCTAAACATTTCAAAAGTTCCATTAGCTCTTGGCTCTTGGAATTAGTTTATTCCTTCTTAAATTTGAAAATCTTTATTTTCTTAAGTGTAACCAAAACCAACTCTCCAAGTTAAAACACTTGTTTAGTTCGATTTTTTATTCTCTTGAGTTTGGTATTTAACATTAGATTTCTAAATATTGTTCTTAATGTCATGAAGTTTCTTAAATAATTCAATCCTTTCATTAGCATCATATTTATTAATATCACATTTATTTGATGACAACATTTTAATACGCAAATAAGGATTAACTTCATAGACAACTTCAAATGGACTTGAATGAGTTGAACTAGGACTCCTATTGTATGCAAATTCAACATTTGCAAGTTTTATATCACAATCCTTTGTACTCTTACTAACTAATACTCATAGTAAAGTTCCCAAATTTATATAATTCTCTTCTCTTTGACCATACGTGTGTGGATGATGGGAGGTATTAAACAATAACTTAGTACCTAACATATGCCAAAGTGTCTTCCAAAAGTAGCTCAAAAATTTTACATCTCTCTCCACAACTATACTTTTGGTAATACCATGTAACCTTACTACGTATTTGAAATAAAAATCCTCCATATGCGTTGCATCATCTCTTTTATTACAAGGAATGAAATGTGTTATTTTAGAAAATCTATCTGCCACTACCATTATATAATCATTTTCCCTTTGTGTCCTTGGTAACCCTATGATAAAGTTCATCCTAACCTCCTCACGTGATTTACTAGGAACTTGTAAAGGAATATATAACCCTTTATGGAATAAACTCTTACTCTTTTGACAATTCATACACCTCCTAACAATAGCTTGTACTAATTTTATCATTCGTGGCCAATAGTAATTCTCTTGTAATATTTCCATAGTTTTACGAACATCAAAACAACCAGATATACCCCCTCATGTAATTATTTGACAAGTAAATCATGCACACTAGATCGAGGTATACATAATTTATTAAGCTTGAAAATAAAGTCATATTGACAACACATAATTACTATGACTATGATTACTTTTACATGCATCATAAATCTCAAAGAAATATTCATCTTTTGCATATAATTCTTTCAATATTTCAAAACCTAATAACGTAGCATCCAACATAACAATTATTAAATATCTTCTCTATAATACATCTACCACCATGTTTTCTTTACCATTTAACTGTTTGACAAAAAAACGGAAAGAATTATAAGAAACTAATTCATTTTGCATGACAACGACTAATTTTCTTTTTTCATGCAAATATTTCAAACTTTCATGATCTGAATGCAAAAAAAAAAAGGTTTAGATCTCAAATATTGGCTCCACATTTCTAGACTTCTTATAATGTCATAAAATTCTTTATCATACGTGGAGTGATTCAGTTTGGATCCCATTTAAATTTTCACTAAAGAATGCAATACCCTATTTTTCTTATGAGATTACACCTCCTATCACTATCCCACTAGTATCATATGTAATTTCAAAAAAATTATAAAATTAAGGTAAGGATAATACCAATGTATTGCATAGATTGTTTAATGGATTGAATTATCCTTTATTCATGAGATGTGTAATTGGCACGGTAATAGTTGAGACATCCTTGATGAATCTTCTATAAAAACTAACCCGTGGAAACTCCTCACCTCATGAATATCTTTAGGTATAGGTGAATCTTGAATAGCTTGAATATTTGTGGAATCTACTATATATCTTCACTACTTACATTATAACCAAGGAAAACAATACTTGAAAGCATAAAGTTGCACTTTCCATTAAGTTTATCAAATAATCTCATTAAATGAATAACATAATAATGCTCATTTTGACTATACACAAGTATATCTTCTAATTACACCACAATGAATTTTCTAAGAAAAGGAAGAATAACATCATTCATTAGTCTCATAAGCAAACTAGGTGCATTACATAAACCAAAAGGCATTACAGTCCATTCATAAAGACCATATTTTATTTTGAAGGCAGTTTTCCGTTCATCCCCTTTTCTTTATCCTCATTTGATCATATCCATTCCTTAAATAAATTTTAGAAAATACTTGTGAACCACCTAATTATTTTAACATGACATCTAATATAGGAATAAGAAATCAATATTTGATAGTTATATTGTTGATAGATCTAGAGTTAATACACATGTGCCATATACCATCTTTTTTTAGAACAAGTAATACATGTACAAAACATAGACTCATACTTTCTCTCACATATCATTTTCTTATGAGTTACTGTACTTATTTATGTAATTCCTTAGCTTCTTCCGAATTAGATCTATATACAAGTCGATTAAGTAAAGGCACACCAAGCATTAACTCTATAACATGTTCTATTCCTCTCTTAGGTGGTAATATAGATGGTAATTCATCAGGAAATACATCATGATACTCATCAATAAACTCATTTAATAGAGCATTACTGTCATTGTTCTCCCTTTGGAGGGATTCATTGTTAACAAAATCATAACAACTACTATCCTCCTTTATACATTCTATAGCCATTTCATGTAAAAATAAGCCATTTTTATTATTGACTATGTTATCACTATCACACTTAGAAGGTTTAAGTATGTGCTTTTTTTCTTTCTTGACGAGATATTCATTAGTAATATCATTATGAATATCACCTCTATTATATTGTCATGGTCTGCCTAATACTATTCCACATAAATCCATAGGAAAAATATCAAATAGCACATTATCATGATAATGATCACTTCATAATGATATTAGGGTTTGTTTGGTTACCTCGACTCATTTGTCTTGTTGACCCATTGAATAGAATAAGGCTTCAGATGTGGAATTGTATTTTATCCCAGATCCTTCACCATCCTCTCATTAGCTACATTTTCATATGATCCACTATCAATGATAACCCGATAAACTGCGTCTTCTACTCTTCCTTTAATCTTGAATATCTTCCCCTATTGATTGGGTTTCTCATTAACTTGAACTTCAATAACTCTTTGCAGTGCATAATAAGCATTTCCCTCATCCTCAGATTCACTTGAAATTACTTCACTCAGTTCACACTCAATGTATTCATCACAAGTGTCCATAGCTTCGATTTTTTGTATGGACAACACTCTTTGGTTGAGACATTCTCTAGCAAATTGTCTATATCTTTGGTATTTAAAGAATTTATTTATATATATCTCATTGACTTTGGCCTTGCCTTTCTCCTCTCGGGTTAAGACCTTGCTTCTTGTCAATATTTTTAGTACTTAAGGAACCTAACCCATACTTGGTAGCTTGTGCACTCGAGTAGTACTTTCTAGAATAAGTACTTTGTTTGGCATTAAGGTTGTTCATGGTTCAAATATATGATATTTTGAATATTCAATTGTCGAATATCCAAAATTTTAGATATCTGAAAATGATATTTGATATTTGATTTAAAATTTCGGATATCCGAAAGATTGGATATCTAAATTTTTAGATTGAATAATATAACCTAAATTATCTGCATAAAATTTTAAATATTAAAAACCACAAATTCACAAATATATTTGATATTATTCAATCTGCTAGGTAAATATTTGATTCATTCAGCAAATATCTGACTTGCTCAACAAATATTCGATGTTAAAACTAAAATTAAAGCTGCTACATCATAATATTTAATTATATTCTATCATATCTAAAAAGGGATTATATCAGATATATAATTTCAACTAAATTAAAATTTGGTCCAAATATTAAATCAAGTAAGTGAAAATTTTACACACATGCACACACATCTAAATTTATTTATATATAATTATATCTAAAATAACAAATTATTAAAAAATATAAATATTTTTCTTTGAATCGGATATCTAGTTTGTTTGAATTTTTATTGATTGGATTGAATATTTGATTTAAAAAAAATATTAGATCAGTTATTTATTTTTTTGGATCGAGTCACTTCTAATATCATATCGGATAAGCTGATATAGGATAACATAAATAGCTCTACTTGGCATGAGGCTTAGTGGACTTGATGTACTTTTTAAATATCAAAGATAACTTAATCATAACATCAATATAAACATATAAACAAGTTTCAAATTTATCTCGAATTATCATGTTAAGGCCGCTTAGAAATCTAGTGAAATACCCCAAAACCCTAATTTAAGAAATTATGGCCAAATAAAGATTTATTATAGAAATTAATTAAATAAATTATTTTATTAAAATAAGAGGAAGTATTTAAGGCAAAATTAAGAGAAAAATAATAAATAATTTAATTAGGAAAAATTTAGTTGTTTTGCTAATTAAAATGGAATTAAGAAAAAATTATTCAAAATATCCTAAATTAATCTAAAAAGGGAATTTATTTATTATTTTACTAAATATTATTAATTTAAATATTTAAAAACACCAAAATATTCTGAATACCCCAAACTATCCATTTTTCCTTTTTTCCTATTTCCTATTTACTTTTTTTCACTTTTTTTTCCTTTTTTCTTTCCTTCCTCTCCTTTCTCCTTTTATTTTTTTCCATCCCCCTGATCTAGGCCAACCCCCCTCATGGCCCAGACCCCTCCCTTATTCCCCCGCACGACCCAAGCCCACACTCTTCTTTTTTTTTCCTTCGCCCGTCGTCAACCGCTCTGTCCCCTCATTTTCTTTTTCTTCTTTTCTTTGCCCTGGGTCTAGCTTCTTTCTTGCCCTTCCTTCTTCCTTGACCCCCACGCTCTACAAATCGATAACCTGCACCGCCCCGCATGCCAGCCTGCCATCGCTGACCAGCCACCACTACACCACCGGCCACCTTTCCTCTCCCCTCGTCACTTTCCTTTCCATTTTCGACCCCAAACAATCCCTCCTCTCTCCTCACACGTGCCCTACCCCTTCCTTTTCTTCTCCCCCAACCCATACAACCCTTGCCATTGCAGACCTGCATCGACCTACCATTATCGGCCAGTGGTCCTACCTCACTTGCCCCCACTTGTCTTCTTCCCCCTCTGTAGTTTTTTCCCTCAATTACCTATAAATACCCCCATAAATTCTCCTAAATCGACCTTCCTTTCCCTACCCAAAAAATTCCCCTTTGCGACTTTACTCGTTCAGACGACCACACTACCGCCGTCGCCCAACGCCGCCACCCAAACTACCTATCAAACCACTCCCTGTTGCACCCTCCACTGAACCACACCACACACCACTCTCGATTCCTCCTGCATGAGCTGCCTTGGTGGTGCAAAGTTGGCCCCATGATTTGCCAACTCTCACTCACCGCTGCCCATCGCGCTGTTGTGCACCGCCATTCCCGTCCCAACCACTAATCTCCCTGCCTTCCAAAACACCTACCTAAGTCTCCCCTACCTCCCCTACCTTCCTTTCCCTTGCCTCCCTCTCCTTCTCCCTTCCTCCCCCTCCACCACCTTCGGCTACCACACCAACCACCGTCGGCGCCGCCTCTTTGGCTGCACCACCACCACCATTCCAACCCTCTCAACCTAAAGCATCCATTTCCACCTCAACCACCCTCTCACTCCCCCTCTCCTAGCCTAGAAACCCACCTCTCCACCTTCTTTTCTCCCTCCACCATCGCCGCCGCTGGTGCTACCTGGTCACCACCATCCCTAGGATGTACCCTAACCCCTATAACCCTTAATTATTATTATTGTAATTAGTATCATTTTTATTAGTATTAATCTCATTATTATTATTATTATTAACCTTAACCTTATTATCACTAATGTTACAATTATTATGATTATTAGGGCCCTTATTATTATCATTCTTAAGATTAGAATAATAATATTATTATTCTTATTATAATTATTATTACTTTATCCCTATTGTTAATATTACCTATATCACTAATCATTATCACTACCAACACTATTATTATTATTAGTATCATTATTATCACTACTTCAGTACTACTAATATCATTATTATTATTACTAAGAGTTAGGTTGCTATTAGTATCATCACAACAACAACTATTATTATTATTAGTATTATTATTAAAGCTATTATCTTTAATAATATCAATATTGCTATCGATACTTTGACATGAACCAATATACCTACTAAGACCTATTTTGACTAGTAGTAACATGATTAGCTACCTCAAGAATAATAACCCTACTTTTACTTATAAAACAACTATTACTATTAGTAACCCTAATATTAGTCTATGATAAGGGTAAGGTAGGAAATGATGGTAATTTTGGTAAGAGGGAGGTTAACCCTCAGTATTTCCCTCTTATAGGTGAATCAAGTCAAAACCCTATTGAGGCGTAGGACCAGGCTCCAAGACCGGTGTCGTATTAGGTAAGGATGTATCTAAGATCAACTATATGTGTGTTATGTTCCTTGTATGCCATGCGTTATGTTATGTTTGTGTACTTTATGTTATTATGACTGTTTACTTGTAACGCAACTTGGAGTGAGGTTCATTCATGTAACCTCCTTATGACATATGTATAATGATATATAAGTTGTGCTTGTGGTGTTGTATGATATGACCCTCTAGGACATACATGCTAGGATGTTCTAATAATATGATATGGGGTAAAGGAAAAAAGGGGAAGTGAGTTAACTAAAGGAATATGAGATTGACCTAATTATCTCATGATCCATGAAGGAAAAATATGGATAAAATAAAAGAGTGGAGTGAATCTTGCATAGGAAATTCTAGGATTTGCATAGGATGGATGGAGTTTGTATGGGAATGATCCTAATGTGGAAAAATTTGACTTGGGATTTAATTAAGGTAAGGAAATAATTGTTGGGGTGATTGGAGTCCTTGGGTGAAAAATAGTACATAGATTGGTATAATGGTGCATGGGGAACCTAGCTAGGGTTTGGGAGGAAAACCCTAATTAGAGGAGGTTGTGAAAGTAAAAATTACTGGGGGTGAGTGGAATATGGGGAAAGAGTGGAATAATATCATATGGAGGGTGAGTATTGATGTCATGGGAAGAGAGGATCGTAGGTGAGTAATGGAGAGGTGATATATGGGGAAACAAAGGTGCTCGGGTTTGGGGGTGGCCAACTAGGGTTTCATGGTCACATGTGTAATTGGGAAGTGAAGTTGAATGCTTTAGAGTTGAATCTAAGTGAGGTGATATGTGGGGTGATAAAAGACCTTTAGTTGTGTGAGGTAGAGGAAGGATGGGTCACATAGGCTTATTTAGGATTTCAGGGAAAAACCCTAGAGGACGATAGTGAAGTTGACCTTAGATGGCATAAGGAGGTGGGCCTTGACCCACACACTTAGGAGTTGGGTATTTATTATCAATAAGTAGAAGAGGGAGAGGACGTCGGGATGTGTTAGGAGGTGTAGAAGTCCCAAGATATGGGACGGGCCCTCTTAGGAGAATGGGAGTAGATGGATGTTGTAGCCCAAAGAACATGCATTTCTAGGGTGAAAAATTAGTGAATAAGACATAATAAGACACTAATCATTTAAAGAGGAAGATTATTGAGCTGGGCTTAAACTGATCCGCTAGCATAATAGTAGTCAGGTGTCGAGGTGACCTAGAGACCAATCCACCGGCATATAATAGTGGTTAGGTGTGTTCTGCCCTATACATTTTCGATCCACCTACTATAATAGTGGGGGATCCCGAGCTTAATAAACCAAACTCTAATTTATGATAAGATATGGGAAAGGCACTAAATAATTCTAGTGAAACAACATGAGAGTCGGGGCCAGATCGATCCACCGACATAATAGTAGCCAGTAGCACTTCACCCCAGAGACCGATCCACCGGCAATAATAGCGGTCAGAAGCGTTTTGACCTGTACGTTTGTGATCCACCGACTATAATAGTGGGGTTCCCAAACTCGCATGGATTGATAATAAGTATGGAGTGAAATGAGTGTACTAATCAGAGATCCGAAGAATAAGTTAACTGGACTATAGCACGGCCTTTATTATCTGTATTGCTTGTATGTTGTCTATGTGATCATGTTTGTGTTATATTCCTTTCTATGTTTTGAATTAGATGCATGGTTACCTTGCTTAGTATGTAATGTATTGATCACCTGTTTTATGGGTGCTGCTCATTCCTATGAGTAGAGGGCCCTGCTGAGTTTGTTTAAGTAGGAGATATGATTTTCGATGCCTATGATACTTATGAGGCATCAGGCGGGGCTGATAGTTGAGCTTGGACTTAATTTGGGGACCAAGAGAGACATTGGACGGATTCCATTTTTCCATTTATGTACCATTTTAGTTTGGTTTTATTTTACCGTACTGTATCTTTTATCCCTTTAGGAACTCTAATTATGCACTCATTTGGATTGTAATGACTTTTTATGCACACTCTGATTTTTCGTATTATGAACATTTCAAATTTTCTATGAATTCTTGTTTTAAGATTGACTATTTGTAGATGATAAACTTTTATTTAACCTTATGGTTAGTATGAGACTAGCCGGGTCCCAGGCTTGTACTAATCATGATGGTAGCACCCTCACGCTTGTGTTTGTTTGTTTAAACGAAAATTTTCAACTGTGATTTTTTGGGGGTGTTACATCTAGCACGTGTTTGTTATTTTTTTTTATTGATGTCACATATAAGTGCTAATCTCTCACACTCCCTAACATATTCTTGAAAACTTAAACGTCCTTGGCTAAGAGTAGTTAATTTAATATAATTATCTTGATCATGCTCCTTAGGTACAAAACTCTTTCTCAAATGTTTCTTAAACTTATCCCAAGACTTGCTTTTAGATTTACCTTTCCTTTCTCTAGTCCTTTTTAAGTTATCATACCATATCCTAGAAAACTTTTTAAACTTATAAATAGGTAGTTTACATTTTTTTTTCTCATCATGATAATCCTTAAATTCAAATATAGTCTCTACCTTATGTAACCCCTCAAAAAATGATTCAACATCAAGTTTACCATCAACATCGAAAAGATCAAGTTTTATACCTTTATCTTCTCTATGGTGAGTCTCATTTTATGGTCATAGAACATTTGATTGCTCCCACTTCATTGTGACTCCTATTCATAATCCATGTGTGAGTTTAAATATCTTCCTCTTGCTATATTGGTTTGTTTTGCTTCGCTCCCCATTCGATATCCATGGAACATCCTTTACTCTTGCACATTTTGGACTAAATCTTGCTCGGCATATTGAGATTTCATTCTTTACAATTGAATTTACATTGTAGGAAGTTGTGTAAGATGAGCATTGGTTGCATCTAGATGTGTAGAAAGCTTTTGGATAGCCACAAAAATGGCTTGAAATTTTGGTTCTCCCTCTATTATAGTTAACTTGCAAACACACTTCAACAATGGTTAGTATTCTCTAGCATTTTAGTTAGGAAACCTGAATAAAAAATGATGTCCTTCCTCAGCCTTTTATTAGTTCTAGAAGAAACTTTTGACTCAAATGAATCGAACAGAAGACTAACAATAAAATATACAACACATAGAAATTGATCATCACCCCTTACACATTTGTTGTTGAGTTCTTGATATATAATTCAAAGAAACAATTTCCAAGTCATTTGATGCACTTTAACCACTCATGCATGTTTTCTATGTTCAATTATGCAATATTTCTAAATGTTGAAACACTAATATACATGCACTATATGCAAATAAATCACAAAATAATCTGTCCAGACTATGGACTATACACGATTTAAGGTTCAATAAGTAGAAGGCACACAATCAACACAAATCTCAAAGATTAAACTACAATTAGGGTTAATATATACTTGATTCTTATGCTATTAAATCATTTCTCAAAGGTAAACATTTATCATGAAAAACTAACCTAATCAGGTAGGATTTCATGCACAATAAGTCTCATAAAGACAAACAAGACATAAGAAACAAACACACACAATTTTTCCTTTCAAACCATTTAAAAGTCTAACATATATTTACTTATCTTTATTAGATCATTTACATGTAATAATTCAAGATTTATTTCAAGATTACCATTCCATACTAACTATCTCTACAAACGTTTGACTCAAGCCCTACACATGAATGTAATATTACAAGAATGACAATCAAGATTCAAAGAATTATGGTAAGAATGATCAAAAACCTCAATAGACAACCAATGGTGGTACATTTGCTTACTCCAATGTTGAGGAAGGAACCTTCTCCAACGGTTCTCGATCCAAAACCTTATTTGATTAAGAAATTGATGCGGAATATAATTGAGGAATTAATCTTTCACGTTGTAGGATCTTTTGCTTTGCTCATTGAATTAGAATCGATGCTCATTGTTGTACTAGAAATCAAATATAGATATAGTATTTGACAAAGGTCACGATTTTGAGATTGATCTTCACCAAAATCAAATCAACTCTAAAGAGAAATCCCAAATTTTTCTCTAGATAACAATACCTAAACTCTTCTACTATTGGAGGAATAAAATCTATGAAGGCATGCTCATACAATCTAACATCAATTCCCTTGACACCCCAACTAAAAAATTTAGCCATTCTTCCTTGATGCCAAGGAGTTATAGTGCAAAAATTCTAAATCTACAATTTCCATAGCCGACAACAACTATATAGATATGTATGTATGTATGTATGTATGTATGTATGTATGTTTATCTAGTATAATTTGGGTAGAACTCACAAAATGACATCGTTTTGGTGCTAAATGAGGAGCCTAAAAATGGCATAAATCAAGAATCGATATGTGGTTTTTAGATGCTCTAACCCATACGCCATTTTGATCTTTTTTTAGTGGTGGTGTTCTTATTTTATACATGCAAAACATGCTATATAAATATATACAATACTCATTGTTGCATCCAAAGTCTTGTGATATCGTGTAAAAGCTCAAAAATCCATCCTAGAATTTGAAGGTTTGTATCATGAATTAATACATGAAATAAATCTAATATAAAATGTATGTTTGGTAAATTAATATTTCTCTCGATGTCAAAGTCTTACATAAATATGAATCAAATATAATATAAATCTCAATATTTTATTACTTTAAAACTAAAAATTATTATACTACTAAAATAAGTAAATTACAAATATCGTGGGAATTGTTTAAATCATAGAGAGTGTCTGCTACTAAATAAGTGGAATTCAATCATTTCTTGGACCGTTAAGTTCGATCTACATGTGATCCTATCCAATATAATAACTAATATGAGAGTACACCTCTTTGAATGTCAGTCTTTGATTCGCAGAGCACACGCACAATTATTAAGAAAGAGGCTTGAATCATATACTATGGTAGTAGACAAGGCTTTTCAAATTTCATCATATTGTACATTAAACACTGTAATTGTTTTTGTGTCATTAGCGCTCCAAATGAGGCTAACCAAGCCAAATATTTTTGGGCTCAGACTCAGTTTATTTAAATAAATGAACGAGTTAAGTTGAGTTTTTAATGATACAAAACCAAAAAATGAGTTGCACCTTACTTTTTCAGATCCAAACTCGGCTCATTTAATTAAACGAACGAATTAGTCAAATCAAATTTTTAACGAACCAAAGTTAGCCGACTCAACTCACTTACTGCCCTACCTGAGATAGAATAAAAACAAAACTAACATAAATTTAAAAATGATGACATGCACCCACTAACATCGAGTGGATGAAATTATTTTTCTCATGTTATCCATGTGTTTTGAAGGTAATCTAGCCGATATTGTATCATGATATCATCTAATTTTAGATAGGGAGAAATATTAGTTAGAGTTTTTGGGTCGATAGACCCCATTACAAGGGTTGTTTAATCTTATTTAATGAACAACGGACAATATATTATGTTTTAGTAGTTGATAGCAAATATCATTAAAATGCGCATTTGACTTGGATAATGAGATAGAAAATATATGGTCAAATTTTATATTTCTTAAATAAGTATATTTAAAAATATCTAAAAATACAATATTGGATCATAGACATTTGTCTAAAAATATATTATTACATACTAGTAGAGTTAGGAAGTTTTGGTAACTATGTTGGGCTGCTTGGGCTGCTGCTTGCTGGACATATGTCACATGATAATAGTGTACAGAAAAATTCCTTGTTTAATTTATTAGAAAAAAAGGGGTGGTCCATTGTTTTAGTTTTTTATTCTTTGGGGTTTTACTGGATGGAAAATTTTAATAATAAAGGAAATTTTGAAAATGAGAGGTTTTTTAGAAATAATTTAATTTTAACTATTTTTTTTATATAAACTTATTGTTTGGATATCAATTATGAAAAAAAAAATTCGAAAGATAATTTTAAATTAAGTATTTTAGAAATTTAAGAAAGTTTGTAAATTCTTGTTAAATGTATCCAAAAAAATGTATTCGAACAATAATAAAAATTATATATTTTTTATTTTTATAAAACCTCTCTATCCACAGGAAGCACATTAGAATCTGATAATTTCGGCTAGATTTGAACTTTCATTTTCATTGGAACCATCAACCTACGTCTAGTGTGGCACAACAGTAACGGCGGTAGCTTTAGCATTGGGAAAGGGGGTTAAGGCGGAGGACAAGAAAAAGATTCTCTCCACTTATTTTGTTGCAAGCAAGAAGGCCCATCATGAATGATTAGTAGGAGAGATGTGGCTGATTTGAGGCTATAAGTTTGGAATCGACCACTTTTTATTTCCAACTCCTTCGTGTCGGCACACGTAGGTAGGAGTAGGACGAATTGGCCAATAGGGTCATAGACCAGCGTTGCAAGGCATTTCATTTCATTATCTAGAAAGAAAGAAGAAAGAATAAGAAGAGCCGCCTGCATCGCATCTTACGTCTTGACTCTTGGCCAATGGAATAACTTGAGGTTTTATATTTGTCAGATTTCGTTTGGCCATCCAAATCATTTCTCTATTACATATCGCATGATTTGTTACATTCTATCTTTATAGTATGTTATTATAAAATAAACGCTGTTGCGTAAATAAAGAAGTACCAAGAATATTAATAAATATAAACATATATTATTCTATTAAAAACGTGTTTAGCAACAACTTTTGGTTGGATGAAAATATTTTATTTTTTCTGGATAAATTTTTATTAGAATAATATATAAAATAAGTTTAGACTTTTTACCTTCACCTATAACTTTGAGTTAATATTTTTCGGCTCATTTTCTCAAATATATCTTGCATCGTATTATTTATAAAATAAAATTTTAATTAGCAATACCTATATCTTAATGGTACTATTTAATGGATTAAATTAAAATAAATCATGTTATCTTTTTATAGTCGAAGTTTTTTTTTAATACACACATACAAAAAAAAAGACTTTATTATGGCCAAGTAGATTCGATCCTTTCATTGGCGGTATAGTTAAAGTTTGATAGGTTACTAAGAGCCCCCACAACGGAGGGTGAAAAATTTTGTTGCGCCCGTTGTTTCGGCGCAACACGCTACAGCAACGGGGCAACAGGGTGGCAACGGGAGGAATAATTTGTGTCGGGCGCAATTTTATGCGCCGAAGCAAAAATAATTGATACCGTATTTTATTAATATTTTAACAATAAATAATAAATTTTTTACAACAATTATTTGATCAATAAAAATAAAAATATTAAAATATTATGTCAAAACAACATAAATTAAAAATATTAAAATATTAATTTTTATTTTAATATTTAATATTAGTATTATACAAATATTATCAACAAGATAATTAATTTTGTAATTAATTAAAATGATAAAAATATATTAATATACGTAAAAAAAATTATATCATTTTATTAAATTTAAAAAATTATTTTTTTAATAATAGAAATTAGCATTTAATTAATAATATTATTAATTAAATAAATATTTTAGTTGTTTATATTGGGGTATAGATTGATAAGATAGTATATTTTAATATTATATTATTGAGCCTTTGTTGTGTAGTTAAGGTTTAAAAAAGGTAAAAAAAATTACTTTTTAATTTTAAAAGATGTATTGATTTTTTTTTTGCTCCTTTATTGTGGATGCCTAAGAGCAATATCAACGGCACTGGTGAAGAATATAGCAATAACTTGACATATAAGTCTGATAATCTTTTTATTATACTTTGGTATAAATGGCTTTGTCCTATCATATCATGCACGCATAATATGGGTTTGATGTGTGGTGTTATGCGAAAATGATGGAAAATTTTGTCAATTAGCGGATTTCAGTCAACGACGTTCTATCTCCTCGATCCAGTGACCCTCAAAATAAGCATCGGAAAAAAAAAAATCATCCAGTGGTTGTGATTCGAAGAACGACAACATCATCATATCATCAACATCTAATGGTGTACTGATAGAAGAAGACTTCTTATACTTATACGGTATATTGTGATAAAGTTTAGGCTTTTCAGGGGAATATAATAATGGCTCGTTCCGCTTTTTAGTCTCTAGTTTTCACCATACCATGTGCATCAAACTGTAGGGTTGGGATCGTACCAGTCGCTGGAAAGGCATCCATATTATATAACGGGCCGGGAGTAAGGATGGCAATGGATCTCGGATCCGATCCAGATCCGTTAGACCGGCTTCATTTTAGCGGATCTGGATCCATAATTTTTGGATCCGACGGGTTTGGATCGGGTCTGGGTCCACATATACCTTAAAAGGTCTGGGTCTGGGTCCAGTTCCGACCCGCCAGACCCGTTTAATATACATATGTGTGTGTGTGTATACATATATAAATATATACTAATATTATGTTTGTCATTATTGTCTTAATCTTATATAAGCTCCTTATTCATTTTTAAATTTTTTTTGTATACTTACTTTATAAATAATATGTATAACATTGTATTTTAAAAGTTAGGGATATAAACGGGGCGGATTTTACCTGAAACCCGACGGATTTTTTCCAATGGATATGGATAAACAAATATGGATGATAGAAAAAAAAATACCCGTCGGGTTCGAATACGGATACGGGTATGGGATATCCATACCCGTACCTATAACCATACCCGTATCCATATCCGTATTCATTTACCTGATATATAATTACCTTTTTACCCTTAATTTTAAAATAAATATAGTATAAATAAAAGTTAAAATTATCATTTAGCTTAACTCTAAATGGGTTTATCCGTCGGGTGATGGATTTATCCATCGGATAATATTCATTAACGGGTAAACGGATAATCCATCGAGTAACAGATATGGATATGGATATGTTAGCGGATATGGATTCAGATATGGGTACGGATTTTCTTATCGGATACGGATACGGATATGGGTATACCCGCCCCATTTACATCCCTACTAAAAGCATTAAAACACCATTTGAAAAGTTAATATAACAATTTTAATATATTTATTTTTTCACTTAGATGATTTTTTTAACAAAAAAATACATATTAAGTTATATAAAACATAAATGTATTTGTATTAGCATAGATTATTAATAATTTTAAAAAAATAACCGGATCCGTTTAAGACCCGTTTACCCGCTAGACCCGATGGATCTGGATCTGGGTCTGAACTTTTAAGACCCAACGGGTCTGGGTCGGGTCTGGATCTAGGTAGTATAAATGGGTCCGGGTCTGGATATGGCTGGACCCGGTCCAGACCCGACCCATTGCCATCCCTAGCCGGGAGTGATATATATATATACTCACTGTATAATAATTATATCGAATTTTATTAAATCTGTAAAAAGACGTGACTCGTCCTGGGATGTAGGAAGTCACTCCAAAATAGGACTGTCGATAAACTGAACCGATTCGTGAGTTTTTTGAGCTCGATTTATTAACGGTTCTGCTCGACTCGTTTATTAAACAAGCTTAAAAATTAGGCTCGAGTTCGGCTCGATTATTAAATAAATCAAGTTTGAGTATAATAACTTTGGGTTCGAGCTCGTTTACAGTGCAAAAGTTTATGAGTTCGGCTCGTTTACCACTAAAGCTCGGCAATTGACTCGTTAAAAGCTCAAATTTTATTTGTAGGCTTGTTTAATAAATGAGTCAAGTCCATGCCTACCCCAACTCAACTCGACTTGACTCGATTCATTAATAACCCTACTCTAAAAGAACAAGTGAAGTTTTATTTTTCTTTTTCGACGACCCTTATGGGAACACAATTTATATTTTAGGTTTTGACCGGATTAATGACTGATATCAATAATAATTATTTCTGACTAGGTAAGGTCACTTTTATAACCATTGCTCCCTATTTTTTTTTTGGAAAATAAAATAAAAAACCATAAACAAAAATATCTCACCATTAATATTCCTTTACTTGATAGAGATTCGTTCCATTCGAGTATTTGGATTTGGGGTGTCCGGATGGGTAATATTTTCTATACGAAGACCGCAGACAGCGTTACAATTTTCTTTTTTCTGTCCACGTTAGGAGCCGACATTCCTTCGATTGACTAAAAGATGTTAAAACTATGAGACGATGACTACTTCAAACGACACAAGTTTTACAGCAGAGCGTCGACCGGCCCCTTTTTTCATCAACTACATCCGCGTTTTTGCTCCAAAATCCTACCTACCCCCGTACCCCGCTGCCCCCTCCCCTCCCTTTTTATTATTAACCTAATCCAGTGGCCGTCGATGATTTTAGCTACTCAAATTTATTGGTTACTGGCTGATTAGGCTTACTCCCACGAAACTAGATGAAATTTAATCATATCATATTACCATCACAGAATATTATAAGTATATATCAAAGAAAAGTGCGGTGGGTGTAATATTTGTTTTTTCTCGTCTGAACATGTCTCACGTTATGTCTCGTCTGTATGATTGTCTTTTGTATACGATATAAGCACTATTTTTATTGCTTCATAAGCTACAACAATAAAAATAAACTTTTTTTACATTAACTTATTAGTTAAGTAATTATTATCATTATTATTGGTGGTAGAATTTTTTTTTTGTATATTCTCTTTACGAACCTAATCATTGAATTTCGACCGTTAAAAAAAAGAAACATATAATAATTCCATATTATATATATATAAACAAAGCACAACTACTCACAAAATTTATATGTGTAAAAGAAAGGACTAAAAAACAAGTTTATTTATTTATTAGAAAATGCAATCTATTACCAATGAAAAGAGCTTAACAAATCCATGTGAATACTATTGTCAATGCAGGAGGGAAGCTCTTACAACACAATAGCTTACTCAAACATTATAGTAGATTGCTAATATCTCCCGCTTCTTATTAGATAGGTATACCGTTGTTTTATATAGCATAGACAGGTAGAGAATACAAATAACAAAATTAATAGGACTACGAAGTTAATGGACTCAAGAGAAACAATTAACAAAATTAATAGGATGATAAGGTTAATGGATTCAAAGCTTATGGGAGCAACTAAGTTATTATGTTTCTTTAAGACAATGTTAAAGCATATTTACTTTCACATATTTCCTCATCCTTCAATTTTAGTGACTATTATGCTATACCTTTTATGCATTTCATCTTCACATCAGAATTTATTTTGGAAAATAAAAAGATCTTTAGTTTTTTTTTTCAATTAAAAAAATTTAAAATACAATATATAAAAGCTAACTGACATCTAGGATTGTTAATAAAAAAACCAACATCCAAAAAATTAATCTAGTATAAAAAAACACAAGCCCATAATTTAGGATATTTAATTTGATTATTGGTAGCATAGACCTAAACGGATATTCCATCCAATTTTTGATCGGATCATTACATCTTGTAAAAATACCTAACATTTTTTGATTATTTCAATAATATATTATTTTTATTAACAATCAGTTTTTATAAACTTATCATTTTTTGGTTAAATGCCTAGATGATGAAATTAAATTACATTTATATTCAATAATGAAAATAAATAAACTATAAGGTATTTATAAAAAATTATAAAAAAAAATTGAAGTATCGACATAATATTAGACTAATTATCAAGATATCAAATAGATAAATGAAATTTATCCTAATTTTCATCATAAATTTTTTGCTATAATATTAGCTAACAAATTCCCTTGAAAGGCATAAATTAGTCATTTAAGTTTCGCTTAAGTTTAATTTCTTGAATAAAAAACTATCCTAAGCCAGTTTCCATAAAATGCTATACAATAGTACTTTTAATTAGTATAATAATTTTGTTTTTATGAATAAAAATTTTAGGTTTTTTGTTTATATATGTATAATGGTTTGACTTGATTTCATTTTTTTTCTAGAAAAGGAAAGAAAAAAACCATTGATAGACATAAAATTTTAATTTTTTATACATAATTCACCAGAGCACTACCTAGTGTACCCTAAACAACTATGATGCAATATAATGTCAGTATAGCTTTTGCTAAGAACTTATTGTTATAAAAGTCACTTGTCAATTAAATTCATTTTTTTTTTGGTTCATGACATGCTAAGATAAGTGAGTGACCATTATGGTCAAATTATTGAATAAGTGGTAGTCGGGTGAAATTTAAAATCAATAAAATAATGAACAACTAAATCACTACTTAAAATTATAATGTTGTCCCTAGATAATGTAATTAGCAGATTTTCTAAAAGTGTATATGACCACTAGTTAGTGTTTCTAAGAGTAGGGGAAAAACCTAGTACTCAATATTACAAATTAACTTGCGTTCTTGTAGTTAATATACAATATATGCCATTTTAAGTAAAAAAAATTACTATCTTTTTTTTTACTTAGGTAAAAGGCTTAATATATTAATAAGTGTTTAATGACACTTGTTCGACAAACTGGTATAATAGTTCATACTTTGCTAATGAAAGCATGGAGTAGCTAAAAACATAAGCTGTCCAAATCAATGAAAATGAATCGTGAACTAAATTAAGTTGCTATTTAATGAGTTAAACCTATAAACAAATTTAGATGATGTAGTTCAACATCTTATGATGTGGCACCAAATAAATCTTGTATTTCTATTAGTATGTAGATAAGTACTAATGATCATTCTAGATATGTTTAAGGGATCAATGACTATTGAATTTTAGATATTGTGGTTAGTTGTTTTACTCACTCTTCTCCAATTTAGAAAGTAAATTTACCAAAAATAATATAAATTTTGAAAACCTACGGTCGAAAAATAACCATCGAAGTCCAAAATAATATATGCATCATGCAACCGTATTCATGAAGCATCCTTCATACTATACATATTTTATCAAAACAAATAAAATAATAACCAATAATCTATCCCACTCCCAATCTTGTGCAATACCCTAAAATTTTATAAATTTTTTTTTGAATATTTAGCCTTTTATTGGAAATATAACCCTAAAACTTAGGCTTAATTTTTTTTGTTAGCCCTTGATCCGTAATCCAAATAAATTATTAAATAAATTATCCTAATTATTTTACAATTTTCCTTTTATCTTAAACCTTAGCATCAACTAGTTAATCTTTTTACATTTATTTTTCTAATTGGGTACCCTAACCTAATCATATTAAACCTAAAATTAACTATATCCTACTCTGGCTACCCTAACACCTAACTCTCCTATTGTCTCCCCAACTAATGCAAAACCCTTACCGTCCCATTTTCTATGCCCCATGTCTCCCTATTTTTCATGCAACAACCATTCATCCCTGTTCGAACTATCAACACCATCGACCACAAATACTCAACTTATCCTCCTTTTTTATTCAATTTTCTAGCTCAACCCAAAATCATTCCTTCTCTTTTCTTTCTCATTTCATCACCCCTTGATTTTGGTTTTTCGTTTGAACCATCACCACCATCAAACCTTACTCCACCCTCCTCCTCATGTTTCTCGGCCTAGCTAACATCAACTCCTCATGTAGTCCCCATCCCTCCAACTTTACCCCCTACGGAAACCCTACCCCTACTACGTCGAGCTTCTATGCAGTTCCATCGCCACCATTGAACACTCTCATCCTTGGTTTCCCTACCTTCACATTGCCATCCATCCTAGCTAGCACCACCTAACCCAACCCTCCATTTTTCATCGTCTAACCCAATCTCTACCACCTCACCTAACTTCAATAGCCCTCACCCTTTCCTCTCGTCTTAGCCTATTGCGCTGCCTTATGTTGTATGAACCTCTCAAGTAAACCCCCGATCTACATGCATCACTCACACTACCCAACCCTATGGAGTATGAGTTTTGCATTTTTTTAATCTATTTCCAACTAATTTTAGGTAGTAAGATGTAACTTTTATTTTTATGATATATATATATATATATATATATATATATATATATATATAACACTTTATGATATATGTTATAATATATAAATTGTTCGGTTTTTTAGGTAAAAGGAGGATGATTAGTGGAATATTAGGTTGCTTATATTTATGTTTTTTGCTAAAGACTAGGTAACCCATATACCTAACTAAAATGTTAAATATTGCATGATAGCATATTATGGTTTGATGTGTTAAGTTGTAATTGTTGTTTTAATCATGTATTGTTATGTCATATTTATTTTTCCTAATAATGCTAACATGAAATTATGTAAAATAGAGCATGATAAATTGTTATAAAATTATGTATACAAAAGTACATTAGAATAGTTTAATGTTGTGGAGTAATTATGCATGATGTAAATGACTAATATAATAGGTCGAGCATACTGACAACAAATATATTTAATCACAATAACATGCATACGCAATTACCACCCACCACAATTATTAATTATCACACATAATAAAGTATTCAATAACAATTACCAACATAATCAATTACCACTACAATTGTTATACCACATACATAATAAATTATTTAATCACGACACATATATTTAAATATTTAATCACAATTACCTACATACATACACAATTATCATCATACATACATTTAATCACAACACATACATCAAAAAAATTATAATCACATTTAACACACACACACACACACACACACACATATAATACTTAAAAATTAAGAAAAAAAAAGCTACAAGTGGCGGTAGTAGGCAGTGAAAGTGGTGCTCCGACAACAACAGTGGTGTGCTCTGGTGGCGACAACAGTTGTTCTCTGACAACTTGCAAATTCCCCCCCCCCAAAATAATAAATTAAATTATAACATTCATCAAATAATTCCCTAAAAAAAATAAAATGAATAAGAGGAAGACAAACCAAAGGACATGGTTGGCGGCGATAGTGGTGGTGCAAGGTGAGATATGAAAAAAAACATAATAAAAAAATATATCAAAACCAAGTAATAACGATAATACATAACATAAAAAATAAGAAATTAACAAAAAAACACTAAAGGTTAATGCAATGTTCTTACGTTTGGAGATAATCGATGAGGGGAGAGCGATGATAGAAAATTACAAACGAGAAGAAAAGAAAGAGACAACGCTTTTATCATGATTATCATCATTGTATACCCTTAGGGTAAATTGGTATTTTTAAAGTGTGCAATGATATTTATTCCATTAAGTATACCCAATATGTATTATTTATTATTGAGTATGAAAGTATGTGATTTTTTATGAATTAGATATGCACGTTAGGATTTTACATGCTAAATCATGTGTAAGGGGAAAATGGTTATTTTTCATGTTTGGTAATTTATTTGCACACTAAAATATTTTAATTATTGTATTTTAGCCTTTTATGATAAATTATTAAATAAAATAAAACTAGTATTTAAAATGAATAATAATGTGGTAATTATGGTATAAATGACATTTTAGTCATTTTCAACCTAATGCACCTACATGTGATAAATTGAATCTAAGATGACCTTATTAGATTATTAGGTAACCTTAGTGTTGACTGTGTTTATGGTTATCTTGAATAATTAAAAATGAATAAAAGTGGTGGAGTACGGAATTTGGAATTATATGTGTATTATATAAAATTGTAGCTATCTTAATAAAATACTAATACTTAAAGTGAAATACCTCAATATCGGGAATAGTAGCTCTTTAGAAGTAGTTACCCTAACGAAGTGGTTTAGCTCATGGTTCGGTTTGGATTTTTGTTGGTGTGTATTAGTCCCCTAGCTAGGCCCTATATCTTACTTTATTGTGCAAGTATCTTAGAGGATATATATACTTATAGATTAGGTTTTCTTGTTGGTATGGTACCGTGATTTCTTTGTGTGCTAGTGTGATTAGGGTATCTTACTATCCTTGGGTTGATAGTTGGTAGGATATTATGTTATATTTGTGTGTCAGTATAACTAAGTACCTTAGCATATCTGGATTGATATGATCTTTCCCTGAGTAAATAAAAACGGAAGTAATTATAAGTGGTTTGGAATGATATTAGATTAATGGTTGGTAATTACTTTTGTGCCTACCTGTGGTTTGGTAGTTGATTTTGCACCTACCTGTGGTTTGGTAGTTGTCTTTGTGCCTACCTATAGTTTTGTAGTTGCCTTCATACCTACTTGTGGTTTGGTAGTTGTCTTTGTACTCTACCTATGGTTGGTAGTTGAATTTGTGCCTACTTGTGGTTAGTAGTTGCCTTTGTTTCTTATCGGTGGTTCAATAGTTACCTTCATTCCTACCCGTGGTTTGTTAGTTGCATTCATGTCTACCTATGGTTCGATAGTTGCCTTCATGCCTGTCTATGGTGCTTTAGAATTATTGGTATGGATCTTGTATTTAAGAGATATAATGTGAATCTCATGGAAATTGGGTTAAGAATGATTCTATGTATTTAGTTTAGAAAGTGTCCCTTATGCTTGATTGGTAAGTTTCATTTATGATTTGGCATAAAGAGCATGTGGCCTTGGTAATATTTGCTATTTGGCGTGACTATCTTATTTTAGCTAGCACATGTATATTTTAGTATTTCACATTATATTCTCTTGTGATACATTTTATGTGCTCCGAGTGATCTTTTCATGTTTGGTTTTATATAGTGGATTGTTTAGTGCCATGATATTGATTGATTTCATTTCATAGTTCCCTGCCTATTCAATTGGAAGTGGTGACTTTGCAGGATTTCTTCTAAGTTCCACTTGAAAGTTAGTATTTTAGGTTGAGAGTTAGAACTATTACTTGTCATATTTGGTATCTTTTGATCTGGATATTTTTAGACTCTTATGTCCTTTATGTATTCTTTTCATTTAAATTTTGTAACTATCAATCGATGTTGTATTATCATAATGATGTTGTAATGTAATCTCCATTAGGTTTCCTATAATTGTGTTATTAACTTAAGTAGAGTAACATTTTAATCTTAACACTTGATATAAGAATGATAGAGGAAAGTAGACTTACACTAAGTATAGCGGTAACACTTTACATTGTTAATGTTTTAGCTTCCATAATTAACTCTTTAAAAAGTAATTTTTAAATGCTAAAAATAAGAGTTTTATATCTCGTGTCTTCTCTCCCCATCTTTACTATCCTTTAAATTTTCCTATCATCATTAGCTTATGGCCATTATCACCACTGTCCTTCATACTTTGTACACTGAGCATTACTTTCAAAACTCCACTTATGGCATTCAGGCTAGTTTTTTAAACACAACATAGAGATAAGATAAGCATTCCTATGTTTTCTTATGTTTATTGCTCCTACTTGTAGCATTGCTTTCAAAACACTAATATCCTTCATACTTTTGACATAGCATGATCTTATATGCTAAAATAAAAGGGCTTGATCACCCTTGGGAAGGTTTTTAATCACTTCACTTCTTTTGGGTAGCATGTAGATAGTCTTCATTGAATTGTATATCTATTTAATGAAGTAACTTGAGCTATCAACATTGAGTTATCCCTTGATTCTAATTCTTCTTGCGTGGTTTATTGTTGCTAAAGACTATTCTTGTTAAGTCTACTAGTGGAAATGCCAAAATAACATTAACATTTATGGCAATAACTAAGAGTTACAAGCTCGTTATTGTAATTCCTTCATCAATGAACCTATAAAGGAGGATCATCATTAAAGCATTTGTGGTAGACTTGGTTCTCACAAATGCAATGAAAGGATTCCAAAGTGTGATTAACCAAATTCAATCCAATAAGCTTCACTACTGAACAATCCAGATGCTGAAATACCAACATTCCTTTCTATCAAACCCTCTCATTATCACATATAGTGGATTCAAAAATATAATATATGCCTATAAGGCATTTGGTGAAATGCCAGAGAAAAACCAATTCTCATTAAATATCATTCATCTGCATATTCAAAGTCAAGTTGGTTGAGATAAAACAAATATTTAATTGTCTTTTGATTAGAAATGGGATCTTTTTAGAATTCATTTATTTCAAGTTATGTAAATTATGGGTTGTTTGGTGCTGCTCTTAATGCCTATAAGTTGATTTTGCTAGATGGAGTTGTGCATTTTACACAAATTAATTTCTCAAGGATGTTTATGATATGTGTATTTTATAAGATGTGTATTGATATTTTATATATTGCAAGACACACACACACACACACACACACACACACACACACACACACACACACACACATATATATATATATTATATGTACTTATATTGTGTAAGATATGTATTGATATTCTATATGATGTATATTTATCTTTTGTTAAATATGTATATACTCTCTATAAGATATGTATCTATATTTTGTAACATGCGTATTAATAATTTTCAAGATGTGTATTTATTTGTAAGATGTATTTTAAAATTTTGTAAGATGTTTTATAAAATGTGTATATTTATATTCTATAATAATAATAATAATAATAATAATAATAATAATAATAATAATAATAATAATAAGATGTGTATTATTATTCTATAAGATGTGTATACTTCCATTATCATTTAAAATACAAAGTTAATAAAATTTATTAAAATGTCATTGTATTTTCCACTATATACCTAGAACATGTGCATTCATAACATATAAGATGTGTATTTGTATTATGCAAGATGTGTATCATTATTCAAAAATTAATATATTTGTAAAATTACCATGTATGATTCAAGAATGTTGCATATGACTCCACCATACAACTTGCCCAATCCAAAATGCTCAACCAAACTTATAACTTAGGATAACTATGATATCGTCTATTAATCTCCAAGTTATAATTCAAATAATCCACATATATTTTACAAAAAAGTTCCTTTACTGGATAATAATCTTGATAAATAATTTTAATATTTCATTTCAACCCTTTAAAATAATTTGTTTTTGAAAAAGTTCTAAGAATTTGAAAAATACAACAATTCATTTAACAATGGATAAGTTTAGTTCTTTATGTCACAATTAATATAGATTCCTATAAAAGATGAGTTTCCCATCATACTTATCTATCACATCAATCTCTTCCATCCACTCATCAAAGTGTGTTGAACTGCTATCACACCACTCACATCTAAGTCCAACACCACATATTTAACCATAATTGCGAATGCATCACCTTCTTTGAACGTATCTCATGAACTATTACCGTATTCATTTAAGCTATAATTGGTTTAAGAAAATTTTTATGGAAAGGAAAAGGAAAAATAAAAGAAAAAAATTAAGATGGTGAATTGATTTTTTCCCTTTGTTTGATTGCTTGAAAAGATCCAAGAAAAATATTTTTCTAGAAAATAGTTTCTAGTGTTTGATTGGGTAGGACGCAAACTAATAATTTTTTTAGTTTTTATAGTTATAATTTATTGTTTATTTGTAAAAAAACACAATTTACCTAATCACCACCACCTCCACTTTCATTTTATTCATTATTTTGAAATAAATATATATAATATTTAATACATAATTATAGTAAGATAAGGATATTATTTTACTACATGTAAATATACTACCATTAACATCTAAGATACTAATATCGACTTCAAAGGAATATTTTAATAAATACTCTAACATATTATTATTAGAAACTAAATACAAAGATACTATTATATACCATTTCTTATATTATGTGCACTTCATAGTACCATGCAAAGTATACTTCAATGACATGGCAAGCTAATTAATACAAGTTATACAAGGTGTGGATGTATTAAATATCACCTAAATGTGGTGTAGCATGATGATTAACATGCCTTACTTCTATGTCACATGTCATGGGTTCAAATTCCTTTGGATGCATTTATGCTATAATTTTGCTAAACAGAAGTGTAGAATTTGTGGTTATAGACATATACAAATAATATAAATGTATTATATACATCTAAAGAATCTAAAGAGTGCTACCTCCTATGTTTACTTATCTCATAGAAATAAACTATTAAAAATAAGGATTTTGTCGATGAGTGTCCATGGGCACTTCTTAAATTTACTATAATTAGAAAGAAAAACATCATTTCATATTGTAAATTAACTTGTATATTTATAATTACTACACTTTATACTATTTTTAGTGTAAAATTTATTTATTTACAAGTGCTCAAGGGCACATATTCGAATTACCATTAAAAGTAAACTATCATAACACATATAAAAATTATATTAAAACACATAATATTTGCTTGAGCAAAATATTATAATATCTATGTAAATTTTATTATAAAATAAACTAAAAAATAGAGATAGTGGAGCTAGAATTGCATGGCTACAATCCAAGGAGACAATTATAGAAAAAAATTTAATAAAAAAAGAAAAATGAATGGTCTTTATATAGATTCATCCTATGGTTTATTGGATGGAAATATATTAGGCATTAAAGCTCTATTAGCATTGCACCTCTTGTTCCATGCTCCTTTAGCACCGAAAAAGTATAAGTTGCAAAATTCAACAAGCCTTCTGTGGCTGATTATTATAAATGAGCTTTCATTTAACTTTTCTTCCATATCCTATTACATTTTTCCATGACATTTTCATATTTTCCTCAGCTATATGCGAGGAAAATAGGGATATATAAGTTTCTTCAACTCATTCCATATTAATTTCTTTTCATTAGCTATTTCACGTAACCAAACATCCAGAAAATTGTTTCCATGAAATTTTTTTCCTTATCTACCCAATTTTTCATGAACCAAACATAGCATTAAATAATTTATAAAGTAAACTGAATTTGGGCACATCTAATATTTTTCAATTCTATATGTGTACTATAAAATTTGGCATTTTGATAAAAATCAATTCAAGACAAAAATAAAGAGGCACACGATAGAAAAGTTCCCAACCTCTCTCAAAATTCTAGATTCCAAATTTAGATTTGTAGTATCCTAAATTTCAAAGGTAAATTGTAAATTTTACAAGGTTCTTCCACAAAAAACACATGAATGAAAGATGATATTAGAGATAACAAAGTTTTTTCAAAAATTTTTAATTTATAGGGAGTGTGTAAGGGAAAGTACAAAATATTATAGATGTACCATCATTACCATAAAGGTGTATGGATATCAAAAGTGGGGGGAACTTTGAATCGAAGACTGCTAGTATCTAGAAACATATGATATGATTCATATTGCCAATACATATCTTCATATTAATTGTTAGAATCAAGTATAAGAAAATCACAAATTAAATTCAAAAATAAAAAGTATTAGGAACATTTAGATATGATACGCAACAAATATTAGACTAAGAGAGCAACCAGTGCATTACTGTCTCTACATGCAAAAAAGATCTACTAACTTGAATTTCCATGTATCACATCCCTACAAGATCATATCAACAAGATTATATGTTAAAGGGGTTTATGTTGTTATTTTGATCATGAAAACTATAGGTAAGGTGTTTTAATTTTAAAATTACACCCAAAGGCCACATTCTACCACCAATAACATCTTGATTAGAAGATCATAGTTCTTTTTAACAAAAGTAGTATTGACATGGTAATACCCTAAAATTTTATCTAATCTTAATTATGATTAATTTATATTTTAACCTTATCCTAATCCTAATCCCAAAATTCCCTTCCTTCTTTTCATTTTTCCTCTTCTTCCTTTCTTCCCCCTTCCCTTTCTCCTATTTCTTTCTTCCCCTCCCCTGACCTATGCATAACCGTTCTTCCTTTCCCCTTTCTAACCAAACACGACCTATCCCCCATGCACCCACATCACTCTCATCCTTCCCCTTCCTATCCATGCATTCCACATTCCCCCTAAACCAACCCTTTGCACCCTTACATACCCTTACTCATCTACATAGTTTGTATCTACACTACTCCCTCACCTGACCCCTTATATATCGAGCTCATTACCTATCGGTACCTCTACCCCCTCACCTCTTGCCACTCTAAAAATACCCCCTCTTCATTTCCTTCTCCATTCCCTTACTTCCTTTTTTTTCCCATCAAGAAACAAGCTAGCCGAAGCCATCTTCTTTTTTTATCCATTTCCTTACTTTGTCTTGTCAACTCCAATAACACGCCACTCACCACCATTGACCACTAAGCAGCACCACTTTCTCGCATATCCGTCACCACCTCATCCCCATCGATCTCCTTTTCTGTCACACATCCATTGCTTCCCCAATCCATACTCTTTTTCCTCTTCCCAATTTGGTTTGGTTGAGAAATGCCCAATGCGTGTGCACCTAACATGGTCATGTGTTCCTTGTATGCCCAACTCATGTCTTGCTTCCAATCCATGTGCCATTTTCCTTATGCTGCACATACCTCATCCATGCCCTCCTCTCACACCCATGTGACTTTATTTGCGCAAACCATGTGCCTATCCACGCACAACTCCTATCATTATCCTCCTTCTCCTTGCATGAGTTTGTGCCTTCTTTGCCTTGGTGAAGTGGTAACCTCACACAAATTAGTGTGCACTATTTTTGTGATTTAGTTGATGGTTATAGATTAATTGCTAACATGTTTTGTTATTTTGATATAAGTAGTTCAAAGAGATTGAGTAGAGACTAGTTGGGTGAATATTGCTTTATTTCTTTTACTTGGATAAGAGGTAACCATATACTTCTACAAAAATGTGATCCCATGTTGACACATATAGGTGTGTTATATTGCTTAGAGTACGTTTTATGCATGTGGAATTTTGAAAGGATATATGCATGCATAATATGATGAAATCTTATAATAGTCATGGAAGTGTTATGAAAAGGTGTCAATGTTAAAAGTATGATATTAAGTAATTAATATATGTTTGCATTATTTATATATATATATATATATATATATATATATATATATATATATATATAGGTTAATGTATGCTTGTCTAGGGTTTCGTTAGGATATGTGACCTTATTAAGTTGTCATGTATATACCATGTTAAGTGTTCTGTGATTTTCATTGCATGTTGTAACTAGGGTGAAAATATACCATGATTATACACAAGCATGATTAGGGTTAATATGTTATGATTGTTATTTTGCATGCTCTGAGGCTTGAAATACTTCCTTACATACACCATGTTATTAATTGTTATCTTAATTGTTGAATCATGTTATAAAATTGTACATATGTGTTGCATGGAATACTTGATGAGTTGTAAATTTATTGTTAGGGTTTGTACACAAAAGTTGTGAAATACATGCATAATAAAATGTATAGTTAATTTCTAAAAATTACTTATGTACTAAAATATTATAAATTATTATCTTATAGCCTTTTCATGGCAAATTATCAGTTTAAATAAAGGTTGGTATGAAATTTGATAAAATGGTATTAGTAGGGTTTTGAGGGCAATTTGGTCATTTTTTTACCTATTGCACCTAACATGATTAATTGGACATATGATGGACTTAGTGTATTGAAAGGTTGAATTTAGTGTTGACTTTGACTTTGAGTTGGACCATTGAACTTAGGGTTAACTTGAAGAATTAGAAAAAAATAGAAAATTGGTTAAGATTGGAGTTTAGATCATTGTGCATTATGTGATATTTTATGATCACTACCTTAAGATATTAATATTTAAAGTGAAAGACCTAGAGATTTAAAAATGGTTGCTCTTTAGAGTTATATACCCTAGAGACGAGATAGGCACCCTTATTTTGGTTTGATGGTTTTGTTAGGTGACTCGGCATTTCAGCTAAAGCTCTAGTCTATTCTATATGTGACTTACTGGCCCTATGGGGGGTATTAATACTTAAGGATTAGGTCGATTGACCCAAATTTTAGCATAAAACCAAGATCTCCTCGAATGGTAATCATTCTACCATTCTAAATTTTGCTATTACTAACCCTATCTCTATTTCTCATTTTCCTTACAGGTCATCCAAATTAAAGAAGGATGAGAGCGATCAATTTATATTGGATATGTTCAAGAAGGTACATATCAACATCTTACTCCTAGAAGCTATTAAGCAAGTACCTAAATATGCTAAATTATTAAAGGAGTTATGCACCACGAGGAAAAGACAAAGGGGGAAGGAAGTGGTAAGAATGAATGAGAAATTATCTACTATCATACAAATGAAGTTACCCCTAAAGTGCAAGAATCTTGGAGGCTTCTCTATTCCATACATAATTGGTGGCAGTAGGTATGAAAAATGTCATACTAGACCTAGATGCGTCTATTAATGTCATGACATATTCTATTTATACATCTTAAGATTTAAGAGAGCTTAAGAAAGATAATGTTATTATATAACTTGTTGATCGTTCTAACGCATTCCCCAAGGGACTTGTAGAAGATGTTCTTGTGTGGGTTGGAACACTCATATTTTTAGTAGAATTATATGTTTTGGATATAGATGAAAGTAGCTCAATTCCAATATCTTTTCTCTTGGGAAGGCCCTTTATAAGAGCCACTCGCACAAAAAAAATTCACACTAGTTCTATTGTCATGGAGTTTGATGGAGGAGTCATAAACTGCAACATCTTTGAGGTCATGAGATACCCCATAGATGACCATTCTTGTTATACTATTAACACCATTGATCTTTTGGAACGTGATTACTTTGAGGAGGATGAGGTAACCTATTTGTAACCACTCTTGTAAAAAGTGTAGGACTGGATGAGAAAGGAGAAGAGATAGAGACGATAGTTATCCCATATCATGTTCATATCATTGAACACATGGAGGCAAACCCTCTATATAGGCACGGATCCCCTCATTTTTTTTATTCCCTTAGCTACTAACAAGCCTATACCTTTTGTGATTCAGTCCCCTACACTATATCTCATGCTATTAATATATCACTTGAAGTATGCCTACTTGGGAGATTTTGAGACCCTTCTTGTGATTATATCTTCAAAGTTAAAACAAGAGCAAGAAAGAAAGCTTTTGGAAGTCCTTAGAGTTCATAGAATAGATATTGGATGGAAGTTAGCAGACATTAAAGGAAAAATTACTTCCATGTATTTTCACTACATACTTCTTGAAGAAAGATATAAATCGACTAGAGAACCCCAACGTACTAGGCTTAATCCTCCTATGATGAAAGTAGTAAAGAATGAGATCATCAAACTCTTAGATTATAGATTCATCTACCCTATCTTAGATTCTAAATGGGCGACACCTATTCCAGTGGTACTTAAAGAGTCAGGGGTTACTGTAGTAAAGAATGCGGAAAATGAGCTTGTTCCATAAAGGACAATGACTAGACACTGAGTATGCATTGATTATAGAAAGTCGAATACCATGAAATGGAAATACCACTTTCTCAGAAGATGGGTTGGTTATTCTTATTATTCCTTCTTTACTGGGTACTCCTATTATAACCAAATTCACATTGTGAAGGAGGATCAAGAGAAGATGACCTCCATCTACCCATTTGACACATTTGCTTATCGATGCATGCCCTTCATGCTATGTAATGCCCTTGGTATATTCCAAAGATGTATGTTTAGTATTTTCTTTGGTTACATTGAAGATTATTGAGGTTTTTATGTATGGTTTCAGTGTATTTGATGATAATTTTGAATCTTTTCTTAAAAATATGACTTTAATTTTGAAATGATGTGAAGGAACTAACCTTTTACTTAATTGGAAAATGTGTCATTTTATGGTGACACAAGGAATTTTGCTTGGGCATATGGTCTCATATAGGGGGATAGAGGTTGGTAAAGCTATAATAGATATTATGCACTAATTATCCTCTCCTACTTGTGTGAAAGAGGTGCATTATTTTCTTAGATATGCAGGCTTCTATTAGCTATTCATAAAGGACTTCTCTAGCATCACACAACCATTGACACGCCTTTGCAAAAGGATGTAGCTCTTGATTGGAGTAAAGAGTGTCATCAAGCACTCGATGAACTCAACAAGTTCCTAACAATAACTCCAGTGATGTTGCCTCCAGATTAGTCCCTACCATTTGAGATCACGTGCGATGCCTTTGATTATACAATTGGTTTTTTTAGGACTACCAAAGGAAAAAAACACATACATCATCTATTATGCTTCAATAAATCTTAATGATGCTCAAGTGAATTACTCCACTACTAATAAATAATTGACAGCGGTGGTATTTGCTCTTGAAAATTTTTGATCATATTTACTTCAAACTAAAGTTATCATTTTTACTGACCATGCAAAGTTGAGTTATTTATTATCTAAAAAGGAAGTAAATTCCTGGTTGATAAGATGGGTTCTTTTGCTACAAGAGTTTGATGCGGAGATTAAGGACAAGAAATGTAGTGAGAATATTGTAACACCCTAGTTTTAGGATATGAAAATTTTATTTTAAAGAGTTAATCGTAGAAGCTAAAACAATAAAAATGAAGGGTGTTATCGCCACACTTGGTATAAGTCTAGTTTCCTCTATCATTCTCATACCAAGTGCTAAGGATAAATTTATTACTCTACTTAAATTATTAACATGATTACAAGAAAAAGAATAGAGAATACAACATATATGTACTGTGTTATATAAAAGCAATGTCAATGATTACAAAACTCAAAAGAGAGAAAGAACAGGAGGACACAATCATCCAATAACAACCAAAAACAAATCTATCAAAAGACATCTAATAACCCTAGGCTCTCAATTTGATCTAATAGCTTTTAAATGATCACGAAAGCTAAATTGTAAAGACCATTACCATTGAATAAATAAAGGCCCACGAGAGGAACCCTTCCTACAAGAATACTGAGCAACTCTTTATAATAAACCAAAATAAAAATCTATCATGGAACATATACAAGGCATTACAATAATACATGGTATGAAACATTGAAATGTACATGTGTCCATTGAAATACGATAATCATTCATGTAACCACATACCACTAAGAGCAAATAATATTCATACTCATTCATCTGAAACAAACTAAAACTTACAAATTGAACATCCTAGAGATACTATTTGAAGTATAATTAGAAACAACATCAACCTCAAATCATAACAATGGTCACAAATCTCATTATTAGTACCAACAGATCACATACATCATAGGTAGGCTCACAGACATAGACCAATAACAACCCATAACATCATAGATAGGCACGAAGTCTACTACCAAAACACACGTATGCACAAAGCCTCCTATCAAAATATAGTTAGGTGCGAAGGCTGCTTTCGAACCACAGGTAGGTATAAAGGCTGTAACCAAACCACAGGTAGGCATAAATACTGCTACCAACCAATCCAATAATCCATCACTCATTTCTATTTTTATTTACTTAAGGAGAGATCAAGTAACCCCTAAAGAGCCACCAATCCTGATCTCGAGGTATTTCACTTTAAGTATTAGTATTTTATCAAAGTGACCAAAAATTACATATAAATCACATAGATCCAATTTTCATACTTAACCATTGTACTTATTTTTCATTTATCCAAGATAGCCATAAGTAAGTTCATTACCAATGTTAACCATAAAAATATACTAAGGTCAATTTTCATACTTATCCATTTTACAAATTTTCCATTAATTCAAGAGAGCCATAAAAAATTTCATTATCAATGCCAACCATAAAAATATACCAAATAATTAAATTAATTTATCATGTAGTTGTATTATCAGATAAGCCAAATGATAAATTTGTCTTATTCAAGATTTGCATATAAAATCCTAACCTGTGTATATAATACATACACGATCACATATTCTCACACTCAACAACAAATAATACATATTGTACATACTTGTCAGGATAAATATCACATCACACATAAAATGACCAAATTGCCCTTAGGGCACACATTCATAGTCATTATTCTGTAAATATAGTTAGGCATACTCAACCTATCATTGTCCATGTACATGTCATACCTAAACGTAAAATATCATTTTTACCATACTTTTGTACCCAAAATATTTTACATATGATAGTATGACCTTTTTATCGATTTTCATAATAACAATAATAAACACATAATTATAGGATAACAAATCATTCTTAAAAAATTTCAGATATAAAAATCTTAATGTGCTATCATGCAATGTTTAAATATTTAGGAGAGTATAAAAGTTACTTAAGTTCCAGCAAAAACGCAAATTACCAGTATCCTATTAAATACTACAAGGTCTCGCTAATCAAACTTCGTACCTAAAAATAATACCAAATTTAACAAATACAATAAGGATAATAATAATAATAATAATAATAATAATAAAATTACCAAAATACCCTTACTTATTAATAATGGGTACCAAAAATTATTAGAGGAAAAATCTTCCTTACACTGCGCATGCAACGTGAGCTTATGTCACATATGGAGGTATTGTACTGGTTGGCTAGTTAGCTGGTTATGGTGGAAGGGTGAGGTAGGGGTGGTGGAGATGGTGGTCAAGTGGTGGTGGTTAATGGTCAACGAGGTGATGTGGTGGTTGTTGCTAGAAGGCTATGTGGAGGGTGGCAATGGTGGCATTATGACACAATGGTGTGGGGCTCGATTGGTTGGTAGAAAAATGAGAATAGGGAGATATTGGGTAGCTCTAGGGATGGATTGGCTAGGAGGAGCTAGGGTTGAGGGTAACACAACTAGTGGGGGTGTAGGGACTAACATTGACTACGAGGAAAGGTTTCAAAGTAAAGGGGAAAACTAATGCGGTTTTTATTGTTTCCTACGGGTGTATAATGGGGGAGGTATTTGGAGCAAAGGGAGGGGCAATAGGGGAGAATGTTGAAGATGGTGGAGGTGCTTTAGTAGTTCTATCTAAAGGTAGGAGGGTAGGAAATGGTAAGAATTGTCATAAGGGAGAAGAAGAAAGGACAAGAAGAAGAAGGGGAAGGTGTGTCAAAGTGATGGATGTGGTCATGCTGGGTTCGGACAGGAGGAAAGGAGCTAGGGTAGGGAGGTGGATGTTGGCTGAAGGTGGTCAAATTTTAGTTTAACAAAACTAAAGAAGATGATAGGAGCAGGACAAGATCAAATTTGGGAAAAGAGAAGGGGAAAGAGGTGTTGTGTAGGTTGTTTCATTGAGTTAATGTAGAGGGTTGTGAAATCAGGGGAGAGGTGGTGGTGGTGACATGCTAAAATGGAGGGTTGATGGTGGTTATGGCTAGAAACAATGAGGTGCAAGAGGAGGAAAAAAATGATAAGGGCGACGATTTGGTTGAGAGAGGAGAGGCGTTGTGCACACACACACATGTAGAGAGGGGTGAGGTGATAGAGTATGGTTTGGCAGAGAAGGATAGGGTGATAGGGATGAGCGAGAGGGATGGTTTAATAGGTGAGGGTATAGGTATTGCATGAGGTAAGGTGAAGATAACGAGAGTGGTTGGGGTAGAAAAATAGGGGCACAAAATGGATAATTAGGGGGTAAAAATGGTAGGGTAGGGTAGAAATATATATATATTATCTTATTTTTAGATTTAGTTTGGATGGGTTAGGATACCGGGTAGGAAAGATATATTAAGGAAAAAATCTAATTTAGGATAGGTTTAATAAAAAGGTAATAGATAAAATAATTAGGGAAAAAATATTCAAGCAATTATTTAGATTACAGTTCAAAGGTTAATAGTAAAATAATTAAGCTAAGGGTTAGTTTTTGTATAAAAAAGCTAAACACCTAGGAAAAAAGTTACAAAATTTTGGGGTGTTGCATCACTACCCCCCTAAAAATAGACTTCGTCCCCAAAGTCTACATCGCACTACTCGAAAAATTTGAAATGATAGGAAAGGTACTTGGGGAGCAACTACCCCCCTAAGAAAATAAATAGGAAACCCTAATAGCATGAAAATGTTACAAAAACACACAGGCACAAAATCTAACACACTCAAAACACTGAGGAAGAAGCGATAGCATACAAGAAGGAGAATCATCAGGATCTAGCATTCACTCATATGCTCCTATTGGACAAGCCAAGTATATTGCTTCAAGCATTAGGTCCTACTGAGTTGGCTGTTGTTGGGACCTCTTAACTCCGCCACGGGGGCATTGTAGCACTTGAGGCTCTTATGCCCAAGATGACCATAATCATGGTACTGAATCAACTTCCCCGTGAAATATTTACCTTAGTGATCTTGTCTGTAATGGTAACAATGATAGTATTGAATCGATCTTTGACAAGCTCTACTGCAAGAACTACTCTGACCATTATTTTGTCAAACTCTAGTACAATGTTGAAGTCTCAAAACTCTAACACTATAGTGCTAACTCTTTCCCCTGGAATCTTGCATCTTGGGTTTTCTCATACCCAAAATCAAATTCAACTCTTGAACCAAGGCGTCAATAATACATGCCTGATAAACTCATTTTTCTCTACTATTCCACCTTGATTTGCCCATAAATTATGACCATGTTTCATATACTTTGTGAACTTTTTATTTTTCTTTGCCTTTTTTTTTCTAGCTACTGCTCTCTTGGTATTTATTTTGTAGGATTTATACAAAAGTGTACAAAACCATGTAAAATAGGCATAGATTTAGAGCAAGGAATCTTTATGAAAATTTTTTAGGAAGAAATTCCAAGATCACATGTAAGCAAGAGGAGTAGAAGAATCTAAGGAGTCAAAAATAGGATGAAAATAATCGATTATTAAGCCAAATCACACTTGTGTATAGGTGCAACACAACCATGTTGACATGTGCATAACCATGTATGATTTCTATGGGCACATGACCTAGCTATGCAAGGCTAGCACACTTGTGCTCAAAGAAGATGAGAGTAAAGAAGACACACATCCTAGCTATACACAATTAGTACAACCATGAATTCAACAATTTTGAATGTAACAAACAACACATGACTGGGTCGTGCACTATCATCATAGTCATTTAGTCATTTTCCCATGATCATGCATGACCCAATACTCACGTTTAACGACTCAACGAAAGGGACGGTTGAGGAGGGGTGAAAAGTATATCATTTTTGGATGTCCCTCCCCCCTTTTTTTGAGAAAAAAAAATCCATGTAACTTACCTGAGATCTGGTAGTTTAGATTCCCAATTTTAAAGTTGAATTGGGTGTATTGCCATCTTGCAACAACAGGTTTTATTATTAATCGATGATTTATACATCATTCTCTCTCTTATTATTTATTGCATTTTTCATTATGTTTGTCATTCAATTTTATTCTTGCATTTGCCTAAAATGTTGTTTCCTTTTGTAAGATTAAATTAGTCTCAATTTGGTATAGCTATGACAAATTAGCATATATGTTATTATGGTTTTTATGTGTTGTTCCATATGTTAGGAATCACTGTCATAAGTTAGGTTTGATGGAATTTGACTTGTTTAGGCACTAACTATGACTAAAAGTTTGAAATCGATGTAAGAAATTAACATATGAACATGAACTCAAATGATCACGAAAGTAGACATTTAAATTCTTAGGGACTATTAAATTGGTGGAACTTAATGGGTTTAATCTAATTTTCTAGTCACAAAAGTAGTCAATAAATTATGTTAAATACGTTCTTAGACCTTGAAAGAGACTAGTGAATCATATTAGATCAGTTGTTCACAGCTATTTAGATTATAATATAATATAATATAATTTTAAACCATTGTTAAATACCAAATTCTAGATTAAAGTTCAATATTAGGTTTTATCATTATTATTCTAGAGTTTTTATTCAATTCATCATTACATGCAATTTCGTAGCCTATATTCTTATTCTCATTCGGAAAAAAAGGTAGTCCAGATAGTTAAAATGGTAAAAATTAGTAGTTAATTGCAAAGTCTATATGGGATACAACGTTGAATTGCTATAACGAATTCGTGCATTTGTGGACTTAGCCATCAAGTTTTTTGTGCCGTTTTTGGGGACTTTGCAAGTTGATATTGAGTCCTTTATTATCTGTCTAGACTAGATATTTCTTTCTCTTATCTTCTTTCATTTTTATCATTCCTTTTTCTACTTGATAGATTGTTTGTTTTATCTCTTTAGGTACCTTTTATGCAATGATCTTTCTAACTAGGACCTCTAGTTGAAATCAATCATGAGATCAAGAGAACATTAAGTGAGTTGAGAATGTGGATACGTAATACAAAAACAAGCTTGAGTTTGAACATCATGGCTAAAACTGATAAAGAGGAAGACAAAAACCACTCTCTCAAGGAATTCGCAGCTCCAAATGCATATGGGATGCAATCCAACATAAGGAAGACAAATGTAGCTTCCAATAATTTTGAGTCGAAGCCTACACTTCTAAATATGGTGCAAAAAAATTTAGTTTGGTGGCAATCCAACGGAAGATCCAAATATACACATTTCCATTTTCCTTGAGTATTGTAATATCGTAAATATGAACAGGGTGTCCGAAGATGCTATAAGGCTACACTCATTCCCATTTTCACTAAGGGAAAAAACAACAGTTTAGTTGCAATCACTTTCTTCTTGTTCCATCACCACTTGGGAAAAACTTTCACAAGTTTTCCTAAACAAGTACTTCCTCCCTTTAAAGACGATGCAAATAAGGAATCTTATCACAAACTTCAATTAGAAAGATGGAGAATCTTTGTATGATGCATAGGATTGTTATAAGGATATGTTGAGAATGTGTCCATACCATGGATTAGAAGAATGGCCATTAGTTCACACATTTTCCAATGGTCTCTTGTACAACACAAAGCTGACCCTAGATATAGCAGTGGGAGGCTCTCTCGTGAATAAGAGTATCCTAAAAATGAAACAATTGATCGAGGATATAGCCTAAAATCACTATTAATGGTCAAGTGAACATTCTTCTACCAAGAAGAGCGGTAGGTATGATGTTGATGTCCTTGATCAACTTTCTTCTAAGGTTGATGCACTATTTCATAAATTTGATGAATTAAGTGTAAATGCATTAACATCTGCTTCTACAACTTGTGAGAATTGTGGTATTATAGGATAGTCTTCACTTAAATGTCAATATGTTGTTTTCCCCATATTCTTATGAAACCCTGGCAGACCATGTAAACTATGTGAACAACTTTAATAAAAAAAAAGAGACATGTTTTCTTCTACTTACAACCCAAGGTGGAGAAATCATCTAAAGCTCTCTTATAAGAACTAGCCAGCAAATGTCATTCCTCTATGGAACTTTAGGCCTATGGGTTTCCCAAACCCTATACTGTCTTTTCCTACCCCTCCAAATTCTAATGTTGAGTTGATGTTGGAGAATATTTGAGGAAGTCACTTAAGAACTTGAATTTTATGGTTGAATCCCTAGCCACTCACAACAAATTGTTAGAAAACCAAATTATTCAAGTGGCCCAATAGTTCGATTCTTCTTCTAGACCTTCCGGAGTGTTTCTTGGAAAACCAAAAACCAATCCTAAAGGTTCCGTTAGTGCCATCACATTTAGGTGTAGTAAGGAATTAGAAGGCTCCATTTTGAGAAAAGAAGTTGAGGAGGTGGATAAGAGTTTGGAAGATGTAATTTGAGAGAATAACAAACCTATCACCATTAAAAAAGGTTCCATCATAAGAAAGGACCATGAGGTTGGAAAATATGTCTTTCCTCCACCATATTAGCCCCCACTACCTTTTCCTCAAAGACAAGCTAACGCAAGGATAGAGAAACATTTTGGGAAATTTGTTGAGATTTTGAAAAAGTTGCACATTAACATTTCATTTATAGAATCCATATCTCAAATGCCTTCTTATGCTAAATTTCTAAAGGATACTATTTATAATAAGATAATATTGGAGGAATATGAGACCATATCTTTGACCAAGGAGTGTAGTGACATTATTTGAACTAAGCTTCCACCTAAGCTTAAAGATCCTGACCCATTTTCTATTCCTTGTATTATTGGTGATATGTCTATTAACAGTGCTCTTTGTGATCATGGAGCTAGTGTTAGTTTAATGCATGTATCTATTTATAAGAAATTGCAGATGGGAGATGTAAAGCCCACCATCATTTGTCTCTAATTGGTGGATCAATTATTAAAAAGTCCACTAGGTATATTAGAAGATGTACCTATCTAAGTTGGTAAGTTTTATGTCCTAGTTAATGTTGTTATTCTTGAAATAGAAGAGGATGCTCAAATCCCTATCATATTAGGAAGACCTTTCTTGGCTACCATTGGAGTAATACTTGATATGAAAAAATGGAAAACTCTCCTTTGATATTGGGGATGAGAAAGTGGATTTTGATTTATCTTTTGTAGTGAAATTTTCATTAATTGGTGACACTTGTTGCAGAACTGGTACAATGGACATGGTGGTTAGAAAGGACCTTGTTATCTTGCTCTCAAGAGACCCACTTGAGAAATGCTTGGTGAATAATGGAGCACCCAACGTTGATGACAAGGAGGTAGTTGCTTATGCTATCATGCTTGAATAAAGCCCTATCTATGTAAAAGAACCTAAAATTTAACCTAAATTTTAAAAGGAATTCCATATTTTGGTGTGCAAATAACATAATACACCTAAGGTATAAATGAAATCACTTCCTTCCTCGCTCAGGTATGAATTCTTGGACTCCTATGGTGAATACCATGTTATTGTGACTGCTAACTTGAGTCATAGAGAAGTTAAAAAACTACTTGAAGTCCTTAGGTTGCATAAAGATGTCATAGGTTAATCCATTGATGACATTAAAGGCATTAATCTCTCTATTTTTATACATTGAATTTTTCTAGAGGAAGGGTACAAATCCTCCATTTAACATCAAAGGATATTAAACCCGAACTTGAAAGAAGTTTTTAAAAAGGAAGTACTAAATTTACTTCATGCAGGGATCATCTACCCTATCCAAATAGTGAGTGGGTGAACCCGGTGCAAGTGGTTCCAAAGAAGGGAGGTGTGACTATTATAAGAAATGAGTGAAATTAACATATTCCAACTAAAACAATCACGGGATGACATATGTGCATTGATTATAGAAAGCTAAATAAGGTCACTCAAAAGGATCACTTTCCCCTTCCCTTTATCAATCAAATGTTGGAAAGGTTAGCTAGGCATTCTCACTTTTGTTATCTAGATGAGTATTTAGGCTTATTTCATATCCCCATTCATCCTATTGATCAAGAAAAAAAGAATATTTACATGTCCATACAACACCTTTGCTTATAGGAGGATTTCGTTTGGCTTGTGTAATGCTCCAACCGCATTCCAATGATGTATGATGTCCATATTTTTTTTAATTAAAAATATCATGGAGGTATTTTATGTCTATGGAAATTATTTTGATGATTGTTTGAAAAATCTTGCTAAAGTGTTGAAGAGATGCAAAGAAGTGAACCTTGTACTTAATTGGGAGAAGTGTTATTTCATGGTAAAAGAATGAATTGTTTTATGTCACTTAATATCTAACCATTGAATTAAATTTGATAGGAAAAATATTGATATCATTGCTAAGATGTCACCCCATCTAACATTAAAGGAATTATAAGTTCCTAGGTCATGCTAGATTTTATAGACGTTTCATTAAAGATTTTTCCAAAATTACTAAACATTTGACCCGTTTATATGTTAAAGATGTTCCATTTGCATTTGATCAGTATTTTTAGATATCTTTGATAGATTGAAGGAAGCTTTGATAACTGATCTGGTAGGGAGGCCCCCCAATTAAAAACTTCCCTTCGAGGTGATGTGTAATGCAAGTGATTATGTTGTTGGGGTTGTACTTGGGCAGAGAAAAGAGAGACAAGTATATGCCATATACTATTCCAATAGAACTTTGGATGATGCTTAGATGAATTACACTACAACTAAGAAAGAGCTCTAAGCTGTTGTGTTTGCCTTAGACAAGTTTTAATCTTATCTTGTTGTGTCAAAGGTCATTATATTCATAGACCATGCAACTCTTAGGCATCTCTTAGCCAAGAAGGATGCAAAACCACAGTTGATTAGATATATCCTTTTTTTTTACAAGAGTTTGATTTGGAAATAAAAGGATAAAAAGGGTGTTGAAAATGTGGTAGCAAATCACCTTTCCTGAATTAAGCAAGAGATGATGGAAAAATAAGAATATGAAATTCCATTTAATGATTCTTTTCCAAATGATAACCTATTTGCTGTTAAGAGCCTCCAAGCTCCTTGGTTCACAAACTTTGTGATCACATTTCTTGAGGGGTGTTATTAGAAGATTTATCTTACCAACAACGTAAGAAATTCCTTTCAGACTTTAAACACTACTACTGGGATGATACTTTCCTTTAAAAATGGTGTGTAGATGAAATCTTTAGGAGGGGCTTACCTAAAGATGAGGTACTAGATGTCATATCCCATTGTCATTCATCACCATATAGGAGTCATAATAGCACTTCAAATATAGCTGTAATGGTGCTATAAGTAAGATTTTATTGGCCTAAGATCTTCAAGGATGTGAGTAGTTGTGTGCTTGGGTGTGATTGTTATCAAAGAACAAGAAAAATATTAAGGACGAATGAGATGCCACCAAACAACATTTTTTTGTTCAAATTATTTGATGTGTGGGGGATCGATTTTATGGGACCTTTTCCATCCTCACGCAGTAATGAGTACATTTTAGTGGTAGTGGATTACAACTCAAAATGAAAAGAGGCATTGGTATATCTAACCAATGATGTGAAGGTAGTAGTCAAGCTATTTCAGAAGTTTATCTTTCCTCAGTTTGGTGTCACAAGAGTAATAATTAGTGATGGGGAATATTATTTTACAAATTGGGTTCTAAGCACACTCTTGAGGAAGTATGGTGTAATGAAAAAAATGGCCACACCATATTACGTCAAACTAGTGGCCAAGTGGAGATCACTAACCGGGATATAAAAGGAATTATAAAGAAAATAGTCTCCTAGTGGAGAAAAGATTGGGCTATAAAGCTAGATGATGTTCTTTGAGCTTATTGAACAACTTATAAGACACCTATTGGCATGCCACCATTTAGGTTAGTACTTGTAAATCTTGTCATTTGCTAGTTGAAGTTGAGCACAGGGAATTTTGGTTAATAAAAGTAATTAATTATGACTTAAAGACTACTGGCAAACAAAGGAAACTCCAACTTAATAAGCTCAATGAGTTGAGATTATATGAGTTGTTGCTCAATTTGTTTTTGGGTCATTAACTGCAATTATAGACTTACCCTACCCTTAACCTATCCCTATTATAAACTTATTAAAACTTCTTGATTTTTACATAGCATAATGTCTTTTAAGTTGTGACGATTGAGAAAACATGTAAGCATATGGTCTATAATTATTCTTATGGAGAATTTTGAGCGAAAATGTTATATCTTTAATACACATGAGTGTTGAGTGTCTATATTTACCTAAAGTAAGGAAGTCTTCTACTTTAGTTCACATTTATCTTGTAAGGATGTGTATTTACATGATTTTAAACCATATTAGAATTTCATAATAATACTATTTTGAAACCCAAGATTAAGGGTTGTTCACAACTTTATTTTTCATTTTTCCTATTGATAATGGTCGCCGCCTCGATAGGTCTTGTAAATGTATGCCTTGTCCATGTAGTTTATTTTTTATCACCAAAAGCCTTGCTATTCATCCTTTTATTTTCCTTTGTTTTTCTTCTTCTTCGTCATCCTTTTTTTTTATGATATGAGTTACTTGGGGACAAGCAACAACTCAATCATGGGGTAGTTGATAAACTCATTTTTCTCTACTATTCCACCTTGCTTCGCCCACAAATTATGAAAATATTTCATACAATTTGTGAAATTTTTGGTTGTCTTTACCTCTTATTTTGGCTACTACTGTCTTGGTATTTATTTTACCAGATTTATACAGAAGTGTACAAAACCGGGGAAGAGAGGCACAAATTTGGAGCAAGGAATATTTATGAAAGGTTTTAAGGGAAGAAAAGCTAAGCTTATATGTAAGCAAGAGGAGCAGAAGAAGCTAAGAAGCTAAAAAGAGGATGAAAATAACTAGTGATTAAGCCAAATCACATTTGTGCGCATACACGGTACAACCATGCTGACCCGTGCACAATCATATGTTAATTCTATAGGCACACGACCTAGCTATATGCTAGACTAGCACTCCCGTGCTCAATGAAGCCAAGAGTAACAAATATGTACAACCTAGCTATGTGCAATCATCAAAGTTGTGCTCTTAACAATTCTAAATGAAATAAACAACACACAAATGAGTCATGAACAATCAACACAGCCGTGTAGGGGTTATCCCATGATAACACATAACCCTATACTCACATTTAATGGCTCAATGAAAGGGATGATTGAGGAGGGATGATAAGCAGAGCATTTTGGAATTTTTTTCTCCCTATTTATGAGTAAAAACTCCATGTAACTTACATGAGATTTGGTGTTTTAATTTTTCCAATTTTGAATTTGAATTAGGTGTATCGCCATCTTGCAACAACAAGGTTTCTTACTAGTTTACGGTTAATTCTCTTCATTCTCTCTTTTATTATTTATTACATCTGTCATTATGTTTATCATTCAATTTTATTTATTACATTTTCTTATAACCATGAGTGAATAGTTTCCTTTTCTAAGATTAAATTAGGATTAATTTGGTATGAATATGACAAATTAGCATATACATTATACATGTGATTTTTATGTGATGTTCCGTATGTTAGATATCACTGTCATATGTTGGGTTTGATGGAATTTGACCTATTTAGGCATTGAATATAACTAAAAGGTTGAAATCGATGTTAGCAATTAACATATGAACCAAATGATCATGAAAGTAGACGTTTGAATTCTTAGGGATTATTGAATTAGTAGAACTTAATGGGTTTAATATAATTTGTTAGTCATGAAAGTAGTCAATAAATTAGGTTAAATACATTCTTACACCTTGAAAGAGGCTAGTGAAAATTATTATACCAGTTATTCATAGCCATTAAGACTATAATATAATATAATGTTAATTTGTTGTTGAATACTGAAATTGAGACTGAATTTCAATCTTAGGTTTTATCAGTATTATTATAGAGTTTTTATTCGATTCGTCGTTACATGCATTTTCGTAACCTATAATCTTATTCTCATTTGAAACAAAGGGTAGTCTCAATAGCTAAAATAGTAAAAATTAGTAGTTAATTACAAAGTCCATGTGGGATACAACATTAAATTGTTATAATGAATCCGTGTGCTTACATATTTAGCTATAAACTTATGCTCATACATTGTAGCCAAGTCATGGAAAACAACTGCACCCATCATCTTTCGAATAATGAAGTGAAGTCCTTGCTCGAATTCAAAGACAATCGTAGCTTTGCTAACGGCTATACGTGGACCAAACCTCTGATACCAATTTGTAACACTCCATTTTTTAGGACTTAAAATTTTAATTTTAAATAGTTAATCATGGAAGTTAAAACAATAAAAATGAAGGGTGTTACCACCACACTTGGTATAAGTCTAGTTTCCTATACTATTATCATACCAAGTTCTAAGTTTAAAATTATTATTCTACTTAAATTAATAACATGATTACAAGAAACATAATATAGAAGACAACAAAAAAGTATTATGTTATATAAAAGCAATATTAGTAATTAAAAAACTCAAAAGAGAGAAAGAATGGGAGGACAACAACATCTAATTACAACCAGAATAAAATATACCAAAAGACAACAGATAGCTCTAGGCTCTCAATTCTATCTACTAGCTTTCGAGTAAACACGGAAGTTAACCTGCGAAGACCACTGCCTAATGAATAGGTAGATACCTATGAAAAGAACCCTTCAGTACAAGAGTATTGAGCAACCCTTTATACTAAACCAAAATAAAAACCCATTATGGAACACATAAAATACATCACAATAATATATGGTATAAAACATCAAAATGTATACGCATCAATTAAAATACGATAATCAATCATTAATACAAACCCGACTAGCCGGATCGTACTCGATCCGTTAAACGGGGGTCGGGAACGTACTCGTTTCCCGCTGAACCGGAGTAATCTCCGAATCAGACGTTGATACTTCAACGGATTTGTGTGCAAACTAACGGGAAAACCCGAGAAATTTCATTCCAAAAACCTTCGACTTTTACAAGCAACCCCGCCCGATATATATGACGGGAATCGAGCACCAAAAGGGAGGGGGAGAGGGCAAGGTGAGAAAACAGTTGACCTAGGGCCTCAGATTCGGTGTCGGGGACAAGATCCGGGGCAGGTAAAGGTGGACGTGCGTCGATGGTGACCTGCAACGGTCATCAACAGGGAAAAAGAGAAACGGGGTCGAGCCAGCAAGAGGGGAGCAAAAGAAAGGCGATCGGCGCTCCCCGAAGGAGGAAGAAGATTAAATAGGTAGGTAACTAGGGCACGACGGGTCGCCCGCCGGTTGGGCCAAAACTTGGGCTTGGGCTCAAGTTTTGGTTCAACCCAAACTTAGTTTAAAAAAAGGGTTAACGCTATTCTCCTATTTTCATTAGATTCAAGAGGCGATTATAACGGGATAATCCCGATCCTGAATCCAATGCAAATAGGGAAACAAGACTAAGTTTACCCATACTCATTTAGGCTCGAGGGCGGCCATTGATAACCAACTCCGCCTAACCCGAGACTATCAATGGGATTTCCAAAAAATAGGGTAAAATCATCATCGGCCACTAAACACACACACCCTACAAAAATAATAATGTTTCAACCATGATTACACATGTTACACATTCAAGCTTAATTAATTACAAAAACATAGTTCAAAAGTGCTTCCGCCCCCGCTTGTTGCCTCCTCTCCTCAATCTGGCTTCGGATCCCAACATACCCTGAAGATGGAAAACGTGGAATTACATGAGTTAGGAGACCACAGGGTTTGATTATCAAAAAGTAAAAGGAGAGGAGTAGTTGATGAGGTGCGGTCCGTATCATCCCCCCCTTCTTTAGAGGGTTTCGTCCCTGAAACCTGCGCTAAGTGATCAAAAGGAGAGAGGTCAGAGACATTAAAAGTTGGGCTAATAGCGCCATACTTATCAGGAAGGTCTATTTTATAGGCATTATCATTGATCTTTTCCAAGACAGTAAACGAGCCATCCCCCCTTGCATCCAGCTTACTCTTGCGATGGGTGGGGAAACGATCCTTTCGTAAGTGTATCCAAACTAAATCCCCAGGCTGGAAGACAACCCTTTTTCTATGGTGGTTAACTCGGGACGCCGCGGCCTCATTTCGTATGCTAATCTGTTTAGCCACGGATTCATGTAGTTCTTTAATCATCTTGGCTCGTTTGTCAGCGCCCAAGGACACATATTGAGATGGGGGAACGGGAGAGAGGTCGAGGGGAGTTAAAGGGTTGATTCCGTAAACAACTTCAAAAGGAGATTTACCAGTGGTGGAGTGAGAAGTCCGGTTATAAGCAAATTCAATATGTGGCAACGCTGACTCCCACTATCGTGAGTTATTATTAAGAAAGGCTCGAAGCATATTGCCAAGTGTGCGGTTAACAACTTCTGTTTGCCCATCAGTTTGAGGATGGCATGAGGTCGAGAAAAGGAGTTTGGTGCCTAGTTTCCCCCAAAGGACACGCCAAAAGTGGGATACAAATTTGACATCACGATCTGAAACAATGGTCCTGGGAACTCCATGTAGTCTGACAATATTTGAGAAGAAGTAGTCAGCAATGAGGGTGGCATCGTTCGTTTTGTTACATGGAACGAAGTGGGCCATTTTTGAAAACCTATCGACAACTACCATAACTGAATCTTTGTTTTTGTTAGATCGAGGAAGGCCAAGAACAAAGTCCATTGACACATCTACCCAAGGTTGGCTAGGCACGGGGAGGGGTGTATAAAGGCCATATGGACGTGTTGTTGATTTGGCTCGTTTGCATGTCACACAATTAGAGCAAAAACGTTGCACATCTCTTTTCATGTGTGGCCAATAAAAGTGTTCCTTTAGGACATCTAGGGTTTTGGCGTACCCAAAATGTCCCATTAAGCCGCCACCATGAGATTCAGATACGAGGAGTTCTCGGAAGGAACATCTAGGGACACATAGGCGACTTTCTCGAAAGAGGTAGCCATCATGGACATAAAATTTATCAAGGGCAGTATTTTGACATTTAGAGAATAAATCTCCAAAATCCTCGTCATCGGAGTAGAGCAGCTTTAAATGGGAGAATCCTAAGAGCCTAGCGTCCATAGTGGCCACAAGGGTGTGCCTTCGACTTAAAGCATCGGCTACCTTATTATCTCCCCCCTTCTTATATTTGACAATGTAGGGGAAAGACTCAATAAACTCACTCCATTTGGCCTGGCGACGATTCAGCTTGTTTTGGGTCTTGAGATATCCTAAAGCTTGATGGTCAGTGTGAATAACAAACTCCTTTGGCCATAAATAATGTTGCCAAGTCTCTAGAGATCTGACAAGGGCGTACAGCTCCTTCTCATAGGTAGAGTAGTTGAGACAGGCATCTTTCAATTTTTCACTAAAGTAGGCAATGGGTCGCTTTTCCTGAGATAGGACAGCACCGATGCCTACTCCCGAAGCGTCACAATCGACCTCGAAAACTTTCTCAAAGTCAGGTAGAGCTAGAAGTGGTGCCTTAACTAGTTTTTCTTTTAATTGATCAAACGCCTTTTGCTGGGCTATGCCCCACTTAAATTCTACGGATTTTTTGACAAGATCGTTGAGAGGGGCAGCAATGGTACTGAAGTGGGGAACAAACCTACGATAAAACCCGCACAACCCATGAAAGCTCCGGACTTGCGACACATTTTGTGGTGTGGGCCAACCTTGAATGGCACTAATCTTTTCCTCATCTACCCTAACACCATCCTTGCTAACCACAAAGCCCAAGAATATAACCTCCTCAAGGCAAAAATTGCTCTTGGAAGGATTAGCAAACAGATACTCTTCCCGGAGCACACATAACACACTCCTCAAGTGTGATATATGCTCATGATAGTTCTTGCTATAAATGAGGATGTCATCGAAGTAGACGACAACAAACTTACCGATGAAATTGCGCAACACATGGTTCATTAACCGCATGAAGGTGCTGGGGGCGTTGGATAGTCCGAATGGCATAACAAGCCACTCATATAACCCAAAGTTAGTTTTGAAGGCGGTTTTCCATTCATCGCCGGGTTTCATTCGAATCTGGTGGTATCCACTTTTGAGATCGATTTTAGAAAAAACGATACTCCCATTTAACTGGTCAAGCATTTCATCTAAGCGAGGGATGGGATAACGGTATTTGACAGTGATTTTGTTGACCGCACGTGAATCCACACACATGCGCAAACTCCCGTCCTTTTTGGGGACTAACAAAACAGGTACCGCACAAGGGCTCATGCTTTCCCGAACATGACCCTTTTCAAGTAGTTCAGTGACCTGTTTTTTGAGTTCTTTAACCTCTTCTGGGTTGGCCCTATAAGCGGGGCGGTTGAGGATGCTGACTCCCGGAATGAAATCGATTTGATGTTCTATGCCTCTAAGAGGAGGGAGGCCTTTCGGAACTTCTTCCGGAAATAAGTCTGAGAACTCAGAGAGGAGGTTTTGGATTTCAAGAGGGAGAGAACAGGAAGGGTCAACGGAAGACTCAAGGCAATGTTTGTAGATTAAGATGTAGACAGGCATGTTTAGCGAGAAGGCCTGCCCCACATCCCTTTTTTGAGCAAAAAGGTTAGTATGCGGTCCATTGTCTGACCCTAGGAGGTTATCAACACTAGTGGTGGAAGGCGTTTTTCTACGGTCAAATTCATCCTTCAATTTGAGCTGGTCTTCCTTAACCTGAGAAGGTGAGAGAGGAGCTAGGGTGTACTTCCTATCCTCCTTATAGACAGTGTATCGATTTTTGAATCCATCGTGTATAACTTTTCTGTCAAATTGCCAAGGACGTCCTAGGAGGGCATGGCTAGCATGCATATGTACAACATCACACAAGACCTCATCCTCATATCTTCCAATTCGGATACTTAAGAGGACTTGTTTGTTAACCTTAACTTCCCCAAGCTCACTTAGCCACTGTAGTTTATAAGGACAAGGATGTTTAATGATTGGGAGGCCAAGTTTGTGGACCAACTCGGTACTGGCCACATTAACGCAACTCCCACTATCGATGATCAGGCTACCTTTAGTCCCATTGATATAACAACGGGTGTGGAATAAGTTCTCTCGCTGATCGTAGGAGGGATCGGCCCTAACATTGGAGGCAAGGGACCTACGAATGACTAGAGACTCAGAAAGGGGTAGTTCCAGGTCCCCATCGCTCTCATTTCCAAGTTCCCCAAGCGTATTCTCTTTTTCTTCCTCAGAATCAGAGACTAGTTCTCCGTCCCTCATCATCATGACCCTTCGGTTAGGGCATTGTGAGGCGATATGCCCATGGCCCAGGCATTTGAAGCATTGGACACTTCTAGAGGAGTTTGGTCTACTTGGGTTGACTACGGCTTTTCCTTTCTCACTCGGTAAAGGGAGGGAAGAAATTAGAGCTTTATGGTCAGATCTCAGATTCGGGGGAGATTTCCAATGGGACGATTCAGGATTCCTAGAGAAGGATCTAGGTTGAGCTTGAGTTCGGGGTTTAGCCCTAGGGTTCTTTATTTGCTTCTCAAGTTTTTCAGCTAGGTTCAAAAGTTCATCCATTTCTACATAGGGATAGAGTTCTACAAGGTCGGCAATCTCGGGATTCAAACCTCTAAGAAACCTTGCCATTGTGGCTTCTCGGTCCTCATCAATGTTCAATTTGGCTAGACACATTTCCATTTCCTTATAGTATTCATCGACCGTTTTTGTTCCTTGTCTAAGGAATTGTAGGCGTTGATGCAAATCCCGATGGTAGTGGGAAGGGATGAAGCGTCGGCGCATGAGGGATTTAAACTCAAGCCATGAGGAAATAGGGGGTTCACCGTAACGTTCTCTTTCCCTAGTAAGCCTACCCCACCAAGAACTAGCATAGTCCGTGAATTCAACAATGGCCAGCTTAATTTTTTTATCGTCAGGATACTCATGGCAATCGAAAACTAACTCAATTTTTCTTTCCCAATCAAGGTAGGCGTCAGGGTCATTTTTACCATTGAAATGTGGAATTTTTAATTTGATACTTCCTAGGCCCCGATCATGCCCATAATAATTTGGCCTATAGGTGCGATCAAGGCGGGGAGAGTGTGCATATCCTACGGACTCAAGATCGTTTTCTATTTGCTGATTATTATTTCCGGGTTGGTTGATGGTCCTCTCGTTGTTCTGATTATTAGCCATTTCAGCCCTAAGTCCACGGACCGTAGCATCCATGGTATTAAGTCGTTCTAGCATGGTTCTAACCATTTCAGCAATAGATCCACCCTCATCCATTGTACCATATAGTCTAGGTGGAGGCCAAAAGATTTGTCCGATTTTAAGTCATTTTTTTTTTTCAGGCAGGCAGCAAGAAAGAAAAAAATAAAATAAAATAATAAAAAAAAAAAAGAAAACGTCAGGTCATGCTTTCAACGAGTACGAACAGGAATAAAGCACAAGAAACAGCAAGGCAGATACGAGACCAAGCAGGACGGAGGAAAGCAGAAAGCACCCAAGCAAGATATGACCGAAACGGGGAAGGGATTAGGGCTTACAGACCAGGACTTAAAATTTACAAGGCTTCCCTAATTAAATACAACCATACTAAAATTGAAGACAGAGAGAGGAAGAAAGAAGAAAAGAAAAAAAAATTACAGCGAGGCCCCCGCCAAACGCGCCCTGGCTCGGGCGTTGAGTCAGCTCGCTGGGTCGAACGAGTTCCCAGCCGAGTTAGCACGGCCCAGTGAGTCCAGGCGGGTTGAACCGATTCCGACGCGGGTCCGGCCGAGTTGGCTCCGATTCACGCGGCCCAAGGTAACTCCACACGAAACGAACCACAAGGTTCGTTTTCGACAGCAAAATTCCCACACAAACAAGACAAAACGGGACAAGGCGAGAAAATAACATTCACGACAAGGAAAGCAACCGGGGAAGGCATCCAAAAAGCACACATAGATCACAGCAGTGAGGATACATCATCGAACGGATTTCGACTCCGTCCTCAGAGTTAAACCAAGTCAACATAACTTATCAGCTTAGATATACGAGTTCTGAAACGAGTTTACCCGAGTAGTCGATCCAGATGGGGGGGGAAGTAACCGAGACTGGATGCGGTTTCGTGCGGTGGTAGCGTCGTAGCGCCGCCTAAAGCCGCCGTTGGGCCTCCAACTCGGAGTCGTTCCGGCTTCGATCAAGGCGCACCAGTGTCCCTACCATAGAGAAAACCCAAGGGTAAGTGTAGATAGAAGAACGGAAGAGAGAAACAAAAATTATCGAAAAAAATTCAGACTGAAGTACACCATTTGCGACGCCGATCGAGCAACCTGAGCTCTGATACCATATAATACAAACCCGACTAGCCGGATCGTACTCGATCCGTTAAACGGGGGTCGGGAACGTACTCGTTTCCCGCTGAACCGGAGTAATCTCCGAATCAGACGTTGATACTTCAACGGATTTGTGTGCAAACTAACGGGAAAACCCGAGAAATTTCATTCCAAAAACCTTCGACTTTTACAAGCAACCCCGCCCGATATATATGACGGGAATCGAGCACCAAAAGGGAGGGGGAGAGGGCAAGGTGAGAAAACAGTTGACCTAGGGCCTCAGATTCGGTGTCGGGGACAAGATCCGGGGCAGGTAAAGGTGGACGTGCGTCGATGGTGACCTGCAACGGTCATCAACAGGGAAAAAGAGAAACGGGGTCGAGCCAGCAAGAGGGGAGCAAAAGAAAGGCGATCGGCGCTCCCCGAAGGAGGAAGAAGATTAAATAGGTGGGTAACTAGGGCACGACGGGTCGCCCGCCGGTTGGGCCAAAACTTGGGCTTGGGCTCAAGTTTTGGTTCAACCCAAACTTAGTTTAAAAAAAGGGTTAACGCTATTCTCCTATTTTCATTAGATTCAAGAGGCGATTATAACGGGATAATCCCGATCCTGAATCCAATGCAAATAGGGAAACAAGACTAAGTTTACCCATACTCATTTAGGCTCGAGGGCGGCCATTGATAACCAACTCCGCCTAACCCGAGACTATCAATGGGATTTCCAAAAAATAGGGTAAAATCATCATCGGCCACTAAACACACACACCCTACAAAAATAATAATGTTTCAACCATGATTACACATGTTACACATTCAAGCTTAATTAATTACAAAAACATAGTTCAAAAGTGCTTCCGCCCCCGCTTGTTGCCTCCTCTCCTCAATCTGGCTTCGGATCCCAACATACCCTGAAGATGGAAAACGTGGAATTACATGAGTTAGGAGACCACAGGGTTCGATTATCAAAAAGTAAAAGGAGAGGAGTAGTTGATGAGGTGCGGTCCGTATCAATCATATAACCACATATCATCGAGGCCATATACTATTCATACTCGTTCATCTGGAACAAACTAAATCTTACTAATTGAACATCTAAGAGATGATTTTTGAAGTATCATTAGAAACAACATCAACCTCACATCATAACAACAACCACAAAGCTCATCATCATTACCAACATATCTCATATATCACAATTAGGCTCATAGACATAAAACAATAGCAACCTATATCATCACAGGTAGGCACGAAGGTTGCTACCAAAATACAGATAGGCACAAAGACTGCTATTGAAATATAAGTAGGCACAAAGGCTGCTACTGACCAATCAAATAGTCTAATAATCCATCAATCATTTCTATTTTATTTACTCAAGGGGAGGTCAACCAACCTAGAGATACTAAAGTACTCTAGACATACTGACACACCTAGGCAATACAGTATCCTACCAATTATTAATCCAAGGATGAAAAGGTATCCTGGTCGCACTAGTACATGAAGGTAACACAATACCCTACCAATAATGACACCTAATCCTATTAGTCTACTAAACCAAATAGAGTAAGATATAAGGCTTGGTTGGGGCACTAAGGTACACTAGCAAAATTCCATAATCAACCATGGGCTAAACCACATCTTTAGTCACCATTCCCACTCTTGAGGTATTTCACTTTAAGTATTAGTATTTTATCAAGGTAACCACAACATTGCATATAAATCACATGGATCCGATTTTCATAGTTAACCATTTTACTCATTTTCCATTTATTTAAGATAACCATAAACAAGTTCATTACCCAAGTCAACCATAAAAATATACTAAGGCCAATTTCCATACTTATCTATTTTACTCATTTTCCATTTATTCAAGATAACCATAAATGAGTTCTTTACCAAGGCCAACCATAAACATATACTAAGGCCATCCTAGGCTCAATTATTCACATTTGGGTATATTAGGTCAAAAATGACTAAAATTCTCATGAGGTCAAAATTATCACATTAACATCGTCTTTAATTACTAAATACATTTCATTTATAGGTTTTTCATGGAAATGATAAAATATAATAATTAAATTAATTTATCATACAGTTAAATTATTAGATGAGTCAAATGACTAATTTAGCCTTATTCAAGATTTGTATATAAAACCCTAACATGTGTATCTAATATATCCATGATTACATAGTCTCATTCTCAATAGTGTATAATACACACCGGATATGCATGTCAAGATAAATATCACATCCCACGTAAAATGACCAACTTGCCCCTAGGGCACAAATTCATAGTCATTGTTCCACAAATATAGCTAGGCATACTCAACCTATTAATTTCCATGTAGATGTCATACCTAATCATAAAAGATCATTTTTACCATACTTTTGTACCCAAAATATTTTACATATGATACCACGCCCTTATAACTAATTTCCATAATAATAATAATAAGTACATAATTATAGGCTAATGAATCATACTTAGCATACTTTAAATATAAAAATTTTAATGTGCTATCACACAATGTTTAACATTCTGGGAGGTTATAAAATTTACCTAAATTTCAGCAAAAATACAAATTAGCAATATCCTACTAAATACTACAAGGCCCCACTAATCAAATTTTATACCTAAAAATAATACCAAAATGACTGAATTAATATTTAACAAATAAAATAATGATTACAATATTAATAATATTTATTTTTCTAAAATTACTAAAATACCCTTATCTATTAATAATGGGTACCAAAAATTATTAGAGGAAAAATCTTCCTCATGTTGCGCATGCAGTGTGAGCTTAGGGTGCGTAGGGAAGTACTGTGCTGGCTGGCTAACTGATTGGTTTTGGTGGAAGGGTGAGGCAAGGGTGGTGGAGATAGTCGTTAGGTGGTGCTGGTTGGTGGTTGATGGTTGATGGAGTGACATGGTGGCTAGTGTTGGAAAGCTGTGTAGAGGGTGGTAGTGGTGGTGTCGGAGAACAATGGTGTAACACTCCCATTTTTAGCACTTGAAAATTTCTTTCAAAAGAGTTGATTGCGGAAGCTAAGCCAATAAAAAACATAGGGTGTTATTGCCACACTTAGTATAAGTCTGGTTCCTCTACCTTGCTTACACTAAGTGTTAAGGCTAAAACATTTATCCACTTAAATTAAGAATAACAATGGATAAGAAGAAGAGAAAGGTTTTATTACAATATTAAATTGTTTTGATAACACAAGATTAAACAAAAGAGTTACAATCGACAAAGGAAAGAAATACATAAGGGGACATAAGAGTCCAAAAGATATCCATATTAAAAGATGCCAGAATGGACACCGGATAGTCCTAACTCTCAACCCCTACCAAAAGCCATCAAGTTGTACCCTCAAAGTAATCCTACAAGGTAAAGACTTCCCATTGAATAGGCAGGGGACCATAAAACGGAACCCATCAGTACAACGGTACTGAGTAGAGCAATATACAATACTAAGCATGTAAATATCACATGGAGTACATAGAAGGTAACATAAAGTATCATGTAATAACACGTTAAATAGTACTTACCATAGCGAAGTGTCACATTCATACCATAACTCATATTATACCATATGCCACATGTCCATCACATCAAACTCAACCATATTACAATTATTTCATTAGTCCAGTTATACTGAGGGTGTTCCACGAAAAGAAAAACACCAAACTATAATTAAGGCCTTTCACAATAACCACATCTATTCAACTTATAACATGATAAGAAAATCACTGAGACAATTACCAACCAATGCACCAAATCCAAATAGTGCACGAATGCAACTATCAAACCAACATACCAAAACAAGTAGTGCACGGAGGCAACTACCAAATCGACAAATTACAACAATCCATTTAAATCCTTATACAATAATTATTTATACTTTAATTACTTGAGGGGATACAATAATAACCCGAAGACATAAAAGTACACCGGTCATACCGGCGCACTAAAGCAACATAGTATCCTCCCAACTTGTAACCCATAAACATAAAAGTACTTCGATCATACTGGTGTAACAAAGCAACGTAATATCCTCCCATCCTAGAACACCTAATCATTAAGTACTGATACCCCCTATAGGGCTCATAGGTCATCTATAGAGTGGACTAGGGCCTTAGCCAAAATGCTGAGGCATCTGACGAAACCACCAAACCAAATTGAGGGCTCATACCTCGTCTTTAGGGTAGCTAACCCTAAAGAGTAACCATTCCCAAATATTGAGGTCTTCCAATTTAATGTTAATATCTTAATAAGGTGATTATAAAATATCACATAATGCACAATGATTCCAATTTTATTCTTGACCATTTTTATTTTATTTCCAATTATTCAAGTTGATCATAAGGTCAACAATCCAAACCAAAATCAAAGTTAATTATAAGGTCAACCTAGGAATCCATTAAGGTCATCCAATTATTCACACTTTGAGGCATTATAAGTCATAAACGATCAAAATGCCCTTATATGTTATTTACTCAATAGTTTCCCACTTTAAGACCAATTGTTATTAGAACTAAGCAAAATTCATGGTATGAATAAATAACATTAAAATAGGTACATTAATATAAAATTTCAATTCTATAATTTTTCAGGAGTCAAAAAAATACCAATTTGCACCTAAAACACAATTAAGCTCATTTAGCACATAAAACCGTAATCATGCATAATTATTTTAACACAAACAACCCTATTTTAATATGCTATCATACATATATTTAAAATACATAAATTTAACATACCCTTGCATAAAAATACATGGTCACACACTTAGAAAAATTAATAACAATATATGGTGCGTGCATGTATACTTTTTTATGAGATTATAAGAAAGCATAAATTACACTTAAGCATAACATAAGAAACTTTAAACATGCTATCATATGATTTTTATATATTTATTAGCAGCATATAGGTTACCTATTTCCAAGAACAAATAGTAAAATAACACAAAGAATTCCCAAAAGAATATCAACACCTTTGAAAGATGGAGACACAAGAGGAGAAGACAAAGGATGACAAATTCAAAATTTAACTAAAAATATAACCTTCTTTACTTATTTAAAAATAAATAAAGGCTAGATAGAAGAAAATGGAGAAGTGAAAACAAGAGAATAATGATAAATAGAGGAGGATGGGTCTTGGTTATAAGCTCAATAAAGCTTAAGAATACTTAGCAAAAATAACAAAAATAAAGAGAAATGTGGGAGCAACCAAGAGGAGTCAATGAGAGAAATGCTGCATGAAAACAAAGAAAGACAAATGCGGTATAATTATGGGATGGAGGAACCAAAAATCTGTAGCCACAAGAGGAGGGGAGAGGTAGCTTGTTTAGCACTTGAATGATAAAGGACAAGGTGGTTGAGTGTGTAAGGTGGTGGAGTGTATTTAGGTTTAATAAAGTTATGAAAACCAATCAATAAAATAAGGGATGGGGAGGTGATGGTGTGCAGGTACAAGGTAAGATTTAAGCATGGGGAATACAAGTAAAGAAGGTTGAGTGTAAGAAAAGCCAAAGTGATACAACTATCATAAGTAGAAAGTGTATGAAAGTAACTTTGACTCAAAATTTGGTTGAATGAATAAGAGAATGGTCAACTTGATACAAAATTTTATCATGGAAGTTTAGGGAAGTAATTTCGTGCATGAACAGTAATTTTAGGATTTATATATTATTTTTAGTGGTGGAAAGATCAATAAAGAGGATAAAGTTAATAAAAATATAAAAAAAGCTCATAAAATTACAAAAATTTATAAAAACCCTTGAAATAATATTTTAAACTCACATGTAAAATTTTATGAATTTAAAACAAGATGTGATATATATAAATATTGAAATGACAGTTAATTAACAAGCTTACAAGGTAATTACTAAAATAAATACCAAAACTATTCCTAAAATCACAAAAATTTTCAGATCATCTTATTTAATAATTTAAAACCTAAATATAATTTTTCATAATTTTTAACAAACACATGATATGATATTTAGCTAGCATACCTTAATTATATATTTTGCATATAAAATTCAAAAGGGATAAAAAAACACAAATAAAATTAAACTAAAATTTATATATTTACATTTAAGCACATTTAGGACCTAAATAAAATTTTATAATAATATTTTTCAAGGCTTAACTTAAAAGTTTACATATATAAATAGTATTTTATAAGCAAAGTACGTCTAGCCGTAAAATTGCAATTACTACAGAATCACCCAAAATAATCTTGAGGCTATAAAATATTCTACAATAATTTATGTAATTAAGTAAAAATAATTATAACTAGATAAAACTGGGGTATTACAAATGGTGTGGGGCTTGGTTGGCTATTAGACAGAAGATGATGGGAAGGTGTTGGTTTACTATGGGGTGGCTGGGGTCAAGGGTGGCATGGCTAGTGGTGGTGCAAGGGTTGAAATTGGTGCTGGGGAAGGGTTTCGAAGTGAAGGGGAAAGCAACATCAGTTTCTATTGTTGCCCATGGGTGTGTAATAGGGGAGGTATTCGGAGTAGAGGGATGGGTGGTGAGGGAGAATGCCGAAGGTGGTGGAGGTGGTGTAGTAGTCCTAGCTGAAGGTAGGAGGGTAGCAAATGACAAGGATGACCACAAGGGAGAAGAAAGAAAGAGAGAAGAAAGGAGGAGAAGAAGGGGAAGGCTGGCTAAGACGATGAATGTGGTGGTGCTGGGTTCGTGTAGGAGGAATGGAGCCAGGGCAAGGAGGTGGATGGTGATTGACTATGGTGCAAAGGAGGAAGCACAATAAGGATAGGGTGGTGCTAGCTGACGGTGGTCGGTGATGGTTTTACAAACTAATGAAGTCGAGAAGAGTAAGGCTGGTTTGAATCAAGGAAAAGGGAAGGAGAATGAGGTGTTGTGTTGGCTGTATGGCTGAGATAATGTAGAGGGTTGTGCAATTAGGGGAGAGGTGATGGTGGTGATGCAAGAAAATGTAGGGTTGGTGGTGGTTGTGGCTGGAAATGGTGAAGCACAAGAGGAGGAAAATATATATATATACATGCAGAGAGGGATGAGGTGATTGAGTATGGGTCGATAGAGAAGGGTAGGTTTATAGTTATGAGTGAGAGGGATGGTTCGATAGGTGAGGGGTATGAGTATGGTGTGAGGTAAGGTGAAGATAGGGAGAGTGGTCAGGACAGAAAAATAGGGACACACAAAGGAATAATTATGGATAAAAATGGTAGGGTGAGGTAGAAATATATATATATATATATATATATATATATATATATATATATATATATATATATATATATATATATATATAATATTAGTTTTAGGTTTAGTTTAGATGGGTTAGGGTACTAGGTAGGAAAGATGTATAGGGAAAAAAATAATCTAGTTTAGGATAGGTTTAACAAAAAATAAAGAGTAAAATAATTAGGAAAAAATCTTCAAGGAATTATTTATATTATGGTTAAAAGGTTGATGAAAAAAGAATTAGGCTAAGGGTTAGTTTTTGAATAAAAATGCTAAACACAAAAAAAGGATAAAAAATTTTAGGTGTTGCAAATATAGTAGCAGATCAATTGAGCCGCATGATTCAAGATGGTGAACTCATACCGTTGATTGAATTTTTTTTGGTTGACCAGCTCTTTGGGATATTGCAGACATTGTGAATTATCTTGTTACTCATAAGCTAACTACTGACATGTCACAATCTATGAGATCTAAGCTTATAAGTGAGGCATACCAATATGTTTGGGATGACCCCTACTAGTGGAAATTTGGTATTGATAGCATAGTGAGAAGATGTGTGCCTGATTCAAAATTCGAGCATATTTTATCTTATAGGCATAATTTACATTGCATAGGACACTTTGGTACCAAAATATTTCCTTTAAGGTTCTTGAAGCTGATTTTTATTGGCCCACACTATTTAGAGATGTTAATTCTTCATGTGAAAGGTACTAAAGATCAAGACACATTGGTCCTAAATATCAAATGCTTTTAACCTCTATCATAGTTGTTAAAATTTTTGATGTGTGGGGTATTTATTTTATAGGTCCAATTTCATTTTCTAAGGGTTATCTCTATATTTTTCTTGTTGTGGATTATGTGTCAAAATGGATGGAAGCAATTGCCAATCTTACTAATGATTCTCATGTAGTTGTAGGTTTCCTCCAATCTCACATCTTTTCTAGTTTTGGTATACCTAGAGTGATCATCGGTGATGGAGGATCATACTTTTGCAACACAACAATCAAAGCTTTGCTAAAAAAGTATGGGGTTACACACCAAGTTTTTACACCCTATCACCCTCAAAACTGTGGGAAAGCAAAAGTCTCTAACTAAAAAATCAAGTAGATACTAGAAAGGACCGCAAGCATGAATCAAAAGGATCGAAGCCAAATGTTAGGTGATGACTTGTGGGCTTATAGAATTGCCTATAAAACACCAATAAACATGTCTCCTTTTTAACTTGTCTATGGAAAAGCATGACCTCTACCCGTGGAGCTTGAGTACAAGGTATGGTGGGCTATGAAGAACCTGGACATGGATATAGATTCTGCTAGAATGCATAAGAAGCTATAAATCCATGAGCTTCAAGAGATAAGGGATGATTCATTTGAGAGTGATATGGTGAGTGTGTGTAGGATAATAAAACACATCTATTAAGATAGTAATATATATCTTTATGTCTTATATACATTTATTTTATGGATATGCATTCCTCCGACCTATGAATAAATATCTTTCTAAACATAAATACACATATTTTAAGATAATAATACGTATTTTTTTAGTTGCATAATACACATTTTCAGAGTTTTGCATTATTCTAACACAAGGATACACATCTTTGGGAAAAAAATACGCATTTTCCATATATGAATACACATCCTCCAGAACATAATAAATATAGATATCTTATTCAAGACTTATATTCTTTTGTTGTGCATGTATATACATGGAAGATTTGCATTATTTAGTAGAAGATGTGTATTTATTATCCTAAGATGTGGATTCTGGCATAACCAAATAAAATTGGGTATTTGTTGGTGCAAATATGTGTGATGTTCATAAATGATGTGTATTACTTCCTAGAAGATATGTATTATTGTTGCTATAAATATGTGTGCTCTTTTATGAAAAATGTATGCGTAAAAATTATAATACATGGGATTTGAACATGTGAGTTTCAACACATTAGACTTATATGCTCCTTAGTTGTGAAATTAAAGATCAATTTTATTTTTACTGTTTTACTTTCATATACGACATGTTGAGTATTATAAGTCAACCGCAATAGTAATATATATCAAGCGGCTTTTATAGGAAGTTTTAATTTATGCAACATAGCAACATAAATGAACAAAGTTTGAAAACTATATACATTGTCAAGTTAATTCCTATTGCAATTGTTTAGCATTTTGGTTTGTTTTACTATATTTATTTTCTACATACGTGGGGTAAAACATGCCTCACATATGTAAATTTTATTTTATTAAATTATAGAGATAATTATAAGTTAAGGATATTTGAGAGTTTGTTCCATTCAAGAAATTTTTTCATTAAATTTATATTATATGTATAAATGCTATACTTTACTCATTGTATACACCTATATACAATGTATTAATACTTATATATAATGTTTATAATACCTTAAAATTAGTAGTAGATAATCTGACACTTTTTTTATTTAGAAACTTTTTTACGTCAAAAAGTTTATAATTACACCTTATAATTTAAAAAATTATTATTATTCACTAATCTCTCTCCTCCTTCTCTTTTCTTGTATAATTAATAAGTTATTAATTTTCTGCTAATCTCTGTCCCCCTTCTCTATTCTTGTACAAGTAACATGTGCAATACTATTTACGAAACACGAGCGAATCCAAAGAATAACTGTGCAAATAGTATTATTCTGACAAAACTATTTCAGTTAGTTTTCAATTTATTTGATAAAAAAAAATGTTATTTTGACCGGTTTGAGAAATATTTGGATGATGATGAACTCTTTTGAGCTTGAAAGCTTCTTTTATTATTATTATTAAAGTAAATTATTAAATAAGCTCTAAGCCTCTAACTATTATTTAGATTTAAATTTTCAACGCCAAACATTCCCTTAGCCACAAATTCTGCTTGTCCTCGCGACTCGATATTGAGGGAGGAGAGAGGAGCGAACTAGAGAGAGAAGAAAGACAAAGAAAAGGAACGCGATGACCGGCAACTGCAGATGTCTAATCTAATCTAATCTTCGTTGTTCTGTTTCTTTTATTTATACATATACAGACTGCACAAACGCAAACACACTAGAGAAAAATCTGAAGCTTTTTGGCGGCGGCGGCGGCGTTCGATTGGTGGTATTTTTGGTCGAAGAGGGAGAATATTAGAAGCAGAAGAGGGAGGAAAGCTTCTAATTATCTTTGCACTTCTCCAAATTTTCCTAATTAAGTTTCATCATTCAGATCAATTCTCCATTATTTTTCTTCTTTCTTCTCGCCCTTACTCTGCATCTCCAATAACAATCAGTAAGTCTCTTTTCTCTTCCCCTTTCCCTTATTCCATATTCGTCTTTCTACTTCACTTTTTTGCATTTTTTTTCTCTCCTCCTGTATGACTTATTTATGGGCCTGTTCATCTTTGTCGCATTTCACGATCATTGATGTGGTGTTGAATTTTTCTGCTATAATCCTGTCTAAATTTCTCGTTTCTAATAAGCTAAATTAGTGATTTTGAGTTTTTTTTTTGTTAATTTATTTTTTGGGTGGAATGTGATGTCGTTGGGGGTGGTGGTGGGGGATCCTGATTTAAAGCTTTTGGGGTCTGTTTGATCTGAATTCATGAGATCTAATTGTTTGTTTTGTTGATTGCGATCTGGTCTTTCGCTATTTCACGCTGTCTTACTCTGGGTCTGCCCTCATTTTTCATAACCGCTTTTGCTCAGTATACATTTTTAATAGGAAATTCACTGAAGATTCAATCTTTTGACGAAAAAAAAATTTGTGGGCGCTGGTTTTCCGATCGGCGCTTGGGAATGGGAGGTTTCTGTGGTTTTTGATTATTTTCATTGAACCGACTAGATTAATTTTTATGTGCCATTCGGGTCCCGCATTTGATACAGTGCGGACCGGAAAAGGGCATTTCTTCGATTAGGTTTTCCTGCAATGATTATATCGGAGCCTAATTCATTAATTGAGATTGATGACTGCTATTATCTTGAATTAGTAACTTATTGAGTACTGTTGTCTTGTAGTAACTTATAGAGTATAATGAACTTTCATTTATTGGGAAATTGAATGATGAAATTTTCGTTAGTTTGACCAGGTTTGGATTTGGAGATACGGAGGTTCAAATTTATTGAGGTAATTGCTCCCCGCCGATTTTTTATTTTTTATTTTGGGTTTTCCGGAAAGAAGCAAAGATATCATTTTGGATTTGGATTCCACTGGTGTTACTTTCGGTCTGATCCTCGTTTTACTTATAATTGAATTGGTGAATCAAGCTTTGACATGTTGGACGGCCGCTCTTGTTTCGTGTCAAGACCATTGCCTAGCTCCTGTGAACAAGAAAATCCGTGGCCATACATGAGGTACGTTCTCGATTTCGAGGTAACCTCCAATGGTAAACGTCGTTTGGATTTGAGCGGAGATGACGATGATGATAAAGACAGCGACGGTGCCAATAATAATAATAGTGGGTCGAGGAAATCATTAAAGCTCCTCAAGAATCGGTTAGGCAATTCTTTTTTATCACTGTCTCTCGTCCAACCCGAGCAATCGGAAGATCAAGACCATGCCGGTGATCGATCCGATTCAGATTCCCTCATTAATCCTATTGGTCGTGATATGTCAATCAATTGTCTCCTTCATTTATCCAGGGCCGACTACGGTTCAATTGCCAATTTGAATCGCAGTTTCCGTTCTTTGATCAGGAGTGGTGAGCTCTATAGACTGAGGCGGCTTAATGGTGTGATTGAGCATTGGGTATACTTCTCATGTCGCTTGCTTGAATGGGAAGCATTTGATCCGATCAGTAGGCAGTGGATGAAATTGCCTAGCATGACTTCTAATGATTGCTTCAAGTGTTCCGACAAGGAATCCTTGGCCGTTGGTGCTCAGCTCCTGGTATTTGGGAAGGAGATCACTTCTCACGTCATTTATAAATACAGCATCTTGACTAATTCTTGGACCTCCGGTATGAAGACGAATGCACCCAGATGCCTCTTTGGATCGGCTAGCCTCGGGAAGATTGCTATATTGGCTGGCGGTTCGGATTCTGAAGGCAACATCCTTAGCTCGGCCGAGCTTTATGATTCTGAGAAAGGCACCTGGGAGACACTTCCTAGCATGAGCAAGCCGAGAAAAATGTGTTCTGGGGTGTTTATGGACGGGAAGTTTTATGTGATTGGAGGAATCGGGGGAAATGATTCTGGGGTTTTGACATGTGGTGAGGAGTTTGATTTGCAGGCAAAGAAGTGGAAGGTAATCCCTAACATGTCTCCTGGGAGGGGCGGTGCTGCAAGGGAGAATGATATGCGTGCTTCAGCTGAAGCTCCGCCTCTTCTAGCTGTTGTAAATAACGAATTGTATGCAGCAGACTATGCAGATATGGAGGTGAAGAAGTATAACAAGCAAACAAAGGAATGGATTACTGTGGGGAGGCTGCCTGAACGTGCTGGCTCAATGAATGGCTGGGGTCTTGCGTTTCGGGCTTGTGGGGAGCGTCTAATTGTTATTGGAGGAAGCAGGCGTCTTGGTGACGGAACCCTTGAGGTAAACTCCTGGGTACCTAGCGATGGCCCCCCTCAATGGGACTTGCTTGCCTCGAAGCAATCTGATAATTTTGTCTATACTTGTGCCGTGATGGGATGCTGAAGATTGTTGCATTGCATTTTGTCTGATGGATGGGCCGGTGAAGGTCCAGTTCCATTCTGACGGTGCTATTGTTCAGGATTGGATGATGGATAAACTTGATATATGCAGCAGCTGGGGAGAACATTCTTGCTAATGGGGCCGTTTTTTTTTTTTTTTTTTTTTCCGGGGGGGGGGGGGGGGTTTGGTTTCCTCCTAAAAGTTCCTATTCGGTTGGGGGTACGGAGTAGAAGGGGAGAAATAACTTCTTACAGTTTGATCCAAGATTATTCAGTTTAACGTATCCTTAGAAAGGAGCTCTTGGGCTTTTCCTCCTAGTGCTGATGAATATGTTTTTCGTCCATTCGTTTTCTGCTTTCTTTCTTACCCGACCCTCTCTAACCATGAGAAGTCTGAACAGTTGCCTTTGACACAAATATGGAGGCTCTTTAATAATGTGAAGTACTACCAACACATTGTTAGATTACTGCTTTCATCGTCACCGTCTTTAGTTAAAAATAATCTCGGAAAAGGAAAGGGTCTAAATCTTGGAAACGTGGCTTGTTCCGTACCACTACAGTTTTCCCTTGCGATTCATTGGCTACACAAATTTGTCATTATACTTTTGATCATTGCGTATTTGTTTTACTACTATGGTTCACTGGCCATTTTTCCTTTCCGGAATTTGATGGTGCAAAGTACACAGGCCAACGTTGATTTTGTTTCTCATTATCCACCTGTAGTCCAAATCCACCCTCTCTTTTTTTCTCTATTATATAGGACTGGATGATTATCCACTGCCCCAATGGGGTTCTTGTCGCTTTTCTGGAGGCTTCGTGACCTCAATAACAGGCAAATATGAACAATGGAATCAAGCATGGTCTCATACAAGCAGAATAGAATTAAAGAAACTCAATAAAATCTGAAATATACTATGGAACGCCGATGAAAAATTATGTCGCATATATGAACAATGGAGATCATATATGTCCCATATGTCGAGTAACTTAATCTTGGATTTAGAAGTACGTGACCTCTAGGGATGTAAACCTTTGATGCATATTGAACATAGATCCATGTCTTGGTCTACTAATTGAGGACGTGTCTGGTTTCATGGTATTTATTGTGTTCTTGGATTCAAACACATGCCCCCCTCCCCCCAAAATCATTTCTTTCTCCTGATAGTTCTATAGCAAAAAATTAATTTCCCACACCTTCTATGAAGGATTTGGAAATAATTATCAATCACAAGGTGTATTTTGATATTTTTATATGAGCATGCCATTGTTAGTGTTACATAGGTATTGATGCCGATCTCCATAGTCTAAATTGAAGGGCATGCATATGTTAAAGAGTCTTGATTTCATAGAATCAAAGTTGTTTAATTGGAGAAATGAAAAACCAATTAATCACCTTTTTTTTTACTTCATAATCTAGTTGCTTTGTTGTCATAGGTGGTTGATGGGATGTAATAATTGAATATGACCTAAAAGATGTTTATTCAACCTCATTTAGGTGCATTCATCTTGTTTGGCCACAAATTTATTTTTGGTTCATTGTTATTCCTATTTATTAATAAATCGCATTAAGTTGGAGTTTGATGAAAACCCTAATAAGTATGTTCTAACTAATAGTGGGTATTGGCTTCACTTTTCAGCTATAATACCTCAAAATTTTCCCTACTTATTCTTTGGTAATCAATCCTTTAATTCCATCCTTAATCATTAAACTATGGGGTAATTCATAAATTATCCATTCAATCATTAAACTTTTTTGCTTTTTTCTTTTTCTACCACATCACCCCTTCATGCGAGCCATTTTATCGTTACCCTCTTTTTTCTCTCTCGATTTGGTTAGTCAACGAATCATTTTAACTTGACTCCTCCTTACCCCTTCTCCATGCCCCTATTTCTTTCCTTCTATCACAACAACTTGACTTGGCCTTACCCAAAATCAAATTTAGGCAATCGAGAACTTTATACCTCCCTTCCCTATTTCTTTCCATCAATTATTTCAAACCCAATAGATCTCCTCCTTCCTTAGCTCTAAAATTCTCCCCTGACATTCCCTCTATTCTTCTTCCTATGGTTTGCCCTTGTTTCTATTTGAATTACACCACATTCTCTTCAAATTTTCACCATTTCCCATGATGCACCACCACCACCTGTGCCACTAGCTCACGTTACACTACCCTTCCCCCTATAGCTATAAGCCCTCCCGTATCACCCTTCTTATGTGCCCCCATCCTCCACTTCCGTCCATCGTCCATGCAACCACACCACCAACTATGTGCATCATCCATACAACGACACCACCACCTATAACCATAGCTCACACATCAACTATCTCCAAAAGTGCACCAACCTTGGTCTGCCCATACCACACGTTAGGGGTGTTCACAGATCAAATATCTGGTAAAAAACTTTAAATATTTGAAAGATCGGATATAAGAAAAGAGCTTTGGATGTCCAAAATTTTAGATAGGATAATAAATAATCTATCGGGTTTTCAAAACTTTCGAGTATGCCACAAATGAAAAATATTAAAAAAAAATTATTCGATCAAAAATAAAAAAATGATCCAATTTGAACAAATATAATTTAATGATTTGATTTAAGTATTAAAGTACATTATATTCAATTAATAATTTTGAATTGTGGATAATAATTAAGTATTTAATCAAAGTAATACTTAAAAATTATAAAATTTACTTATAATAAATACTCATTTCAAATTATACACATATACACACCATACATGATCATACAAAATAATATTTTATGAAAAATAAATAGTGTTTGGACTGTATGTGTATATAATTTATCTAATCGGATATTATTTATATTCATTAGATCAGATATCCAATTTATTTGATCTTTTATTTATCATATCAGTTATTTGATTTGAAAAAATATCGAATCGATTATTTAATTTTTTTTTATTAGATCGACTCGGATATCGGAGCAGATCATAGATATCAAATAATACAAACAAACCTACCTCACATTGGCGCCCCCTTTGATATGTCTAAGGCTCATATTGCCCCCTCCCCCTCATTTGCAACGTGACTAGCTCATGCAAGTAGTCCCCAACAATGCCACTCCCTCATGCAGCTAAGCCATCCTCAACCACACCCAGTTATTGCATTAGTTCTCTTCAACTTTCTTCCTCCTTTGCCTTACCTTTCCTTGATTCTGTCTACGCATGCTAACCTCTTATTTACTTGAATGTTATATGCATGCCTTTAGACTATGGCCTATAAAATGCTATGTGTTGTTTTCTTTAAAATTTCAGTTAGCATGCTATTGTAGAAATCATGTTTACACTTCATTTCCATGTACATGTATGTATTTCTTGGTAAAAACATAATTCTATGTATACTTATACTTTATAAGATATTGTTATATGTTAGGCATTGTTGGGATTTGTCGTTAAATTCCAAGTATGATGGTGGAACTTGTTTTAAGTTATGGTGGAGTAGGTTTAGATATGATTAATTACTATTGTTGAAATAATATGTTGAGGTTAGAAGTGTTGGTAATGTTAGAACACATGGAGCTTTTGTCAGTTTGGGTGATTCTAGGCCTAAAGGGCATTTGGGTAAATTTATGAGTTGTATGGGGAAATGAGAACCCTATTTTATTATTAAGGTTTTCACCTAAAAATTGTTATATAATATGTTAAGATATGGTTGAGTGAGGTTTAAGTTATGATAATAATGATTTTTTGATGTTTTAGGTGACATATGGTTATTATGGTCATTTTGGGATAATCATAGTAACTTGGAGTTGTGAAAGTATGAAAGTGTTTTTAGGTTGAAAATATGGTAAGTTTGCAATTTGTATATCTTTGGTTAATTATTGTTAGTATAAATATTAATATTATGAGAAAATTACATAAAATGGACTTAGAACCCCTAAGGGATGATCTATATTTTATGCTCAAAACATTGGGTCTAATTCTTGATTTTTAGATATAATTTTTATAATGACATATTGGGTAATATGTTAATTTTGGTGATTTTATGAGTCATATGGATGGATTTATGAGTTATTCGAGAATTAGGGTTTTGTGAAGGCATTATAATATTTACACTTGCTTAATGTTTCCATCGTACTCGTTATGCCTTCTTATGTCTCCTCATTAATTCATGTGGCATGTAAATTCTTGACGTGATTACCCATGGTGAAATTCTAGCTGTTTCTAGTAAATAAAAATGTTGTAATGAATTAATGATAGTTGAAGACCCTTATAATAAGATGATAAACAACTTTTCGTGCATTAAGATAACTATAATATACAATAAAGTGCCATGACCTTAAGTAAATCAAATAATTCATTGTTATGTACTAAGTGATCATTAAGGAGCTAATACGATATCAATAATTAAAGTGAAAGATCAGGTGAGTTAGGATCAAGGGGTTTCACTTATATATGCTATCGTGTTGCTGCGTTACCCGTGTAATTTGTGGTTGTTACGATAATTTGAGTGACCCTAGATGTATGCTATATTGTTTGTTCCACCAGCTTATAAGGGTATGCATACTTAAGTACTAGCAATCTATTTGTGTGGTTCTCGGGTTTGTTTTACCCTAGATGTATACTTTTTAGTGATGTTGACTAATTTTTTCCCATCTTGGGAAAAATAGTAGAGTTTTTCTTATGGGTGATTTCCTAGTCTCAATGTGTAATATCCCGAATTTAACTTAACCCCAATTTAGGGTGATTAGTATTCTAACATTACTCTAATTCTTTAAGCCTAACTCTACTCCTAAACTTCTTCCCTTTCTTTCCTTTTCCCTTCTTCTCTTTTCCTTTCTCTTTTCTTCTTTCTTTAGGTCTTAATCCTCACATAATCCCCTTACCCAACTAAGTTTGCCTCATCTTGGTTACTCTAACCCACACACCCCACTATTACCAAAACCCCACACCATCCTCCTCACCTCCCTCTATTTGAGATATTTTTCATGCAAAAATTTTCCCAAATCTCCTATTCCCCATGTTCTACCCATACCTCAATCTCCACCTTTCTTTCACTTCCTTAACTCCCTTAAACTACTATTTCACACACACTACCAATCACATACTCCCTTATTCCTCCCCATTCTAGCATTTATTGCTCCACCAACCTAAGCCTTGATTTCTTCTCCCTTATCCAGCTCTCTCTATTGTATCTTATTCTCTATAGTTCTTCCATTTTTGTATAACAAGCTCCGGCCAACTCAACACCCCTCATGCTTCACTAGCATCTTGGGCCTAGTAACCTTGTGCTGCACCCCTTCGATAGTGTGAGAAGATTATGCAACCACCCCATCTGAACCCATCTTTAGCCCTCTTCATGCAACAACACTATCCCTAAGCTCAATCCTTATGTAACAACAATCCATCAACATAGGCACCTCACATTGTGCCAATGACACAACGCGAGCACCTCACATTTCCCTCCTTCCGCTTATATGGGTAGCTCACACATCTCAAGTCCCAAAGTGAAACTCCCTCATGCAACCAACCTTTTCTCTTTTTTTGCGGTTCTTGCTTGTTTATGTCCTCCTTTACCTTACCTTTCCTTATCCGCCCCTAAATTCTAACTGTGGGGTTTTCCTTAGCTTTTAGGTGAACTTTCATTGGTCTTAGGGGAGGAAAATTAGGTCTTTGTTCTTTCTATTAGTTAAGGGGTTTTGATTTTGTGTGTTTACTACATGTGATGCTATTTTGATATGTTTCCATTTATTGAAAACATGTTGTTAATGTTACACCATGTTCATGTTGTATCGTATTGTGAAAGCATGGATTTTATGCAAAAGTATAATCTTATGTGGTATTGCTTGGCTAAGCCTTGTCTTGTAACTCTATCATGTTGGCATGGTGTTTTATGCAATTAATTTATGGAGTGTAAATATAAATAAATGTTATCATGATAGAATATGTTGAGGATGAGAAGTTTATAATTTCGGGACTCGTAGGGTTTTAGTGACAAGTTTGGATAGTTCTCGATATTAAAGATACTTGGGTATTTTTATGTGCTTTATGGGAAAAATAAATATGACATGGTAGCCATGAGGAAATAAACTTGCATGTATAATATATTATAGTATTGGTTGAGTATGACACAAGTTACATAAAAGAAAAATTGGAGATGCTTAAGTAAGATAAGGGTATTTTGGTTAGTTAGGTTAAATATGTAATTGTGGTATTTTTAAAGTGATATTGGATTAAAATATGTTAATTATATTATGTGAAATTATTGGGTTGATTATAGGTAGCATAGGCCTGGTAAAATGCGGAAACAACTTAAATTAGAAATAGTAATCCTAGGGGCGAGTTTTTTATCCCATGTATAAGATGTAAGATTTAAAAATTTATTTTTGAATAAATTTCCAATAATGGTATATTCAGATGTTGTAATAAATTTGGTAATTAGATGATCCTTAGGGAAGAAGTTAAGCTTGTCTTATAAAATTAGGGTTTTGTAGGAGGGCCTTGTGGTCTTTTTACTTAGGGAATGACCAAAATTACTTTCAATTGTGTTTTATGTGCCTTGCATATTTATGATAAGATTTCACAACATTATTGAGATAACCCATAGTATAATAAGACATTAATATTAAAAGTGAAAGATCATATAAGTTTGGATTGGTTGCACTCTTACATTCCATTGAATGATAATAGTAGCCAAGAGCCTTATGGGTTGGGGTTGTATCAATTCGTTCCATGAGCTGAGAATAGTATCCGGTAGCATTATGCCCTGAGGTCGTTGTATTAATTGATACAATTTTAATAGGATCCTTAAACTCAAGAGATTAAGTAAATAGAACATATAATTATCTATCTTAGAAATATTTTTATTCCTCTCCGGACCCTTGCATGTTTTGAATTAATATACATGTTTAGTCTCTTCCATGTGACTTCAAGTGTTATGTATTTCCTTTCTTATGAATTTATTGTTACCTTAATACGCAAGTATTGGTTATCCTTTTATTGGCGTTGCTCATTCCCACAAACAGATGACTTAGGGTTTTATGTGTGGGTTACTGAGGGCCACCTTGATGATTTTGCCACTTATGAAACTTATTGTGAATGAGTGATTTTATTTATAGGAGTTTAGGCATAGAGTTATAATTATCTATTTAGTTGTTTTTTATACGAATACCTTTTGAACGTTTAGTTTCATTAGATTTATTTTTGTAGTATTTTGCTTATATAGCACACAGAGTCTAATCTCCAAACTCTTATATAAGATTTATGAAATATTTCTCTCATTCTCTTCTTACTATATTTTAAGTTTTAAGCATTTTGCCTTGTATTCGGTATGAAAATGATATGGGAAGCTAGAAGGAAACCGAAATTTTTCGGTAGTAATTTTTGAGGTGTTACACAATGTGTCTAAATAAATGAAATTACATCGACACCTAAGTATGAATTTTAATACACTTTCATTTTTAAGTCATTTCATAACATGATTAGTGTGCAAGCATAACATTATATTCATATAACCCTCGGTGTTTGTGCATGCCTTTAACTATTGATATGTATTGTTACATTACTCAATATGCAAATTTTAACCATCCTTTTTATGAGTTTTGATCATTCCCATAGGCAAACGATCAAGCTATTGATGTGTAGATTTCTGATGTTTGCTTTTGCGAGTTTGATGCACTTCTTGTGGAAGAGTGATTATATTATTGGATTTAGATGTAGAGTTTGGGTTGTTCGGTAGCTAGAATTTTTTTTTTTGGATTTATATGAACTTTTAGTTTCATAAAGCTCACCTTTTTTGTATTTTGATTATCTATATACTCGGCGTTTACCTCCAAACTCTTCTATATTTTACGAAATATCTCTTATTCCCTTGTTATCTTGTTTGATGTGCTTAATGCTTTTCCTTGTACTAGATTCTAAAATGGCATGGTAAAATGAAATCGTATTTAGTATGGCAGTAACACTAAATAATTTTATGTTTAGCTTTCACAAAAATTAAAAAATTTCAGTAATAAATTTTAGGGTGTTGTAAGTGTCCTCTCCTTTAGGTTCCATTTTGCCTAATTTATTGTCCTTCACTTTTCCTGCAAAAAAGCTAAACCTACCCTTTTTTTGGATCATTTTACAATTTTTTTTCTTATTCAGTTCCCAATTCTGAAAAACAACTTTTATAGCTCTTTTATCGTTTTGGGTTAGGGTTGGAGGTAGGTGCCTAGTGTGCTTGTGTGTGGTGTTATACTTTCCAAATTGGTTGGTCGATACCAATTTAATTGCATTTTTAAAGTTGTTAATACCCTTTTCTAATTTTCAATGTGGTTGATTCTAGTGGTTTAATTATGTTTTTCCCTACTAATTTTAAATGTCTCTCCCTTTTTGATTTCTGCCTTTTGACTTCTTTATGTTGGCTCACTAAGTATAGTTAATATGGTGATCTCTTGCACAACATATATCCTATTTTTAAATAAGCCTATATTGGCTGTTGTTAAATTTTTGTCCATGCTTATGAAATAAGATTTTTTTATATGCAAATTAGGGCTTTATGATTTACTTTTGATCCTAACTCTTAAATATTAATTAACTTTTAAAAAGTAACTTTTTAGCAAAAAAAATGTTAGATTTAATTAAAATTTAAAAAATAGATTATTAGTAATTTTCTTTTAAGAAACAATAATTATAAAACCCCATCATTGCCTATACACATTGATATAGACTCATTACAACTAGCTAATTTTATGTTCATCCTTAACTCTTCCCAACACAAAATTCAACTACTTTAATTTGCTTAATATTTAAAATGATAAAAATATATTAAAAGGTTTATTTGTACAAAGATATAATCATTTAAAAAATTCTGGTAAAGGAATAAATATTTAATTTTTGTTCCCAATAAAACAAACATTTTTTTTCCAGAAAATAAGACATTTTCAATAATTTAATTGGCTAACATTATTATTTTATTGTTTTTTGGATAATTACAAATTACCCTTTCTGTTATCTTATACCTATGCATTCATACTTATCTCATACATACATCATTTACGATATATAAGAAAAGATATGAAAAAAAAAACAAAAATTAAAACACCCAAACCAAACCACCACGGGAAAGTGATGAAGAGCGTTCAACCATCTTCAACCTTCGGCTTTCTTCAACGACGAGTATATTCAATCCCTAGTTTTAAGCGATTCTTCGTCATCTTCAACCTCATTTGGTAATTTTTTTTATCCACATCACATGAAAATCATCAAGACCATGTCAATTATTATATTATTGTAAAAGAAAAAGGTAATAAAAGTAGAACAATTGACACAAAGTCCATAAATAATCCCACTTGTAGAAGCTTTTTACATAATACAACAAAAGCGACTCAATCCTGAAACTCTATTATATAGCCCAACAATAAAAAATTAATTTCTTCATGTAAAAAAGGAATTTATTCTGTCATTAAATTTTGTATAAAAAAGAAAGTCATTTAAAAAAAATTTAAAGCATGCTTTTTAATTTTACCTTCACTTTTTTTATTTATTATATATGCATTAAATATATTTTTAATAAAGGGTATTAGTGTAATTTGACGATTACTTTTATTATTTTTTTTTTAAAAAGTGTGTAAATTGATAAGTAATTTTCCTTTTTATAGGGAGGGAGTATAAATTATTCTTTAATAATACTCGAATGAACAAATTCTAAGCTTGCTCTACTTCCACAACCACCCACCCTTCCTTACTAGCAACTATAACAAATCAAATTAGGGTTGAAATTAATTAAAAGAACTAAGTAGACCAACAAGATAAAAGAAGTCGAGCATGAAGAGGTGAAGAATAACAATTTGGAAGCTGGTTTAAGCTAATTAGAAAAATAATTTAGGAGAGGAAGAAGAATTGGAACCCAGTTGATGATGAAGCTTATTCGCTCCGAGTGTTCCTCTTCTAACCATGTTGTGGGTTGAAAATGAAGCTTAAAAATTAGATCTTGTCTTGGTTGTAATTGGTTAAGTGTTGAAGATGAGTGTTGATTGTTGTTGTTGATCGAGCCCAAAGGTTGAAGACGAGTACCAATTGCTATGACTCTTCGCACCCAAAGGAGGTACCCAAAGGTTGAAGACAAGTTCTATATAGGATTCTAATGTTTTGATGAGCGTATTTTGCTTTTGAATTTTTTTTGTCATATTTAGTTGAGGTGGTAAATTAGATATGTATGGATGATAGAAAATGTATACATATGAGTTAGTAATTATAAGGGCAGTTTGGGTAGATCAAATAAAAAAATAAGCGAACAATTAATAAAATAATAGGGTAATATACTTAAATTGATAAAAATGTCTTATTTTTTTATTAAAAAAACCACTTATGAATGAAATTTCAATGTTTATAACTTTATGAAAATTCCAAAAATATTTATATTTTTATAGCAGCATAGCTAAAATGCTTATACCTATATATATATATATATATATATAGACATTACACACACATGCACACATATAGACACACACTTTTGTTGCAGTTTGAAGAACCAAGTTGTCCATTCATAATTACAAATTTTGTTTTAAGTTTGGATGTTTGTAGGATTTCAATGAATGAAAATCTCATAAATAATTTTTGTAGAATTTAGATGGCATTTCATAAAAATAGTTGTTCATTTTTATTATAAGTTTGAGGGTTTAATGAATTTCAACATATGAAAGTATTATAAATAACAAGATTTCGTAGAAATCAAAAGTTCATTCTTACTATGAGTTCAGACAATTTACGGTATTTTAGATTTTCAATGGGAAAAATTATTATAAATTCTTGGATGTTGCAATCATAGGTACATTTTTATTATGCGATCAGCAATTTATTGTATTTAAACTTATAAAATCTTAAAAATAATTAGAATTTGCAAAGATTAGATGGCTGCTGATAAGAAAAAAAATAATATTCACAATATTTTAGCAAACAAAATTCTTATAAATAATAGATTTTTTTAATATTTTTTTATACAAATAGTATATGCTCTCATTAACTTATTTTTCTAGAACTTATCTAATCAATTAAGATCATATTAAATATGAAATTTTTTTGAAAATTATTAATTATAACAATAATATTATTGATAATAATATCTAGGTGAAGCTTTTGATTTAAATTGGTTCAAATCAGATCGAAAAATGTGAAGTGTGGAGAACAAGCACATAAGCTTATTATATGTGAAAATAGGAACTTTTGGATTGAAAAAGTTTAATGCAAGAAAAGTGTTGCTTGTATGATCAAAATTTCTATTGAATGATCATATGTGTGTTTTAAAAAATAACAGCTTTTGGTTATTAGCATCGGTTGTTTTACTTAATTAATAAAAATAAAAATTTATTCAAAATTATAATTAAAAAATAGTTTTTTGAATCTAAAATATTTATCTAAATATAAGCCGTTTAAAAAAGTATAATTGACTCTTATACTTAGACCCAACACTTTTTCTTTATTTGATATGAAATCGAATGGAAATGAAAATCCATTCATAATTCAAAAGGATTTGTACCTCATAAATTTAGATAGGATAAAATTATAAATTTTTTATTTAAGTTATTATATCAAACGTGATGATTCTAAAAGAGATGGAAGTAGAAGCCAATTTCCTAAATTTGCATTCCAAACAGTCTAGAGTTGCGGAATTACCCTTGATAGTAATGGGCCGGGTGAGCTGTTCTTTTTCTGGCTTTTTATAGCCATCAGTGAGTGTCTGTACTTTGGTTTGACCAGCTCCATTCGCTAAATCCGGCAGCTGAATTTACTATTCATTCATGAAACTCATCAAATACATTATTATTATTATTATTACGTCCAGATGGAGAGAGACAGCACCTTCCTTTGAAATCATATTTATTACGTACGGGGTTCGCATAAAGCACCTGAACCCCGCTATCTAACTTGCCTTTCTCTCACCCTGATGTCGTTGTTGGATAGGCTATAAGAGGAATCTATCATCTACTCTTAGAACTGAATATTTGGACATTTTTAGGGCAAATGTATGGGGATCTTCTAGGCAGTCATATTTTGGGTTGTCTATATAAGTTAATTCTAAACATTATATTTTGAAATTTCGGATAAAAATTACATTTCACCTTAAATTCTAAAGAATTATTTGACAATTTATATAAAATCAACCTTTTATTATTAAAATACTTTTTAGTTGGAGTTAGAATAATTTCTAGGCGAATACTTTGACATAAATCCAAAAAATTATTATATTTTTAGAAATTCATTTGGCGTGACATTTTTAAATTGTTAAAACCGAATTTATAATACACTAATTTTTTCCCCTTTATTGATAGAATTTAACTTCATTATCTATTTTTATTTTTATAAATAGAAGCGCCAAAGTCGAATTAAAGTATTGAAGATCAAGACAATAAACCGAAAGCTTATCAATCGCCCATACGCGGACAACGACGCGATCATTTCCACAATTATACACCGTCCGATCTTCAATCAAACAGTCTCATTTGGGTACCACTAATCCATTATGAATCGGTGCTGACGGCTTACGGAACCATCTATTATTTTAAATGGGGACCTCGTCTCTCATCTGTACGTGCACCGCCCTGCCAGATCATCCCTTTCCCGTCAATTCCGGACCGCACATCATAAGTTGCGTTTCTGCATTATTCGGACCATCCTTTTTCTAGACCGGATCATCAACAGATTTTTTTTTTCCCCTTCGTTCCTTAATCTGCATTCTGCATTATATATCCTTATCCTGTACATCTTCTTCGGCGACGCTAGTGGGCCCAGGTTCATCTAGGCTATGTTCCCAAGGATGCGCGTCCATACTTGTTGTGATGGAAGTAAGCCCAAAGAGTGCATGGGCCTAATATGATTTAAGTACTGCTGACCTGCTACGAGCTTGCATATTCGAAGCTAGCTTGGTCCAATATCTTTGCCCAGTCTGTCTATTGCTTTTTCCGCAACTGCGATATTGCTTGATTGAATTTTCATGTTTTAGCAAAGCAATGATCATTTTCGTATGTTATTAAAGACTTTCACAGTATATGTTATTTTTTATTTTATTTTATAACTTATTTTAAAATATAATTTGTACTATAGGAACTCATATAAATCAAAACATTATTTTTTTTCCTGCTATATACTCTATTCTCTCATTCATTAACTAATAATTAAGTTGATAACAATATATTTATGTAAGGATTTATTAGTTATTTTAGAAATTTTATTTTTTTTCAAATTTATTTCCTAATGATCAATGTTCTTAAGTTAAAAGTAACTTGTCTTGTGAAACTAAGGGAGCAACATTTTGTATATCTATTTTGAAAAAATTTTCTGTCACACCAAAAAGATTATTCAAGGAATAAATTTGCTACAACTATTGAAACAATCTACCATCAGTTAAATTTGAGACATCCAAATGTCAACAATTTTACTTATCTTCATAAATGGCCTAGCAAGTATATTGCATCCAAAATATGTTTTTTCCCCTACCCACAAGAGGCAAATCTTCTCGTTCCAAATTTAATTTAGAGAGTGCATCACATCATAACCACAAGTTAAAAAAAAAAAGACATTTTAGCATATATTTGTGTGCGCGTGTGTGTGTGTGTAAGAACATGCAAATTTTTCCAAAGGAAGAAACCTGTTTTAAATAGGACAATTAAAATTAGTTTTTGTTGTATTATTCTTATAGTTTATACAACTTATATATACAATTCTAATCTGTATAATGCAAGAGTAACCAAATCTATAATTACTCATCTAATTAAGTATAAATTCAACTCTAGTTTGAATAAGATAAGAGTAATCACTCATATAATTTGAATAAGATTTCTCATATAATTTATTATAATAAATTTTAAAAATTATAGCCATAAATTATTCCCATAATATAATAATATAAATAAGTAAAGTCAACACTCCCCCACAAGTTGGTAAGTATATGCCATGCATTCTCAACTTGGTCAAGAATCTTTTGAACACACTTCATGATACTACTTTTGTCAAAATATCAACTAGCTAATCTTTCGTTCAAATGTGTGATATCTCAATGACCAAGTCATGTATCTTCTCTTTAATAAAGAATTGATCAATCTTGACATATTTTATTCTATTGTGGCGAATTGAGTTGTGTGTGATAGTATGTACAACTTGATTATCACAAAATAACTTTATTGGCTAAGAATTAGTGTAGCCAAAATCCTTTAACATATAACAAATTCATAATACATTAACAACTCCAAGTGCTATTTCTCAAAAATTCTACTTTAATGATGGATTGAGCAAAAACAATTTTCTTCATACTTCTATATATGACCAGATTCCCTCAAACAAATGTTAAATAATTTGAAGTTGATATTTAATCATTTATTGATCTGACCTAATTTGCATTCATGTAACCTTCAATTTGGTGATGGTTATGCCTTCTAAATAAGATACCATTCCTAGGACTTCCATTGAGGTATTTCAATATTCTCAAGATTGCGTTCATGTGTTGCTATCTATGATTATGCATAAATTGACGTACAAATCCAAGAATGTGTGTTAAATCTGGTCATGTATTGGCCAAATATGACAAGCAACCAACTAAATGTTGATATCTCTTTCTATCCGCTAACACTTGATTTGATTCAATCACTAGTTTCAACCTTATTCTAAAGGTGTATCAATAGGTTGAGATGCCTCCATCCCTATATCATTTAAAGTTGCAATAAGAAAATGCTAGTTTTTTTTGAAGATACCTTAATTACTAATAGATTCTTAAGGGGACCAAGGCCTTTCATTTCAAACTCCGCCGACAATGTTTTTTGAAGAGGTACCATTTCATCCTCATCATTTCCTTTTATTATCATATCTTTGAGATAAGATATAATAACTATTAGTTTACCTTCTTTTTTTCTTAATGAACAAAGTGTGGTGAACGTTTCTCTACTTGTAGCTAACCATCTCATTGTTCAAGCGAGTTTTCCAAACCATGATCTAGATGACTATTTAAGACCGTATAGTGACTGTTGTAATTGACACACTTTGTTTATTCTTGTACCTTGAATATAATATCTTGGTGTGAGATCCATATAAACCTCTTGTTTTAAGGTTCCACACAATAACTAACACACACACACACACACACACACACACACACATCCAATTAATCTAATCACTGCCCATAATTTACCGCCATGGATAATAAAATAAAAATTATACTAATATTTTCTACTTGTGCAAATGTATTTATATAATCTATGCCATATTTTTGTATGTATCCCTTTGCACCAACCTCGCCTTATACCTATCAATAGAACCATTTAGATGATACTTGATAGCAAAAAACTATATGCAACCTACTTTTTTTTCCTCGACTAGTAAGTCAACAAATCTTCATGCATCGTTTAGCTATAATGATTGTAATTATTAATCAATTATGGCTCATCACTTAGGATTAGCCATATCTTCCATAAAACTATTAGGAATAGATGGCCAAGATAATTGGTATATAGATAACTTATTTGATTTCAACAATCATTTAGCAGACACTTGATTACTAATGGGGTATCAAACTTCAAATTTAAAATAAGATTTATAAATAGGTTAAGGAATAGCTATATGGTTTGCGGTAGTAGTTGTAGTGGAGGCACTAATTCAAGATTCTCTTGAGTGGAAGTGGATTGGCTAAGCACTAGGCAAAACCAAACTACTAGAGTTGTTTTTTTATCAATGTTGCTTAAGGAGTCAACATAATTGGATTAGCCTTACTTAACCACACTAACTGGGACTTGTTCTAGTTGTACCCACTCATTTGTACCAATTGTTTCTTGTTTGTCTATAGTAGTAGAGTGTTGCTTAAAAGTGCCACCATCTACCACTTGCTCATCATTTACCTCAAGCATTTGTTATATACTTGCGTGTTGTTCCATTATGTCATTGTGGATTATAATTTTTAATACAATAGCAAGATTATGAATTTCAACATTATGTTTTCCCCCCTATAATTCAGCTATCCCTTTTGGTGAGGAGCATACCTAACAAACACACTATTGTGCACGAGGTTCTAGCTTGCTATATTGATGGGGATGATGATGAACATAAGCAACACAACTAAAAACTTGAGAGTGTATGTTTGGGGTGGATGGGGCATCAAGAATATTTAATCAAGTTTGGAATGGATTTTGAAAATTGAAAATACGAGAAGGCACTTTATTAATTAGATAGGTAGTAGACAAGAGATCATCACCCTAATAGTTTACTAGTGCATGGGATTCAAAAAGAGAGGCTCAAACCACGTTAATTAATTTTCTATTGACTAGTACACAAATTGAAATACACGACAAACAACATAAGGTAGTTTAAAGCTAATGTTTCATGCATACCCTGGTTTGGTAAGAAAAAGCATGGAGGGAAAAACTTTAATAAAAAAATAAAAGTATACATGCCAGTTTTATATAATAACCATTGTGTATATCCTTACAAAAAAAAATCTCTTTTAGCAAGGGTATACATGGCAGTTATTATACCAAACCATCATGTATACACTCATTTTCTCTTTTTGATAAAATTAAATTCGAGAATGTACATGAGTTTTAATCTATAATTATCGTGTATACCTTCCCTCTCATTTTTTTACATCATCATTGTTTACCCTAGATTACTCCCCATATATTTTTATTTACCTAGCTTGATAAAGATAGATCATCATCACCATTTGAAGCATACATTCCACTGCCCCTACTAGCATCCTTAACCATTTTGTCATTTGTTTACCTTATTTTTCTTCTTATCCTCTTCTTCGAAGTTATCCTGCTCTTCCTTTACTCATGGTAGGATACATTCTTCCTTTCATATTTCTAAAATTTAAGTTTTATTAAGCAATTATGCATTTTTAAAACATTATAAAATTTTCTTTTATCTTACACACTAGAACTAAGTCATATATATTTATAATGTAAATATTATTGTGGTGCATACCTATGCACTATATGTTTGTAATTTTTACTTTGATATGTCTTGTGGAGGTGAAAATTCATTTATTGTCTATAATAATAAACTATTTATAAAAATAAATTATATAAAGGAAATGGATAGTATTGTAGAAATTGTGTAGTAGCTAGTGTATTCATAATGTAAATGTCGTTGTGGTGTACTAACTGATGATTTTTGTTTGACTTGGACAATATCGTGAGATTCTCCATCTTTGTTTATAATTTAGGGATTTTTTTTCTTCTAATTATGGATTGTAAGGGTATTCATAAAAATAGGTTGTCTTAAAAATATATAGATGATGTTCAAGACTTTCATAAGATAGCCATTCAACATTTAGAAGATCCTTTGCAATTTTTTTTATCCAGGTGTGGATTGTGGAAATATAATAAGGAGAGAGATAAATGAGGTATAGCATAATCTCATTATCTGTGAAATTTATAAGAGTTATACTAGGTTGATATGACATGGAGAACCACTTCTAATGATTTTACTTACATGGAAGACTTGAAAAATAGTGTTGAAGAGCATCTTAGAGATCATCAAGAAAAGTTTAAAAAGTTGGTTAGTAATTTGAAGATGCCGTTGTACAATGGTTTTGCTAAATTAACAAAATTACTAGTTGTGTTATGATTGTACCATTTGAAGGTGAGTAATGAATGGAGTGATAAAAACTTCATTTACCTTATTGAGCTTTCAAAAGAGATGCTTCTACAAGAAAATGTGCCACGTCCACAAACTTATGAGGCTAAGAAGAATCTAAGAATATTTGCTTTATGGGGTTGAATTATGAAAATATTCATATATTTCCTAACAATTGCATTTTATATTTTAAATAATATGCATCATTAGATAGTTATCCTCAATGTATAATTTAATGATACAAGTGGGAGAAGGTTTAATAAAGTGTTGTGGTACTTTCCAATTATACCACAAATTTGACTCACCTTATGTAATGAGAAAAATATAAAGAACCTTATATTGTATGTGAAAGAAAAGGCTTCTGATGACAAACTTAGATATTCAGTAGATTCTCCTTAGTGGAAGATGATTATTTGTGTATACCCTAATTTTGGTGGTGAATATAGAAATCCGTGACTTGCACTTTGTGTGAATAGAATGAAACATTTTAATAGAAGCATCAACTATAGTTTATGACACGTTATTCTAGTGATCTACAATCACCCTCCATCATTATGCATGTAGTGAAAATAAATGATGTCATCCTTACTTATATCGTGTCTAAATTAGTCAAAAAGTTATATGGATGTTAATTTGGATCCTCTTGTTGAGGATTTGAAGTACATATAACATTATGGAGTTGAAGTGGTTGACGTATGGAGTTAAGAGTCTTTTAACTTGAGAGCAATGTTAATTTGTACCACAAATGATTTCCCCACTTATAGTAATCTTTGACAACTATAGTATGCATAGACACTATGCATGACCTATTTATGAAGATAACAAAATTTTCTCGAACTACCAATGGGTGGCAATATTGCTTATCTTGGACATCGTATATTTTTCCTGCAAATCATCATTATTGTAGGCAAAAGGAGGATTTTAATGTTATACCCCCATTTTTCAAAACTAATTAACTAGAAAATAAGAAAAATTATATGCAGAAGCTAAATACAATGAAGGTATTATTGCCATATCTAGTATACACTACTATTCTTCTTACAATAGCTACTAAGGCTAGATAAAATAAGTAAATGCATCAAACATTTTATCAACTCAAGAAAAAAAATTAATGTGTAATAAACTCAACAAAATTTTTTTAATGTAAAATGGAAATGAAATGGTTAATACAACTATAATCTATGAAAGTAGTCATTAGCGGTAAATAGGACTCTAAAAATCACCACCACGCTTATTCTTTCCCACCATGCATGTTATCCATAACTTGAACATGTTTATACTCAATCACATTAGGTTATGTGCTCACTATGTATATCATGGATCATCACAACCTACTTAAAACATGTAAAAATTTAGCTAAGGAAACATCTAAGCAATATGTTAGAACAATGGAATATAATGTAGATATGTACATATATACACCAAATCATATAAGAAAACCAAATAGGAATAAAAGAACATTTAGTTATTAATTTTTACTTTAACTGGTCATGACACCTTATTATTTAAGTGGGTAAAACAGCAAGGGGGTCGCCCGAAAAATCAAATTCCAAAGGCCTACCTCTAGCCATGAGAGGATTAGATATTATACCCAGACCATCCTAGAGGACAAATTATAAAGTACAAAGAGGATAAAAAAAGTCCGAAGACCTACCACCTCAATTATTTTATCCTTAATTGTGAATATTCTCTAATAGGGTATGGAGAAACCTATACAATAGATGAGGATCCTTAACCAGACATAGTTGGTAAATAAGTAAATAATATCCATAATTATTACACCCCCAAAATTCACAATTAAAAAATTTTGTTTTATTAAAGAAACATAGAGGAGGCAAAGAAAACACACTGTGAATTTCGGGGATATTATGCCACACTTAGTACCAGACCGGTTCACTTCTATCGTTCTAGTATCAAGTACTAAGATTAAAGGAAATAAATGCAATTTTTCTAGAAATTCAAATCATATTTAAATCAAAGTACCATAAATAACAATTTACAAGAATAGAATCCACCAATGGTGGTTACAAGATCAAATATTACATTTAAACCATGAATTAAAAGAGAAAGAGTGAAACTCTAGAAATTTTCGAATAATCCTTACTCTCTTTTCCGTTACCCACTTGAATAGCACGTGAAACGAACTTGCAAGGGACACTGCTCATTGAATAGGCAGGGCCCACGAATGGAACTCTTCAATACTATAGTACCGAAAAACCCTTTAAACCACACTGAAAAGGAGGCTCACAATGCAACACATGATATAAAACTATATACACATAATAAGAAATGCATACACAACATCCACATACTTAGAAAGTCCTTCTCATATTAATATATCATAACGTGAAGGCGGTACTTTTGGGCCCTAAGCTATTAATCAAACATTATTAGATCATCTCTCAAATTATATCCATGTGAGTGTAGGAATCCCACTAATATAGCCAGTGAACTGGAAACATATAGGGTAGAACGATCCTAACCATTATTATTTGCTAGTGGATCGATCTTTAGGGCAGAAGACTCCTGACCACTATTATAATCGGTAGATCGGTCTGGCCCTGGCTCATATAGTGTTCAACTATAAGTGATTAGTATTTTCCATGATTTAATCACATCCAAGATTTAGTTTATTGAGCTCGGGACCCTCATTATTATAGCCGGTGGACCAAAATGCATATTTACATCTTTTAGGGCAAAATGCTCCTAGGCCACTATTATATCCTATGGATCGCTACTTATAAACAACTTTTAGGGTAACACGCTTCTGTGCCACTATTATATCTGGTTGACCAATACTTATAATATGATTCAACTGGGCTCAACTCATTAATCTTTCACTTTCACGATTAGCATTTTCCCTTTTTAATTATCACAACAAATCCATTTATTTGCCTTGAAGGGGAGATCAAGATCCAGGAAACACAAAGGTATACCGGTTGCACTGGTGCATATAAGCTACTCAGTACCCTTTAGCCATCAACCCAAGGATGCGAAGGTACCCTGGTTGTATTGGTGCATACAATCCACACGGTACCCTACCGATAAGGACACCTACTCCATAAGTATGCATACCCCCTAAATAGGTCTGTACAGCTAGATAGAGTAAAATGTAGGGCCTGGTTGGAGCACAAAGGCACACCGGAAAAAACTAGAATAACCGTGGGCTAAACCACGACTTTAGGGTAGCAACCCCTAAAGAGCCATCATTTCCGATCATGAGGTCTTTCACTTTAATTATTAGTGTCCTAATTAAGGTGATCATGAAAAGCACAACAATCAGATACTTATTCACTTTCAATTATTTTTATATCATTAGGTACTCCTTATTCATATAATTATCCAAGATAACTTAGAGGAATCATTAAGGCCATTATTATCTCATCTAATTTAGATTCAGGATTCGTTCTCGTGATACTTACTACTTATCAAATACCTTTATCTTGCTATTCAATATTACTTGAGTCTTATTATGAAACTCTACTATCATATTGACATGTTGGATGCGAGTTACTGATTTATCCCTTTCATCTCTATACAATTACTGAATTACCCCTTGCTTGTATAATTATTAAGCCACCCCTTCTTTACTCGCCAATTTATCATATTACCCTCCATATTGTATAATTACCAAATTACCCCTTACTCAGGTTAGGTTATCAAGTTATCAAGTTATCTTGTACACTTATTAGATCACTAATCACCCTTCATATTTGTTACACTTGTCCTATTTCCCATTTGGCTGGTTAGATTACCAAATTGCCCTTCTTTATTATTATAATTACCAAACTGTCCTTCTCTATTATTATAATTACCAAATTACCCTTCTCTATTATTATAATTACTAAATTGTCCTTCTCTATTATTATAATTATCAAATTTCCCTTTTGGTTAAATTACCAAAGCCCTTCTCTATTATCATAATTACCAAATTGCCCTTCTCTATATTATAATTAACAAATTGCCCTTTAGTTGGTTTTAATTATAATAATACCAAATTGCCTTCTCTATATTATAATTACCATTACCATAAATTACCAAATTACCCTCTCCATTATTATAATTAAATTATATACCAAATTACCCTTTACTTGGTTACAATTACCATTTTACCCTTACCAAATTACCATTATTCCAAATAACCATTCCTTATACTTATAAATTACCATTTACTCCTTTACTTCTAAAAATCCTTTACCCTTACTTCAAATTACCATTTTACCCTTTATTACCAATTATTACCCTTTCCATATTTAATCCATCAAATACTTTCTCACATCCAAATTTACCATTACCATATTAAAATTACTACCCTTTACTTCCTTTACCATTTACATTTATATTTACTATTATTACTATACTTTACCATTTACTTACTTACTTAAAATTACCATTTTACATACTTACTACTTAAATATATTTACCTTATTTATATTAATATACTTTATTATTTATTTATTATTACCATTTTATTATTATTACATTTACTACACAACTTTATCAATATTTACACTTAAAGTAATTACAATGCTTACATTATTACCATTTTACTTAACTATTTATACATTTACATATTACTTTTAGCTTTTACTACAATACCATTACACTTAAAAATATATATAAAATGACTATTAATGCTCTATTCTCAACATCCAACCACACCAACTATTATTATTCAACATAATCCTCATTAGCACCCGCACTTATTTAGGCCACACTTTTACACAAGATATATTACTAAAATTCCCCTTGGGCTCACAATAATAATATTTACACATCAATGGTTACAATAACATAACATATTATAGATAAGTACTTAATATTTTTATTAATAACAAAGCTCCTTCCTTAAGCATTATTTCTACACATGGCACATAAACTAGCATGCTTTCCTTTTTATCAATGAATATAAGCAACTACATATATTATACTAAACAACATATATCATACATAAAAATATATTAAAAATCCTAATGTGCTAGCATACTTTTATCCATACAATTAAGTGAGGTTTAATGATTACCTTATTTTCGGTAAAAATCAAACCTTACCAGTACTCTGGTTAAAGATTCAAGCTTTGATTAGCAAAATAAATATCTAAAAATAATATCAATAATTATCATATTAGAGTAGAAAATCCAAGGAATAATTTTTATAAAAACTTAATAAATGATATACTTAACTTAACCATTATTATACCTTAAAATTATTAACCAAAATAATGAAATGGGATAGCAAACTCATGTTGCTCATGCAACGTGAGCTATATATAAAACAAGGGAGGAGGGGGTCAAAGGAGGCATAAGGAGAAGTGAGGATGTTGTTTTTTGGGGGTAGGAATGAGGGAAGGTAGGGGAGAGTTAGGGCAGGGGATGGGTGCAGCGGTAGAGAGGGGGTGTAGGTAGTGGTTGGGGATGGGTGATTGGTGGCCAAGGGCGATAGAGGCGGCTGCAGCAGGGCTGTAAAGGGGTTGCAGGAGGGGCACCAGCTAAGAAGGAAGGAAAAGGAAAAGAAGGGGTTGTAGTGGTTTGTTTTGGCCAAAGGAGGTAAGAGGGTGATAGGGGAGGTTGCAGGGAGTTGGTTGGTGGCTTGGGAGGCGGCGGAAGTGGCGAGATAATAGCAGATAGAAGAGGAGAAAGGGGTGCTGAGAAAGGAGAAAAAGAAGAGGAGAGGAAGAAGGGGCTCAAGGGGTGGCATAGTGGTGCAAGGTGGGAGTAGGAGGTGATGCAGGTGGTTGGTGTGGTGGTGGCAGTGATGAAATAGGGTGGGTGAGAAAAATAGGGGATAAGGGGATAAAGGAGAGGAAATGGGAGAAAATAGATTGGGAGAGGGAAGGAGGGCTCAAAAATGGGGTAGGAAAGAGGCTGGTGAGAAGAAGAAAAAGGAGAGGGAGAAGAGGGTAGTAGGTGGCTGGTTGGATAGGTTGCAGGTGGTTATCGGCGTTGTAGGGAGAGGTAAAGGGGATAAGGGAAAGAATGAGGCATACGAATGAGGGTGTTGGGTTGGTTGGGTCCGAAAAGAGGAAGAAAATGATTGGGGAGAGAGTGGGAGTGTTGCAGTGGTGGCAGGGAGGAGGTAGCCTACGTGCAGGACATGGCGCTCGGGGTGGTTGGGAATGGAAGAAGAAGAAGAAGAGAAAGAGTAGGTTGGATGGGCGAGGGAGAAAGAAGAGGAGTAGGCTGGCCCAGATGGGGGAGAAGGAAAGAAAGACAAGAAAGGAAGAAGGGGGAAAGTGTGTTGCGTCACGTGGAAGAGGAAGAAGGAAGGGGAGTGGGTTGGCGGCCCAAGCGCAGAGGGGGGGTGAGAGCAGGCCTTGGCTTGGCAACCCAAAGAGAAAAAAAAAGGAAAAAGAAGGAAAGGAGAAAAAGAAGAGAAAAGAGAAAGAAAAGGAAAAGGGAAAATATGGAGAAAAATAGATAAATAAATTATGGAATAATAGCATGTAATATTTTTGATAGATAGATAAATTTAATAATTTAATTTAATACAATTTAATATATGGGTTTAAAAAGGTTGATTTTAGAAAATATTAGTTTGAAAATTATTTAAATAAAATGAGTGTGATAAAATAACAAAATATTTATTTTAATTTATTAAATATTCATATCCAATTTCATATACTAAAAAATTCATAAAATAATTAAATTAAATTAATTTAAAAGCTAATTTATCCCAAATAAAAGTTATTTATTTAATTATAGGTTTTTAAAGTTTTGGGGTATTACAATAATATAAAAACAAAGGCTATTAGCGATCCCCAATTTCAGGAGGCCAACCCTAAAGGACCCAAAGCTCAATTGGTCTACTTAAAGTATTAATGGCTCATTAAGGTGATCATATAATTCACATAAAGAAACTATTCATCATTAAATGTCTTTCTATTATTATCAACCTTCTAAACATGAAACTTTCCAAAAACAGAAAGGTCCAACTAGAATAACCACCTTTCCAAATCTAACCCAACTCTTTAACAAAAAAAACCACACTTATATTAAAAGATCAATCGTAGTCAACCTAGGTCAAACATTAATATTTAGGGTTAACATAAGCACCAAAAATCAATAATTGATCAAAACCAACATAACAAACCAAAAATTTAATTTTGTAAGTTATACTAATTTTTTAGATTTGACCAATCCTTACTTAACCTATCGGTTTTCTATGCATAACTCAAAATGAAAAACTGATAATTTTTATGAAAACTATACTTCTAGGGATCTGATTTGATATATAGCATGATGGGTAAAATCTCGTTATTAAATTTTATGTGTTTTTTGTAAAATAGTGCAAAGTTGCAGCCAAATCAAATATACCACAAAATTCACATAAAATTATATATTATTAGGCTAATAATATTGCATATCATGATGCATACAATATATTCATGAGAAATTATAGAATTATATATCAATTAAAAATCAATACTTTATAGACATCATATTCCACACATATATAATAAGTTTAATAAAATTAATATTAGCGAATGTAAAATCCTTATATATAAAATATAAGGTCTTAAAGCATAAATAATAATTGTATGACAAAAAAATAACTCCAAAAGGTGATGTTCTTGAAATAATAACTATTCCTTAAACTCAAACGAAGAAGAAGAACAAAAACTGGATCTAGAATCTATAACTTTAAAGATGGTTTAATATTTTGATGAGTTAGCTTAAGGTCTTGATGAATCGATTAAAGATATGAAAAAAAATTGTGGAAGATATAGAATATAAGCCATGACACAAGGGGTAAGGAAGAAAAAGATAGGTTTTCCTATTATGTTTCGGTACGGACTTATATGGGCTTTTAGAATAGAAAGATATAATTAATTCACATAAGTAAATTATCACCTCCATTGATTAATATTTTTCAATAAGTTACATTTATATATTTAAAAAACTCAAAAGATATAAGTTTTAGATATTGAATTTATATTTCCAACACAAAAAATAATCATTCATATTTGTTATTGTAAAAAATAGTTATGGCCAAATTACTGAATGTTGGTATGTTTATGTACAAATTTGCACAAACATGATAAAGAATGAAAATTCATATAATATTGTTTAATATGATTAGTAAATACTAATTACAAACACTAAAAAATAAATAAAAAGATAAATTTTTATTATATATAACAAGAAAAACTTGTCCCTCTCCAAAATATTTTAAGTAACAACAAAAATAATGTAAGATTGTTTCATATGAATACATAAATGAACTTCCAAATCAATAAATTAATCTCACTAATTGACTGATGAAGACAATATATTATAAATAAAAATAATGTATCATACCCCATTCCATGTATAAGGTATTTATCTTATTATTTTAATTACTTACTCTCTTTTTGTTTTCTAAAAAATTGTTCATTTATGAAGTTATTATTTTTCCATTTTACGATTCTATAAAAAAATAAGGGTTTAAAGTATCCTTTTAAATTGTAGAAACTATCAAAACACTAATATAGAAATCTTTAAAATATTTTCAGAACGTTATCACATGAAAATAACTATTTTCTAAATATAGTAACTTTCAAGTTACCAAAAGTGTTCTAAAAATTGCAGTTTTTCTTAAAACTTCTAAAACGGAAAAGAATTTTTTTCTCTAACATTAAAATGAAAAAATAGTATAAATATAATAAAATTTCAATTTAAAATATGAGTTATTACATCCTCATATTAATTTAACCAATGATCAACAAAAGTGTAAATTAAGAGGTCTAAAATTATAGGGTATTAATTTAATGGAAAAGTTGAAGAGGAAAAAGTCCTGAATATATTCATGGGAAAACAAATGCTTGTAAAGTGAGAGACTTGAATTTTCTGTTTGAAAAAAAAACAATAACAAAAGTCCCATAAAATGAGTGGAAAAAGAGTTCAATATTCTTTGACCTTCCATATTAGAAAGTATCTTGATGTGATGCATATTAAAAAAGTATATCTTATTATCTAATTGGTATACTTTTGAATGTGGGAAAAAAATTATACAAAGGATGCCATCAATGCTTGGTTAAACTTTTCAACATGGGTATAAGAAAAAAAATATCTGTAGAAGGTGGAAAATATAACATTTTACTTTCTACATATTATACTCTATCCAAAGATAGAATATGTCTTTTTATGAGTTTTTTCATAGAGTTAAAGTTTAAGAAGGTTATTCATAAGAAAATATAATACCTTATTTCAATGAAATATTTGAAGTTAATAGGTATGAAATCTTATCATCATTATATTCTCATTCAAGACTTTTTTCCAATTGTTATACATTTTATCTTGTCCAATCAGGTTAAAAGTGTCATCACTAGATTTTGTTTATCTTCTAAGGAACCATATAGGATCCTCTCCCTTGAATTATTATAATCAACTTATTAATTTTATGATGTTGGAAGACATTAAAACTCTTATAATTTAGGCAAAATCAACGAGTTAAGTAATGCAAGCCATACAAGTAATAATTTAACCCATCAATTTTTCCTACATAAGATGGCTCAAATATGTCTTGGGAGAAAACCATGAATCTTCGAAATAAGCAACCAACCACATCTTCAACTTTAGAGCTGACTTTTTTATAAAAAAAGGAAAAAGAAAAAAAATGAGGCTTAATAGGACTAATTTTGGCTAGTGGTAGATTAGCTCTTGGGTAAAGTTTGTGGGTATTTTTAAGACCTTAATTTAGGATTAATTTAAGGATCAATTAAGTCCCCCATCAGCCATCTAAATTAGGTTCCATCAAGCATGAAAGGTTGCATTGGTTTTCCTCTTTTGGTTATAAGCATAGTTAAACTTTGTTGTCTAATTTACCTACTTTGTCATTTAGTTTTCCTTAGCAGCTAGTTTAACCTAGTTTACTTATGGGAAATCGCAAATTAGATTTAAAAACCTTGGGAATACCATTTAATCCCCCTAGATAATGGCATTCATAGGCTAATTAATGCACCTACTTTATATTTTATAATTTCCTAGCCACTAGTATTAGATTATTTCTTGTACTCTCTCAAAAGTTAGATCTAGTTATCTTGGGAAGGTCCTTATGCTTGTTAATTTCAAAAATTTATCCCTCTGAACCATAAGTAGTTGATTTGAATTTAGTTAGCTCTAAACTAGCTAGTTAAGCTTATTAGACAGCTAGTTAGAATCCAACCAAGTCAGCTATATAAGGTTAGATATGTCTTTCATGAATAATGCCAACACACTCTATATAAGTGTTTGCCTTGTGCTTGAATGGACATATTTTATTAGCTTCAAAGTGGTTTTCGAATATACATGCACATCCATTCAATAATTGAGTGAAGAGTATTATCTTAACTTCTACAAAATCTTTCAAACTTTATCTCTAGTTGCAGAAGCCTAGAGTGGAATTTTTGAGTCTTTGATTTTCAAGAGTTATTAGAAATCAAATCATCATCTTATCTTCTCTCTTTTATCTTTAGTGGCAACCAATTTTATCCACCACTGTTCCTCATCTTGACCCAATTATTTAGCTATATGCATCAAGTAATGTTATTAACCTTGCAAGGTTGGACAAATACAAAGTGATATTGCGACTATATTATTCTATGAGATTATAACTTGTATTTGTGTTTGGATGAGTTTAAAGCTAATTGATGGCCAAGGAAAAGAGCACAAGGGGTATGTTAGTTAACAAGACTCATGTTTATTTGTGCTCCTTAGTCCTACATTATTTGGCCAAAGTTGTGAGTTTTGGAAACAACATGGTCAATCCTTTTTACATATTTTATACCATTTTCTTATGTCAGTTACATATTTATATAAATAGATTGTGTATGAAACCCTAGCAATGTGTGGTAGGCCGTCGAGCCTATCCAAACCCTCTCCTCTTGTATTCTCTTGTGTTTCTAAGAGATTGTATGCGAAGTGATATTGTGAGGATTGTTTGAGTGTCCTTGTAATCACTAGTGTTGTATGAAATAACGATCATCATTTTATCCTAAACTATTATTGTAATACCCCAAAATTTTTGAAAACTCATATTTTAATAAATTACTTTTATTTGGAATAAAATTGCTTTAAGATTATTTATTTTAATTATTGTATGGATTTTAGAGTATGTAAATTTGGATAAGAGTATTTAATAAATTAAAAATAAATATTTTGCTATTTATCATATTATTTTATTTGAATAATTTCCCAAACTAATATTTTACCAACTTTATCCTTTTTAAACTAAAATATTAGATTATAATAAATTAAATTATTAAATTAAATAATTTACCAAGAATATTATATTTTATGATTTTATAAATTAAATTAAATTACTTTTCCTATTTTCCATTCTCCTTTTTCCCTTTTTCCTCTTTCTTCTTTTCTTTTTTTTTCTTTTTTTCCTTTTCCCTCGGGTTGCCTCGCCAGGCCAGCTCTCCCCCGCATGATTGGGTCAGGCCTGTTCCCCCAGCCCTGCTCCTCCCTTGCGCACCGTCCATCTCCCCAGCCCGCTTCCTTCCTTTATTTTTTTTGCCCTTGGACCGGCCGGCTTGCCATATTCTTTTCCTTTTTCTTGTTCTCTATCTGTCCGCCCGCCATCCCTTTCTTCTTCTCCTCCCCTTCTTCTCCCATGCCTGACCAGCTTCTGCCATGGTCGAGCACGCAGACCGTCACCCTGCAGCTGCCACCACCTAACTCCCTGCTACTCCCCCTCTCTTCCCCGTCATTTTCTTTTCTCATTCGAACCCAACCAACCCCTGCATCCCTAGCCGCGCGCCCTGTTTCTTTCCTTCTTCTCCCCTCTTTTCCATTGCCACCCAACCACCACCTGCCACCTACACCCTCTCGCCGGCTAGCCGCTGCCCCCTCTCTTCTCCCTCTTCTTTCTCCATCACCCCAGCCCTTCATTCCCCTCATTTCGAGCCCTTCTCCTTCCCTGAGCTCCCTTTTCTCTCTTCCTTCTCCTCCTCTCTCCTCCCATTCTCCTCCACGTTTTTTTATCACCGCTGCCCACCGCCGCCTTCACCACCTCGCCCAGCCCCTGTGCCGCCTTTTGCCACCGCCTACTACCACCCTGCACCACCACGCCGCTCCTCGAGCCATACACTCCCTCCCTTCTCGACCCCTTTTTTTTTCTCCCCAGTTTTTCCCCCTTACCGCCGAGCCACCTACAACCGCCGCTTTCGTTGCCGTCCGGCCACCTCTGCCGCCACCCAACCCACCGTTCGACACCCTGAAACCCCCTCTACAACCGCCATGCTTTAGTTGGCCGAAACCAACTCTTGCACCCCTCCATTTTCCCTCTCCTTTTCCTTCCTCCTTCATAACCTCTTCCCCTCGACCCTTCTTGGCAGCCAACTTTGCCGCCTTGCCTCCGCCGTCTCTGCCGCCCTATGCCACCTTGAAACCACCCTTAGCCTCCACCTACACCCCCTCTTCACTTCTGCACCGTTCACCTGCCTTAGAACCTCTCCTAACCACCTTCTTTTCTAGCCTAAAGAACCTAACCCGAAAATAACAAAATTTGCTCCCTTCACCCTCTTTGAGCCTTTTCCCCCATGGTTTTTGCATGAAACTCACACTACCCATGCAACGTGAGCCCCCCTTATTTTGGAATTTGTTTGGAAAATTTTTGAGGTATATCCATATTTAATTAAAGTGTATTATTATTAAATAAATTTGTTTTATAAAGTTTTATCCTTTTTAACTTCTTATTTCTAACAATAATGATGGATATTATTTTTAGGTGTTGAGTTGCTAATTATTCTTGGTAAGACTTGATATTTTGCGGGATTAAGGTAACCGTTAATCCTCTCTTAAATGTATGGAAAAATGTATGCTAGCACATTAAGGGTTTAGTATGATTTTATGCATGTTTTGTATGCTTAGCATGATATGTATATGGTTTCTTATATTGTTTGATAAAAAGGAAAAAGCATGATGACTTTTGTGCCATATGTAGGTATGTTAATTAAGGAAGGAGTTTGAATATGGATAGAAATGTTAAATACTTGTTTATGATGTATCATGTTGCTAATGCATGAATGATGTTATTGTTTAAGGGTATTTTAGTAATTATGCTTAGGAGGTATGTAAATCAATGTGTGTAGTTGCTAATGAGTATTATGTTGAAAAATGACAAGTTGGTGGAATTAGATGATAAAAATGAAGTATTAATATCATTATTTTATGCAGTGTTAGTAAATTCATAAAAATGGTGAATAAAGGGGTTGACTGGAAATTTTATAATTGAAAAGGGTATTTCGGTAATTTTATAAGTAAAAGGGTATTTTGGTAATTTAAAAATAAAGGAGTTAAATGATAATTTATAAGTAAAGGATAAAATTATAAGTTGTGAGAAAGAAGGGTAACATGGTAATTTTGGAAGTAGGGGTAAAATAGTAATTTTGGATGAAGGAGGGCATTATGGTAAAATTGGAGGTAGAGGGGCAAGATCGTAATTTCATAAGTAAAGGGTAATATGGTAAATTTTATAAGTGAATGGTGAAGTGGTAATTTATAAAGGGGTAATATGGTAATTTGGAAAAGAAGGCAAAATGGTAATTATGTAAGGAAAGATAAAGATGGTAATCTTGGATGTGAAAGGGTAAAATAATAATTTGTAAAGTAAAAGATGTATGGTGGTAATTTTCATAAATAAAAGGATATTATGGTAAAATTGGATGTAAGGGGGTAAAATGGTAATTTTGTAAATAAAAGGATATTATGGTAAACTTGGGAGTAAGGGGTAACATGGTAATTATGTTAACGACAAAAGATAATTTAGAAATTAAATTATGATTGGAGAAGGGCAATTTAGTAATTTATCCAACTGAAGGGGAATTTGGTAATTTAGCCGATTAAAGGGTAAAGTGATAATTATTTAACCAACTAAAGGGGCAAAATAGTAATCATGATAATGAAGGAGGGTAATGTAGTAGTTTATCCAACTCAAGGGCAATTTAGTAATTATAACAAAGGAGAAGGGCGATTTGGTAATATAACCAACCAAAAGGGAAATATGATAAGCGTAGTAATTATGAGGGGTGAATGGTGATCTAAAAAGTATAGGAGACAATTTGGTAATCTAAAGTGGACAAGGGGTAATTTGGTAATTATGCAACCTTAAGGGTAATGTGGTAATTTATCAAGTAAGGAATGGATACTTAACAATTATATAAGTAAAGGGCAAATGAGTAGTTTGTACCTAACACGTCTTTGAGATTGTGGAAAATTAATATGATGAAATAATGCTGATTAGCCAAGTAAGAGTATTTGATAATTAGTATGGCCTTAATGGTTTCTCTGTGATATCCTGGATAATCATCTGAATAAGAAATGACTAATGATATCGAAACGATTGAAAGTGAATAAGCATCTGATTATCGTGCTTTTCGTGATCACCTTAATTAAGACACTATTACTTAAAGTGAAAGACCTCGAGATCGGGAATGGTGACTCCTTAGGAGTCGCTACCCTAAGGACGTGGTTTAGTCCACGATTATTCTGGTATTTGCTGGTGTGCCTTTGTGCCCCAGCCAGGCCCTATATCTTACTCTTCCTAGCTATACGGACCTAGTCAGGGGGTATGCATACTTATGGATTAGGTGTCCTTGTCGGTAGGGTACTGAGTTAGCTTTATGCACCAGTACGACCAGGGTACCTTTGTGTCCTTGGGTTCATGGTTGAAGGGTACTGAGTAGCTGATATGCACCGGTAAGACCGGTGTACCTTTGTGTCCCGGGTTATCGATCTCCCATTCGAGGCAAATAAATATGATTGATGTGCTGATTAAAGAAAAGGAAAGATACTCTTATTGAAAGTGGAATATTAATGAGTCGGGCCCAGATGATTATGATATTGAGTACCGGTCCACCGTTTATAATAGTGGTCCAGGAGCGTGTTGCCCTGGTATGTGATTATGAGTATCGGTCCACCGGTTATAATAGTGGCCAGGAGCGTTGTGCCCTGGATGATGATTTTATATATTCCGGTCCACCGGGGGTCTCGAGCTCAATAAAATCAGTTATGTATGTGAATAAGGTTATGGAAAAATACTAATCACTTATAGTGGAACACCAAGTGAGTCGGGGCCAGACCGGTCCACCGGCAAATAATAGTGGTCAGGTGCGTTATGCCCTGTGTGTTTATCCTCCGGTCCACCGGCAATAATAGTGGTCAGAGGCGTTCTGCCCTGTGTGTTGACTTCCGGTCCACCGGCTATAATAGTGGGGTTCTCGCACTCACATGGATATAAAATATGATATTGATTGAATGATGATGGAATAATGGCTTAAGGCCCGAATGTATTGATCTTACACTATGACATGGCTTAAGGCCCAAAGTATCGATCGTGACTTATAAAGTATTATGTTTTTTATTGTTATGTATGCATCTCTCATTATTTATATGTGTAGCTTGCATTGTGTGCCGTATGCCGGCCTGTCTTTAAGTGTGGTATTAAAGGGTTACTCAGTACCGTAGTACTGAAGGGATTCCCTTTATGGGGCCCCTGCCTATTCAATGGGCAGTGCCCTTGTAGGTATTTTCAGGTGCTACTCAAGTGGGTTACGGGAAGGAGAGTAAGAAATTTTCTGGTATCGTTAGCTTTTTCTCTTTCTCATTTAAATTCTTGGTTTTAAATATTAACGTTGTTAAAGTAACCACCATTGGTGGATTTTATTCCTGTAAATGATTTGATGCGCTACTCTGATTTATGAGTGTTGAACTTCTTTCAGAATGTATTTTACTTTTCTTAGCCTTAACACTTGGTATTGGAATGGTATGAGTGAACCGGTCTGGTACTAAGTGTGGCGGTAATACTTCCCAAAATTCATATTTTATTAATCTGCTTCCGCGATTATCTATAACAAAACGAAATTTTTCAGTAGTGAATTTTGGGGTGTTACAATTATTGTTTTAAACTATTCTTTGAATCAAATCTTATTTTTTTGATTGCTTAATAGATCAAGTATTAGGTATTCACATAAGGTGAATTTTCCCTACAATTGGTATCAAAAATTTAGGTTTGTGATTTATCTATATTGTGATGGAATTTAACATATTTGAAATTGATAGATTTGATTATTCTTTCAACTTTAGGTTATGGAAATTGAAAATGAAGGTGATCCTTGTTCAAAATGGATTAAAGAATGCATTATCTAGGGGAAAAAGATGAGAATAAAAGGGTGCCTAATGAGGAGTTTGGGTATATTGATAACCTCTATCCACCATAAAATTGTGTATGTCAAACATGGTCTTATGGAAATTGGCCAAAGAGACAACTAGTTACGTTATAGTTGAAGCTCGAATCCTTTTATATGATGAGTTCTGTGATGAATCATCTATTATTGAAGAGTTGGCTTTATGATTTGAAATTAGGCGAGGGACAGTCCTTGAAAATTTATCTTGATAAATTTGACTTTATAGTTATATATTTGCAAAGTATAGATGTTAAATTAGATGATGAAGATCTGGCTATTTTATTGTGTTCTTTGTTTGTTACTTATAAATATTTTTGTGAGACTGTATTGTATGAGAAAGATGAATTAGTTCCTATAGATATCGAGAATTATTCCTACAATATTAATTAATTGAGAATCAATTGATTGGAGGATTTCCAAGTAACTCACATGGTGAGGGGGTCCAATGATAAAAAAAATTCCAAATCTAGAATATATAGGTTCAAGACTATTGTCTCCCATGGTTATTGCAAAAAAGGCCATATTAGGAAATACTACCCCAATATAAAATCAACGGATACTATTGATGGTGTATCTGATGAGGATGAGGCTACCATTCCTAAGGGCGGTTGTGATGGTGGTGTATTGACTGCCACAAATCGACGTATTAGATTGGATGATAGGCGGATTATAAATTTTGGGTGCTCTTACCATGTTTGTCCAATTCAATATCTACAACTTATATCTACAACTGGTGGACAAGGAAAATATCATGGGGGTCTATGTTAGTCAACATGATCTATGCTTTTTTGTGCTTCTTAGTCCTAAATTATTTGGAAAAAGTCAAGAGTTTTGGAAATAACACAGACCCCTATGTTTATTAACATTAGCTATGTTTTTTCTTTCTAATATTAGCTTGTGTCGGTTACATATTTCTATAAATAGATTGTGAATAAAACCCTACCTATGTGTGGTATGCTGTCAAGCTTGTCCAAACCTTATTATCTTGTATTCTCTTATATTTTTAAGAGAATGGTGTAATGAGTGATGTTGTAAGACTATTTAGATCTTCTTGTAATCACTAGTGCTGTATGGAATAAATATCATCGGTGTCTCCTCAATTGTTATTGTGTTCTGATTGTTCTCTCAATTAGATATTAAAATTTTTCAATTGCTTGTTAGATTAGGTTCTAAGTGTTTACATCAGGTGAATTTTCCCTATATATTCCATCTTGAGGTGTTTTTTCTCCATCATTCCTTTTAACCATGAATCATTTAATGATTCACTTGGGTAAGGAGGAATGATCAGATTATGTGGGTCAATTTATTTGCCTAGATGTATCCATTTAAAAGGAATGTGAAATTACTTAAATAATATATGAGGAATCTAAACAAGGCTGAAGGATATTACTAGAGTTATCTAGTGGAGGAGTGAGAGGCATGATTTACAGTAGTCAATTACAATTTGATAAAAAAATGTGATTATGTGTTGAATTGTTCCATACTTAGTCAAATTATTCTTTTTTTTACTAATTTTTAACATATTTTATAGGAATTTAGAGACAATGAGATCAAAAGAAACTAAAACACAATAGTTGGAACAAGTGATAAGCAATAATGAATACTTAAAGTGTGTAAGTATAGAAAAATGTACAAATTCAACCATGATGAAATCTAAACTTGGAAATGTGCTAAAATTAAAAGTTGTATATATTCTTGTTATTTTTCCAATGTGATGAAAATCAACTCAATTGAAGATAAAATGAAGAATCTATGGGTGAAATATGTTGCACTGTCAAAGTTGTTTTTCATGTTGAGAGCCAACACAACCCACCCATCATGTCCACCATGGTGTATCAGCCATAGGTAAAAATAAGCTGGAAAAGAGCATTGCATAGGGTGCCTATGTAGTTTGACATGCCTTTATTGTGCTTAGCCACTTCTTCTATGTAATTGAAGCATTTATATATTAGATATTTTTAGGGTATAAAAGGAAATTTTTTAGGGTTTTATGAGAGGCTTTTAGAGACTAATTATGGCACCTCTCAATTAACCAAAAGGGAGAGAATAAGAAAATTAGTCTCCAGATATTGTATTTTTATAACTCCTTAATTAGATATTGTTGATTAGTTCTATAAATTTTAAGGTTTATTTATCAATTTATATGTTTTTTTATAGATATATTAATAATGAATAATATCTTTGATTTTTCGGTTATGTGCTTCTAATTTTCTCATGCTAAGGTGAAGGGAGAATTTCTTGATCCCAATGTATTGAATTTGTTTCATATAGATTGATTGAATTTTTTAATTGTGTATATCGTGTTGTGTTTAAATTTATTAGTCAAAATATTGATTACCTTCTGATAGTGGAAACTTCCATTGAAATTAGGAGACGAAATGGTTAGTAGATCTACATAACACAATTAGAGATTAATAATTAACAGGTTAAGAGATGTTAATCTAATTTATACAACAATAAGGGGAATAATTGAATTTATTACTTTGAGAATTATATAAATTCAGTTTAATGATAATTGGAATTGTAATTGGTAAAAGGTCATTACGGCTTAAGATATCCTTGTTGGTACACCGAGTGCAAATTTTGGGTTTTAATTTATGGGATCATTTAGCATGTCATAAATTGAGGAATTAACATGGAACCTTAGCTAATTTCTTATATAGTTTAATTCCAACCTTCTAAATTTGTGTGTTCTTAAGTGTTTCCTTTTTGTTAAAATTTTCTTATATGTTAGAATAATTCCACTAATCAACTGTTCATTGGTTCAAACAAAGAGAAGGTTATTCTCGGTGGGACAATACCTTGAGTGCTACCTTAAAACACTGCACTTGTTGTTAGAGCACATCAAGTTTTTGGCATCATTGGTGGGGACTAAGCAATGAGTAGCATCAGAATATGAAATGTTTTTATGTGGTTTAAATATTTTTTTATTTATTTAGATTTGTATTAATCTAATATTGCTTCTAGTAGTTTGTAGGAGTTCTTCATCAAGGAATCGAAAGCCAATAATCATGAGTTTTCTTTATGATCAAATTGATGTTTTTTTATAGATATTGATAATTTGATTGTTGCTAACATACATGTTTATAATATAAGTTATTTTTATGTGGAATACTCCACACTATTATCAACTGTCAAGTAGGCAATCCATTTTTCAATCATATAAACAAGATAACTATGTGGGTAATTTTGACAGGTAAAGGAATCCCTACTTGAACACTAACAACTATAGACGGTGTGCTCATCCTAACTTTTTATCGAGGGATCAGAATCCTCGCAAATAAGTATCAAGCAATCCACCTACCTTCGTATTACCAAGTTCAAGAGACAAATCCTAGCTTGGAGGAATTGTTAATTAAGATCATCAATGAAAATGAGGCCATTTTTCAAAATCATGAATCATGAATGAAGAATCAAGAGTTGCCTTTAAGGAACTTAGAGGTGTAAATGGGATTGTGGACCAATATATTAGCTGAGAGAGATCAAGAGCTCTTGCTTAACGATACCAATAAACATCTACATAAAGTACCAATGGCACTAAATGTGTGCAGTGGCAAGGAAGCTTTAGATTTACCAATTGAGAGTTTGAAATAGGATGACAAGGGGAAGATAAGTGATAAACAATATAATCTAGTAACTGAACCTCATGAGGAGGTAAATATGGAACTCACACTTGATGAAAGCTCCAAAATTGAGGTAAAAACCTATCAATTGCACATTCCATTTCCTCAATGTTTACAATAACAAATGTTGGATAATCACTTATTAAGGGTTGATTTTAACTTACCTAATTCTAGTAAATATCCTCCTCTTTAGAATCCATGTTGAAGGATTGATGAGGTAGCTCACTAAGTGAAGGAGGAGTCTCTTATAGATTATTTGAGTGAACCAGATGGAGTAAGAATACTCTCACCTCAACCTCCAAAAGGAGAGAATTTGGAGTATAATATTGATACCCATCTTTTTGAGGAAGAAAAGTTTTATAGGTAGAACTTGATACTCCCTCATCAATCCTTAAGTATGAGTTTCATGGTCCAAATTTTATATATCTTATGATTGTGGGTTTTAATCTAAGTGGAACTATAATGGGTAATTTTATTAGAGAATTTATATTAAATCAACTAGTCATAAGCTATATAATTTTTTATGAAGTCAATGAGTTAAGGTTACATGCCTAAAAATAATCCAAGGTTTACAAATAGATAAATAAAAATTGGAATAATAGGCTTATTTGTATGCAAGAGTGCTCTGTGGTATATATTATGTATTTTCTACATTCTTGTTTGAAGCTTTTTCAAGAGAATGTTCAACGCTTGTAGTGTTATGATGATTGTGGTATTCCAAAGCTTAAGACTTCCTACCCTTTAAGTACCATTTCTCAATGAGGTTGGAGAAGAACTAATGACTTTAAAGAAGGGTTTCTTGGGAGGAAACCCGAGTTTATGTTTTCTTTAGTTAGATTTTCTCTTTTGTGTATTGACTTTTGTATCTTGCAGAAACTCACATATTATTGTGTGTTTAGATGTGTGTAGGTGGTGAAGGTCCAAAGAAGATGTTATGGTTACCAAATAAAGAGAAAAATTATCTTATCATTAAGGAATGAGGGAGCATGATGATCGAAAAATTTCTAAGTGTAGAGAAAAGTGGGAAAGGTCGAATATCAACACAACCTTGGTGTGCTAGTGGGAAGAGTCATCTCACCGTGTGAGAAGTAAAAGGAATTGAAGTGTGAAGCACAACACAACCTAGCCATGGTGAACACCATGGCCATGTTATTGTATTAAAAAATGCAATTGTTGACAGTACCCCCCTTAGTGGTGAATGGCTTGCCCATGTCGATGAATAGATAAAAATGCATTAGGATTTAATGCTTAATTAAAAAAACATATCTGAGGTCCATACCCTACTTAAAAAATTGGGATTTTTTTACTTCTCGCCAATAATTGTATATTCTTTATGGCTCCAAATCAATCTAGAACTGGTGATGGTAGTTCCACCTTTCCTTTGCCGTCACCACTCACCAAATGACCAAGGTATATAAGTTCCTCTCTTCCCTTTTACCTTGTTTGTACATTAGGGATAGTTTGAATTTTAATCGTGGGAAAGATATTGGTTGAAGGGCTATATTTTTTTTTCTTATTTTCTTATGTTATGTTTATATTAATGCATTTCTTATGTTTCTATTTAAATAAAATTGAAAATTAATAATAATTAGATATGAAAAATAACATGTCATTGACGATAATAGAAGATTTTTTAGCATGAAGTTATATTGAGTTAAGTGACTTGTTGAGACCCTTCAAATATTTCTTGAAAATGGATTTTTTTTGCGTTTAAAATATTTTTTTTGCACTATTTTGAAGGAAGTGTAATTGGGTTGGTGAATTTGATAGTCATATATGTATTGAGACTTTTCTATGGTTCATTGTAGTGTAACTCATGTGTTGACTTTTTCTATGATTTAAAGCATCAGAATTGACATTTTTGTTTGTACCTTGTGAGATTTTGAGCATAAAATTATAATTCATCAAAAATAGTATCAATTATTTATTTTCTGTTTTTTCCTACCATGACTTGTGAAACTAGACTTGCAATAATTTTCTTCAAAATTAGATATGACTTATGGCATACATTAAGAGGATAGAAGTAAATCTTCTATTCTTATGACACCTAGATTTTCCAAATAGCTTGGCCTAAATGTTTTATCATTTGCTAACCCCTTAACTTTGTTGAGGTTACCACACTTGTAACCTTTTTCTATATCCCTACCTTATCCTAGAACTAGTAGGGTGTTGAATAAGATTGACTAAAATAGTTAGGAGTGTAGTTTGAGATAAGTATGTGGGAGATGTGAAAAGGTAAATGGTTATGTAGGATGAAAAAATGAAAAATGAAAAATAAATAAATAAGAAGTTTGGGTTTTTTTTATCATGTTGAAGAAGTTGAGATTTTTGGAAAACAATTAACAGAGGTGGAAGATTTTTGCATAGATATTATTGATCATACTCCATTAGTCTCATGAGTGTGAGGACTTGAGTGAAACTTCAAAATTGATTCATAAAAATAAACACAAGAGAGGAGTGCCTTGGTTCCTGTAGTGAAGTTGCTAGTTTGAAAGATGGTGCTTGAATGATTTTAGCTTATAATTGTTTGCATCCAATGCAAAATTTTATCCTTGCATGTTTCTCTTTACATGACTTCGAACCAACAATTCAACAATACATTTTCATTTATTTCCTAAGTATGCAACCGAAAAATGTATTCGTGTTTTACATTTTTATGAGTTTTAGGTCTTGATAAATTGATTTGATTTGGTGTGATGTGATTGTTAATTAGAATAGTTTTTTTTTTTCTAAGAAAGGGATCCCATTTATTCCTATCATTTATCTTCTAACCATGGATCAATTGATAGGTATGTTTTATATTAGTCAATTGAAACTTTAACAAAAATATTTAATGTGATTATATAATGAATTGTTACATACTTTAGTCCAATTATTCTTGTTTATTGATCTTTATCATATTTTATAGGTATTTGTAGAAAATGGGATAAAAATAAATAAAACACAATATTTGGAACAAATGAGAAGCAAGAATGAGTAGTCAAGGTGTGAAAGGGTAAAAAATGTGCAAATTCAACCATAATTAAATACAAATTTGGAAATTTTAAAAGTTATAGATATTCTTGTCAGTTTTTCAACGCATAAAAAATAAGCTCAATAGAAGGTGAAACATAGAAGTTATGGCCAAAATATGTTGTATAGTCAACACTATCTCATAGGTCGAGATTCAACACAAACCATCTATGGTGTCCACAACGGTTCTGTTGGTCACAAGTGAAGAACACACTAAAAAGGAGCATGACATAGGGTGCTTGTGTCGTTTGACACAACCGTATTGTGCCTACTATTTTCCAGTTTCAACCATCTATTTTATGTAATTGAAGGGTTTGGATGTTAGATATTTTTAGGCTATAAAAAGAAATATTTTAGGATTTTATGAGAGGTTTTTGGAGACTAATTTTGGAACCTATTCCTTGATTTAAAGAGAGAGAAGAATAAAATCAATATGAAGATTTTTTTATCATTGTAATTCCTTAATTGGAGATTGTTGATTGGTGTTGGAAATTTCAAGGTTTTTTTTTTCAATTTATATATTTATGTTTTTGGATATATTGATAATGATTAATATCTTTGTAATTATGTATATCTAATTGTCTCATGCTAAGGTGAAGGAAGAATTCCTGGATCTTGATATGTTGAATTTTTTGCATATAACCTAGTAGAAGTTTGTAATCATATGGATTGTGTTTTGTTTGAATGTATAAGTTAAAAAATCGATCAAATTTTTATAGTGGAAACTTCCATTGAGATCGAGAGATAAAATAGTTAGTAAATCTACACAACATAATTAGAGATTATGAACTAACAAGTCGAGAGACATTAATCTAATGTATACAACAATAGATTAAATAATTGAATTTAGTGCTTTAATAATTGTATAAATTTAGGCTAGAGGTAGTTGTACTTATAATTGGTAAAAGGTTGTTGCAGCTTCAGAAAACATAATAACATTAATCTTTGTTGACCCACTAACTTTAAATTTTGGATTTTAATTTGTAGGATTATTTATCATGTCATAAATTAGAGAATTTATCCGACAATCTTCACCATTGCCTTTTATAGTTTAATTTTGACCTTTGATTTTTTGTGTTATTGAGTGTTTCCTTTTCTTCACAATTTTCATATCTTTTAGAATAAATTCCACTAATTAGTTATTCGGTGGTCTAAACATAGATAATTCTAACCACCATTTTGGTACTCAGCCTCCATTCCATATGGAATGATACCTTGAGTACGACCTTAGAACTATGCACTTGTGGTTAAAGTACATGAAGGATGTGACAAAATGTTTGTTGTGAGTTCTAACTAAATGCTAATATGGTAGGCCTTCCTAACCCATGTTATTCGGGAATAGAGTAACAAGGGAAATGGTGATAATGATTTCACATGGCCATCATTGATGATGATCAAATGTTTTTGCAAGCTCACCTCTATGTTCTTTATAATATAGATGATGTCCAAGAATACGTGGATCAACACATGGATATTTTAAGGATTTCAAATCCATTTATAAGTGAGAAATGGACATTAGATAAACACAATAGCTCATTTTTAGAGTGGTTGTCATTGAAATCATTTGACTCTAACATTGATATGTATTAGCTGTCACACCCTCCTAGTGGGGAATTGATTTCCTACAACTCATACATAATCAATGGTTGTACTTTATACACGAAAGTGTAGGATAACATGAGTTACATTCAAAATATTAGTGTGAATGAAGCATCAAAAGATTTACATATATCAAGTATGATAGATAAAATCTTATTTATGAATTAATGGTTTACTATGGGGTGATATAATGCTTATGACTATTGGATGACATCCCTTTTAGAGTTTCTTTATTTGGGTGATAATGGGTTAACAATCAAAATAAGGTTACAAAGTATGTTGGATTTACAAGGCTAGAATAGGTATGTTAAGTTACTTATCTAGTTGATAAACCATGACATGCCTTGTATGCGCAAAAAAAAAGTGAAGAAGACCTATAGGGAGAAAATGCTTTGACTACCAACTTACTTTTCTTATCCAATCATGATGACATTACTGATAACCTCTATGTACGAGATGATCACAAAGAAGGATTCTATGTACTTGATTTAAAGATTGTGCATAAGGAGGGAATTCACCTTAAATTAAAGCTCTATAGATGAAAGTTGAATTACTTCATGTGCTTTGCTTTTATATTTTGCATATGGTATTATATACTTTAATTAGTTCATATATATATTTTTAATATTTTACATATTTCATTGCATAATTTAATTATTTTCTAATTTATAATTTTTATTCTCCATTTTTGGTATTGATCCTCATTAAGATGATACATATGCTAAGGAAGGAAACATACACAAAAAGGAATAATTAGGTTGATGCACATTTTTAGGAATAGAGAAATGGGCAGTAAGCTCGATGTCGAGTTTGATGGTTTTAAATATCTAGTGGGTGAGAAGAGCGATGTGTTCATCAACTACCGTAACTATAGGTCTTATGCGCACATCCCCATCATTTATCATCATTGTAGGGATGCCCCAAAAGATAAGACTGATAAGGTATGGGATGACATTATAGTATAATTTTAATATTTCAAGTAGATATTATTTTATTTTGTTATTATTATGTGAATTTTTTAATATTAATAGTAACTATTTATTCTATAATTATGTAGCAAGGGTTTAATGTGGGAAAATAACACAAGAAGCTTGTTATGAGTCAAGCGACAAATTTTTGTACGGATTGGTAGTCTTAAATGGCTATTAATTATATGATTTTTGTTGATGGAAGTACCATACCCCCAGTCACAACTCTATGATGATGTGATCACCCTAGATGAATAGAGGGAGTTAAGTTCATGGAGGAACTCAAAGGAATTATATCCCAATAAGAACAAATTATTATTGAATTTTAATAGAAATATCATATACTTAGCTTACAATTCAATCTAACATAATTTATCTATTTAATGTGATAAAAGAAGAACATCAAGAACAAATTCAAAGCACAGAAAATATTTATGCTCATAACACACACACACACACACACATATATTGCTCTATGTAAGTATTTCATGATCTAGTATTATTACTAAGTTTTTTTTCTTGATGCAATAGAAAAAAAATGGACGGAGGATGAAGAGGCAACTCAAACCCATATGCACCCTTGGAGCAAGTTGGTGTTTAGATCTGAGCTAGGGCAAATAAGGTGGTAAGCGTTAATGAGGTAACTCAGTAGATGATTGAGAAAATTATATGGCCCAAACTATTTCTATTTACTTAGTTTTTGTAACACCCCCAAATTTACTACTCAAAAATTTCGTTTAAAATCAAAAGGTTTAGTGGAAGCGAAGGATAAAAACTGTAAACTCGAGGGCGTTACCCCTACACTTAGTACCAGACCGGTTTATTCCTACCGTTTCGGTACTAAGTGCTAAGGCTAAATCCGATCATCAATAAGTACGAGGTATCATAAAACGCAAGACGACATTTAGCATAAATCATTAATAAGATATAAGTCAAACAGAAGTTAGAATACGATTTAGGATTACAACCCCATAATATTTTTTTCTTTAAAACGGGAACGTAATACAAAATATAGCTAAAAAAACAATTCCCAAAAAAAGGATCAGTATCCGGATCGCCTACTCACTCAAGTCAAGCCTTCCACCCCAAAATAGTACCCGATCATAGACCTGCATAGGAGGCTGCTCCCCACCATCGATGGATCATCATAGGACCCATTCAATCAAGGTAGTATCAGTATGGGTCCAATATTGAGTAAGGGCGCAGGTGTGCTAAGGCCAAGCATACCATCATACAACATAACACACACATCACAATCACATAAGCAACATGTAATATTATGGATGATGGTCCAATCCAACTTCTTCTTTTCATAACTCTGATAATTATAGTCGATTCACATCATAATTGTTATGAATCCATGAGAGTGCGGGAACCCCACTATTATAGTCGGTGGATCGGTCACTTATAGGGCAGAACGCACCTAACCACTATTTTATGCCGGTGGATCGGTCTCCAAGGCAGAACGCTCCTGGCCACTATTATGCCGGTGTATCGGTCTAACCCCTACTCTCATGGTTTTTCACTGTGATTATAACATATCTTTCCATGATTTATTTGTAATTCATTTCACACCATAATCTTTGTTAATCCATGCGAGTACGGGAACCCCACTATTATAGCCGGTGGATCGGCCACTTATAGGGCAGAACGCACCTAACCACTATTATATGTCGGTGGATCGGTCTCCAGGGCACAACGCTCCTGACCTCTATTATGCCGGTGGATCGGTCTAGCCCCGACTCTCATGGTGTTCCACTGTAAGTATATAGTATATTTCCCATGATTTAATTACAACATACTGTTTGGTTTGTTGAGCTCGGGATCCCTCACTATTATAGCCGGTGGATCGGTCACATATAGGGCAAAATGCACCTAACCGCTATTATATGCTGGTGGATCGGTCTCCAGGGCACCCCGGCACCTGGCCACTATTATGCCGGTGGATCGGTCTGGGCCCGGCTCAACAATATTACTCTTTAAGTAATTAGTATCTTATTCGTGTCTCATCAAATAAAGCTTTCCACCCTTGACATGCATATCAACTACCCTCTACGTCTATCCTTCCCAGGGGGCCGGTCCTATATCTTGAGACTCTTGCGCCCCTTATCACACCCCGACATCCATTCCCTTTACACCTACCTTTAGATGACAAACTCAACCCCTATGGGTGTGGGTTAGGCCCTACACTCATGACATCAACTCCACCTCCCATCACCCCCTAGGGTTTTTCCTTGAAAACCCTAATTGGGCCGATGTGGCCCAACCTTCTCCCACTTACGCTACCTTTAACTCATTTAACGCCCCACATCTTACCTCAATTAGATCCTCTCCCAAAACATATCACTTTACCTTTCGATTCAGCACATAACCATGAAAACCCTAGTTGATCACCTCAACCTTAGTACCTTTCTTCTCCCACAAGTAACTTCTCTCTTCTCATCCCAAAGTTTCTTCTTCCACATGGGAACCCATACTCACCTTTTATATAAATGAAATCTCACTCTAAACCATACTCCACCCTTCCTTAATCATTCTTACTTTTGTACTTCCCAAATTTCCACTTTCTCCCAAAAACCCTATTCGAATTCCTTATACACCCTTGCACCAACCTACTTACTATTTTTCACCCCAAGTCCTCAATCACTCCACAACTCTCCCATTCTCTTAGTTACACCCACATTCAACTTTTCTCATGTAAGACACACCCCGATGCAAGAGTTAGTCACCTCATGCAAACACCCCAAGTCATCATGCAGATTTTAAGGTCCCCATGCATGGTTCCCACTTTCATTTATTTTAGACTTTCTTTCCACTTAAAACTTCTCTCATGGATGATGAGGTACTTTGGTCTACCCCATATCCCCCTTAGTGAACTCACTTCCCATTTATTTCTGATCATCCTTATATTCCCATCTCGTATTACCATTTATCCTAACATGCATGTCCTAGAGGGTCATATCATATCACATCATAAACATCACACATATATATGTCATGGTCATGTCATAGGAAACACATACAACATACCTCATTATCCATGTTGCACTACACAAAACATGTTATTCATAACACATGCATAATACACATTAACATGGCATACTCATCATCCATCAACACATCACACATAGCACAAGGCCATAGCTTCGTCCTTACCTAAGGTGACGTCGGGCTTAGAGCACACTCCTCTAACTCCTTAGGGCTTTGGTTAGGATTACCTATTAAAGGGGGAAATACTAAGTATTAGTTTCCCTCAAAAGTGCCATCAACCCTTATTCTAGTTTAGGATTAAGGTTCTTATTACTAGAGGGGTTATACAAAAACTAGGGTTTTTACCTTAGAATTAGTATACTAAATATTAGTAGTCAAAATATATTTATTTTTGGTACTTATTGTTACACTTATTTTATTAATCCCATTAGTCCTAATCTTATAGTAATAGGGTTTAGGCTAGCTTTAGGAAAATAGTGTTAGTATTAATAAAATAGTGACACTAATGTCTAGTGATAGAAACCCTAGCGTTTTAAGGCCAAGTTTATTAATAGTATTAGGGTTAAAATAATAATATACTAATTACAATACCAACAAGTAAAATATTCCGAAAGATGATAATGATAAAAGTTGTATATTTTTAAATAGTAATAATATAAGGGTTTCAATGTTTTTGGTCACAATATTAGGAATAATAATAATAGTAGTAAAGATAAAGACAATAATAAACCATGGCTCGCGTTAGTATTATTAGTAAAAATAATAGTGAGGTTAATAGTGGCAATAATAGTAAATGAGAGAAGTCTTAATCACATTAACCCTAAATTCTTAGACTATTATTAATGATAATAGTATTATTGGTTAGGGAAATCATAAGGTTAGGTTGAGTAATAGTAATAATAGTAATGATAATAATAATAACAACAAAGGAGGTAACTATATTAACACTAAGTTGTTAGTAATAATAGTAATGATAATATCATTAGCAGTAGTAATAGAATAATGATAATGATAATAATAATAATAGTAATGAAAGTAATAATAATAATGATAATATTAAGTATAATATCATTAATAGTAGTTAAAAATTAATAACAGTTATAGGAAAGAGATATTAGGGTTTGGGTAAGTTGGAAACCACCTAAGGTCGGTGGTGGTCCGGCGGCGGCGACGGTGGCGGCAGTGGAGGAGAATAAGAGAGGAAAAGGTGGAGGTGGTGGTTAGATGGGAGGGGAAAAGGAAAATTTTGAGGTGGGGAAGGAACAACAGGTGAAAGGGAGTGGAGTGAGGGTGGTGGCATGGTAAAGGGTGGCGGCGCGCGGTGGTTGGCGTGGCGGCCGAGGGTGGTTGAGAGAGGTGGAAGATGGGGGAGGTAGAAGGAGAGGGAGGCAGGGGAAGATGGAGGTATGGGAAGGTAGAGGGAGGTCTGCTGGACATTTTGGAGGGTGGAGGAGGCGCTGGTGGCTGCTGGGTTGGCGGTGGAAGGCAGCGCAAGGGCGGCGAAGGGCTGGAACAGGCTGTTTGAGGAGACACTTTTGCATAGCCTGGTGTGGCTCGTGCAAGGAAAATTGAGGGCTGAGGAGGGCTTGGTTAGGTGGAGGGTGGTGCAAGGTGGGGCTTTGAGCGGCGTTGGGGGACGGCGTCGGTTGACGCGTCTGATGGGGCGGCAGCGAGAGCGAGCAATCTAGGGTTTCGGGGTTCCAAATCCCGAATCCAGGTGATCAATGTGGGGTATTTATAGGCAAGGTGGTCGGGCAAGGCCAAGGGAAGAAAACAAGGGGGTGCAGGCGCTAGGCTGGCCGGTAGGCGGCAATTGCCATGGCAGGCGGTTGTAGGAGGAAAAAAAGGAAGGGTTGCAGGCTGCTCAGGAGGGAGGACAATGCTGGTTGGGGCTAAAACAGGGAAAGAAAACGATGGGAGAGAGAGAGGGAGGTAGGCTCGCGAGTGTCGGTGTAACACCCCAAAATTCACTAATTTTTTTTTAAAACGGAAGCAATTAAGATAGAAACACCTAAAACATGTAAATTCTGGGAATGTTACCGCCACACTTAGTACCAGACCGGTTCTCTCCGACCATTCCAGTACCAAGTGCTAAGACTAAAGAAAATATTTACGTTAAATTCAAATTAACAATTCATAAAAGGATTCGAAAGATCATACAACAAAATCAGAGTACGAGAAATTAAGAGTTAATTACAATACCCTTGAAGTTTCAAATAACACTTGTAACTTCTAAATAGAAATAAATTTAAACAAGATAAAAGCCGATGGGTCAAATTCCGGATTGCCTACTCACTCAAGTCAGGTCTGCCACCCCAAAACAGTCTCTGATCTTAACCTGCATAAGAGGTCTGCTCCCCACCATCAGTGGATCATCACAGGACCCATCAACCAAGGTAGTATCAGTACGGGTCCAGTACTGAGTAAGGTGACTTGATCACTAAGGCCAACACATAAGCACATAATCCATGCAGAATAATAATAGAATATAAAAGCCAACATGATAACATAATAACGAACAATCATTCATGTAGATACATAAAGGCCCATTTATAGTCCGGATTAATTTTTAAATTAATCTCTTATCAGAACTCAGGTCACACCATACTTTTTATCAAGTCCATACGATTACGGGAACCCCACTATTTTTGCCGGTGGATCGGTTTCCAGGGCACTCTGGCTCTTGGCCACTATTATAGCCGGTGGATCGGTCACTTAGGGTACATGCCCTACCACTATTATATACCGGTGGATCGGTCTGGCCCCTTCTCTCACGGTGTTCCACTGTAAGTAATTAATATCTTCCCACTTATTATCAACATGTATAGTTTGGTTCATTGAGCTTGTGATCCCCCACTATTTTAGCCGGTGGATCGATCACTAGGGTAACATACCCTACTACTATTAAGTCGGTGGATCGATCTCCAGTTTACCGCAGTACCTGGCCACTATTATGCCCGGTGGATCGGTCTGGGCCCGGCTCAACATCTTTCACTTTACGTGATTAATATCTTAAGTATCTTATTCAAAGACTTTTACCCTAGACATGCATAAATCTTCACACATCATAATTACACTTTAATCACCATATACACATGATAACACCAAAAAACCCTAATTAGCCACCATATACCTCAATTAACCACAACAAACCATAATTTAGTCTCCTCTATACCCTTAATTTGCCCCACGTGCTATTTTTCATCCCAAGTGCTCAAACACCCAAACAACACTTACATTACATTCCTTACATCCCAAATTAACTTTCCATACGTAAATTAATACCCATTCAGACATTAATCTCCCCATGCAAACCTTCGAACCTTTTTCATGCAAACCCTAAAATTCCACGTGAAACCCTAAATTCAACCATGCAAACCCTAATACCACCATACAACCATCAATATCACCATGTTAATCCTAATACGACCATACAACTATAATTACCACCATACAAACCTTAATATCATCATACAAACCCTAATACCAACATACATCCATTAATACCACTAGATAAACCCTAGATTCCGTCATACAAAACCCTAAATTCAAACCATATAAGACCCAAAGATTCAAATCATATAAAACCCAAAGATTTGTCCTCATAATACAATTGATTAGAATCTCCCCCTACATAACCACAAATTAGATTCTCCCATAGAAGACCATAAGTTAGATTCTTCCACATAAATTCATAAATTAGAATCTCCCAAGCAAAACCATAAATTGGATTCCCCCAAACAAATCATAAAATTAGATTCTCCCAATGAAATCATAAATTAAACTCTTCCAAACAAACCATAAATTTGATTCTCCCATATAACATCATAAATTAGATTCTCCCAATTAACATCATAAATTAGATTCTCCCAAACACACCATAAATTTGATTCTCCCATAGAACATCATAATTTAGATTCTCCCAATTAACATCATAAATTAGATTCTCCCAAACACACTATAAATTTGATTCTCCCATATAACATCATAAATTATATTCTCCCAAATAAAACCATATATTATATTCTCCGCATAAAACCATAAATTATATTCTTCCACATAAAACCATACATTAGATTATTCCTTATAAAACCATAAAATTAGGTCAACTCACTTCCCTTAGTCAAATTCTTTCCCCATCATCCTTTTTCATCCTTTCTCCCACACAAACCACATCGACATCCGCTCATGCATGTCTTACAGGGTCACAACACATATCGTCACATACATATAGTACACATGCCATACAAAAACATACTTCAACTCCATGTCATACCAAACATAGAATACATAGCATACAAAGCACACAAAAGGCCTTAGCACCCCTTACCTAAAACGACACCGGTCTTGGAGCACGCTCCTATGCCTCCTTAGGGCTTTGACTGGTCTCACCTATTATGAGGGAAAAGCTAAAATTAGACTCCCTCCTATCAAAAATACTATTAAAAACTAACTTAATATAAGACTAGGCTTTGATAAAATAATAATAACCAAAATACTAAAAATAATATCAATATTAATATTAACAAGAATAATAAAAATAGTAGCAATAATAATAAAAAGGCAGTACTCAAAAACAAAGTGAAATAAGGGCTTCGGACCCTTTACCAAAATAATACTAAAAATATTATTTGTAAATTAAATAACCAAATTTAGTAATAATAATAATAATAATAATAATAATAATAATAATAATGATAATAATAATAATAATAATAGTAAAATTATTAACAAAATTAATGTTAAAATATTTTTATTAACAATAATGGAAATTCGAAATAGGAATTAATAATAATAATTATACTTATAACATTTTAATAATAGTAAATATAGAAATAATGAGAAGAAGAATAATAAAATTGAATTAAAATACATTAGGCTTCAGCCCTCAACATATATAATAATAAAATATTAATGCTAATAATAATAATGCATATTAAAAATATAAATATTAAGAATAATAATAATAGTATTTATATGCAAATAATAGAAATAAAATAATTTAAGGGTTATAAAAATAGGAAAAATAGCTAAGAGGGTCTAGGGTTCAACCATAGGTTGGTGGGGATAGGCGGCTCCGGCGGTGGCGCACAGAGGCAGTGGCGGTGGCTGGAAAAGAGAAGAAAAAGGGAAAAGTTGCATGCTGGGAATAAGATAGGGAGAATGGTGGTGGAAGTTGGGCTATTTTGAGTTTCCCATAAGGAGAGGAATGGAATGAAGGTGGCGGCACAGCCGAAGGTGGCGGCGCACGGCGGCGGCGGCGGTGGCCGAATAGAGGGGAAGAAGAAAGAGAGAGGAGGAGAGGGAGGAAGAGGAAAATAAAGGTAGGGGAAGGTAGGGCAGGGTCTGCAGCACAGTTTGGGAGGTGAAAGAAGCGGCCTTAGAGGCGGAGGAGGTGGCTAATGGCGGCGCCAAGGTGGCGGAGGCAGAAAACAGGGTTGATCGAGAAGAGAACTTCGCACAGCTGGGGCGGCTTGTGCAGGAAGAATCGAAGGGCGAGATAGATTTGGTTAGATAGAGGGTGGTGCAAGGATGACACGGGTGGCCAGAAAAAGCGGCGAAATTGGCCGGAGTCGACGGTAGAAGCGTCGAAATGGGCGACAGTGGTAAGGTTGGAGAATTTTGGGCAACAACCAAAACTCGATACAAAGCTTCTTACGAGGGTATTTATAGGGAAAACAAGATAGGGTAGGGTTCTTTGGGTCGGATACGGGGTAAGGCAGGTAGGGTTAGGGTCAACGGTGGCGAGGTCGGCCGGTAGGAGTCAAAACGGGCATGGGTGTGCACAGGAGAGAGAGAGAGAGGATAGCGCGAGAAAGCTGAGATTTGGTTGGGTTGATGAGGCTTCCAAAACAGGGGAAGAGAAAGGAAAGAATATGCAGGTCAAAGGGGCAAGATCGACGCCAAAAATCTGGGCAGCGGCGGCGACGTTGCAGGTGCTCGACGTCAGGGAAGGCTAGGGAAGAAGAAGAAAGGAGGTAGGGAACCGGGCGGTTCGGGAGGAAAGAAAAGGAAGAAAAAGAAGGAGACCGGTGGTTCGGGTGTGGGGGAGGTGCGTTTAAATGAAACGCAGAGTTTCCAATAAAAATGGGTGAAAACGCGGTGTGGCATGGGGTGGAAGGAGGACGTCACGCCGGCGCGGGCTGGGCCGAGGGAAGGAAGAAGGAAAACTGGGCCGCGACTGGCCTAGTTCGGGGAGAAGAAGAAAAAAGAAAAAGAAAAGAGGAAGAAGAAAAAAAAAGAAAAGGAAAAAGGAAAAAAAGGAAAAATAAAAATAGTGGGTTGGCTTAGTTAAATTAATTAGAATATTTGGGATATTTAAATAAAATAATATTTAAATCCCTTTTTAGGCTAAATTAGGACTTTTAAAATATTTTCCATAAACTCCTTTTTAATTAGCAAAACACCCTAATTTTCTCCAATTAAATTATTTATAAAATTGATATTAATTTGAAACTATTTTCTCCTTCTTATTTTAAATAAAATAATTTATTTAATAAATTTTCAAAATAAAATGCTTAATTAGCTAAAATACCCAAATTCTCTTCTAATAAAAATACTTGTAAATTTCTTCTTAATTTTCCCTAATTAATTCAATTTAAAAATAATTTATTTAAATAATTTTTATAGTAAATATCCTTTAAATATAGTTTATAAAATTAGAAATTTTCGGGGCATTTCAGTCTGGGCAGCGCCGGTAGTGCAGGCGTGCGTCGCTGCTGGCATCTGCATAGGGAAGAAGAAGGGGAAAAAAGGGGGTGGACCAGCGGTCTAGGGGAAAGGAAAAGGAAGGGGGAACCGGCCGGGCGGTGGCGGTTATTTCCCCCATTAATGAAACACGGCGTTTTGGGAAATTTTTGGGCAAAACGCTGCATCCTCGTCGGTCTAGTAACGATTATTTCTTTCTTATTGCGACGTGGCACTTCGGCGACTTTAGCGTCAAAACGCAGCGTTTTTTTTCATGGGTGGCTGGGCTCGCTGGGCCGTGGGCGAGAAGAAGGAAGGAGAGGCAAGGTTGGGTCGGGCGAGGCCCAACTTCGGCGGAGGAGGTAGAAAAAGGAAAAAGAAGGAAAAGAAAAAGGGAAAAAGGGAAAAAGGAAAAGAAAGGATTTATTTAGGGTTTTGGATTTTGCATAATTTATTTAGAATATTTTTGGGCTATATAGAATATTAATATTTATAAAATATTAAATAAATTCCTTTTTTTGCTTAGTTTAGACCATTTTAGATAAATTTCCTTAACCTCCATGCTAATTAGGAAAATACCCAAATTTTCTTCTAATTAAATTATTTATTATTTTCCTCTTAATTTACCTTAATTAGTTCTCTACATTTTAATAAATGAATTTATATAATTAATTTTCCTAATAATTCCTTATTTGGCCATAATTTCGGAAATTAGGATTTTGGAGTATTTCAGTTTTAATATGGTTACTTATCACTGAATCTTTTTTCTTACATATAATAATAGGGTTTGAGAAATGACTAGCTGGTGCTTTTGACAGAGAAGGCCTAAATGGCCTTTTGATACATACATTATACACCTAAGAGTATGGTGAATGATATAGGACATTTAATTAGGGGTTCAATATATCTAAGATTTTTAGATGTCATCCTAGCTCTCTCCCTATGAAGGATACATTAACGAGGATGGAGGAACAACTAAAAAGTTTAAGGGATTCATGTGAGGAAATCCTTAGGAGGTTGGATACTATGTCATCCTCTTCACACTTACCGGTTTCACCCCTAGAATCTTATGTCCTAGCACTTTTTTCTAAAAACTAATGAGGTAATATACTACACTACACTTTAATTTGAGGATATTTGTTTTATAAAATATAATATAAATTCAAATTTATAGCCATAACTTGAATTTTTTTACTATTACAAGGTCAATATTCTTATGACTTGATAATTATATAATATAGGTATGTTGTAACACCCCTAAATTTACTACTAAGAAATTTTGTTTAAATCAAAAGGTTAAGTGGAAGCGAAAGATAAAACCATAAACTCGGGGGCGTTACCGCCACACTTAGTACCAGACCTGTACACTTCTACCGTTCCAGTACTAAGTGCTAAGGCTAAATCCAAATAACATCAAGTGCGAAATATTAAAACATGGGTCGACATTTAACATAAATCATTAACGAAACACAAGTTAAATAGTAATTAGAATACGGTTTAGGATTACAACTTAACGGTATGATTCTCAAAACATGAAGCGTAGTACAAAATACAGCTAATTAAGGAAATACGAAATCCGATGATAGCAATAGAGTCCGGCCAACTCGCTCTCGTTCCCCAAGTCAGGTTAGGCTCAACACTTTGCCCCACCTGATGCCTCGTAAGCATTGAAGACATGGTCTCCTACCTGCACAAGATCAGAGGGGTCTTTAGCTCGTAGGAATGAGCAGCACCCATGAAACAGGTGATCAGTACGCTACATACTAAGTAAGGTAATAGACGAGCTAAGGCCAACACATAGAACATATGATACAAGGATAATAAGCACATAGGCAACATATGATAGCACACATGGTAAGGCCTGATTACTTTCTTGGTGACTTATTCTTTATTCTCATTAATAATATGTCCATTCCACACATATTCTTTAATAGTCCATGTGAGTGCGGGAACTCTACTATTATAGCGGTGGACCGGAAAGTATACACTCAGGGCAGAACGCTCCTGACCACTATTATTTGCTGATGGACCGGTCTCCAAGGTAAAATACTCCTGGCCACTATTATTTGCCGGTAGACCGGTCTGATCCCAACTTACATGGTGTTTCGTTGTAAGTAATTAGTGTATTTCTCATGGTTTAACTTACTTACTTTGGTTTTTCGAGCACGAAATCCCCCACTATTATAGTCGGTGGACCGGAAAGTATACACTCTGGGCAAAACGCTCCTGACCACTATTATTTGCCGGTGGACCGGTCTCTAGGGCACCCCGGCTCCTAGCCACTATTATTTGTCGGTGTACCGGTCTAGGCTCGGCTCAACAATCTTTCACTTTACATGATTAGTGTTTTATCCGTGTCTTATTAGATAGCATTCCACCCTTGACATGCATGTCATCGATGTTCTACTGCTATTCTCTCAAGAGGGCTCGTCCCATATTTTGAGACTCCTGCACCTCTTATCATGACCGAACATCCATTCCCCCTTATGCTCACACATAATGAAAGAACAACTCCCGAGAGGGTAGGTTAAGCCTAACACCCTATGACATCGATCTCGCCTATTCTCAACCTCTAGCGTTTTCCCTTAGAAACATTAGTTGGACCTATGTGGCCCAACTTCTTCTCACTTACTTTACCATTACTTGTTCTTCACCCCACATCTCACCCTTATTAGGTCAAACCCCAAGGCACATCACTTTATTCCTCGACCTCGCATGTGACCGACAAAACCCTAGTTGGCCACATCAAACCCTAGTACCTTACTTCTTCCACAAGTAGCCTCTCTCTTTTCATCCCCAAGTCTCTTCTTTCACATGGAAACCCATACTTATCTTTTATATAATTGAATTCTCACTCTTAACCCATACTCCACCCTTCCTTAATCATTCTTACTTTTGTACTTCCCAGATATCCACTTTCTTCCAAAACCCTAATCAGGTCCGTTATACACCCTTGAACCAACCTACGTACTATTTTTCATCCTAAGTCTCCAATCGCTCCACAACTCTCCCATTCTCTTATTTACACCCTAATTCAACTTTTCTCACGTAAGATTCACCCCCATGCAAGATTTAGCCATCCCATGCAAACACCCCAAGTCACCATGCATATTTTAAGACTCCCATGCATGGTTCCCAACTCTCGTTTATTTTGGACATTCCTCCCAGTTGAATCTTCTCCCATGGATCATGACGTACTTAGGTCAACCTCATATCCCCCTTAGTGAACTCACTTCCCATTCATTTCTTGTTATCCTTTTATTCCCAATTCATATTAGCATTTACCCTAACATGCATGTCCTAAAGGGTTGTACCATAACACATCCAAAACATCATACGTATACATGTCATGCTCATGTCATAGAAAGCACATACAACATACCTCAATCTCCAAGCTGCGCTACACATAAGACAAGTTATCCACAAATCATATAATACATGGCATAGCATGGCATACACAACATTCAACACATCCATGTCACACATAGCACAAGGCCATAGCTTCGTCCTTACCTAAGGCGACGCCGGGCTTGGAGCACGCTCCTCTAACTCCTTAGGGCTTTGGTTAGGATTACCTATAAAAAGGGAAAAATACTAAGTATTAGTTTCCCTTGAAAGTACCATCATCCCTTATTCTAGTTTAGGATTAGGGTTCTTATTACTAAAGAGGGTATTATACAAAACTAGGGTTTTATCTTAAATTTAGTATACTAACTATTACTAGTCAAAATGTATTTATTTTTGATACTTATTGTTACCCTTATATTATTAGACCCGTTAGCTCTATTCTTATAATAATAGTGTTCATGCTAACCATAGTAAAATAGTGATAATAATAATAAAACTAATAATAGTGACACTAATGTTTATAGTGATAGAAACCCTAGCAATTTTAAGGCTAAGTCTAATAATAGTGTTAGGGTTAAAATAATATATAATAATTACAATACCAACAAGTAAAAATATTCCTAAAGATAATAATGATAAAAGTTATATTTTGAATAATAATAATAATATAAGGGTTCAAATGTTTTTGTCACAATATTAGAAATAAAATAATGATAATAGTAATAATAGTATTAACTAATAATGATACCATAGTAATGATGTTAGTGTTAAAGTCATTAGGAATAATATTAAATGGTAAGGTACTAGTGTTTAAGTATTCTTCTTATTTAACAACAAAATGATAACACACCAACTTTGAGTGAAATAACATTGATAATAATAAAAGTAGTGGTAATAATAACAATAATGATAAAGGTGTTAAGTATAATAATAATAATAATAATAATAATAATAATAATAACAATAATAGTAATAATAATCAAATAAGGTTAGGTTAAGTAGTAATAATGATGATGATGATGATGATGATGATGATGATGATGATGATGATGATGATGATGATGATGATGATGATGATGATGATGATGATGATAATAATGATAATAATAATAATAATAATAATAATAATAATAATAATAATAATTTTAAGTATAATAGAAGATAACAATCAAAAAGTAATATAAGAGTCCCAATATTTACACTAACAATGGTAATGGTCAATTTAGTACTAGTAAGAAAATAATAATATTAATGATAGAGATAATAATAATAATAATAATAATAATAACAAAAGTAATAATAATAATGATAATAATAAGTATAATACCATTAATAGTAGTTAAAATTAATAACAATTATATAAAATAGATATTAGGGTTTGGATAAGTGGAAAACCACCTAGGGTCGGTGGTGGTCCGGCGACGGCGGCGGTGGTGGAGGAGGAAGGGAAGGGAAAAGATCAAGGTGGAGGCTAGATAGGGAGGGGAAAAGGGAAGTTTGAGGTGCGGGGAGAAGCAGCAGGTGAATAAGAGTGGAATGAGGATGGTGGCGTGGCAAGGGGTGGTGGCGCGCAGTGGTTGACGCGGTGGCTGAAGGTGGTGGAAGATGGTGGAGAAGAAGGCAGGGATTGATGAGGGTATGGGAAGGTAGGGGAGAGTCTGCTGGACATTTTGGAGGGTGCTAGAGGTGTTGGTAGATGCGGAATTGGCGGCGCAAGGGGCGGTGATGGGTTGGAAGATGGTTGTTCGGGGTGGCGACATTGCACGGCTGGGGTAACACGTGCAGGGCGAGGCAAGGGGTGATGGTGGCCTAGTTTTGTAGAGGGAAGTGGAGGGATGGTCTCGGTGGGCGGCGTTTGTTACGGAGGTCGCCGGAGGCGGCGGAATAGGTGTCTAGTTGGGTGGCGGCGAGAAGTAGAATATCTAGGCTTGCAGAAGAGAGAGCTCGGTTACAGCTGCTAAGACGGGTATTTATAGGCTAATTGAGGAGGAAAAATACAAGAGAAGAAGAAGACAAACGGGGCAAGTGTGGTAGGACCACCGCCGGCGGTGGCAGGCGGTGCAGTCCTGCCATGGTAGATTAGGTCGGGGAGGGGGAGAAAAAGGAAAGGAGATGGCACGCGGGGAGGGGAGAGATGGGGCTTGTTGGATCAAAAAAAAGAAGACAACGATGGGGAGAGGGGCAGAGAGGGGAGGCCGGACGACATGCTACTGTCGGCGGTAGGGTTGCAGGGTTTGGTAGTTGCAGATCGGGGTTTGGGAGGGAGGAAGTCGACGACTGGACCGGTCAGTCCAGGGGGAGAAAGAAAAGAAAGAGGAGGGCAGTTCGGCCGACTGGGGGGCAACAAGCGATGAAGGAGAGCTGGGGATGTCGGGTTGCACGTAGGGAGAGCAGGTTGCGCAACTTAGGCTGCATGGGATAGGGTAGGGGTAGGTGGTCTGGGTCGACGGGCCGGCCCAACTAGAGGGGAATGGAAAAATGTAAAGGAGGAAGAGAGAAAAAGGAAAAGAAGGGAGAAAAGGAAAAATGGAAAATGGAAAAATGATAAAATGGTTGGGTTGGGGGTATTTGGGTCTTTATTTGTTTATATATTTAATTTTAATAATAATTATTTTAATTATAATAATTAAATTCATTTTTAAATTAATTAGTGTACTTTGGATAAATTTTCCTTAACTTATATTTTTAATTAGAAAAATGTCCAAAATTTTCTAAATAACTTATTTATTATTTTCTCCTTATATTCCTCAATTAATTTCCTCTTTATTTAATAAAGTAATTTATTTTCTTAATTTTTTCCTAATAAATCATTATTTTGCCATAATTCCCAAATTAGAATTTTTGGGGTATTACATATGTTGTGGCCAATATTATTCCCTTCATCAAGCCTAATTCATTCCTTCATGCTCAATCATTGGGGTTTGCTAAAGTTTGGGTCTCAATTCACAATGTCATGCTAGAGTATATCATGGACTAATGTCCGAAATGTGTATCTTATAGTTTTAATTCCATGTATGTAGGTATGCCTTTACTTTAATTATTAGTAGGGCTATTAATTAGATTTAATTACCATGGATGAGCTAAATCTAATTTCGTAGTTTTAGATTAAATTTATTTTCACATGAAATGTATATACATTCTAAGAATTATAATGTCCACTCTTTCTTAGTTAAGGTGGTAATATTATCACTCAAATCTACAACAAGAGGGAAAGAAGATGACAGAATGTTAAAAATCCCAATAAGCCTAGTTGAAAAAGGTAATCAAAATTTAAAACCTAAAACCTCAATTTAGGATGTACATGGACATGAAACTATATTTGGGTGGAGGATCTATTAGGGTTGTTGTCCCATCATATTTGCACATGAAAGTAGTTGATGTGGATCTCTAGATTGGGGAAGAGGATCTCCTACATTTTTTTCATGGCAACATATTACAAGGTAAAAATATAAATAACATATATAAGGTAACTTCAATCCTTTCGTAATCAACTTTATTTTAATAGCTAGAGGGAAGTACTATTTTATAGATTTTTATGTTCAAATATGAAATCAAATAAAAATGATAATTTAGGTATGTTCTATATGTGGTTGTTGTAAAGAATATGTCTCTATAGTGCCTTATTTTTTCTCTATTTTCCTTTTGCGTGCATTGGTTACTAGTAGTAATTCAACCATTTGTAAGCACCACATATTGGTTCAATTCAACTGGTGAAGATCCACATTCTGATCTAAGACTACTTATTAATAAGTAAATATTTCTCTAAAAAATATATATTAGAATCATTTATATATATATAATGAAAATGTGGCTATTACATCAATTAGTGCATAAAAGACATATTTTGGGCTATAAAAAAAGAATCATCAACCAACTCGTGTTACTTGGTGCAAAATTCTAGTTTGCAGTGATTATGTCATTTAATGATCATTTTTATTTAATTTAAGTATTTAGCATGAAACTTGTAAGATAATTTTATATTTTTTTTAGTATCCAAAATAATAAGATAATGGTAGTTGTAGATACTACATCATGAAATATATGAAGGAAATATTTTACAAACATTAGACGAAACAAGTATGTGTGTACTTGTTTACTTCATATTAATTATGATTAGTTAGATGGATTGACCTATATCATTCAATACTAACATGGTATTTTTTGGTAGCTTTATCTCCCTAATAAGTAGGGTAAATATGATCAAGCCAAGATTGAAAAATTTAGGAAGTAATTTTTAGATTCAATTATAAATGTTTTATGATGAACTTGAGTAGGATCATATGTGCTTCCTAAATTTTTTGTTGTATATACTTGTGTAGTTTTTTAGTATTTAGAGAGTACTTATGAATGTAATATAATTTTTATGAGAGGTTTTTTATGATAATGAAAGTATTATATTTACATTATTTTGATGAAAACCTTGTGAAAGGTGGCTTGTTTTGGATGTGCAAGTGTGGTTGTAAAGTTATGGTGTTTGTGAAAATATTCTGGAAAGTGTGTATAGGTTTTTGTGTAGGAAAAAATATGGTCTGGTTCTAGTGTTACCTCTACTAAAAGAGACATATAAAGCGGTTGAAAAGAAATAAATATGATGGAAGATAATTATCATGTAGGCTACAACCATTTATGATGAAATAAAAAAAAAAGGCATGTTACGGGAGAGTATAAATGATGGCCATGTCCTTAAAACTACCACATAAAGTATCACATGGACAATGGTTCTCAATAATAATCTCCATCTAAAGTTTATTGTGTGTTGAAATATAGATAGAGGCTTTAAACTATAATAGTAATATACGTTTGAATAAAGACAACAACTTTTTTCACATCCACCATCTAAAATATTACACATATTCCTCACGAAAGAATATACAATAGTGGTAATTTAAAACCGTTGTCTATTACACTTGCTTCCTGCACCATTTTCAATTCTCTACAAAAAAACCTTCATATATTTTCAACTAATACACAAGCATCAATATTGTGTATCCCATATCATAATCTACATTTTTCGCTATATGTTTACATTAATTGGCCACATAATATGGTTTCATATAACATATATATGCATCAATTTTTTACTCAAAACATGAATCAATTTACATTAAATTTATTGACACCAACTACTTATATAAATAATAAAATTAGAGCAAACAACATAATTTTCAAACATGATAGGAAATAGATAGACATTTCATAATAATGACATTGATTATAAATGAATGTCATTGTTATCAACTTGGTATATCCTTTTCTCATAGTCTTAGCAAGAATTCTACCATATTAAATGAAGAGACCAAGGTAGATACAAATAAATTTTCTTATAGAATCATGGGCTTGACATCTTCATTATGACCATCAAATTTCATTATTGCATTAAACATCAAAATAGTAATTATACATAAATTTTAACAAGGCATTGATCACAAATATATGTCATTTAAAAATTTAATATAAAATTTTAATAACTAAAGCACGCCTTCCAAAATTCACAATATTAAAATACTTTATATTAGATTTACTCACGTCATTCATCTACGATGCCTTATGTTGCAACATCTACCTTTCTTATGCACAAAGTCATATTTGAGTACATAAAACCCTTTTTATGATCATCACACATATAAACATTATTAGTAACATAATAAATATTGAATGAGGAAGGTAGGTCCATGCTCATCGAATTCTCCCCTTCAATGTTATCATGCCATTTATTTTATTATAATACTATGGACCATCGTTTTTAGTTGAATTAATATCATCGAATACCTATTTTTCTTGTGAGAACAATATAAATAGCTCATTTGTATCACTAAGTCTAGAAATATCCGCCCTTATAAACTTTGTTTCCTTAGTAGAACCATAAATTTGAATGGCAGCCTATTTATAGCTTAATGAAGGAATCATAAAGGAGGTGTAATCCAATATCCATATATAAAAAATTTCCCATGGTAAGTTATGGATGCATAAATATGATTTTTGTCTCAAACACTTGCTACATGAAAAAAATTCAAATTTTATACTCACACTACTATTATGCATGATACTCTTATCAAATTACTTTTTCATGTAGAAATTACTATCATAAATCACGTACAAGTTGTAACACAATACATCATTTTAAGGGGTGTATGATAACCAATATAAATAAGTATCATAATAAAAACACCCGCGATGCCAACCACTTTGGAAATGAACTATTATTTTCTCTAATAACCACTTTTCACTTCTAGATGGATTTAAGACCCTAATCATTTCCATGTGCTACTACAAAAATGGTTGGACATCATCTATATTATGAATCTTATACAAGTGAGCTTCTCTTAATGTGTTAGAATCATCAATCTTGAGCACCCAAAATTCTTTATCCCCTTTCCCTTCATTTGATATATCTGAATACTGTGGTTGAGGAAGACCTACGATATTAGCATTCAATTAGGACTCACAACAACATTCATTCACCTCCTCCACCAATAATGCATTCTTCTATCATATGTGTGTTCCTTACATAGTCTTTTAAGAACTTCATGTACCTCTCAAATAGATACATCCAATGAAAATAAACAAGCTCACATAATTTAATTTCATTAACCAATTGTATGGTTTAATGTCGCATAATCATAAAGAAATATGGAGGAAAATACATTTCAAGCTGGCACAGTATAATCACAATATATTCCTACAATGTTTCTAACCTTTGAAGGTTAATGATATTGGCACAAATTTCCTTCAAAAAGAAATAAAATTGAGTGAGGACACTATGATCATGATTGGGCAAAATGGAGTGTATAGCCATCATAAAAAAAAATCTTAAATGAAGGCATGATGATTGTGTGATTTCATTCCCAATAAATTCACATTTGAAACAAGGCTCTTGATGTTTAATGAATATCATTCTAGAACCTTCGCTCTCTTCAGACACTCACACAAATAAAACTTCTCTTTTTTTTTTAGAAAGAGTGTATCATGTGGAAGGTAAAATAGTTATATTCCCCACTTTATGTGGATGTAATTATGTGCTTATACCTAGCATTAATGTCATAATTGTTCTTCTTTGGAACATTTAGAAGCATACCAATTATATTATTAGATACATTATTCTCAATTTACATTACATCAACACAATGTCACACATATAAGTTATTCCAATATAAAAGTTCAAAGAATATTAACCTCTTCTTCCACCCACTCTTATTTTTTCCTTTTCAAAAGGCACATTTAATTTCATCATTTTTCCAAACACATGGATTCCCATGAGCAAATTCGGAGCTATTGCTTCTTTTTAACTTTTCTATTAAAAACTTTTTCCATTGTGATAATGATTATTTTTAGGCAGGAACTTAAAATATCTAAGATAAGTGAAATTCCTAATCTTTGGTAACTGGATAAAGTATGTGTTATATTCACAAATAGGGCATGCATAGTGTATACACACACTATAATCAGAAAGATTACCATCTGTCGGAAAATTATTTATTGTATTAAATATCATGACTCTAAAGTTAAATGAATCTTGAATATTTGCATAAAAAACTTCATCTTCATGATCCCACATGTACTTCAAGTCCTCAAGAAGAGGAGCTATAAACATCGATAACATTATCGGGGTAATTTGGACCCAATGTAAGCAAATATAAGATCAAATATAAATTACCCCAATAATGTTATCTTGATAACCTAATGTATAATGATGGAGGGAGATTATATGTTATCAAGATAACAATCCATAAAATATATTTTATGTTTCCATTTAAAGGGTTCATTCTATCGAAGTAAAATGTAAGAAAAAAATGTATAGCTTCACAAATTCAAGAAATTTTGTATAATCATATTCCGTTGAGGAAAATTGGCTAGATGTCTAAACTCACCATCATAAGTTCTCTCTTTTACATTCCACATAATATTCTTCTCATTTTCTACATTATTAAACATACATTAGAATCTTGGCATGACTGAAAAATATCACAAAAACTTTGTTCAGGATATATATCTAATGACACATATTCATTACAATACAGGGTACAATCATTAAGATATATATGATTGTTTTCACAATTCAAGCCAATACATAAAATAGTATATTTTTTTCTTCATATGTCCTAGGAGGAAGTAAGTTATCCTATGGAATCGTCTCTTTCAACAATTTGAGAAGAGAAGTGAAGTCTTTATTACTCCATCCATTATTCGCCTTGAGGTTTTATAGTCGTAACATGACTAATAATTTTGTAAATTTAGTACAACCTTCATACAATGATGTTTCCAATTCGCTAACTATCTTTTCAAACTTTTCAAAAATTTCTCTAAAATATTCTTCTATATTATTTGTCAAGCTTTCTATGTGGGCATAATCATCATACTCAAAATCATCACTTTCAATACAATTCTTGTTTGGAAACTAATGAAATCCTATCAAAACCATACATAATAAGGTTATCTCGTATTTCTAGGACTACATTCTTCTTACTATTACCATAATCAATACATGGACAATATATCCAAAAAAGATTCATGGCATGTTTGACCATAAATTTTAGGAAGTCATATGCATCATCTATATGCTCTTTAGACAACTTGCTAAAGTATACCCACAATTTATCCATTATATCCTATATTAAAAACAAATTTGAGAAAAATAATTTAAGAACAACTGTAACAATGATTTATATACCAAATATACATAATAAAACGCTCATAGATATATAGGGGTGTGTATATATGTCTACATATATAGCTAATAGGGTGAGGGATTCTCATACAATACTATAACAACAACAATAACGATATCAAAGCTACACGTCTAGAAATATATAAAATACATGATATAACAAAAATGAAAAAACACAACGGCATCCTACTCAAAAAGAGCATGGTAATAATAGGTAATATATATCATGTGAACAATAAATAAAATAAAAGACAAAAGATCTAAACCTCTAAAGGAATAAGTATGAAAAGAGAAGAAAAAGGATGGATGGCGGTGGCAATGGAGGTGACCGGTGGAGGGGAAGAAGGAAGAGGTAGATGAAGCAACAATAGTAGAATACAATATAAAACAATTAATTCACATGACAACTCTCTACTAGTTCATGCGAATGACAACATTAAAGGGAAACATGTTAGGTTATGAGTCAAAAATTGAAGAATGAGAAAAAAACTATACATATATAGCTAGTGGTTATAAGTTAAAAACTTCGTCTATACCTCTAAAATTGCAATAAAAAATGATCCATCTTTATATTAGACAATGGTTTTAGATTATGACCACCATATAAAGTTACAAAAAATCTATTGAGCTTTATATGGCAATTGTAATATTGTAACCACAATCTATATTGCTAAAAATAAAGCACCTCAAATCTCCCCTACTTTTTTTTACTAGGAAAGTTATATACGATTTCTTTAGTATAAGAACTATATATGTGTTGCCATCTATTTCAAATTTTTGTAGTAGTGTGTGCATTGGGCATTTTAATTTATAAAAAAAGGAATAGATGATGGTTATATTATAGAATCATCGTCTATTTTCTTCTTACGACTATAGAATTTTTTTTAGGTAAGTGCATAACCAATGGTATTTATGTATAACCTTCGTGAGTAGATAACTTTATAAAAAAATTCCCAAAAATTGCTATTTCAAGTCTAGTGCCAAAAATTTTAGGGCCATTTAAAGTTAACCTCCGTATATAGTATACGTGATGGCTTTTATATGGCGGTGCAAAACTACCATACATACCCCTATTTCAATTGCCATTTATTCTCTTTTCCATAGTAGTGGTTCTTCCATTTAGTCACACCATTATGTTGTGGTGTGTATGGGTAATTAGTTTTATTAATAATGTCATGACTATTCAAGAATTCCATGAGATCATAATCCACGTATTCTCAACCATTGTCACTACAAAGAACCTTGATATGTACATCATATTAGATAATAACAATTTTATGAAATTTTTGAAAATAGAAAATACTTACCTCTTATTTTGAGGAGTGTGACCCAAGTCATATGAGTGCAATCGTCAATAAAAGTGAGAAAAGAATGATCCCCACCAAGAGTTTAAATCTTTGAGGGTTCCCAAACATCATAATGAATTATCATTAAAAGGATAAAACTTTTATTTAATCTTGGTGAAAAAAAATTGACGACTATGTGCTAGCTCACAAAAATTGACATTTAAATAAAGAAACATAAACTCTAGCAACACAATCTAGGAAATAAGTGTTTTAAATAACCAAAGGATATGTGGCCTAATTGTTTATGCCATAGCCAAATATCATCTACATATTTTGAATTTCCCATATGCTACCATGCAACCTGAGTTAGTTAATTGTAGCTTTCTGATGGTAAGTCAATATAGTAGCGTTTGCATTATCTAGTGCCTAAGCTAATCATCCTTTTACTATGAGCATCCTAAAAAATACCATGAATCCAATCCAAAAATGACACAATAAGATAGATCATCAGTTTTTTTTAAGAAATTAAGAAGAGATAATAATCAAGTGAAGAAATAAGAAGGACAATATCTAAATGGAAATTGTTTGTAAGAGCAATGGTACCTTCCCCAAGGACTAGGGAAGTACCACTGTCGGTAATAGTAATAATGATTTGAGAGGTCATAGAAATTTTGTTAAAAACTTTGGAGTCATCAGTCATATAGGTGGTATCCCTAAAGTCAATTATCTAATCATTATTTAAAACAAAGTTATATGTTGATAAGGCATTACCTACATGAGACACAATTGAAGAAATAGTTGGTTCTATGACAAGGTCAAGCCCTTAATGAACTTTTTCAAGCATGACCTTTGTTTTATCATCAACATCATAAGGCTTATTGTGGCAAAAATTATTGGTTTTATTTCACATTTTTGGAAAGCCAATAAGTCATAATATTTCAATTTTGAATGCCTAAGATGATTACAATGAGCATACTTGGTTCTTGAATGTTTATTAACTCCTTGATTATTTCCGTGTGATGGACGCCTCACTATATGATCTTAAGCCCATGAATTACCTCATTCTTCATATCACTATTTTGGTCAGTTCTAGACGACATAAGTATAAGGTGTTTGAAGACTAGGAAGTAGATCTTTACACATAATTTCACCATGGATTTTCTCAAACTCATCATCAAGAACACCAAGAAATCTAAAGACACGCTATTTGAACTCAAACTCAAGTAATTTTTAACTACCCTAAAATCTAGGTTTTGAAAATCTACTTCAAATAGTTTATAACTTATAAGCTTTCAACTAGTTTTGTCAAACATACTATAAATATTACTACTTTGCTAGGACCTCATCGTTGGGCCACATGAAGGCTACTACAAATCAATATGTTGAGCCAAATAAAGACGAATTAGCCTACTCATATCACTATGCTTTATGGATAGGATGTTGATGTCTAATCCATGTCTCCACAATTACTATTGTTAATCTTAATATCACTAAATTATTGAAAATTTAAACATCACATGTTTTTTAAAAGAAATGTTATTATGTTTCAATCTTTTGAATATCTTTTATTTTGTATAGATCATTTAGAATTTGTATTTAATATATTGTTTATATTTTAAAGATGTTTATGGGGAAAAATTAAACTATTGAAGTTCTCAAATATATATGGAAAAAAATATATCCAAAAGTTTTAATTATTCAATTCATATTAGAAAATTTCGTAATTGTAAAATTTTATGAATTTAGTAATCTAAAACAAATAATAATAATAATAAGGCATGGGCTCATATTATAGTAAAAATAGATTAGAAATGGTGATGATACCTCTATGAAGTTATTCAAAATATATAGTACTTAAATGGAATAAGATCAAATATTTTAATACCTAAATGAAATTTATTCTTATTACTGTTATTTGTCCACAAGTAAAAGATTTTAAGAACATGAACAATGTATACGACTATTGATAGTGCTGGAGGAACATTTCATTAACGTATTGATATTTGTCCCAAAAAGACCTTTCTACTTCTATTTTTATGTTTATTTTCCCTTAAAATGCATGTAAATACACTTCATATATTTGTTTATTTATTTTTTGTTTCATCATTGTTTTATTTATCTATTATAGTATTTGTACAACAATGACTACTAGTGCTCAAATCACGAGGCACAAAGGTTACTATGAAGGCCAACCTCTCCAATATTATGGTCAATTACTTACTACTAAATCCTTGTTTCCTACATGAAATATCATTTCCCTTGGTCTTTTCATTTTGTTTGAAATATATGATTACCGTTTGAAAAGGTAGATTATATGATACTCCTAAGTGTATTTTTTAAAGTGTGCTAAATTGTTACATATATAAAGAAAAGCTTTCTAGCACAAATGAAAATTTTAATAGTAAGCTTACGATAGTGCATCATGTTCTTAAATGAAAAACATATCATTGAAAACATGGTGGCCGTTGAATGTCGTAGAGTTGTTTAGGAGAAAATATCATGGGATATATAATCATTACTTTTAATATGATTAACACCGATGCAATATATAAATACATAATCATCATTCTATGAAAGCATAATCACTAAACTATTATATAATAATCATCATTCTATAACTAGATGATTGCCACTATATTATATGATACACCAATTACTATATTAATAATCAACCATTATAGTGATAAGACAAACGCTAAGTGATCATATGAAATTAACTAACTGTATCATAATAATAATAATAATGATGATGATGATGATGATGATGATGATGATGATGATGATCTTTATAATCCATTAATATAATTTTAATTATGATAATAAATATATTTATTTCTAATTATCAATTTTTTTGTTACTATAAGTTAATGATTATATAAATTTTTATGTAATGATGATTTATATTTCAAGAGATGATTTTTTTGTGTGTTAATGATTATTTTATTTTTCATTCAGTAATCCTTTTAATTTTAGAATTTTTTCGTCATAGGTAGTTGGTGATTATTTGATTTTCATGCAATGTTTATTTAGGCTTCAAGTAATACTATAACTACCAAGCTAGTAACAAATCATCATCATAAATAATAATCACAATGATTGCATATATTAATAAACACTTTTATGATAAGATGATTACCATTTTTTTTTTGTTGCCAAGGATAGCTACCACTCTGTAACAAAATAATTACAAAGTTGTTATATCCTAGCCAACATTATATCATAACACAATCACACAATTGATCATAATAACCACCATCTTATTATATCATAAAATAATAATTAGAGTAATAATAAACCTCACTATAAGTATATAATTACTACCATGTGATATGTTGATCACCAATTTTTTATATGATAATTACTACTTTGTAACATGATAATCACCAAACTATTATATAATAATTACTACTTTATAATAGAATAATCACAAGGATAAAAGTAGGAGACTGCGTTCTTATATTAAATTATAAAGTAAATAGTTACAATCTAATATGTGATGAATACCAAGCTATTATATGATAATAATCACAAATTTTATCACTAATAGTAATCAATATTCAAATATTTAAATTAGTTTTAGTTATGCTTATCATTTTAATAACTATATAATAATATTAGCTAAAAATTATAATTATTATAAATAAAACAATTATATTGAAAATAAATTTTATTAAGATACCTTGACATTTGTGACCTAATAACTTTTAGGTGTATTGTATTTATATAATTTTACTCAAATACCTTCATATTTGAATTTATTTTTAATTAAATATCTAAATGTTAAAAATAATCGTGTTTCTAATTCCATATAGATACCTATTTAGGTTTTTGAGAGTCAAAATAAAATAAAATTTAAATACGAAGATAATTAAGTGAAATCATACAAAACATAAAACATCTAAAACATAACAGATCAATTGTTAAAATGTCCAAATAGAATTTTCATCCTTAGTAAGTAAACTAATCGTAGGTATATATTTACAATATCATAAAAATATATAAGCAAAGGATAAACTCTATTATCACATATCATAGTGTTCGTAAATCAAATCATGACAGCTTGACGTTGGGCCGATCTTAGTATAATGCTCATGATTCAAATTGTATATCAGAAACGGTGCGGGATGCGGAAGTATGTGCTCTTTTAAAACAATGTTTTACATATATAAAGTACAACGATGTTAATAATGAGAAGGCGGAGGGGTGGCGCTTTGCGGAATTTGGTCTAAATAATGACTCTTAGGCTATGCTTGGGACGAAGGAAATGAATTAAGGGGAAATGATTAAGGGGGTAATATTTAAGGGGGGAAATTTATCCACCTTTTTTGTTTGGTATATAAGAGAAAATTATTCTAGGGAATATTTTCCTTATGTTTGGTTTGAGAGGAATAACTTATGTTAGAATAATAATTTCTTTTACTTCATTAGCATGAAAAATTAGCAATATTTTTATTAGATATAAAATATAAATAATTATTTATCAAATAAATCAAAATTTAAAAATTACATTTTTAATTTAATTTTTATAAATCAAAATAACATATTATAATAACTAAAAAAAATCTATGAATATATTATAATAATATTTAAAATAAGACATTTACAATATATTTACATACTAAATATTTAATAGCTAAAAAGATAACAATTATTCATTAAAACATAATAAAAGTCTACAAACTTCATCTAATTAAAAAAAAATATTACTTCAATCCATCTAATACATAATAAAAGCATTTTCATAACCTAAAATTCATCCAATAACATTCTAAGATAATCATATTTCTCATCTTCATCCTTAAATCGACCTGCAATAAATTATTCATTAAATCACCACAATGTATGGAATGATCCAAGTTACATAAATTATAAGTATCATTCATAAACCAACTAAACTTTCAAGAAAAAATGAATACACTGGAAGCTTACTTGTGATCAAGAAGAAAAGCACCACACAGAATAAATGTATCAGTGTCCAAAAGTCAAGCAAGGATCACCGACCTGCAATAAAGGTTCATCATAAACTTCGTTGTTTTGTAATGGTAAGGATAAAAGGAACAAACCATGAAATTAAATTGATAACAAGCTACTATACAATTTATTGAATGTTCCATTTTATTTTAATTTTTCTAAACCGAAACCAAAGATTTGAAAACGGATACATATATATATATATATATATATAATATATAATATAATATATATAATACACCCCCTTTATCCTGATACCAAACATACCCTTAAGGTTAGCTTTATTGGGGTTATATCTTTCCGTGTGCTTTTACTTATATATATATATATATAATATATATATAATATATATATATATATATATATATATATATATATATATATATATATATATATATATATATATGAATCAATTTAATTATTAAATTAGTATTTGATTAATAGTCAAGATTTAATAAATATCTAATTTAAATTTATTTTAATCTCGACCTTTAAATCTTCTAGATCTAATGATAATTAAAAATTTTTATGTTTGTATTTTAAATAGTGGTTTGTATGTAAGTCTAAATCTATAAGTAGAGTCGTAAACGAGCCAAGTCGAACCGAATACCAATAGATTTGGGCTCCGCTTGTTTAACTAAACGAGCCTAAAATGATATTTGGATTCGGTTCGTTTAACTAAACGAACGAGCCGAACCAAGCTTTTAATGAGTCGAGCCGAACTGAGCTCACGAGTCAGAGTCAAAAAAATAAATCGAGCCGTGCTTGGCCTCGGTTCGTTTAATAAACAAGTCTAAAAATAAGATTCGGATTCGGCTCATTTAACTAAACGAACGAGTCGAATCGAACTTTTAACGAGTCGAACCGAATATCGAACTAGTTCAGCTCATTTACAATCCTATCTATAGAGTTAATATCTGATGCAAATCCTTCCATATATATATATATATACATACACACTCGTCGAAAGTATTAAGATAATTTGGGGGTATGACAACTGTTGGAAATTGAAGGCTCTGTTCTAGAACACCAAAAAATGGGTCCTTCGAGGTATATCCGACGGCCACTAACGTAGGTCATTTGCTCACCTTTTGTTTTAAATGCTTCTATCCCATCCCGTGGGTGGTCATTAATCTTCAGCGTGCGTGCTGTATTAAATATCATCATGTATCACCATTGGTGACCGACAAGTGTGCACCCGTGACTCATGTGAAGTCATTCGTGATTTAGATTGAACCTCTTAACTTATATACTCAGCGTTAGGGCGCTTTATATTCACCGAGGAATAACTTACTTTAATTAAATTGATCTGATTTAAAAAATTACATTATAGATTAAATATTTTTTAAAATTAAATAATTAATTTAATTAATAAAAGATTAAATATATTAAATTTTTGATACGATAAATATAAATTATATCCAATCAAATATATATATATATATATATATATATATATACTGTTAATTTTTTTAAATACTTTATCGTATATAACTATGTAAGCGTGAGTATATACTTTAAATTAAAAGAATATATTGTAATTAAAATTTATATTTTTTAATTATTTTTTTAATTAAATATTTAAATATTATCTAAAATTTGAAATTATTAATTAAATATAATATAATTTAATATCTAATTTAAATTATTAGATTATATCGATTTAAGTTATGTTAATTTATTATTTTTTAATTAAATAATTTTTTTATCTAATATTATTTATTTATAGCCTGTATGAATATTTCAAATATATAATATTTGTCTCCATATTTAATCTTTTAAATATTTATATATTTTTAAAATATTTAAAATACTAAATATTCAATCAATAAGCACAATTAACACGTTCATCAGCCAATAAAAACACATAAAGGAAAATTGCTACCGTACGTGTTTCCTTCAGCCTTTAGTAGACAGATGGAAACTCACCCAATATGGCCCATCTAGAGCTGTAGCAACGTGACTTGTTGGCAATAGTAACAGTAAAGGAATTTCGTCAGATTTTTTTTTAAATTAACTTTTTTTTTTAATTTTTGTTTTTTTCTAACTTTATTAGAAATTTACTATTGACATATTTTTATTACCTTATTTAACTTTGAAGGTTTGTATTTATAATTTTCTTCAAAAGACTCAATCTTTTATATTTTTAATCCTTTGATATATATATATAAAGTGCTTATACTTTTCATGGGTCAATAAACTAGTGGCCATAAAATTGTAAGCTAGTAGTTGTTTGGCACAGGGTGATGGTTTGAATTGAGGTGGAAATTTTGATATACTTGATAAGGAGGGTTATGTGTATGAAAATGGAACAGAGAAAAGACCGGAATTGCAATATAAGAATACACCGGAGTGCAAAGTCCCCCCCCCCCCGGCGGGCCTCTCAAACCTAGAGTTCTCTCTTTCTGACATTTTTTTGTGTCTGTCACTAACATATTCTCACACTTTTTTTTTTGGAAGGCTTGTATTTACGTTTTTCCTTCAAAATTCTCAATCTTCTTTATTTTTCATCCGTTATTAGAGTGCCATTTGTACATATAATTCTTATTTTTTTTTTCAGAGTGCAAATCATGACACACTTCAATAAGATAGTGGCTGTGATGTAGGAAGATGGTTTGAATAAAAACAACTCTCATCATTGTCACTCACATAATATATTTTAAGAACATTATTTAAAAAAAATTATATCCATTTTAATAATTAAAAAAATAAATTGGTAATTTTTTAAATATTTTTTTCCTCTTTCCAATAAATTATAAGCATAAAGTAGAAGTATCTTTTCCACTATTGTTTTTCCTTTACATCTAATAAGCACTAAATAAAATTCTCTAATAATTATTGAATTTAATACTAATCTAGTTTGCTATGAATAAAGTCGTAATAAATAAAAAAACTATTTAAATAATAATAAGTAAATACAAACCTCATGCATTTTGGCGGGATTTGTTGATCCTCATAACTATTAGAGTCTAGTATTCTAAAATAGTCAATGTTTTTAGTTTTATTTCTATTATCACTTTTTTTTATTAACAACTTTATATACATTTTTTTTACTATTATTATTTCAAAATCTCTTTCTCATCATTATGCTAGATTTCATTTTTCTTTTCAAACTATTTTAATGTTATTAGCAATATCATCTCAAGAAACCCTTTCTTGTTAAAATCTAGTCACGGATTTTATTTAAATATTTTGAAATTTGATCTAATATTTTTGGTCTAGCCTATGTTTTTTTATATTATTTTACTTAGATACATTCACATGTATACATATTTTTACTTATATATTGAAATAGTAAAAAGAATCCTAATTCCATGTAGAAAATAAAGTAAAAATGATTAGGTACTTGAATGGAATGATTAAAAATGAAATATACTAAAAGGTATCAATCCAAATATCAAAAATACCTAGATACTGAACAATTTGTGAGTCTTAGTATGATTTGTGGCATGTTCTCTTATAATACATTTTAAAATTCAAAAAACTATATCATAAAAATCTTGTCAACATCCATGTTCACAAATTTCCAATCTTATTTCTATTTATAATTAAAAAAATACTTGATATTTCATTTTTTATATTTCTGTGGAAAACTATAAGCATTAATCAACATATTACAAAATGATTTTTGTTATCATAATAATTAAAAGAATATATATATATATATATATATATAATATATATATATATAGGGAGAGAGAGAGAGAGAGATTCTTATTTTATGAACTTCAAACAATTCAAGTTGAATATGAATTATTGTCTAACTAAATTTAATATTAGGCTCAAAATGATATTCATAAAGTTTTGAAATATTAAAACATATGGTGGTATAAATAACTCTGGATATATAAACAACTAAAATACATATATTCAATACATTAGTCTTCATCGTTAGTCTTCTTGGTCATATATATATATATAATATAATATATATATATATATAATATATATATATATTCCATATGTATTAAAAGTAAGTACAAATATATATAGATATATAAATATATTATAATACCGAGATTCTATGAAACCTCTAGTGTATTTGGAAAAGTAAGTACAAACTCATTAACTATATACTTATATGCCTATAAGGAACAATAAAATACCAATATAAATATATTATATATACCGAGATAGGAGAGAAGAAAATTCGAATATGAAACCTCTAGTATTAAAATAATAGGAGTTGGACCAATACCTAATCTAATTATCTATATACTCATATTAACTATTATACTTATATGCCATATTGTAATAATCCTATATAGGGATTCCCATCTATATATACAATAAAATACAAATTAATACCCCCCTCCCCCAATCCCCAAACCAAGAAACTCCATTTAAATATCATGACATTTGACATGATCCCAAAAGATATATCATGTATCTTAAACACTAACATTGAGGTGCCATATGTCTTAAACTTATTTTTATTTTAATATCAACCTATCTATTAATGTTTTTAGTTTTAAGTTACTAAAATAATAATTTTTTTAAATCATACATTTTAAGTTGAATTGAAATTTTTTGAATCTTTTAAAATTTTCTAGAACTTACAATAAAGAAACAACACTAAATTTTATAAATTTAAAGTAGATATCATGTCATTTAACCTAATACTTTTGAGTACTCTATGTTTTTCATAATTTTACTTAGGCACCTTAATAATAAATAATATTTTCACTTAAGTACCTGAATTGTTAAAGAATAGCCTTATTGATTCTTTGTAATTACCCATTTTGATTTTTGAAGTAAAAATAAATCTAAATGTGAATGCATTTAACAAGAATTATAAAAAAATACATGATAGTACAAGTTCATTAGGTCAAATAATATTTTTACTTAAGTACCTTAATAGTTAAAAAAATGACCTTCCTAATTCTTTACGAGTACCTATTTTTATTTTCAAGTAGAATTAAATTTAGGTGTAAAAGTATTTAACTGGAATTATAAAAAATGTATGGTAGTCAAAGTATATTAGGACAAATTAATTGCGAAGGTATGTATTAAAATCTATCCAATACAAGATTCTAGAAAATTCTAAAAAAATAAGAATAAATAAATAAATCAATGTTCTTATTATCACAATTTTCTTTTGCAACCATTATATTATCACAATTTAGCTCTAAAAAATATGTGATATTAAAAAAATGTTATTCAATTAATTAAGGCTAAAATTATCAGTAGGATAAAATAAAGTAAAAATAAATGTAAATTATATGATATTTAAGTGAAGCTCTTTAAAGTAATGTGGTACTTAAATGTAGTCAAATTAAATACCGTGATATATATTAAAATTAATCAAAAATTAGTGGCGACCCATGGCGTATTATCCACTCGTTTGCGATCCTACATCATAATTGCTATTGCGTTACTGCTATGCAGGCACAACCTGTCAAACGTAGCCTTTGATCAAACCCAGTAGTCTAAAATTGGGTTAGTAGAAGCCTCTAGTTTGGCGTTGGCCCCGTCTTATCTCTAATGCTTGCCAAATTATTGGTGAAAAATCAGACACCTTGAGAATGTTTGGTTGGTGCTGCCCACCGATCACCATCAACTTTTTGTGACTTTTATAACACGTGAAAAAGTATTTCCAATTAGAGCCGACTCCATCAACATAATTTGGTCCTATTCGTTTAAGATTTTTTCACCACTATCCACATTGATCCGAATCTAACTTAAAAAATGACTATGTACATTAAATTCCAAAATATTATCATTGATCAATTTAATTTTAATTGATCCAATTAACTCAAATGAATCTAATCTAATCTAATCTAATATGTTAGATTAATCCAAATTCGAAATCACTCAAATATGAATAAGTTCTATTCAAATTTAATTTGATTTGTCAAATTAATTGGGCAGAATTTGAACCTAAACTAATTCGATCTGATAAATTAATTCGATACAACTTAAATCTACAATAACTCAAACAATAAAATAATTCGTCCAATCAACAACCAACCCATAAGAATAACCTACAAATAATTTAATCCGAGAATCATCTACCCCACTATAACATAATTCAAGTCGACTTGATTACTACCTCTACTCCCAATTAAACAAACAACTAACTAGAGTTATGAGTAGTGCTATATCCTCTTAGAATATTCAACTCTTTGGTAATCGACCAACATTGTATCTTTGTGTTTGCTAGACATGTCGAATGTTTTATATGGGAGTATAAGTACGGCTAAAATAAAAATATAGTGGCATATTTCTATATTTTCATGTCAATTATCATAGAAAATAATAAACCCAACTTGATAGAAAAAACAACAAAAATACTATATACCCTTATATTCAAACCAAATATATTATATACCCTTAGTTAAAATTATATTCTATCAAATGTCATTATATTTTTATTTTCATGCACAAGTAACATGCCTTTCAACCTCTTTTTCTGAAAAATTTGATGACATAATAGTTAAATTACAAATTTCAAATGGAATTTTAAAATAGACCTACAAAAATACTCTTCTTTATGACATCATCTCATGTAAACATATTATTCAAGAGAAAGAAACTACCTTCATTCCTCCCCACTCTTTATTGTTTGCCCCTCTCACATTCACGATATTGTAAGGCTAACAAATTAGATGTATTCAAATCCTTAACGAAACACGATCCATTCTCAATCAAACAATCACAACCACAATCACTCTCCATCCTCCCTTCATTTTCCTCTTGTTACCTTCTCGTTTCCCATCAATGCTTTACTATATATGCACTATCTCCTTTGGCCTTCATTCTCCCTCCTCTTCATTCATTAACAAATTGGAGGGAGCACATTGATAGTATTGGAAGAGCATATCAACAAAGAGAAGTTTAGACATTCATGGTAATAGTTCCAATTGCACTTGGTTTGTTTGGGGATGACAATCAAAGAGGAGACAATGGCTTAAAGTGTTCACTTAGGAAGGTGACTTACTTAAGCATGCATTAACAAAGATGAAATGCCCCGAAAATCCTAATTTCTATTATTTATTAAGATTTTTTGAAAGTTAATCAAATAATTTACTTTTATTAAAATAAAAGGAAGCTAATTAGGGAAAATCAAGAAGAAATTTATTAGTGTTTTAAATAGGAGGAATTGTGGTATTTTAAGCTAATTAAGGATTTTATTTTGGGGAAATCAATTAAATAAATAAATAAATTTAAATTAATAATGATAAAATAGTTTCAAATTAATTTAAAATTTATAAATAATTTAATTGGAGAAAATTAGAGTGTTTTGTTAATTAAAATAGAATTTAAGATAATTCTTTCAAAAATCCCTAAATCAACCAAAAAAGAGAATTTAATTATTATTTTAATATTTATATTTTATTAAACATCCCAAACTACCCAAATTATATTAATTAAGCCAACCAGCATTTTTCCTTCTTTTTCCTTTTTCTTTACCTCCTTTTCCCCCCTCTATTTCCTTTTCTTTCCTTTCCTTCTCTTTTTTTTTCAATTTCTCTCCTAACCTGGGCTGGCTCGCTGGCCCAACACCCTTTCTCCCTTGCGTGGCCCAACTCCTCGTGCATCTCCTCTCCCCCTCTACTGGCCGGTTCGACCTTTCTTTTCTTTCCTTTTCTTTTCCTCTAGATTGTCGGTCCACCCCCTGCACTTCATCTTCTACCTCCCGCTCGCCCTGCAACCAAAAATCTCACCGGGAAAGCCTACAACTCCCACGCTCCCTGCACTGGCCATTCCTCCCCTCTCCTCCCTGTTGACACCCCTACAAATTCAACCAAACCATTCCTCCCTTCCCCCACACACAATCTCTCTCTCTCCTTGACAACACATGGTCTGCGTGTGCAGACCTGCGCCGGCCACTCTCGCCGGACAACAGCCATACCCCTAACCCCCTACTCTCCCTTCCCGATTGGCATATAAATATCCTTGAGGGATGCCTTAATCGGGTTTGGAATTTTGAGTCCATAAAACAAAATCGTGCGCCACCTCTATTTCAGCCAGCCATTCCTCCACCGATGGCCGCATCTGCCACTCGTTTCAGCCACCAAAATTCTCCTTGCACCGCCCTCTACACAACCCAACCGCCCGCCTTCCTTGCCTTGCCCTGTACGAGCTACCCCGCCCATGCGAAGTTGCCTCCCCGAACAACTCCATTCGACCCCCAAGCCACCTTCGCAACGTCGATTGCCGCCTATACCGCCACCTGCAGCACCGCCCCTACCCCCAAAACAACCAGGGGATCCTGACCTACCACCCTACACCTCCATTTTCCCCTACTTCCCTCTCCCCTAGCCTCCACATCCACCTCTCCCATTTCTTCCTTCCACCACTGCCGCCCCCGCTGCTACGCCGTCGTCGGCACCACCACCCAGCTAGGTTGCCCCAGCTCGTTCAACCCTAAACCTTGAATAATAAAAGTGCTAATGACTTTTAATATTATTAACCATTATTACTAGTGTTATTATGATTATTATTAACATTATTATTAATATTACTATTATTATTATTATTACTACCACTATTATTACTATTAGGTCCTAACATTTATCCCTAATAACTTTTAATTAATGGCATTAATTAATACTAAAACCTTGTTGCGTTATTACTATCATTATTACTATTACCATTACTAATATTACTATTATCACTATCATCATCATCATCATCATCATTATAATTATTATTATTATCATGTTTATTACTTTAACTATGACTAACATCGTTATTATCTCTATTATTATTATTATTTTAGTATTCTTACTATTATTATTATCATTATCGTTATTATTATTATTATGGTTATGGTGGTTATGGTTACTATTATTCTTATTTTTCTTACCCTTAGTATCATCATCATTACTACTACTACTACTACTACTACTACTACTACTACTACTACTACTATTTACTATTATTACCATAGTTATTATCCTTATTATTATTATTATTATTATTATTATTATTATTATTTATTAATATTATTATTTTTAGTATTCTTGTTATGATTAGTATTTCCACTATTATTATTATCATTATTATTATTACTATCATTATCACTATCATTATTATTATTATTATTATTATTATTATTATTAGTATTATTATGTTTATTATTCTAACTATTATTATCATTGTTATTATCTCTATTATTATTATTTTTAGTATTATTATTATTATTATTATTATTATTATTATTATCATGATCATGGTTGTTGTTGTTATTATTATTATTATCATTATTATTAGTATTACTAATACTACTACGACTTCAATTATTATTATCATCATTACTATCATTATAACCATTCTTATTATTGTTATGAGTAGTATTATTATCATTATCATTATCATCATTATTATTATTATTATTAGTATCACTAATAATATTGTTATGAGTAATATTAAAACCCTTACTTTAATACTATGGATTTTACCAAGACTTACTTTGATTAGTAGTCATTTGTTTAACTACCTTGAGAATAATAATAACCCTACCTTTTTAATTATAAACTACTAATATAAATATTAGCCTTAGTATTAGGCCATGATAGGGGTAAGATAGGAAAATTATGGTAATTCCGATAGAGGAAGATTAACCCTTAGTATTTCCCTCTTATAGGTGAACCAAGTTAAATCCCCTAGGAGGTGTAGGAGCGTGCTCCAAGCCCGATGCCGATTTAGGTAAGGATGTAACTAATGTCGCTTGTGTGTTACGTGTTTTACTTTTCTTGGATGCCTTGTATGGTTTATATGTTGTATTCTATATGTTATCTGTTTTATTATGTAGCGCAGCGTGGAACCGAGGTATGTTCTCGTGCTCTTGTTTGGTATGTGCTAATATGGATATGCTGCAAATATAATGTGATGTGATGTGACCCTTAGGACATGCATGCTAGGTTATTTGATGAGGTGTTGTGGAATGGGGGCATGAAAAAGAAAAATGAGAGATTAAGATAACCAAGGGGAAGTAAGTTGGCTAACATAGGTAAGGATGACCTAGGTAATCTGTGATCCGTAAATGGATGAGACAAAGGGGAATTAAATAAAATGGAAGAGTGGGAAAAACTAAGGTTACATGGGAGAAATAGAGTTTGCATGGAAATAATAGGGTTTGGCATGGTGGAGATTGAGGGGTTTCCATGGGGAGGTTAAGGTCCTCATGGGAGTGAACCTTACTTATGGAAAGTTACTTTGGGATGTGGGGAAGGTAATGGAAGGTCTGTTTGGGAGTCTGGAGGCTCGAGGTGAAAAATAGTATGTAGGATAATATAAGGGTACCTAGGGACTGACTAGGGTTTGGGGAGGAAACCCTAATTTGAGAAGGAGGGAAAAGAAAAAGGAAATAATAAAAATAAACGAGGAGGAGCAAGGTATGAGGGGAGAGTTGAATCTGAGGGTCATGATATGCAGGGCATTATAATAGTGTGGGTTGTAGGAGACAGAGAAGAAAGGGCCACATAGGCCCAGATTAGGGTTTCTGGTGGAAACCCTAGGGTAAGGTGGTGAGTGGACCTTGGGGTATAAGGTGGTGGGCCTTGACCCACACACTTAGAAGTTGGATTTTTGGTGTGAGAAAATGGGAACAAAATGATGTCGAGGCGAGTTAGGAGGTGCAGAAGTCTCAAGATATGGGATAGGCCCTTCTAGGAGGATAATGGCAAATATAGTTAGCCATGCATGTCAAGGGTGATTTTCTTTCGAATAAGATACGTTAAGACACTAATCACTTACAGAGAAAGATGTTGAGCTGGACCCAGACCAGTCCACCGGCGAATAATAGTGGCTAGGACGGGGTGCCCTACATGACCGGTCCACCGCGCGAATAATAGTGGCAGGGTATGTTACCCTCGTAACCGTTCCACTGGCTATAATAGTGGGAGATTCCGTGCTCAACAAACCAATCATAATATTGATAAGACATGGGAAAGATACAAATATTCATAGTGGAACACCTTGTGAGTCGGGGCCAGACTGGTCCACCGGCTATAATAGTGGCAGGACATGACCCTCGTGACCATTCCATTGGCTATAATAGTGGAGTTCCCACACTCACATGGATTAATGAAGGCTATGATGTGAATCGATTATAACTATTAGAGATCTAATGAAAAAGTTATCTGGTTCATAACCGGTATTGTTTATCTGTGTTATTGCATACTATCTACGTAATTATGCCATGTCTGCTATGTTATGTATCTCTGTGTATTTGGGTCTTAGTGTGTCTGTTACCTTACTTAGTACGTAGCGTACTGATCACCCGTTTCATGGGTGCCGCTCATTTCCACGAGGAGAAGACCTGTATGAGTTTGTGTAGGTAGAGGGCGATGCCTTTGATGCCTACGATGCTTATGAGGCATCGGGCAGGGATGAGATTTGAGCCTATACCTATCTTGGGGGTCAAGAGTGATGTGTCCAGAGTTCATCCTCCATTTTTTTCCCTACATTATCATATTTTGTTTCATTACGATGTATTATGTCCTCTAACATTTGGTGTATTATAACTATACTTTTGAGTTGTAACTTTTGATTTTCGTACTCTGATCTATATGACTTGTGTTTTGCTAATGACCATCATTTTATTAACAATTTGCACTTGACGATCAATCTTATTTAGCCTTAGCACTTAGTATCGGGTCGGTAGAAGTGAACCAATCTGGTACTAAGTGTGGCGGTAATGCTCCCAAATTTACAGTTTTATCTGTTCATTTCAGCTAAACTATTTTAAATTAAGCGAAATTTTTCAGTGGTAAATTTAGGGGTGTTAAAAATGAAGACACATCATTAGCCATGATAAAAATTTCATTTACGCGGGTCATTATGTAATTTATTAGGAAGGCCATTTTAGGGTTATATTTATTTATTAGTTAACTTCTTAATGGATAAGAAGCCTAGTTATTAAGTTTTTTTAATTAGATATTAGGTGTGTTTTGATCTTATTAGGGAAATGTGATTAACTATTATCTTATGTGTTTTTGTTTGCTTTTAGCTTGTCTTATTTTGAAAAGCTTACACATAAGGAGGTGAGAATTGGAGTAAACAAAAAAACAAGCCTTATAATCAACATTAAATGGATACAATAACCAAGATTTGAGTTTTATTTAATAGACTTCTTTGAGAAGTATTACCTTCATTATAAATTCTATGGGAGTGGTAATTCAAGAATCCTCTTTATTAATTATATATGAGTTAATCATGAGATATTTTGTGTTTTAATTTAATATATTCATACCTAATCAATATCCTATTCCGCATGCCAATCATCATCAAAACCCTAATTTACCTTCATTAAAACCCTAACCATAACTCAATTAAAACCTAACACTCAATTATATTCCTCCTCATCATCAATGAATATTAATAAAATTAATTCCCATCAATAGCTTCCCCACACATATCAATTTTGGTAACAAAGCCACGTCTGATCTCTTCTAAATTTATCTTAGGGTTTTGGAATTTCAAGATCATTTTTTTTAAGATTCAACATTTTCTTCAAGTTTTACTCATGAATTTATCAATAACCTATCAATTGAGAAGATATTTACCTAAATTTGATGAAAATCACATGCCTTGGATGCCAAAGGCATTTTCTTTTACAAAATCATATAACATGGCAAGTGAAGAGATGATTAAAACCCTTGCAAAGCAAATTAAACAACTTGATCCTAAAATGGATGCTCAAAATTAAGAAACTCAAGCACAATTATCTCATGTTTTAGAGAAAATCTCAAATTAAAATAAAGCACATAAAAATCAAGTCAAAATGATGGTTAGAAATGTAATACCCCATTTTTTTGTAACGTGTTAAATGAAGGATTATGTAAATTTTGATGTTTGATTTTGATTTAGTATTACAATTTGGTTTGAAAAAAATTTGGATTTGAAATGAGGTTGGAAAATTAAATTCATTGAGTTTTTTAGGTAAACCAATCAACTTATTTGTCATTTCGGTAAAATAAATTTCTACTTGAAAAAACTGATCGACTCGTAGGCTAAATTGATTGACTAGTTAATCAAGCTAGGCATATTTTGAAGTTCAATTTTTTTGGAAAAATTTCTTATATTAAAATGAAACTTTGGTAACCCATGTTAAATTATTCGTAAGAGATTCTTAACCTTTTTCATGATGCATTTAGCCCAAAAATACTATCTCAGATCTATTTGGAGGGTATATTAGGATGATTAAGAGGGGGAGATGAAATCGACCTTATCTTCTCCCACCTCTATCCTCTTCACATTTATTAGATTATTACTTTGATCTCAAACTCGATTCTACTCAACTAGAAGATTCCTTCCACACTAACCTTCCATTACCCCTCTTGTGGATTACATTTCTGAACCAATTGTCCTACACTATCCCAAAATCACCATTTGCGCTATGGAGGAAAAGTTAGAAAATATTAGAAGAAATCCATCTATTTAACTCAAATTCAAATGGTGAGAATTATATTTTTCAAATTGTTCTGGACCACACAGTGATTTGTGTTGATTGGTTGGCTATAATAGCCTAGATCACCCCTTTTGGATGGTTTTTCTTTCAACCACCAAAAATACCTAACTCTATATTATTCACCTTCTCCCTCTACACTTCAAACCTTACAATATAATTCCTTTCACTCTTATGATCCTTTCTCTAGCTCTCTTTTGTTTTAATTATTAAGTAAAGAAGAGTTAGATTAAGGAAAAAGGTTGAGTGGTTCAAGTGGATATCCTCTATTTTCTTATGAGTGCTGTATTTTCATTCTTTCCTTTCTATTTCAAGTTTGAATTTAAGTTAAGCGTAGCCGGTGGCGCCATTTTCGGAGGCAACGGAGCTATAGGTCAATGGTTGAGGAGGAAGGAGGAAGAAGAAGGTGAACGGAGCGGCTGGGGAAAAGAAAGAAAAGAAAAGAGGAAGGAGAATCAGGCTTGTCGACGCCCATTAAAAAAATTATAAATGGAACGTGGCGTTCCAGGGGAAAAGAAGCAATACGCAACGTTCTAGTTGTCGTAGAAAGAAAAGAAAAGAAATGAGAGGATGGGCTGTGGGAGAGAAAAGAAAGGAAAGAAAAGATTGGGCCATAGATAGGCCTAATTGGCCTAATCGGAAAGATAAAGAGAGAAAAATGAAGAAAAGAAGAAAAGAAAGAAAAAAGAAATAGGAAAAAAGGGAAAAAGAAAAATAGGTAGGTTGGGGTTAATTTAATTAATTAGAATATTTTGGGTATTTAAATAAAAAATATTTTAAATAAAATAATATTAAATTTCCATTTTAGGCTAATATAGAATTTTTAAAAGATTCTTCCCAAATTCCTTTTTAATTAGAAAAATACCCAATTTTCCCTTATAAAGATATTTATAAATTCCTTCTTAATTTGTCCTAAATAATTTCTTCCTATTCCAATATAAATAAATAATTAAATTAATTTCCTAATAAATCCTTATTTAATGACACTTCTCAAAATAAATATTTTTGGAGTATTTCATTACTACCCCCTTAAAAATAGACTTCGTCCCCAAAGTCTTTTGTAGTTCCCTAAGGTTAAAGCTAGGACATTCTAAGCATCTATAAACAACACATTAAAAACTATATTTAAATCAACTATCCCCTTAAGGACAAACTAGATAAAGAGAATCTAACTTGTGGCGAAAAGTTACAGATATGCTTCTCACATATCTTTCTCGATCTTCCAAGTAGCTTCCTCAGTTCCATGTCTACTCCATAAGATCTTAACAAGAGGAACTGCATTCGTTCAAGTTTTGGGTAGCTTAGTGTCAAGGATCTACACAGGTTGCTCCTCATAGGTCAACGAATCATCCAATTCAATCTCATCCGGCTGGATCACATGTGATGGATCAGCAACATACTTTCGTAGCTGGGAAATGTGGAACACGTTATGCACTCGTGCCAACTCTGGAGGAAGAGTCAATCAGTAAGCAACTTCACCCACTCGTTCCAGTATCTCATAAGGACCAATATACCTAGGGCTTAACTTTCCCTTCCTACCAAACGTTTGCACCCCTTTAGTAAGTGAAACCCTCAATAACACTTTGTCTCCTAGCTCAAAGTTTCCATCCATACGTCTCTGATCAGCATAACTCTTTTATCTCCTTTGAGCTGTTCTCATTTGATCCTGGATCTGTCGGACTTGCTGGGTCATATCTTCGATAATTTCTATTCCGAAAATGATTGTCTCGCTGATATCATTCACACAAAGGAATTATGCACTTTCGTCCGTACAATGCTTCAAAAGGAGCCATCCTAATACTGGCTAACCACGAACTTCATATAAGCATTTGCCAACTGCTCCATACTCCACGTGGACTTTATGGGGATAAATACGACTCACTTGGTTAATATATCAACAATAATAAATAGTGTCACAGCTGCTTTGGGTCCTCAGTAACCCACTAACAAAGTACATAGAAATGGAGTCCTATTTCTACCTTGGCACCTCCAAAGACTGAAGTAACCCAGCTTGTCTCCGATGTTCAATCTTGACCTTCTGACACACAAGACACCATGATACAAACTCTCTCACCTCTTGCTTCATACGGGGACGTATACACCTTTTTGAGGTCCTAATATAACTTAGATCCTCCTAGGTGAACCGAGTAGGGAGTTTGATGTCCTTCCTCCGTAATATGATGCTTAAGCTCTAGACAATTCTAGGATACACACCAATGACCCCTGAATCGAATGTTGGCATCCTCGTGGAATCTGAATCCCTCTACTTGTCCTTCCTGCATCTTCTATGAGATTCTTTCCAGATTAACATCTCCAACCTGGCTGGCTCGAATCTCTTTAAATATAGTTGGAGTGAGTGTCAGGGCATTCATACGGGCTTTGAGGTCTCCCTATTGAATCATCTTGATCTCCAGGTTTGATAATTCCCTTATCATTCGGTTAGAAACCACATGACACAAAGTAGAATGTGAAGTCTTCCTACTTAGAGCATCTATAACCACGTTGGACTTACCTTCATGGTAGGTCAACTCAATATCATAGTCCTTCATAAGCTCCGATCATCTTCTCTACCTCAAATTGAGTTCTTTCTGCGGGAAAATATACTTGAGGCTCTTGTGGTTTGTAAAGAATTTACACTTTGCCTCATATAGATAATGTCTCCAAATCTTCAAAGCAAAAACAACAGCAGCTAACTCCAAGTCATGCGTGTGATAATTCTAATCATGTTTCTTCACCTGTCATGAGGCATAAGCTACCACTTTACCCTTTTGCATTAGTGCACGTCTCAACCCATACTAGGTCCGGAATGTAGTCTTTATAATATTAGCATCAACAATTCTCAACTGGTGGTACCCGGATCTCATATCGATCATGGAAAACACCATAACACCCTTTAGTTGATCAAATAAATCGTCGATTCTCAGAAGTGGGTATTGGTTCTTCACTGTTAGCTGGTTCAACCCCCGGTAATTAATGTAGAGATGGAGACTACCATCGTTCTTTTTCACGAATAATACCAGTGCTCCCTACTGCGATACACTTGGCCGAATGTACCCAAGCTCCAATAATTCTTCTAATTGAGCCTTTAACTCCTTTAATTCAATCAGTTTCATTCTGTAGGATGCCTTAGAGACAGGCTTAGCTCTCGTCACTAACTCAATCTTGAAGTCAATTTCTCAAACTAGAGGCATACCTAGTATTTCCTTTGGAAACACGTCTGGAAATTTCTTAACCACTAGAGTACTATCTAGTACGGTCAAATCTTTATTTAGCTCCTACACACTGCATAAATATAGGGGATACCCCTTATAGATCAATGTGTGCAAAGTAATCGCCAATACTATTTTACTGGCCGGCTCGGGCTAAATCTTCTAGTACGAAACCCTAGTTCCCTTTGGGCCTCATAAGATCACTCGCTCCTGAGCACAATCAATAACTGCCTTGTATCTCTCGAATATATCTATACCTAGAATTACGTCAAAATATTTCAAGTCCATCCCAACCAGATCCACTAGAAATTCTACCCCGCCTATGTCTAAGACCACGTCATAAAACATCTGACTACACTCCATAATGTCATCCGATCATGATCTTTTGAATGTTCAATGACTATCTTACAAAAGTATTGAGCATCATCTATGTATTCTCTAGAAAACCTACTTGCATGTATCTAATTACGATCCATAATGAGAAGAAAATCAAATGCAGCTCCTAAATTGAAAAGAAAAATGAGGAATCTAACAATAGTAGCCAAATCAAGCCACCAACATACCCGGAATACATATACACCACAACATCATTTGTATTAGTAATAATACCATGATTTCTACAATACAATCTATTTCATTAATGTACTCTTTGTTTTCATATATAGTTTGATAATATAGCTAGTAAATGATTTTACTCCTCCACAAGACATATCAACTCAAAAAATAACAATATACAATGTATAAATATACACTAAAACATTATATATAGTATAAATACACATTAAAGAGTTTGAATATGCAAGACACAAGAAAAATTAAGAACAAGCTCAAACTTTGAAGAGAAGAAGATCAAAGGAATAATGAACATAATGTGAGAAGAGAAAAAGAAGGCCAGTGGTAGTGAACTAAAAAAGAGTAAAAATGAGTAAGAACTCTAGCAAAGATGAGAGAAGGATAACGACGGTTGCAAAGGTTTTTGGTTTGAAAGGATAATGTCTGATTTGTTACTAGTAAGCAAGGTAAATTGAAAAGTTAGCAAGCGACTGTAGCCTAAAGCGTGACAAAGTTTTAAAAAAATGGGGAGAAAAATGTATACACGACAATTCTTCAACATAACCATTGTGTTGTGATTCTTACTATTAAAAAAAGGGAAAATGAGAGTATACACAATGGTTTTGTTCTACAACCGCCGTGTATATCCTTACTGAGAACAATACTTTGGATAAGGGTATATATGGAGGTGATAGAACAAAACCGCCATCTATACTCTTGTTTTGCCTTTTTCTTTAAGAATATAATACATGAGAGTTATGTTGTAGAACCACCGTATATATCCTTATAAAAAAATTACTTTTCTTGGTAAGGATATACACGACTGTCGTAAAACAAAACCAATGTGTATACTTTTCGCTTAAAATACCAAAATATTCCATATGTGTTTTTTCTTACCAAGCAATGGGATACACGGTGACTCAGTTTTAAACCGCATCATAGTGGTTGCCATGTATTCTAATTCGTGTACAAGTGAATATGGCATCTGATGGTGAAGCTCATAGTAATATTCTTGCTAAGCCCAAGAAAACTAAATATGTCAAGATAGATAAGAAAGTAGTTGAAGTTTTTAGGAGGCTTGATGTTGTGAGTTTATTTATTTATTTTGAAATATTATGTTTTTTTTTTCCTTACATGTATACACTAATAGAAATGCATGCTTTTTTGATGATTCTCGTGGTAATGTTCTCGTTAAGCCTATGAGAATTGATGATACCAAGATAGATAAGAAAGCAGCGGAAGCTGTTTATAACTTACTAGAAAAAATTGAGGCAAGGAGCCAACGATGGCTGCAAGCCAGAACCACTATCTAAATCTTATCAGCACAAGTAAATTAAAAGATGAGCAAAGGAATAGACAACGGCCAATATTGGTGCTTAGAATCGCCATCTATGGCCTACTTTACACTATAGTTTAAAGTTTCAAACGTCGTCTAATTTTTTCCATAATTTTTTAAGGATGGTTTTATTTTATTATTGGATTTTTTTTCTATATGACAGATGACAATAACATACACGGCGTTCTACACCTATCGTCTAATGCTATTTCTGTACTAGTGGAGGGCCGTCAAACTCGTGGCGATCTCGTGGAGGGGTTGAACTCATGGCGGCATTTAGGATGTCAAGCATTAACGAAGGGAAGCCTGCCGGAGAATTGTTAGACGTGGGATGTTGAGTGCAAGAGGTCGAGAATCGAGAATGTGAACTAAAGTCCAGGACTAATAAGACGAACAAATCGACGCAGAGGCAAGCGGCATTTTAAACATTTTTATTTAGTTGACTTACTATATTACCTTTATAAAGAAATCAAGTCGTCAATACCGCTAAGAGTAATGATATAAATTTATAAAATTCTGCTGGGAAGGAAAAAATGGCAAATTTTCAAAGTATTTTCCATAGGTATATTTATCAATAAAAGATCTGGACGTATTATGACAGTTATTCCAACAATTATGTATGATGATAATATTAGCCATTAGAAATACTTCTCTATTTCATGGTTATGTGACAGTTATTGATAACGTACTGTTGGTATTTTTTAGTTTTTACCAACAGAAAATATATGTTTTACTATATATTTGTTGGAAATAGTAACATTTCTTGTAGTCCATATGTTATTATATTATCATGTTTTAAAATATAAGAGAGATGATGATAATAGGTACGATATTGTGAAACAGATGAAGTATTTTGTGGTTGTACATAAGTAGGATTAGATATATGTATTAGAAGATTACAAATAAAGATGACTTAAATCAAGTTAATTATGGTAAAAATAGCATAATTAACTTAGTTACAAGAAAAGATATAATGGAAGATTAATTTTAAAAGTTGTTGGCCCTTTTTTTAATGGATAACCGTGGTTTAATTAATGATTATATATATATAGTTTTACTTAAGTGCCTAAATAGAATAAGCAATATGATTATTTTTCACAATTTAGATACTTATTGAAGGGAAATTAAAATAAAATATTATAATGTCATTCAAACAGAACTATAACTATATATATATATATATATATATAAGGTACCCATGCCATACAATATTACACCAAATATCTAACCGATTAGAAATTATCCTTTTATCTAGTAATTATTGTTTCCCACCAAAAGAATTTATTTTTCTATCTTTAAATCTAAACCCCACAAAGGAGACCGTAAAGTCTTTTCTTGAATATTGGTTGAAGCATCTTTACTTTATTTTTACTAGAGGCTAGTAATATCCATCACTTTGTATGTATGATTGCGTTTGTAGAAGCACCTTATTCTCCATTATCGTTGTCTTTATATAGCCATTATATTAGAGAGGACTCCTCAAATCTTAACGTCATTATTGTGTTTTGACACTATCTTAGAAATAGAATTAAGTTAATTAAAAGTGTGTTTTGAGACGTCAGCCTGTTAAAAGTTTTTTTTTTTGATTTGTCAAAAAAAAATTCTTAAATCAAACTTGTTGATATTTAAATAAGGAGCTCAAAAAAGTTTTTTTTTTTTAAAAAATATATTTATATATTAGTGTAACTTATAAAAAACTTTCAACATTCAGCTAATCTTATCAAACATATCTAATATAAGCTACTGCTTTATTGATTTGAGAATATAATGATTAGATGATATCAATGATAAGATTAATTAACAAGGGCAAGTGGACATCCTTGCGTGTTTGTAATTTGATTGATTATTACACCTCTGCAAGTAAACTTTATTGATTGATCAAGTGGGACAAGGCGGCTTCTTTAATTGCTCTTGATATTCCAAAGTAAAGGCGAGGACCAGAAGTTTAATGTGGGAAGTGTCCGTGATTTTGGGTTTACTATGCTGAGGTTAGGTCGGCAGGTGTGCTCTTGATTGGTTCGGTTGACGTGGTAGACTATTGATTCGAAGGTGACACCGATTGAAGGTCATCTTTTCCCGATAATTTAGGATATTGTTTCTATTTTATAATTACATTAACGAGTTGTTCATACTAGTTAGTTGTTGTTCTTATTACCTTACTCTCCCTATAATTGATTTATATATATATAGACTCATGGACAAACTACTATTTAAAATACAAATATAGAAACTCTTAATTATCGTTAGATCTAAAAGATTTAAGGGTCGAAATTAAAATAAATTTAGGTTAGGTATGTACTAAATCTTGATCATTGATCAAATACTAATTTAATGGTATATATATATATATATATTATAACAAGTATTTATTATTCTATTCTCTAATTTATCATTTTTTATTTTATTAATGTATTTTATAACAATTAAATTATTCAAATTTTAATATGAATATTTTAATTGATTTTTATATCATATATTTTAAACTTTAATACTTTTTCAATGTGTGCTATAAAATTACAGACTTTATTATTATAAAACGGATGAGTTACTTTATAAGAAATTGGGTGATCTATGGAAGAGCTAAACTGTATTTTCTCTTTTAAATATATGTATTTTGATCGGATTATTTAATTTTTATTTATTTAGTTCAGTGATCTTGTGTTAAGGTTTGTTATCGACAAAATTTCTGGTAAAATAAAATTGAAGAACAAAATATACTTTTATTGATTATTAATTATCTGAACGAATGTATGTGTAATCTCTGTATAAATCCGGTACAAGATTTAATATCCTCTGATTCAATCTCCTACACAATTAATGGCATTGTGATTCACGATGTTGAATTTTGGGCTCAACTTGAGTTTAATGAGCTTGATCCAAACCTGTTGATGAAAATTTAATTTACCTGGTAAAGAGGGCACGATTTGGTGATGCTTGATCCCTTCAAACAGATTTAATGATGTTGAAGTTGCAACGCTTCAACGTTTTTGACTTTGATGATCTGAAAAGCTTCATTTTTTTTTATCTTCGTTCTTCGATCATCGGATCTTGCTTCTTCAATCTTCGAATCTTTGTTCTTCGGGTCTTCAATTTTTAGCTTCAGAGTGCTTGGGAGCGTTCTCTCTATAAGCTCTTGATCTCGGGACTTCAGTCTGTTTTCAATGAGGAGGGGTACCCTTTATTTATAGAGAAAATGACCTCCTTGGCTTTCGGACTTGGGCCCGTCTTGCGTCTTAGACTTAAAAGTCATGCTTCATTTAACTTAATTTTATGAATTCGTAGTCCTTTGTGAAATAAATTAGGCTCGTATTTAATTAAACTAAACCCAATTGAAATATTTTGGCCCAATTTAATAAAATACGAACGAGACGTAAACAATTAAAATATTAAATTTTAACATATAAATCCCGAGTAATTTTAGGAATATTTAATTATCCCTAATTTAGGTTGATTGACCATATAATAATCAAATATTATTTTTCTTGTTGTTATATATATTTCTTTTAGGTGTCAACAAGGTTGTATTTAGTTTTTCTTTAAATTAAAATGTATGCAACTTTGTCGTCAATTGGGGTTGATCCCACGAGCTCATTAGCATGAGAGTAAAGTAAGTAATCATTGATTATGTAGGTCGGTTCGAACCCAGGAGTTTTTATTTCGTAGATTGCACGCCTGATCAATTGGAGCGCGGAAATACTAGTTTTATTTATTAATATCTCCATCGTCTTATTACATGTTCGAATATATAGAAGCTTCCATAAATTTAGGATGCGTTTATTTTTATCATGTGATATTCGATATACTTAAGAGTGTACACCTAAGTACACCTATTAACGACTAGACCATCATTATATCAATTACCGAAATATGCGAACAATAATTGCCATATGAAAATAAACGATGAAAATTTTTAATACAATTTCTTTTGAGTTTGTTTTTATAAGAGCCAAAATATTTTTAAAACTTTTCATTAAAACACAAATTTTTAGACTTTATCCTCGTTAAGATATTATGTTAATTTTTTTTTAATTATGGTTATCTTTGTTTATGTTTAATTGAAACAAAGTCTAAACATTTCACTACTATAAAAATCAAAATAAAAGATAACAGTATATTATAAAAAAACAATTATATTTAATTTTCTCAAAAATAAAAAGGACAGGGCAGATTGAAGGCACTTTATGTTTAACAATATATATGGCAATTACAAATTTAAAACCATCGTCTAAAACTTGCCGTTTTTTTCTAGGTAATAGCTGGTGGCTCCAAGTTAAAGCCGTCGTCTATTAATTGGCAAGATAAAAAAAAATTATGTAACTTTTTAGGGTATAGATAACTATTTTGAGTCAAAAGCATCATCGATACCTATATGGGATTTTTTTTTTAGTTCTTCACTTTTAACCTAGCAGGTCTGCCTTTAACCCTTTAATTCGCATAAACTCACAGAGAATTGTAGTGCGAATTAGTTGTTTCACGTTATATTCCATCAGTGTTGCTTCCTCCATCTCCTCCTTCTCCCTCTCCATCGATCATCTCTACCACCGCCACCAACCTTCCTTGTTCTTCTTCCAGTAGTTGTTGTTCTCCCCTTAGATGTTTGGTTTTTTCATCTTCGCTCTTCTTCATTGTTGGCATGATATACATTATCCATTTTTCCATGTTTTTACTAATTATGATATCATTGTGCTTCCTCATTTTTTTCTATATAATGCATTTCATATATTCTAGAAGCATAGCATTGATATCATTATTATTGTTATCAATGTATTTTGCAAGGAAACCCTCACGTTGTTAGCAATATATATACTATCCTATGTACATTTTATACACATTTGTTATGGATATCATTGTTATAGTTGCTCCTAAATATTGTGCTCAACATTATTTTTAACATAGGATATAATGGATCAATTGTGGTTATATTCTAGTAAGTTGACTAGAGAGTATATAGATGGTGTTGATGACTTCTAAGATTTGTGGTTGAACATGTCATAAATCCCTTGTGGATATGTTTTCCGTGTATCGATTATGGAAATAGTATGAAAGAATGGGTCAATGACATACCATATCATCTTATTATGTGTAAATTTGTTAGGAGTTATACTAATTGGACATGTCATGGATAGTTTATTGGTGTTAAAAAGTGATGATTTTGAATATGATGACTTTTCTAACCTTGAATACTTGAAAAATAATGTATAATAACACTTCAAATACTCTCCTAAAAAATTTAAAAAGTTGGTCAGTGATTTAGAAATGCCCTTGTACTAAGGTTGTACTAAAGCTACAAAATTATTGATCTTGTTGCAATCCTACAACCTCAAGTTGGATAATGGATGGAGCAATTAAAGTAAATGCATTTGGATGACAATGTACTTCCTCCTAGTACATATGAAGTAAAGAAGGTTCTTTGCTCTATTAGCTTGAATTATGAAAAAAAAACTCATGCTTGCCATAATGATAACATTTTGTATCACAATGAATTGCCCTAAATGTCAAACAGCATAATTCGAGAAGACTAATATTTCAAACAAGGTGTTGTGATAATTTCCAATTATATCAATATTCTAGCATATTTCACTAATGGATAAAATGCAAAAAAAATCTTATGTGACATGTGAAAGAGATGACTTTTGATAATAAGCTTAGACATCTAGCCAATTATCCTTAGTAGAAGATGATTGATACAAAATTCCTTGAATTTAGTCATGAAGCTAGAAATTTGCATCTTCCACTTTGATTTGATAGAATGAACCTTTTTTTATTGGAACAAAAACTATATTTTATAGCCATTTGATAGAAATTTACATAATCACATTCCATCATTATGCATGAAGCTACAAAAGGGTTATGTTATCTATGCTTATATTGGGTCCAAATTAACATGATAATGATATTAATGTTTATTTATCTTCTTTTGTTGAGGATTAAAAGTACATGTGGGATCATGAATTTGAAGTGTTTGATGCACATACCTAAGAGTCATTTAACTTGAGGACCATGTTATTTTGCACATTGAATTATTTTTCTACATATGGTAATCTTTATGGTTATAGTATGTATAGACATTATGCATGCTCTATTAGTATTCATAACACAGACTTTATCTAGTTACCAAAGGATAGGTAGACCACCTATCTTAAGCATGATAAGTTCTTGCCTACAAACTATCATTATTGTAGGTAAAGACAAACTTTTAATAAAAGTGTCGAAGAAGTAAGAGCTCCAAATCTACTTATAAAACTCAACGTATTTGAAAAGGAAAGGGTATTAAAAGTTCTTTTTGGAAAAAGAAAAAAAAAACTAACACGAATTTAGTTCCAACAAATGGATGGAAGAAGAGAACAAATTCGTTTATCTTCCATATTAGAAAAGCTTATATATTCAACATTGTTTTATGTGATGCATATTAAGAAAAATGTACTTGATAGTATAATTGGTACATGTATAAATGTGCCAAAGAAGGACAATAATAGTATTAATGCTAGGTTGGATCCTTTAAGGATAGGTATAAGAACATTATTACATCCAAAAAAAAGTGGGGAATTAAAATTTTTACCTCTTATTTATTATACTTTTTCTAATTTTTTGTGTGTGTATGAATGTAGTGAATATTCAATAAGTGCATTAATCAAACGTTAATAGTTTTGTTTTTCTAAAAGATCTGTAGTTAGTGGCCATGAAATCATACAATCATCATGTTCTCATTCAAGATTTGTTGTCGGCAACAATATACTCTGTTTTTCCCAATCGTGTTCATGGTTTCATCACCCAATTTTGTTATTTTCTGAAGGAAATATCTACTAAAGTTATTGATCCTTAGAGGTTGAACACATTACAAAAAGAGATTGTGATTATATTGTGTTAACTTAAGATATGTTTTCCTCCATATTTCTTTGTGATCATGATGTATTACCATGCACTTGGTTAAGGATGATAAATTATGGGGGTTAGTTCATATGCATTGGATATATCCATTTGAGAGGTTCATGAAATTCTTAAAAGGCGATGTGAGAAAAATACACCAAAAGGATGCATTCTTGAGGCTTATCTAGTATAGGAGACAACTCAATCTTATTGTGAGTTCTTACCAAATATTAATACCGTAGGTCTTCCTCAGCCAAAACATATATATATATATATATATATATATATATATATATATATATATATATATATATATATATGTATGTATGTATGTATGTATGTATGTATGTATGTATGTATATTTATGAAACATATACACTAATTATAGTTCATCACTATTGTCTATTTCTTTATGGAAAATAACTGCAAGGTTTAGATTACAGATTAAATTTACCACCATCATCTATAGTGAAACATAAACAATTATTATAAGTTAAAACTACCCTCTATATTTCAATGGGGACTAAAGGTGAGGCATTAAATGATAGTTGTGGGTTAAAATTGTCATATGTGTGAAATTATAAAAGATGGTTTTTACAGACAACAATTGTCTATAGTCTCCCATGAGGCATTAATTTTTATTTTCTATTTCATTTTAAATGGATGTGTTCTGAATTGCCATCTATAGTATAGGTGACTATAGCCTACACAGTCGTTGTTTACTATCATATTTCTTTATTTTTCCATTATCATCTACACCTCCTTTTGTTATGGTGTTTACAGCTCAAGTTTTTTTATTTTTAAAATGTTCATACCTTAATAGGATAATATTTTTTTAAAATTGTGTGCTTATAAAAATCTAAACATACTTATGTATTTATAAGAACAAATCATAAATATTTATTCCTTTAAATAAAATTTTGTTGAAACTAAAGTAAAGTATGATGTAATTATACTTTAGTGAACAAGCTAAATAATTAACCAAGGGGAAATTACCATAATAACATGTTTGGTTTCAAAATTATTGAAATAGCATGTTGTACCTCAAACTATCCAAAATAGCATGTTTCTTCATTGCAAAGTCAAAGTGTCTTCGATAAGGTCACCTTTAATGAGAAATTAAATTTATAGTAAAATTTAAACTAGAGGAGCTTTGAATTAAAACCAAGCATTTTCTTTTCAAACTTACTTGAAGTTATATTTTTTTATTATAAAGTATATGATGATTATATAATATTTATTTTTTATTAATATCTATATTAAAAATATAATGATAATAGTATTTAACTGATAAAAGTTCATTTAAAGACATAAATTTTAGCACTCCCATTTTTAACACTTAAAAATTTATTTAAAAAGAGTTAATTACGGAACTAAACCAATAAAAAACATAGGGTGTTACTGCCACATTGAGTATAAGTCAAATTCCTCTACCTTTTTTACATTAAATGTTAGGGTTAAAATATTTATCTACTTAAATTAAGAACAATTGATAAGAAGTTAGATAAAGATTTTATTGCAATATTAAAATTGTCCGATAATAGAAGATCAGACAATAGAGTTATAACTGACAAAAGAAAGAAATAAAAACGAGACATAACAGTGCAATGAATATCTAGATCAAAAGATATTAAAATGGATACCAGATAGTAACTCTCAACTCCTACCAAAATCCATCAAGTTGTACCATAAAAGTACTCATGCAAGGTAAATTCTACCCATTAAATAGGCTAAAGACCATAAAACAGAATCCATCAGTGAAACGATACTGAGTAAGCCACTACATAATACTAAGTATGCAAATATCGCATGAAACACATAGAATGTAAAACAAAGTATCATGGCATACCATGTTAAATATCACATACCATAATTTTGAGCTTTAACTTGGTATTTAATGCACAACATAACATTGTTTTGGTTTGTGCAGGTGTGGGAGATGATTTTGTTTAGACATGAAAATTATATGAGAAACATGGGAGGAGGGGGTGTGTTAATAGACATAGACCGTATTTTCTCACAAAAGGTTTTGATGTGATTTTTGAGAAAAAAAAACAAGAGTAAGGATATTAACATAGGGGTTCCCATATTTCTTAACACAGACTATGTTTTTTAGTGACTTTAAAAAACACACATTCTTGCCTAGTAGATTTTTATCTGATATAAAAAGAGATATGATAAAACTCTAGCTATCAAGTTGTGTGAGCCAATCTTCTTCTTCTTCTCTATAGAATTCTTCACTATTAGAGAATTATATTTTTATAATTAGTGAATTGATTTGTTGAATCATCTTGTAAAAACATAAATGTATGAATAAATATCTCTATTTTTTCCATAATTATTTAGTCTTATGATTGAATTAACAATTTCTCGATTGACTTGTTAACTTTGGTATTAATTCGGATCCATCAATCCACGTTATTCTGCAATAATTTGGTACCATAGCTATGATTGTTGAAGAGATCTGGTAATTGGGATGGGTATAAGATTTGATATTAAGAATTTTGATTGGTCCATCACTTTTGGATTATGGAAATTGAAGATACAGGAGATTCTGATTAAGAAGGGGTGGAAAAAGCATTATCCGATCATTCAAATAAGCCAGAATTGATAACATATAAGAGATTTGAAGAGGTATATCTGAATTCTTGTCTAACGAGGTATTGTGGGAAGTGGAAAAGGAATCAATAATGGTTGCTTCATGGTTGAAGCTTGAGTCATTATATATGAAAAAATTAGTAGCGAATCAACTACTATTGAAGAGTTAGATAAATGACTTGAAATTAGGTGATTTTCAACCTTTAAAAGTTCATTTAGATAAGTTTCATTCTATTGTGATGGATTTATAGAAATTTAGAAGTCAAACTTGATGATAAAGATTTGACTATTATGCTTTTGTGTTCTTTGACTCCTAGCTTTGAGCATTTTTGTGAAACTTTTTTTTATAGAAAGGATGAGTTATTTTTTGAGGATGTGAATTATACCTTAATACAATAAGAGTTGATTGATAGTCAGTTGACTGAAAAAAAAAGGTATTTATAAGGACTCACATAGTGAGGGACGTGTTGCAAGGGGAGAAAATAGGAGCGGGGGTTTGGTGACCATAAGAAGTTCAGATATAAGTTAAAGAGTTCAAAAAATAATGTGGCATGCTATGGGTGTCACATGAATGGGAATTAGGATTTTTTGTCCTAATAGTGAACCCAATGCTAAGTCTAGTGAGTCATCCAGTACAATGGATGATGCTATTGTTATCGAGGATGATAGTGATGGAGATGTGTTAACGGCCACTAATACACATACCAAATTCAATGATACATGGATATTGGATTTTGGGTGTTCTTACTATTTATGTCCTGATCGAAGTTGATTTTAGATGTTCGAGGCAACTCAGGGTCAAGTTTCCTTGATGGGCAATGATGTTGCTTGTAAAGTTGCTGAAATTGGGACAGTAAAGGTGAAGATGCATGATGGAATAGTTAGGACACTGTCCAACATGAATCATGTCCCTGAGATGACCAAGAACATCATCTCTTTAAGTTCCTTGGATTGTAATGGGTATCGGTGTATCATTGAGGATGGTACCCTAAGAGTTACAAAAGGAGCTCTAGTGGCGATGAAGGGGAAGTGGGTCAGAACTTTGTATGAGTTGGTAGGTTCCTCTGTTGTGGGGATAGTTGTTGTGACATTGCCAAATTAACAGACTTGGATGTTATGAGACATTGTCACATGAGATAGGAGCACATGAGTGTTAGGGGACTTTCCGAGCTCTCTAAGAGGCTAGTGGATGGTCAGAGTATAGGTACTATGGAATTCTATGAGCACTGCGTGTTTGGAAAACATAAGTTGGTTAGCTTTTCAATAGCTGAGCATAGTACTAGAACATCTCTTGAGTATATCCATTCAGATTTATGGGGTCATTCAAGAGTGGTTTCCAAATGTAGTTTGCGATACTTCCTCACATATATTAATAACTTTTCTAGAAAGGTATGGGTGTATTTCTCAAAGTATAAGAATGATGTGTTTGGTGTTTTCAAATTTGGGAAGACCACGCTAGAGAAGTAGGCTGGAAAATAAGTTAAGTGTTTCAAGACAGATAATGTTCTTGAGTTATTTGAATAGGGTATCAGTGTTTCTTCTAAAACCATAGGGGTAGCAAAATGTTACACCTTTTTTGAGAGGACACAACAGAATGTGGTTGCTAAGTGGATGAATAAAACCCCATTAGGGAGGGCTTGTTGTATGTTATCATAGGGAGGGATAACCAAAGATTTTTAGGATGTAGTAGTTCACATAGTTGCATACCTATGACATCCTCTACTAAAACCCAAACTAAGTGAACAATATCTAGTTTCCACTTCAAACAATCCATGATCAAGGTGATACACCACATTTTTATGCTCATAAGCTCTCTAGTAATTGTTATTGTATAATCATTCAATTACAAAGGAAAAAGACTTGTTATTATTGATATACATGTCCATCTTCTATATTTTATGAATGATTCAATGATTGGTGCATAAAAAGTTATCTAAAAAAATTTGTGATAGGAAAAAATTTTACACTTTTTAATACACTATTTAATGACTCTAAAATTTTGTAGTAATAAATCCAATGCATTTACCCTGATTGTGAGCCAATGACTATTTTATTTTGTATGATTTAATTTACATGCTTCTTAATTGTTTTCTTTCAAAACATCCATCGTTTGTTGCCACTTTCATTGTTGATGTTGTGTGTCAATATCCCATAAATGTTGCATAAGAGGTTTACTATTGTTCATTATAGTGTAAAATTTTGATTTCAAGTAGCACAAACAATAAGAATGTGTCACATGAGGCTTGCACCAACCTTCACTTCATATAGTTTGTGATATCCCTTTATGTCAGTTGGAAACTACACATGTGCTTGTCCTTTATCACAAATGGTTGCATGACAACCATAAAACAACTCCAACTCTCACTACTCTTTAAATGACTAATGGCAAAAAAAAATTGAAGTATATGGTTGTTTTCATCAAAACCCACAAAATTCAATAACTCACTTTTATATTTACTATATTGATGAATGGAATTAATAGATATCATTAGACGATAACATTTAATCCCCTCAATATATGGTCTAAATTCCCAAAACACTTTATTAAGATATTGATACTAAAATCATTTGTTATCATAGGGTCCTAATACACGAAAAAAGAAGGGTTGTAATCTATGTAGTTTTGTGAGAAAAGAATTTTGTGAAATCTCCATGTAATCTATGTACATCCTTTCTCTTACCCATTCACACACTTTTGTAACTTTCTTGGTATATATATATATATATATATATATATATATGATTAGGATCATGTAAAAACTCTAACCTAAAATACAAACGTAGGAACTAATTATATCTATTAGATTACATGTTAATGATCTATATCTACTTTCTCCTTTTTTTATTTAAAGTAATCTAATGGATATAATTAGTTCCTACGTTTGTATTTTAGGTTAGAGTTTGTACATGATCCTAACCCTATATATATATATGGGATCTCCCCAACTCTTCAATTTCTTTGGCAATGAAAGGAGACAAATTTAAATTATCCAAATTAATTTTTTTTACATTAATCCTAACCATTATAGAATGTGGCCTTTAGCTTATTCAACCATCAAGAATACATCAAGCTCATAACTTCCAACCATAATTCTTACGAGATACATGAAACTTTAACTGACTTGATTTATCAATCTTGAACAGTAACTTCCTAAAAAGTGCATACTTTCATGTGCATTGCATTAATTATTCTTTGGAGGAAAAATATATGATCCACAAAAAAAAGCCTTCTTAGATACTCAAAGTGGGCACTTCTCATTAGGATTCTACACCAATTATAGCATTTTCAACAAGTTTTGGATTGACAAAGTCATGATGAGGACAATTTTCATATTCTAATTCGTCTCGTGTATATTTTTATAGCAACTCTACATCTAACATGTTATCATCCCAATCAAAATCCTTATCTAGATTTATCTCATGGAAAAGCTCATCAACATTTTCATTTTCATGCATATTTTTCCTTTCAGTCTCATTCATAATACCACATGGAGGTCATGAAGAGTACATGATTAGTTACTTCTTTGACCTTTTCTCCCATTTCTCCTATATCTTTAATCTATGCATTAGAGTATTCAAGATGAATAGGTCTGTATCAAAGGTAGCTACTATTGGGTGTCATATAATAGGAAAATTGAGATCGACTAAGCAAATGGTGAAAATAATTTCCTAACATCTGTCCTAATTGAAAATGTTGGCATTTAATCTCTATAGACAACTCCAAATGAGTAATCGCTATCAATAAGTATGGAACACATTTTATTTTGACATAAGGAACAATATATAACAAACACTTCAAAAGTCAAGGCTAACAATGTTTGTCCGATAATAGCATGTAAATAATTTTATTTGGACGCCCTTCAAAACCCAAATCACCATCCACATCTTTTGATTTCCCATTCCAATACAAGAATAATATAATTCTACTCATCCCATAATTTAATACAAATGCTTATACAATAATAGGATTAAATTTTTAAAAAAAAAACCTTTAATGAAATCAAGTAGGCAATTATTATTAGCAACATGTTTTATATAATTACTTAAAAAAATATTTATAAGCTAATACAAAGTAAATAAAAGCTCTTAATAAAATCAAGTATAACCTAATAGTATGCTCAAACCTACATATTTAATAGTTAATTACAAGTTTGCTTTATTATTTTCCTAAGTAGAATTGAATTTAACATATATCTATATTTACCATTACAATTTAATTATTTAATAAACTTAACACATACTAATTTTTATGAATTTTCATTTAAGATAAAAAAATGATCGATCTAAATACTAAATCAAATAACAATATGTACTAATAAAATATAATATCAAGGTTTTTACAAAACTAACATAAAGTTTGAACAACTAGTCATACTAACAATAAATCAAACATTGAAGTCGTTTTTTATACTTTTTTAGTGCAAAAAAAATAATTGTAAAAACATATACAAAATCAAATAAAAAAAATATATAAATAAATACATTATTGTCATACTAAAAATTTTATCAAACAAAATTATGGCCTGATTCAACCAAAGTCATAATCTAAAGTAACAAAAATTTTCATAGAAGTAAAGTAGTGAGATTAGCTTGATCTAGTGAGGGTGAAGTAAAAATTTTGAGTTAAATGTGTAAAAGAGATGGAGATTGAAGTGTTGCATAATAAAGACAAGAACGATGGAGAAAGGAAAGTTTGGGAAGGAGAAAGAAAGATGTGAAAGAGAAAATGGTCAAGCAGAATGAAGTAAGGAAATAGGGTTTGACGTTTACATTAGGAAAAATAATAAAGTCTCGAGGGAGTTTCTTGGTCAAATTTAAAAGCGTTAAAAACACACCTCTAGAAAGAGCACTTTTGTCTCAACATACCAACAAAAGATAAGTAATGATAAACAAGCATGTTATTTTAATAAGTTTGGCACCAGAATTAGAGGTGTTCACGAATCAAATATCTAATAAAAAGCTTCAAGTATTTGAAATATCAAATATTCGACACTTTGGATATAAGAAATTTTTTAACATGCCACAAATAAAAAATATCAGATAAAAAACTATTCTATCAAAAAATAATAAATTGATCCAATTTGAACTAACATGATCTAATAATTTGATTTGAGTTTTAAATTACATTATATTCAATTAGTACCTTCAAATTTTATATAATATTTAGATATTTAATCAAAAAATAATAAAAAATTATAACATTTAATTACAATAAATACTCTCATTTCAAGTTATATACACACACATACATGTTTATATACAATACAATTTTATGAAAACTAAATAGTGTTTAAAGTATATATGTATATGATTTGAATCGGATATTATTTGTAATTTCTTGATTGGATATTTAATCTGTTATTGATCGGATCTATTATTTAATTTGAATAATATATATATATATATATATATATATGATTGACTATTTAATTTTTTAGATCTTATCGATTCTAATATCGAATCGGATCATCAGATATCAAATAAGATGAGGATCTCTAACTGAAAATATTATTTTGATAATTGACAATCTTGAACATGTTATTTTGTCAATTTTCTCAATCGACCCACCACTCTCATTATTCTATTTGGCTAAAACATATTAATTTTGTTGGACTTGTTTTTATTTGTATACAAATATTATTGGAGTATGAGAAAAGATTGTATTCAATGAGTCATGTTATATGAGAGATATGATGGCCTATTCAACTAGCTAAGTACACTCAACAAAAGTGGGGAGGGCGAGATAAACAAAATTAAACAACATAATTGATTTGATGGTAACAATATCGATTAATAATAAATTTTCATTTTATTTTTATTATGCTTTTAATTTACTATTGGAATAATACTTTTGATCTATAATAAAAAAAAATGTAATCTTAAGAAGATAGTTATCTTTTGTACTAATCCATCATTTTCTACAATCTATGCTATTGATGGCTAGACCTAATATTCGTCTACCATATAATTAGTTAAATTTCCTTGCACGACAAGAGAGAGTGCACAGGTGTTACTATTAAACTAAAAAAGTTATTTTTTATGTTGCATTAATTGAAAATGATAAATAAATTTAATATACAAAAACATAAGAAATAAAATATTTCAGTGTTATGCCCTATTTTTCTCCTCGTATTTTCATATTAGATTATAAAAGATAATATCATATCAAATGGGCTAATAGTAATAGTAATTATTACTATCATTATTATTATTAATTATATATAATAATATTTATAATGATTGGTTTTATAGCTATAGTGACTATTCTTGACATGGAATTTAAATAAGAGAATAAACATTGATGCAGGTGGAAAAGAATCGTCACTAGATTTGTTAATTATGATTGTATGACAACTTAATGACCCAGTCTGATGTGGCTAGGAGAAAAATGACAAGTTGCAATAAAAGGAGTGGTGGCGGGGGAGTTTGTGATGGAGCTTATTCTTTCTAGGGGGAATAAGTAAATTATAAAATACATAAAAGGGAGAATTGTACTTTTCGTAAAGCAATCAAACAGAACAACAGTGGTTATTAATTGTTAGAATTGGGGAACTTGCTTGGAGACAGAAAGCATTTTATTTTTTTAATATGTGGTGTGATCATCTGACTTTTATGGATACTATTAGGACTATTTGGAATTTCTTAGAATGTGGTTTGAATTAGTTTAATTTGTACAAAAGATTGACCAAGCTTAAACCACTACTTAAGAAGCTTAATGCCTAACATTATTCCCATATTATTGAACAGATAGAGAAGGCAGAGTTAGAGCTTAAGGAGGCACAAGAAAGGGTATTGTTGAATGCATAACCTAGTACTTCGAGCTTAAATTCAAATATGAAACGCAAGGCCAAATTTCTTTCTAAATTTGTTGCAAACTTTGTTGCTCGGAAAAATAAGAACTGGTTTATATTCCATACTGATATTAACAGCCAATTCCTTGATAGTATGTTGAAAGCCCACTAGAACAAAGCTTATGTTCCTTATATTCTAAAGGATGATGGGGTTTGGAAGTCAAATGAAACATAAATGCATTTCCTTTTCCTAGACTTCTAAGGGCTTGTTAGGAAACGCTAGTGCCTGTAGTAAGGTATCAAAGGATATTATTAAGGAGGGCCCGGTATTGGGAATGCTTGCTCAGGAAAAGCTCTTACGTCCTATTACTAAAGAAGAAATTAAGTATGTGGTCTTTTCATTGGGGGATCATAAATCACTAGGACTTGATAGATACTATGCTTTCTTTTTCAAATAATCTTGGGCAGTTGTTGGGGAGGATGTATGTGCCACCATTCTGGGATTCTTTGAGAAATGGTGAATCATTAATTAAATGAACCATGCCACCTTGCCCCTTATTCCGAAAACCAATAATGCTACTTGGGTTTCTAATTTTCAGCCCATATCATGTTGTAACACTAACTACAAAATCATTTCTAAACTTCCAATAGCTTACATTACCATTGTCATGGAGCACATTCTATTGGTTCAATAATTAATAAAGGAATATTTGGGGAAAAGAAATGCCCCAAATGTCTTATTAAAAGGGACATAAAAAAAACATATGACTCTCTTTTCTAGAATTTCTTATAGACGGTGTTGGAGGGCTTTCATTTCCCCCATGGATTCGCATCCCTGGTGATGGAGTGTATAACCACATATACTTACTCTTTAAAACTCAATGGTTCACTTTTTGGGTTTTTTAGAGGAGCACAAGGCTTGAGACAGGAGGATCCCATATATCCTTATCTATTTGTACTATACATGGAATACCTAAGCAGGATTTTGCGGAAAGCGACACTTAATAGTCAATTCTCTTTACATTCCAGGTGTAAGGAACTCAACATCACCCACTTAGCTTTCATTGATGATGTTTTCCTTCTGCTTAGGGAGGACTAAGATTCCATTCGATGTCTAATGGTTGTTCTCTAGCCATTCCATAATGTCTTAGGTCTTATGGCTAATCCCCTCAAGTCCCTTATTTACCTTGCAGGGGTGGATGGAAATCAAAGAGAGCAAATTTTAGCCCTCACTAGTATAGTGGTAGGTGATTTTCCCTTTAGATATTTAGGGGTTTCTATGACACCAAATAAACATAGGTCAATCAAATATGAAGTTCTCATTCATGTGGTTTGTGGTCGGCTCAAGGCATCAGATGTGAAAGCTTTGTATCTGGCGGGTAGGCTGGAATTACTCAATACATTCATATAAGGGATTCTAGGGTTCTAGGTGAGTATCTTACACATCCCCAAGGTGGTTATTACAAGACTTACTAGGTTATGTAGAAGCTTTCTATGGCAAGGCAAACAACCATTAATAGCATGGACCACTTTTTGTACCCCACGAAGTGAGGGGGTTTGGGCCTTAAAAATGTAGAGGCATAGAACTTGGCAATTCTTAGTAAATACGTGTGATTTATGCAGAACGAGAAAGAGTCTCTTTGGACCAAATGGATTCATGTTAGTATATTAAAAATCAACCATTAGAAGAGTTTAAGCCATCCCATGACACATTCCACTTTGTAAAATCCCTTTTGAAGATCTGATAGAGTATTATGGGTATTATAGGTACCCATGAATGGGTATTATAGGTACCCATCAACGGGTACATAAAACTATGATGTCTTGGCTCAAAAATGTAAGATTCTCCACACAAAAAGGCATATGAATTCGTCCAGTACAAAATGGGAGCTTAGCAGGATAACATAATTGTTTGGCATGGTTGTAAGACACGCACATACTCTTATTTTCTTTGGCCGGCTCTTAAACAAAGATTGAATACCAGTGACCGATTAACCTATCTGGGATGACCCAAAGAATGCCCATTTTGTAACAATGCACTAGAGAGCCATGCCCATGTTTTCTTTCAATACTTGGCCACTCGTGAGGTTTAGCTTGTTGTCCACTCCAGGCTTGGAATTAGACGTGGTTCAACTGCATTGACCAGTGCAGTTAAAGCGTTATGTAGGAATTATAAGGGTAACATACTTTTGATAAGGGTTCGAAAAACAAACCTAGCAGTTATAACATGCTTAATTCGGAGAGCATGCAATGCCCCGGCTTTTGACTTCAAAACACCTCATTGTAAAGGCTTAATTTTGCGGATGAAACAATATGTGTATAGCCCTCTATACTTTTGTAACCTTTTGTAAGCCATCATTTAGGTACTGTTGCTTGGTTATTACTCCATTATTTTTTGAGGATTGAGTTACTAGTATGTGACAGACCTATCCTGGTTTGTCTGAGTATTCCTAACTGATTTCGTATAGAAAACTTGCTGATATAATATTTACCTCTTTACACGACTAGTTATTTATTGTTATAAGCAATACTCTTATTTATTTTAGTTACCTATTCATTTATCTATTTTCTATTGTTCTTACATTTACATTAATATTTTTAATAGTACTATTTTGCTTTTTTTTACATCCAAAAATAAATTCTTAAAATAATTCATGTGATTTAACAGAAGACGGTACGTCTATAATACTATATTGATTAATATAAACTTGTTGGGTCAAAAAATAATGTGAGATTTTGTACGGTGTATCCGTCAACTTTTTTGGTCTAACTGTTTTGATTAAACAAAATAATTGCCGATCAAGAAACAAAAGCTTGGATTTTATTTCAATCAAAATAATATTTAAATTCCATAAAGGCATAGTATATGAAGCTTGTTTTATTTCAAAACATTCTTTTGTGCTATTACATATATATATATATATATATATATATAGTGCTTTAAATAAATTTCTTTAATTAAAATAAATTTGGGATGTTTATATTATTATTTGTATTTAGAATATTATAGTAATTGAAATGAACCCAGACATTTGTTTTTATTTTACGACCATCTCGTAATCGAACCGACACAAGTTCCCCATTAGGCATTAAAAGTGCCCACGGACGCGTGCATACGAGGAATATACGATGAAACGGCCCATCTGCCAATGCCCAGTAGTTGAGGAACCGAATTATTGTTCAACAATCATTTTTAGTTTAATAAAATGCAGAAAACAAGATGCCAGACCTAAAACACTAATAAAAGAAAATATTATTTCATTCGGTATTTTAATTTTTATTTATTTTTTTAGTTTGTATGATTTTATTTTTTGTAAATATATATAAATATTCTTTATAACTTTTTTTTAAAAAGAAAAATATTATTTTTCATTTTTCTTTCTATTTGTGCCGACATGAGATATATTAGTTCAATTTTGGTGCAGATGTCGTATCTCATTACAAGCTTCGATCGATCTATCAAAGCGGTGAAGAGTAGCGTTGTACGGGAACAGGGACGCGAATGAGGGGACAGAATAAAACAAAAAAATATTATTATTTAAAAATATGAAAAATGGAAACGACAGAAAATATTAAAAAAATTATATATATATATATATATATATATATATATTAAAATAAATTAAATTTATTAAAATTAGGAGAAAAAAATAAAAAAATTTTAAAATTATTATTTATATTAGTTAATTTTAATTATTATCATTAATTTTTAATAAAAATATCAATTAAATAATTTTAATAAAAAATTTAATGGGAAAACGTTTTAAAATGTTTTCTGGACGGGGGCCGTCACCTGCATCAGTGGTGACGACCCAATTTGGGGGAGAGGGACTGAAGAGGGGGGGGGGACAATCAAACAGTCGTACCAAAACTGCTGTACTTAACGCGATCTGCAAAAACTTATCCTCAATAATTATTTGCCCAGGCTAGGATTGTTAATAATTGATGGTGTTAGTGCTTAATTTTGGTTAGGACCACATGCCGTGCCACCAGACCAGATGCCACGTGAAAGGGAAGCACATGGGCTCTCCGCTCCTTCTCTCTTTCTCCAACAAGGCACATGGGCACCTCCTCTCCTCCACCAGTGTCCATTGTCTATTCGCTGATAATTTTAGGTGATAAGTCACATGTTTGTTCTGGCCTGTCTCGTCTCGGCTTGATTTTTCTCTTTTTGTGTTCCGTCCATCCTAGCCTTTTTTTCCCTTGCTCCCAAAAGGCGAAGACCCTCGCTTTCAGAGCTCTGACAGTTTTAAAGGAGGTAAACTACGGTTAATCAACAGTTTTGGATTCAGTGATTGTTAGTGGTACTTATAAGAAGTCACTCACACATTAAAGGGTTGAAATTCTCACGTTACAGCTGCCACAAATAAAACCCGGAATCACCTTACTACCAGCTTGACTGGACCTTCAACCGTTGAGCTACGCCCGTACGGGCATAGCCTTTTTTCCTGATGCGTATAAGCAAGCCAAAGCATGTTTTGTTCAATGTTAACAAATTGAAGCAGTTTATTGATCTCCCGTAATACAAAAATACTTTTCCTCTGAAACATTTGTATATAAATGTTCTCTTCGCGTGAATTGCAAATTAACTACTGGATTATGACCATTATTAAATTATATTAATAAACCTATCTTACGAATTTGATACAAATCTTCAAAGTGGATGAAGATTGGTGTGAAATGAAATGAATTGTAGGATCATTTGGCTTGTCTACACACTATGAGTTAAGAAATTCAACTACGAATTCAATTAGGAAATTAAATAATTCAAAAAGAATCAAAGAAACCAATTTAAATATCACCAATCTAAGATTATTCTAAATAGCTTTAGAATGGGTATTCAATCATAAGGAGAAAATTGACCAAGTATTTACTTGTGTTATATTTCAATATCAAAAATTATCCAACATGTTACAAGAGATGTTGACACATGTGCCTTGTATAGGGCTTATAACATTGCTAACTAGCACACTAGTTTAGTCACATGATATACAAATGACTAATTAGCACATAACTAGTATTACAATGCATTTATTTCCTATATAATACATGGCTCAACAAGGCTATTACAAATAAAGTAAGATAAGATTACATGAAACTAATTTACAAGAATCCTAATTACGACAATGATGTTGACTTTAAAAAGTTGACTAGGTCTTCTTGACTTTGACTTTCATGCACAACATAGCTTCCTTTGTAATAACTTATAGCATGTAGAAATCTTAAATATATTAACTTCTTATATGAATTGTTCATCTTATTGCAAATATGATACATACCTGCAAAAATGACTTAAGGCAATATCATTAAAGTTAGTCAAATAATTATCATCAAAGACAAATAATGTAATTGGCCCCAAAACTAAGTATGCCAAATTAGTACCTTGATGATCATCTTTGGATGCTTATGCATCAACGTACTTTTCTCAAAACAAGCAAAAAAATTAGTCGATTCCTAATTTTCTATTAATGGATAACTAGCTAAAATAGTACGATTGTATTTCGAAATTACTAACATAATACTATTGGTTTTAAAATATCTAAAGCAATCTTTTTTTTTCGGTCAATGGCACATAAAAAAATGTCCTTATTAAACACACTTTTATTTTGATTTCAAAAGTATATTGAATGTGCCCCTTTAGAGGTGCTTCTACACTAAAAATATAATTTCATTTGCAACACAGCCCCAAATCCTATTTCCTTTCTTTACTTTCATTTGTAACACCCTACTTTTTCTTAACTTCAACTATTAGTTTTCAAAGTACAATGCAAAAGTAAAAATTAAAAACAAAGGATGTAACCACCATATCTATCATAAAATATATGTGAACGTTTACCTAACCTATGACATATACAAGGCTGGGTATAAAAAAATATAAAATATTACAAAACATAAAAATTTGTGCATTAAAAAATTTAATCAAATATTACAAAGCCAACTTACACCGACTAGAAACAAAAATAAGAAAGTCCCAACATGGATTAAAACATTCATAATCCTACTCTTTCATTTTAACTCAAGCTCCACAAATATCTAGATTACGTGCAATAAGACCACTGAAAAATAATTTGTTCGATACAAAAGTAATCATCAAACACACATAACCATGAGAAAACAACATGCTCACTAAAACATACTCACTTGCAATAAAATCGTAAAACATAACACTATGCCACTAGACATACAACCACCATACTTGGTAATAATCCCTAAAATATATTATCATAATACTTATGCTTTCAAAGGTAACTTAATATTCTTAAATTATAGCATGCTCAATAATCTTACAACACACAAAGTTGTGAAACCATGCAATAATATCAAGTCATGCATAAACTTTAGGTAATATATATACCAACATGCAATACTACCAATTATCTCAAACAGTCAAATAATAACAAAAGATGGTGCTTATAGTGCAACCACCGAAACAGCTCAACAACAAGGATAGTGTATATAATACTCCCTATCAAAATAAATCAACAACAATGGTAGTGTACAAAATGCTCCTACTAAAACAATAATAGTAGAAGTTTATAATCGTAACTACTGACATCTCCGCAATATGGTTAGTGCACATAATGCAACCACCAAAACAATAACTTTAGTAGTACACAATAGTAAATACCAACATCTCCATAACATGAATATTTTACAAAATGCAACTACCTAAACAATAACATACATACATCTCCATTCTTTATTACTCAAGGGGGCACAAATACTAACCTTATGAACAAAAAAGGTGGGCCTAAATCATATGGGTGCTCACTAGACAACACAAAATCCTTCCAACCATGTAACCTAAGGACTTACGTACCCAGGTCACACCGATGCTCACTAGGCAACATAATATCCTCTTAATCTCCAGTCCATAATCCTTATGTGTGCATACCTCCTATGAATTCAAAGGACTAAAAAAATCATATTAGGGCTTAAGTTGAAATATCAAGACACCCGACAAACCACCAAACCAAAATAATTTGAGGGATTCCATCTCCTATCTAGAGTAGCTAACTCTAAAGAAAAAAAAGTATTTCCAACTTGAGATATTTCACTTTAATAATTATTAATTTTTTCATTTAAGATCCACATTATTCATCTAATAATACAAAGATCCACATATAAAAACACTTTCTTTTGAGCTATTCTAACAAAGAAGAAGTCACAAACACATAAGATGAGTCACAACTCATAGAATATCGAAATCAATTAAAAGTATACTAAGGATCCAAAAATTAAACTAAGGCATAAAGTCCAAAACAAATAAAACATTAAACCATAAAAAATAAAATGCCATTAATAAAGGTGTATGAGCCAAACCAATAAAATCCAATGCATATCCAAAATATTAAAACTAGAGGTTCACAAGCTAAATAAGGTAAAATAATACTCAACCAAGTAAAATATCTTTTATCTAAAATTTCAAAAATACTTTAAATCCCAAAAAATCATATTTGATGCCATAAAAACCAAAACCAATGGTTAAAAAAACATCAAAATAGTTCAAATGGAAACTTTTTTTTTAAAACACTATTTGCATAAAATACTTTTCACGAATAATGGAAAATGTCATTTTATACAAATAAAATTAAATCAAAAAATGGAAAATACTTTATTAACAAATATAACTATTTACCAAAAATCCATCAAATCATTATTTACAATAAGCCCAAACTTCTCAAATTATCTTAACTTGCTTAAAAATGTCACTTTTAAGCTTAGTTATCCAAAAACATATTTAATTCCAAATCTAATCCCACTTAGAATAATTAGTGGCTAATTAAGTAATTTTACTCAAGAACACATTGAATATTTCAAGAATAATTTGAATGTCTCAAAAACACTTAGAATCACAAAGAACATTTCATAAAAACTTAAACCACCTTAATCTTTAATAATAATAAAAATATCAAATGTGCTCAAAAGAATATAACCTAAGCATGAAAATTCATCTAAACAAACTAAAAATTATCATGGTATCATTAGATTTCATAAATAACAATAACATCATTCATAAATCACCTTAAAATATAAACATCAAAGAAAGAGGCCTAGAACATCATTACCTTCAACTAAAATTAAACCATGTTAATCATGATCATATGAAGATAACTTAAACATGATTTTTTTCCTATACATGATAAGAAATATCATGGAATAATTGAAATAGGTAACCAAGCACACAAAATCATTTTATCCTTTAAACAAAACATATATTACATGTAGATTCTATTTACTTAGGGTTTGGGAGGCTTATATCTAATCTCCATGATTCAAAACTAATAAAAGAGAGAATTTAAAACCTAGAGCAACCATATAAAATAGTAGATAAAACATCCCATAAAACAACATAACAAAAGAGGAAGGATTAATGAACTTATCCTCAAAGTTTGGAATCATTATCAAGATTCCATTGTGGTGAGAAATGGCCATGAAGGGAATAAAATTTGAGGGATAAAGCAAAGGGAAAGGGTGAAAAAGAGGAGGAGGAAGAAGAAAGAAAATGACATAATTTAGCTAAGTGTAGGAAACTTAAGAATAAGTTAAGGGTGTAATGCATAAGGGTCATTTTACCAAGGAAACCAACCTCAAATTGGCCACAACATGCAAGAAGGTTTCAAAATAATGGAGAAGGAGTGATTGACTTATATTCATCCATATCACAACAAAATGAAAGGCTCAATAAGAAGGAAGGTAAGTTAAATAAGAGTAAAGTGGTAATAACATAGTTAAAGGAAGCAAAACAAAATTTTTCTACAAATACTAATGAATACACGAAACCATGGTTCCAAATGAGAGGTTCCCATCTATTATAAACAATAATGAAATTTTAGTATCAATTATTATAATAATAGGATAAGATTTGAGGAAAAAATTATGATTTAGTGACTTTTACGATCCAAAAGTGTATGAATAAATCAAAAAATGGTATGAATAATAATGGAATATTTTTTGTTCAATTTTATCTCAAGAATTATAGAATAATATAATTTCTAGAGTTTTTTAATTTTTAGATAACCAAAATCAGATTATTGGGCTTAAAATATGCTATTAAGGCCTACCGAAATGATAAATAATATATTTTTACTAATAGCTTGAATTAACATTTTGAAAATGGTTAGTATACTTAGAAAAGTGTGAACATATCAAATATCTACATGAGACAAGAGTCTTGAAATATTTTGTAGGCTAAAAGTAGTTTGGAAGTCTCATAATATACAATAGCATCAGAGAGGACAAGGAGTCTTGAATGAAATGTTTTGAAAATGTTAATTGGGTTTCAAAGCTTAGTAAAGGTGAACTAAAACATGTACCTAAGCAAACTTAACATGCACCAATACTAATTTCCTCTCAAGCCTTACATTAGATAGTCATCCACCACATGTTTTCTCAATCCCTCAAGTAATATACTGCCATCTCAATCCTCCTATACATGGGACAACCACTAATGATGAAGGTCTTCTCCATATATCTAATCCTCCTTTCCATGACATGAGGATCCTACTAACCCTCCATTATTGGTGAATGGGGATGTTTGTCCCTCTTAATCTAATCCTTTGGAACTGTTGTAGGTACTCGTAGCAGTGGAGTCTAAATATTGCTCTCCATATAAGCACCAACAACATCCAAGAATGTCTCAGTTACTCAAAATAACAATTTCTAGCTATCAATTCCTAAGTACTAGATCTAATAAGAAGAAAAAAACATAATCATCGAGCACTAGGGCCTACACAAAATCAACAACACCTAATGTTATTAACAACACATCCTAAAACCACTATTGCTCATGAAGTATTTTGGGTTTGAAAACACTTGGGCTTGTGAATAAGGTACTAAATTTTTTTTTTGAAAATTGATGAGTCCCAACTTTAATGCAATTGTTAGGAAATTCCAAAATCAAAATACCTTGACACCAAATTGGGTATCGGCTCAAAAACTTAATAAATTGAGAAAAATAAAATAAAATAAAGCTCTGATACCAACCGAATTTTTCACAAAAAAATTAAAACATTTAAAAAAGTTAAAATAAAGAAATACTCTTAAGGAAAAATAATTTTTTATGGCCTTACCTAACATACAACAGATATCCATCATTTGTCTCATGTTAGATACAAGGTTGAGTATTCAACTAGTAAAAACACAAGGAATTAAGTGTGCAAAATAGGTAACATAAAGGTAGTAAGTGTTAGGATTTACAAGACATGACCACATCAGGACTAAAACTAACTTTAATGCATAAAAATGGCGAATCAAGAAATAGGGAAAAATAGAAAAGTTGGCTCTCTCAAGGAACAAAAAAAGAATAACCACCATAATACAACGCTCAGTTTTCCCATGCCCAAACACATAATAAGCCGACTATTGGCCACCCTCAAACATCTACACAAGATTCTCTACTTGTGGGATTGAGAAGGTAGATAAACAAATGGGCACATCAGTACATTATGTACTGAGTAAGCTAAGTTACCTACTCATGGGAGTGTGCGATGATGCATATAAGGTTATAGAAATACATATAGGTCATGGCAGAAAACATCCTCAAACTCGTGAAATAACATATCAACTTACATGCTTTACTAACATGAAGTCCTCATCATGGTAACTAGTCATGCACATGGAAGAAGATAATATCATGATTAACAATAGACATGGGATTCATGGAATATCATGCTTCATACTGATTATAGGGAATTCATGGTTCATAAAAAAATTCATGAGCCATGGATGGAAACAAATGATCATGTAGGTGGCAAACCAATCATATAAACTACTAGATAAACTCTAAGATCAGTTTCATTTACCTTTTATGAGATTTAGATTACAATGTTATATAATCCAATAGCTTAATGACTTATGTTTTCTTTTCTCTCTTTGTTTAATGGGATGGATTATCTCACATGGTTTCTCAATACCCAGAGAAGTCAAACTAATAACCAAAGGACATAAAGTTTAATTAAAGCCAAAGAAACCACTAATGGACATAAATTTTGACCGAAGCCAAATAAATCACCAATAGACATAAAATTCTAGCAAAACTCAAATAAACTACCCAAGTGGCTAGTCCTTTAAATATCAATACCCTCTAATACATCATCAGTGTCTAGAATATAAAAATCACTAGGATCAACTAGTATCCAGTCTGAAGGTAGACTAACCTTATGAAGATAATTGAGGATTAAATAATCTAGATTTATATAGTGTTCCATGATCTTTCGCATTAAGTGAGTAATGATTTATTAACCAAGACATATACCAAAAAATTCCCACATAGCGTACCAAGTCCACCACAATCACATAATCATTCCAAAGTATCCATCATAATCCTTCAAGGGCACATAGTGTTGATATTAATAATACTTGACCAATGTGATCCACCAATTGAGTTAATTACTTCATGCTACGATGTGAATTTCCATTATCCATGAATTGTTACATAACATAATACCATGTATCAAACCATTACGAGGCCAAAAAGAAGCAAATAAAGCATTCTTGTTGAAACCGGTCAATCAATTTTACACAACAAAATGCTAGCTTTCTTCTTGAAACCATTTAATAAATTTGTCAAACTAGTTGACTATTATAGAGATTAGTCAATTGATTCAACTATACCAATAGATCAGTTCAAACTAAGACCAACCAAGAAATTATCACAACTGAACCAATCAATTGGTGTGGCTAACCATTGGATTGTTCTAAGGAATAGTTAATCAATTTGACCAAATGAGTTGATGAGTTCAAACTAAGACCAAACCAACAATCATCACATATGATCTAGTCGATTGGTTCGGCTAACCATTCAACTGTTCAAAAGACCAATTGATCGGTTTGGTTGAACTAATCGATTAATTTTCACAAAAACAACTTACACATGCATTTTCATATATGATTTAGACCATAACTACCAACTATATCACCTCCTTAACATTAAACATTGTAAAAACTATGATTGAACATGTTAAAATACTAAATCATGCCGCATTTCTAGAGAACAATCAAAACACATGCATAAAACTCAGATTTTCCCAAAATAGCACAACTCAAGGCATGAATCACTATAATACCACTATTATCATATAGTCATACAAAAATTAGAATTTTCAGACCTCCACTAACCTACATGCTCAATCACTCCACACCTCAATGCAAGACTAACTTACCAAGTGGGGCTTAGAAAAATCTAAACCAAGGGGCAAACCTTTATCCCAAAAACCCAAACATTAAACACCTTAAAAATATGATTAAAAGCATATAAAATGAAACAAAACACAAGTTTTGGATATGCTACCTCATCGAAGTGGACACCACAGAAAACCAACTAAGTCCTTAATATTTTCCTAAATCTAATCCTATCTTACTTAAGAGTAAAACAAGAAAGATTTAGAGGAAAGATTAGAAGGCATGAAGAATATCCTAAATGGGGAGTATAAAGGAGAAAACAGTGGATACACAAGAAAAAAATAGAGTGATTTTGGTTGCTAAGAGAAAATAAGGAAAAGAGTCAAGGTTTCTCCAAAGAAGGTGAAAAGCACATCTCATTAAAACCCTAATTCTCTCACTTGAATTTGGTCAAATCCAGGGTAATTTTTTCAAGAATTCATTAACATATTCCATGGATCAAATGATGATAGCTGAAACATTTAAGGAGAAAGTGCCTCAGAGGAATCCAATATAGTAAAGGAAAATGGACACAAAGGCATTGAAAATTATCACTGGATGTTACAGAGATGTTTTGGAACAAAATTGTTTGTCCAGACCTCCATAGAAGAGAGAGAAAAAGGGAGACAAAATGTGAGATCATTATTTTTGTTTTGTTAACTTTGGTTCATGAATCCGTTTAAGATAGAAAAAAAAGTCTTAGATTAATGTTCAAAAATTATCAATGGTATTTTATAAATAAATCACAAATTTATTTCCATGATTGCACATTGTTAGAAGAAATTTCATTAAAATCTATTTTCAAAAATGGCATAGGTCAAGCAAACCGATCGATCAGTTTGGTACACCCATTAACTGGTTCCCACCAGTCGATTAGTTTCTCATAATTAGTCAACTAGTTACCTTGAACTAAAAATCAAGCTAAAATAATGGACAAGTCAATTGATTCATAGAACTAGTTGATTGTTACGCCTAAAAAGTAATTTTCTTCCTTATTTTCTAGACTTTTCCTAATCATTTTCAAATCAAATCCGAAATACATCTCCAAAGCAATATCAAACATCATTCGATCATCATCAAGAATATGAATTTTCACACATTATAGATTAAATTATAATATCAAAGAAAAGGTAATAGATCATGTATGTCCTTCTTTGCCTCTATGTGGTGTTATGAAGGAGGCCAAGGTGAGAGCTATGTATGAAAGTGAAAATGTTTATAAGATTTTTTGTGAGATGAATCTAGATAACGAGTTTGATTGTAATGAATACTTGCTGGGTGAAGAGTTGCTAGAAATATAGGTAGACAGAGGATAAGTTAAGATATAAAAATTCTCTTCATCATAAATTTATTGATTTGGAACTTGTTTAAGATGCTAAATTTGGTGTAGAGTCCTAGTGGGAAGTGTCCTCTTTTAGTATCTAAGAAGGTTCTGATATGGATAAAGTTTTCATCTCCAAAGAATACTTAATGTAATAAACACAAAGCTTTGCACATTCTCTAAAGTTATAGTTCAAGACTAACAAATTTAATCCTTATCATTAAATTTAACTTCTTCTTTCATTGCCGCATAAATTAAAGAGTTGATGAGATCTTAGATTTCTACCAGTGTGAAGGCCATTATGGCACACATAAATTTAAATTTTGGGTATCAAGTAAGTTATAAAAAGATGTGTTTAGGTAAAGAAAGGATCTACGTAGTTTACATGGAGAGTTTATGGAATAATTTGGTTTTCTTCCTAGATGGATTAATATAATGAAGAAAGATAACCATGCATTTGTTTTGCATTGGGACACTACGCCAAAAAATGATCCTAGTATCAATATATTTGATTAATTGTTCTAGAAAATCAAGCCATATATTGAGGGTTTTAAATATTATTGTCATGTGATATCCATTGATTTCACCCACCTTTATAGTATATATAAAAGCTTTTTACTGTTTTTTGTGGGTTTTGGTATTAACAACCATATATGTCTACTTTTTTTCAATGTTTTTTCAGAGAGTGGTGAGAGTTGGAGGCGGTTTATGGTTTTTCATGCAATATTTTATGATAAATAATAAAAAAGTGTGTGTAGTATTCAACCAACATAAAGTGATATTGCAAGTTATGCAAAGTAAAGGTTGGTAAGAGCCTCCTAGGACACATCGTAATTGTTTGTGCCACTTGATATCTAAATTTTACACTACAATGAACAAAAATAAATCTCCATTGCAACAGTTATAAGATATTGCCACACAATGTCAACAACAAAAGTGACAACAAAGAATGGTTGTTTTGAAAGGAAAAAAAATGAAATATATGATTGGATTATTAGATTATAGATCATGTTAAGTGGTCATTGGCTCATGATCAAGCGCAAGACTTTAGCCTATCATAATTTTTTTTATAGTCATTTAATAGTTTGTTAAAAGATGTGAGATTTTATCTTATCACAACTCTTGGCCATATGAATCTTTATTAGACCAATTAGTGGCTCATACATAAAATAAAGAAGGTGGATATGTATATCAAAAATAACAAGTCTTTTGCCTCTATAATTGATATAGTCTATAACAATAATAAGAATGAAGCTTATGTATATTCAAATGTGGTGTATCACCATGAACATGTCTTGTTTGAAGTAGAAACTAGATAACATGTGATGTTTCCTATATGAAAATGCAAATAATTGGGGTAGTTCATAAGGTATCGTCACATAGGGATTGGAGAGTGAGCATCAAAATGGTGATAAGATATTTCTTTATTTAGATTACTTATATGACTAAGAAGCTAGGGTATCTAATAAAATAAAATAAAATAATAACTAATAAAAAGAGTAACAAAAGAAATCACATGAAACTTATACATAATAATAGAAGATGGATAAGGTTCAAGTTAATTACCCTAATCTACAATGCAATTGAAAACTCTACTCAATCCCAATTTGATATTCACAATCAACCATGCCCACAAGGATGAAAAAATTTTGTGTTTTCTCAAGCCATTGTTTTCCTAGTGCACATTTATGGATCTAAATATCTCTATCTTAGGATATCATAGTGCATAATGCATTAACACTCACAAATTTCCTCCTTAGTTATTTTAGAGGTCTAATCAATTTGACCATTAGTTATTTTATCAGGTCTGAGATTAGATTATCTCTTGATCATACCAGTATTTCCCAAATTAAATGCTAGAATTTAGTAGGAATCCTATTATACAACCAATCAAAAATAACACCATACATATATTATAAAATCAAATTGAAAGAAAATAAATCTTCAACATAATTTGGGTCAAGGAAATTTCCCTTCAAATTAGCCAAAAAAAAACATATTATAAACATGGAGAATAACACAATAGATTCAAATAAAATCATGTTAAAAATATTTACAATGAATAATTGATTACACCTTTGAAATCTAAATTATAAACAAGCTTCGGTTGAAGGAATAGATCTTTAAATTACGAGAACAATGGAGAAATGGATGAATTGAGTGGGTGATAGAAGAGAAAAAGAATGGGGAATGTTGGTGGTTGTGTGTGGAAAAGATCTAGAATGAATGGTACCTCTATATAACCCTAAGTACCCTTCTTAAGAAGACAAAAATATGTGTGGTTATGTTTCGGTGTCACAAACTGACGTGGTCATTTTGTCACCATGGTGAGGTTGTGTCGAACTTTGGCTCGGTAACTTTTTGGCAGATTTGATAACTTTTGGTGTTGCGACCATAACGTCTTCATTAGACCTTAGATGAAGCTGATTTTGGATGCATTCGAAAGATAATAAAAAAGATTTAAAACTTTAATGCCAAATACCTCTCCAAATTAATATTGAATCCTGGCTACAATTCCACTCTTTCACACTCACACATATTGAATACACATTATTGCTTTCATTTTGTCCATAATTTGTGTTTTAGCCCCAAATCTCTTCCTAATTCATTCCATAGACTTTATTTTTCTCCATTTATCATGAACTAATCCATCTCATTTGTTCTTTCTCAAACTATTTTCACCATAAATACAAAACAAAGGAAACACAAACTAATAGACTAAATTTATGCATAAATAAGCAAAGAATCCTCATCAATTCAATCATAAAAAATTAGAATTATTAGTCATAAACTACACCTATAAACATGCACTATGTTTGTATTTTAGTGGGGGAACCATAAGAAATTTTTCAGTATATATGAAAAGACTTGATATTATCAGAAATGACATCTATTCAAATTTCTTATTCTCATATCTCGGTATGTTTTCTTGATCGTACCACAGATGGAGAAATGTTTGTTTTAGAATGGTACTCAACAGGCTATGGAAAAATACCTATTCACAATGGTTCAATCCTATCCTTAATTTAGGATATTGTGTAGTAGGCCTACATTGATACCAAAACAATGATTAGCTAAAAGGTAAGGGTAGGTGTGAGAGACATAGGAAATTAAATGAAATACATCATGATCAAGGTAAGAGAGTTCAAAGGTGTATGCAATGTGGCTTAAATGGGCACAATATAAGACAATGTTAAGATTTATGAAGATGAGATAGATAAAAATGCAAATGCTTCAACTTCATAAAACCCTATAGGTACTATTCATGACTCTTATGCTCATAGTATTCATTAGATTCTAAAATTTTGATAGCATGTATTAAATTGAACAACTATATACATCTTTGATTTTATCCCCTAAATATTTAATATTGGTATTTTTTGCTTATATTTTATGGTTATGTGAAAGATATAGTGAACAATTATAGACATCTTTGATTTTATCCCCTACATATGTGATATTGGTATTTGTTGCTTATATTTTATGGTTATGTGAAAGATATGGATGACTTTGTTAGTCATTATGTTAAACTCTTTTAAATCATTATTATTTTCATGTAAGTTTCTAAAATATATGAATTGTATGTAACAAGTTTGACATGGATACTATTGATGGAGTCCATCTAGGTCAAGATGATTTATCGATCCTCACACAAAAAACCAATCATCGGAGTATTTTTATATAGTTTATAATGGTTCTCATTTAACTATTTATTTTCATAGTCTTATACAACTATCGCTATATACATTTTTATATAAATATTTTTTTGTGATTATAGGTCGATGATGAGCTATTGACAGTTAGGCATTATAGTGGGTGAATATTGTAGCCTGATGCTTGCACACATAGATTACTTATGAGGGTTTAATTATTCAGTACTATACATATGTTTAAAATTATATTAGAGGTATCCCATATTATAGCCTTGGTGTCCCATTGGAATTCAAAGATGCATACACTCTACATAAGAGTTAGTGAAATGACATTCACACTTGATGATGTTGCATTTATTTTATGGTTTCCTTTCAAAGGTAATCCAATAATTGAGATTAGAGAATGGATCATTGTTTACTATTTGAATAAATCTTAAGCATCATAACACCACCAAGTGAAATAGAAGGAACATCACTAAGACAATGATGTTAAGATATAGTTGTAATACTAAACCATGGTGCTTATCCTCTAGTTATTGAACACCATGCCAAAATATGGATTCTGATGATGACAGATAGGATATTATACTCACACAAATGAAGTTAAAGTGTGATCCTCCTTTTCTTACAATATTTGTGATTTTTTTTATTATAAAAAATTGGACTTTTAGTTGGGGATCTATCGTGCTAGCAACTTTAGATCATGCACTTTATCAAGCATCACATCATAAGACTAAAGATATATTTGGTTGTCTTACACTTTTACAAGTATCATTTCTCCCCGCAATAAATGTAGTCATTCTTATATTTTAATAGTGCCGCATCACCATGAAATTTATTTCATAAGAGCTTTGGTTATGGGAGAGGTTCAATGTTGGTGTTCCCATAATTACAAGATAAGAATTTCCACAAACTGGTGAAGATATATCAAATGAGTTAGAATCATAAATGTCGCAAATGCATAGGTAATTAAAATTCATTGAGTTTTGATCCATGAAATGTATTTTCTTACCATTAACTTTTATATTGTCACCTCTAGATATTATAGAAGATGGTAGGGAGAATATTTTTTTTCACGAAATCCACATAGCTCGTTCATTTTTTATAGATATTTTTTCGATCAATTAAATGAGGTTAGTGAGAAAACATTATTGATTGCATTAGATTCATATTTTTATTATATATCACTCATATTTCATTAAAAATTCCAAAGAAAAGTCTTCTTTAATTTTTTGGCCATTTTATATCTACTACGTATCAATTTTAGATTCATAGATATATGATGTAAATATAGATAATGTAGATGTCGTATGTAACTATGATTCAAAACCTTAATCCATATTGCTTGAAACATATACACTTGAGGAATTGGCATATTCTATTAATTTATGCTTGCTATGTGAAATTATTTTACCTTCAACATTTGTTAAGACAATTTGAAATGGTTCAAAGTATTCCACCTAGAACATACGTGGACCCTAATTTGTGTAAAATGGATGGAAAATGTCATGAAAATACCAATTGGGTCGATGTGCATGTGCAATACATTGATAGATAAATAGAGGTATGAAATTTTGTAGCGAGGTTATTTCTAAATCAATCATATCAAAGGAGGAGATGTACTTTATTTGGCATCATCATATTACACATTGAAAGATATTTTCTTTATCATTACGAAGTGTAGGTGTACCTAAATTGTTGAAATATAAATCTCGCTTAGGGTTGTGGTAGAAAATGGTATGTAATTCTTTAAACTTACATTTACATTTAAGTATGTTTTTATTTAATAAATGTTGTAATAATAACATCCAACGACAATTTATTATTATTGTAATGTACAAGTGGAAATAATGCAATATATTGTATCAAAATGCAATTGGTAATTAAAAAGAAACGTTGATGTTCAATCATGTCATCAAACTATGGGGGAAATATCAACTATAAGCACCATGGTCCTTAAACAGGTTGGCAAAGACAATTTTGATGATAAACAAGCTGGAGGATCTTGTTGGAAGTAGAAGGGGAAGAGGAAAAGGAAAAGGAAGAGGTAGATGAATGGATGATGACATAGCCATCCAATCATAGTTGACTCAACTTGGACCATCTACATCTTACTCCACACTGACTAAGACACCAAAGAGAATAAGGCATAGGTCATAAATGCATGGAAGTATAGTCTTTTAAAATATATATTATGCAACTTTCATATTGTAGTTTAATTTTATAAACAACTTTGTTGTTCAAGTTGAGAAAAAAAAAGTCACGATGGTTCATTTTTTTACAACCCAATTTCTTCAATTTTTAGATATTGAGTGAATTAAATATTATGGTTGTATTTCAAACTTTTTCAATTAAATTAGAGAAGTCAATTTTTTAACACTTCTAAAAGTATATATTTATATACAAAATTTTCACCATTTGTACAAATAAATTATTCTAGATGCATGAATAAGTTGTATTGGATGTACGACTTAGTAATACTAAATGTATAATATTTTTGGTAAAAAAATTAATGTGTAACATATTTGTATAATAAGTACAATTAATTTGTACTATATGTACACCCATGTTATACAAAATGTATGACATAATTTGTGTTTAAAAAAATGATGCACTACATAGTTGCTATATAAGCACAACTAATTTTGTCTAGAATTACAACTAATTTGTATTGAATGTACAATTAAATTAACTAAATTTACCACTAAAAATGGACTTTTCTCAATTAAATACTATCAACATTAAATTTATAATATGACGAAATTGTATTTAAAGGCATAAATTTTTTGAGTGTGTTTCCATAAAAATACTTAACCACAATGTACTTGTTTCTATATATATATACATATTTGAACAACATGATTAATCCTTCAATGATGACAATAATATGGATTGATCATTGTTGTCATTCGTATTAATTTTTTTTTGTATGATTGAAAATTAAAACTTCAAAGTTTCCACCAGTTGCAATTACATGGTGTATGAGTCTCTTCTATAATTGTTAAGGAATCTACTACCCTTATCCTACCTTAATGATATTTATATTTAAATAAAAAAACAAATAATAACAATAGAAAAAGAAAGAAACAAAGAGCACAAAAGTTCTATTCTTGGTTGAATTCATTTATGAGCTCTATTTCATCACAATTGGCTTTTATATTAACTATTCTATAATATCACTTGGTAGAATGAAAGATTCAATAGCCATAGAGAATTAGTCAAAATAGATTGAAATTGGTTCAATTTGACATAACTAAATAAAATTTAGTTTGAATTGCCATAAAATAAAATTTGGGATTTCAAAATTGAAGTAATATAAAGTTAAATCCAAGTATAGGGATACAATATTATCACTCTTCAAACTCTAAATGTGAAAGAAGCTAATAAGAATGTGAATACAATATTGGGATTTAACTTTGCTCATTGATCAAAGAATATAGTAAGAGAGCGGGACTTTGTGGTGAAGATTATCAATGTCAATGGAATTGAATTTGATATACTTCCTAGGCTATTTGAGACAAGTGTCGTATGTTTGATCATTGAGACTCTTTTTTTTAGATTCATTACAATTTATGATAGAAGTGTTATCTAAGTAAAGATTAATGGCTAGAATAAATAATAATAAAAAAGAGAGAAAGGAGATGAAGAATAACAATAAGGGATAGGGAAGAAGAATAATGTAACAATTATAGAGAATGTTGAAGTAGAAGTCGAAAATGAAGAATATTGAAGCTGATGGTTGTAGAAGGTTTGAGGAGCAATGTTCTCTTTTGGTTTCATTTCATTTGTAAGAATTTGTTGGTATGCTTTCTTTTATTATTTCTTTTTTATTAATATTAATTTTTTTCTATGTTATTGTTTAGTTAAGAATATAATTAAACTAGGGGAATGATAATTTTGGAATATTCATTTATAAATTATGTAAAAAAATTATAAAATAATAATTTTAGTTAAATAAATAATTTAAATTGCCTTAATTTTTTTAAATTTTTAAGTATTAATGAGAAATTAAAAAATATTTATATTTTAAAATATACTTTTTATCTTTATAATATTAATACAAATATTAACAAAAAAATAAATATTATATAATCTATGTATATGACTCTGAGTAAGTTTAAAAAGAAAGTGTCTATTTTTAACTAAAGACATCCTTAGTGGAGATGCTTATGGTATAAATTTTACTATAATTTGATTTTTCTCTAAATTCACCCCTAACAGATGACTATCACTTGGTAAATCAATGGAAAAAAAGGTTGAAAGGAAAATCTATTTTAAACATTTTGAAACCAAATGTTCTATTTTAATAAATTTAAAACACATCTATATTATTTTGACAATTTAAATTTTCAATTCCAATCTCTGGGGGGAGTTGATCTTTGTGTTTGTTCTAGTGTTATGTCAAAATACCCATCCCCTTAGTAATACTACATCGTTTTACCCAAAATGAAATATTGAGGCCATAGTTTATGACATTAGTAAAGAAATTACACAATGGCAAAGCATGTATAGATTATAATGCTGCGAGGAAACATCTTGAAAAGTCTAAAGGTCGATAAAGGTCATCTCTCTACATAAGCTTAGATAACCTAGCAATGCTAAAATTGTGATAAACTAACAACCCCATTTTCGGCTTTGGGAGAAGCATTATTAATAAAGTAGTGAACTAGTACAACATAATCCTTCTGTAAAATTAGTTGTTCAACATACTGACTACAATAGAGTTATAAGAACCAAGTTGAGAAATTGTGAGGATATAGGAAGTGGATTGAAGCAAAAATATGGAACCACCTATTGGGTGTGAATAAAGTTTCACATCAATAAATAAGAGGGAATTAGACCAATATATAAGTCTAGTTGGCTACTCCTTCTATTAATAATTAATTTTAGGATGGAACCTCACTTGAGTTTATATATGGATATGGTATTAGGTTCTTTCTAATCGAACTTGGTATCGGCCTGATTTTATTCCCAACAAGTGGTATCAAAGTTTGGTTCGGAACCTAGGTGGGTATCCTTCGAATCTTGAACACAAGTTGTTTAATACTCTATTGGAAAGGTGGAGTTGGCCTAGATAGAGGAAGGAGATCTCGAGTTAAAGTGATTCTACTTCACGTAAAGTGTGCCCTCCACCAAAGCAGTGAAGAAAAGTAGTTACCTTGATGAAGTGTCTTCTTGGTGAGAGGAGGTTGTAGGGCTGTAAATGAGTCGAGTCAATCCAAATATCCTTGGACTTGGGCTTGGCTCATTTGATTAAACAAACCTAAAATAGGGTTCAAACTCGGCTCATTTAACTAAACGAATGAGTCCAGCTGATCTTTTAACGAGCCAAAGCCATAAAATAAACCAAGCTTCACTTTTTTTAGCTCAGGTTCGGCTCGTTTAATAAACAAGCCCAAAAGCTTGGCTCAAGCTTGACTCATTTAACTCAAGCCGAATCAAGTTTTTAACGAGCTAAACCGAGCCGAATACCAAATTAGCTTAGCTCATTTATAGCCTTAGGAGAATATGTGTTACTTTGTTTGAAGGAAGACTCATTGGGTGTGAATAAAGTCTCACATTGATAAATAAGAGTAAATTAGACCAATATATAAATCTAGTTGGTTGCTCCTCCTATTACCAATGGTTTTAGGATGGAATATCACTTGGGTTTATATATGGATATAGTTTTGAGTTCTTTATAATCGAGCTTGGTCTCAGTTCGATTTTATTCCCAACACCACCAATCAACTTAGGTGCGGTACCAATATATGCTAACTATTATGATCGTCAGATGAGTAACAGTACAAAAATTAAGTTCACACTTGCAGGCATTACAAATTAGGCAAACATTTATTTAAAAACCGTTATTTTAAATTTATTTTTACAAAGATATAAATATTGAGGTTTTGTTCCTATGAAATAACAAATATTTTAATACTTTTTCATAAAAGTACAAATATTTAAATTTTATTCTTATTAAAGTATACTTGTATAAAAATTTGTAAATTTCAGATAATTTCGACCCTAATGATCTCTCAATACTAAGTAGTTACATGACTCAAATTGCTTAAAAAAATTTAAAACAATTATACCTTAATAGAAGTTTAAATATTTATATCCTTATAAAAAATTTATTTTGTATGCATTTAAAAAAACAAATTTACAGCTTTTATAAATTTAAATATATTTTTTTTCCAAAACATATATATATATATATATATATATATATATATATATATATATATATAACCCATCTCGTCCAACCGTCCCTTCTATAAATAAGTTCTTGAACAATTTATCTAAACCCTAAATCTGAAATTTTTCCTCAAACCCAAAGAGGAAACCTCTTATATTTTTAATTTTTTAAAGATTTGATATTATAGGAATCATTTTTAACAATTCCATATTTTTTTCAAAAAATCCATATCCCCCCAAATGGTTTCTATAAATTATAGATCTTTGTAAATTTCATAGATTTTGTATAAAATTATTATTTTTCAAAAAAAAAATGTTATTTTAAAATTCAAGATTTTTTTAAAGATGGGATTTTCATTAAAGTATGAAATATTCTTGTTAGTTTTTTTTTTTAAATTCAGATTTATGGATTTTCTATAAACCAAATAGCTTTTAAAATTTTTGTAAGCATATTTTACTACTGTAATTTTTTAGGTTTTATATGATATAGACAGTTTTAACATTACCATATATTTATTGATTTGTTGTTATGATCTATTTTATATATTTTTTCTTATTATATAAAAGATTATAAACAGTGTAAATATATAAAAATGTTTTTTTTTGATGAATTCTTGTGATTTTGTACTTAAAACATTCAAAAACTCTTATTTCCTTAGAGAAAAGCTACATTACATTTACCGAACGTTCATTTCTTACATCATTTATGTACACTTAGCTCTATCTAAAAAGAAAGACAGTTTTCCTTTGAGGAGAAGAAGGGGCGTTTTCTTCACTTTTCCGGGTAATGATGCATAACGCATTATTGTTGGTTTTAATGCAGTCACGAGTTTTTGTACAATGCTTTACCTTGTAAGACACCTGCAAAAGCACCAGCACCGCACTCATGCAAATCGCATTTCTGCACCTGCATCATAAACGCACTCTCCAACATCATCATTCAACATCAATCTAATATTCGAATGGACGAGAGAATACTCCATCTGTTTCGAAGCCACGATGGTGGAGAGCATAGGCAATTATTATTATTATTATTATTATTATTATGTACCAATGCTTAAATATTGGAGCGTTTTATGAAGATAAAAACATTAATTATGAATTTTAAATAAGGATTTTCACAATGTTTGTCAACTTTCCCCCATTAATTGGGATTTTTAATTATATCACAATGAAACAAATTTAATTAGGATTTTCATATTATTCGTCCACATTACCACATAATTTAACAAATATAACCGATCAATCCTTTATCAAATATAATTATTCATTCGGTTAGATAAGTAGTTTGGAATAAGGATGATAATCAAATCAATTTCATCTAAAATTCGACGTATTTTATCTATTAGATACGTAAATAAATATAGATTAACAAATATTAATATGGATATGAAAAAAGTAAAAAAATATCCATCAAATTTGGGTACATATACAAATAATTGATCATTAAATTTATACCCACCTTAATATCTGTGCTTGTATCCACTTTTATTTACTCGATATATGATTATATTTTTACCCTTTATTTATATAACCTTCAATATATTTTTTAAGGTTAAATATGAAAATATAATTAAACCCCAATAATCTAAGTATATAATTATATCATTAAATGATTTTTATTTCAAATTCGATGGATTTTATCCAAATTGGACAAATTTTACCCAATAGATATATAAACGAATTTAGATATGGATATGTGAATAGGTTTACTTATTGGATTTGGTAGTGATTAGAGAATATTCGATATGTTGTCATCCTTAATTTAGACCAATCAGACCTAATATACAAATAAAAAAATATAAAATATATAAAAAAGTAAACCACATAAGAATTTCACTAGTTTTTAATTGATTTTTGATGAATTTTTAATAGTATAACCAATTCTTAAATGTTTTAACTAGTTTTAAGATTTAAAAACCGTTACATGAAATCGTATCCATAACTTGACCGATTTACTAGCCAAAATTGACTTTGATTGGGTTCGCAACAACCATTCCTCTTCATGACCATCTATGCTTCGCCTCTTTTCACTTAGGAAGATGAATTTTGGGATGACATGTTTGCTATCTCAGAAACCATTTCTTTGCCTTGGGTTGTGGGTGGCGAATTTAATGAATCAACTATTTAGCCGAGTGTTGTTGAAGAAATTCTTTATAGCTTAACAAGTGGTTTTATTAATAATAGACTTTGGTTTTGTAAACTCTCGGGCATGGGTTTTCATGGACCTAAGTACACGTGGCATGGGAAAGTTAAGGGATGAAGCATTATTTCATGCAATCATAGGGTTCGTGTCCGTATCAATTGGCACATTACTTACTCAGATACTCATGTATCCGATTTAATTTTTAATAATATGTTTTACCTCTTTGATTGGGTATTTTTATTTTGTTATGCCACAATGAAATACTTATGGAAAAAAGCCATTGGCTTGTCCGCCACTAAATAATTTTGTATATTTTAGACGATTTCACACATATGGCTTATCGAAACAACTATTAGGTCATTGAAATAGGAGGAATACCCAACAAAATAATTTTAGATTGAATTTCGTTTGAAATATTTTGATGATCCTGCATTGCTGAAAAGATATCTAATGTACTCGGTATTTCTTCTCAAAGAAGACACTAAACAAATGAAAACACAGATTTTGAACACGAAAAATATGATATTTCATTTGTATCAACAAAAATTATTTTGATAATTTATATAGTTTTAAAAATTAATAAATATTATCTTAAAATTATATTAATAGTCTTCATTAAAAATATGTTTAATCCATAGATATTAAAATAAAAAATATATCATCATAAAAGTGAAAAGTAGATTTTAAAATTTTTAAATAAATTTTTTTATACAAAAGTCTAGTGATAGAATAATTTACTTTTTGATATAGGTGGAGTAAATTGAAACTTCAATAATTGTTTTTTTTTTTGCTTTCATAAGCAAAGTAATTTCACTATTACAAAAATGACTAATGCAATTGTCGATTGAGTATAATCATGTCATGTACTTCCTCTTATCTAAATACATATATCATTTGGGCTAAATAATCGTCATGCGAAATATTTATCATTTTGTGTTTTCAATGCATCATTTTAATAATTTTCCCACTTTAGTCTTATATTTGTCCAATAACTAATGATTTATTCTTGATTAATAATTATCCTCTCACAACATTTAAAAGAACCAAATAAGTAATTAGTCAATGCTCCTTAATATTCGTACATGCATTATTCTAAGACAATCTATATTATGGACCGAAGGTAGTATAAAGAAAGAAAATAGTATTTGAGTTTTGAGTTGGGCCAAAATCTTTTTGTTTTGATTTTCATATTAGATCTGGTATAGATATAAATTAGTATCCATCGAATTTCAATATATTCCAATTGGTATTTGATCAACTTTTATTAGGTTCAAATTAATATTGAGTATGGATAATATCATAATCTAGTCAAGTATGTTTACAAATGTATAAGAGTTTGGATTAATAAAAACACACTTTGCCTTCATTTTGTTGAATTTTTACGATGAGTCAACTTTTGCTAGCTCCATACAAAATCAATTTAAGCCACTATTTTTTTTTAATCCCTAAGGTGGCCCCTTAAAGGCCTTAGTCCCCATACATAACCACTCTATGACTTAGGTTAGGACATACGAGATTAGACCGATTCTATTAAATCACATATGATCATATCAAGTTATATCAATACAAATTTAATATATATATATATATAATGATAATAATTATAATGAAAAATGAAAAATAATATAAAACTAATCATAATAAAATATTTATGACAACAATAGTAATGATATCTATAAAAATATTTAGTACACCACAAATAATAGTAAAATAATAATAATGATACATTAAAATTTTAAAATAAAAAAAATGGGGCAAAGAGAACATGTATACCTTACTTTGGAAATTTTTTGATTTTTTTTATTTGTTATTATTGTTAGTTGTTTTGATTATTTAAAAAATCAACTTACACATGAAAAGATGATAGTGGTAAGGTTTGGCTATATATATTTGACCCACTACTTCCACAAAAACATGAAAGTAATTACGAGACCCATACCACTTCCCATCTCAAGCTAGATGGTATTCACACTAAGGATGCAAGATGAGTTGTAACACGCCCATTTTACCATTTAAAAACTTTTTATTAGCTGAAGCATATAATAAAATAATGTGTTACAACCACAGTTTGATAAGTCTGATCTTCATTTTGTTTCTTACAATAACTACTAAGGCTAAAACCGTAACAAAGAGATTCAACAAAATAATGGGAAGAGGGAGATATAAGATAAAGTAAAAAAAAGAGTTATGAAAGTACAAATTCTGATAAAATAATCATGTTAAACAAGATACAATGATATGGGCATAAAAATTGAAAAGAAAAACTAATGACAAAAATATACCCTATGATGCAATGTCGGTTAGTCTTAACTCTCAGTCTCAAAAGCTCATTCGTTAAAAGGAATATCCTTTCAAAGATCATCTCCATGGTCATAAGTAAATCACAATAATTATAAAGAGGTAACATGCTCACATAGATAATCAGCACGCAAATGAGAGAAATGCATATAAGAATACAATCATATGCGATAATAACATTGATGGACAATTATGATTCCATAATTCAATTTTAACAATAACCATTGATGCCCTAACACATGCCAATATCAATAAGATCTAAATAGAGCTTAACACTAACATTCAAAAACCATGATCACATCATTCAATCTTATTAAGGTGATCAAACCAATGAATTCAACTCAATTTTGAGAGGGGTGTAATCTCATATCCCAAGGCAATTATCACTAAGATTATCAACAACAATCAAACTAATAATTTCCAAGAAAACTAGTTAAGGAAGTCACAAAACATGAAGTTGTGTGCACATAATCTTAGCACCAAGTCCTTAGGTGTGCATACCATCTACAAGGTTTGTGAATCCTTAGAGAATAAGTGGACCATTTGCCTTAGATGTCCAACTATGTACTTAGAGAGATAATTTTGAGGCACGAGATCCTTTCTATAGTCAAATTATATTTCACTTTAAATAATAAGTATTTTATTTTATGCCAATTTATTATTTAACAAATGATATCACAATTTTATAAAACACAATCAAATCAATACCTCAACCCATCTCAACCATTAAGGTTTACAACAATTCAAAACCATAAAGGGTCTAAGGTTAGATATTAAGCTATATCCTAAGCACTTAAAATATTCAAAAAATTGATATAAGGTCATCTATCAAAGATGATGACAATGGTCAACACCAAAGTTAGCTAACGCTAACCAATAATCAATTATTTAATTATTAGGCTAACCAAAATGATCCTACATGTTATTTTCCTAATTTTAAACATTTTAAAATCCAAACACTTACATAACTCAACAAAACTCATAACACAACTAATTAATATAAATAAAAGCATTTTAAAATAAGATACTAGTACTAGGAAAATTCCAAAAATGGTGAAAGGACCATTTTACCCTACTTACACTTTAAGCATATTTTCCACATAAAACCCTAATTATGTATATTTGACATACCAAATTTTACACCCTTAACATACACATTATAAAATTGATATGGATTTAATATGCTTGCTAAAAAATGACAGAAAATATTAAAAATGTTATAAATGTCGTTAGGGCTCACAAAAATTCAATAATTCATACGTAAGTGTAAACATCCTCTAATCCCAACATATTATGTATCAAAGTTAACTAAAACACCTAATAAAAATAAAGGAATGCATACCATGGCATGAAAATGGATTGATTGGAACAATATGCCCATGGCAAGAGCCATGCATAAATTATCACATAAAATCTCATGCATTATATATTATCACATGCTCAAATAATTGAATAAATGATAAAAACATGTAAACATGCTTTCATATAACATATTTTTTAATATTACCAATACACATACATAATTTCATACTCTTGAATATATTTACAGACATGATTTAACAACAATAAGATCTAGCATGCTTACTAAGTCTAAAAATTCTAATATGTTGACAAATAAAATTGCACCATATAAATAGTTAAGTTGGATTTGCCTATCATCAAATATCAAGTAGAACAAATAAAAAGGCCCTTTCCAAGAAAGTTTCAAGTTCTTCTTAATTTTCCTTCAAATTACAAAAATAATACTCCAAGTTACAATAAATATTTATTGTTATATTTTCTAATTTACCTTATTCCACCTCATTAATGTATCCTATAATAATTAAATTGATCAAATTCCAACATGGGTATTTTAGTCAATTTATGTACCATTTATTGTAAACTTTAATGCTTTTTTAATATGTGTGCTAAAAACTATATACCCTTTGTTATGAAACGAAAGGAGGGTATAAGAGAGAACATAACAACAATCAATGAGATAGCAAAATAAAAGCCATAAGAACAATTCCCTTTTGAATAAGAAGGATAAACAAAGGGAGAAATAAAGTGATAATCTTCACAATTAATAAAAAAGTCTAACTTTTTTTTATTTAAAAAAATACATAAAGGCTGGATAAAAGGAATTATAATAAAGAGCAATGAAGAAAAAAGAAGAACAAGAGGATGAGAGTTTAGTTGTGCTCTAAGAACAAGGCAACACATTTAGAAAATTCAAACCAAAAAGAGGAGGGCACAATAGAGAGAAAGCCAAATTGTAGAATGACTTAATGAATTAAAAAAACACGAAGAGACTAGGAGTGGAGTATGGTGCTCAAACATTGTCTAGCCAAGGATAAACGGAAGGTAGATTGCATTATACTTGAATGAAGGCATGACGGAGTGTGTAAGAAAAAGTAAGTTGTATAAGTGATTGTGTAAGAACTTATAACAAACCAACATTCAAGAAAAAGAAGAAGGGAGAGGGGTCATGCGGTGCTAGCTATGGGTAGGGAGAGGGTATGTTTGGCATATCATAAGCATGGGGAAGGTGAGAGAAATAGGTTAGAATACTAAAGGTGCAACAAGTAGACAAGGTGGTATATTAAAAGTTAGAATAATGTCAAGAAAAAGTTAAAATATGCAAATAAATTGTTAAAAAATTTATAATCTAATCATATAAATGTATGAGGTAATTCTCATGGTAGAATTACATTTTTAGGATATTCATATTATTTTAATGAGGGGAATATTATTAAATAGGATTTAATTAGGGAAAATATCAAATAAATCTAAATATCTAACAAAATTTATGGAAACATGTAAAATAAATGAAGGATCCCATATATATATATTGGTATAGGAATAAAACTTGAGGCAAAAGAAATAAAAAACAAAGCATGTAAAAATTCCTATAGGACTTGGTCAATCGTTGGTCCTTGGTAGAGCACATGCTTACTCATAGGTTTGGCAAATAAACTGCTAGTTTAGGTTTGTCAACTTTTGAGCCGAAAATCCTATTTCTTTGTATTTTTATTCCAATTAATGTGTTAACTTATTACATAATACTATTAAACATCATAATAATAAGAATAAAAATATTTTTTAATAATTAATTACACATAAAATATCATATTTATACTTAAATTTTCAATTAGGGTTAATTAAAAGTGTGGTACTACATGAATGATTGGAATTTAATTCTCACTAAAGATGTGACTATTTCAAACTACAAAAATACGTAATCCAAATATGTTTTAAAGCCTAAATAAGATCAAATGATCATGAATAATTAGACATTAAAACCTTGAGTCTTATCTCTTCCTTTATCGTAAATTCTATTTAGATACCTAATATTTAACATAATGTTTGCAAGGTATCTTATGGCTTTAAAAGTCTTACTTTTGTACCCATACATTTTAATTCAATATGATCATTTTATTTTAATTATATATTAAAATTTTCAAAACAAAAAAGAAGCTTAACCATTGTGAAAATATTAAAAGAAACTTAATTTTTTTTTTAAAAAAAATCCACAAAAGTCTAAACTATCCAATATATATATATATATGAAAATCTAAAAATATCGTAAAAATATGAAAATTATAAAGAATTGTAACATTATAAAAAAATACCCAAAACATACAAAAACTTATAAATTTTTTGAAAAATCCATAAACTTAATACACACACACACATATACATAGATATATATACACGCGTATCTTTTTAGGAGTTTCATTAATTTTTAGAATTTCCTTAATTTTTATGATAATTCATAATTTTTTTTGAGTTTATTACAATCTATTTACATTGTTATATTTTTTTCTCAGACCTTTTATAATGTTTAGATTATTTTTTTAATACTTTTAAATTTGTTTTTCATTTTTTTGTAATTTTTATAGTTTTCATATTCTCACAATCTTAGTCTCTTTTTTTATATAAAATATTTCAATCTTTTTAATCTTTTGAAGATTATTTTTTTAATTTCCTTCTAAATTTGAAATGTTAAAATAACTTAAAATATAGGGAAAATTAATAAATATTTTAAAAAATATAGATACATGCAAAATATTAGACTAAATATCAAGATACTGAATTAAATTTTAAATTGTTTGATATGGTACAACAAAATCATAAACTGACACAATTGCCGAGAGGAGCAATTGTGGGCTTCTTTAATCTTAAATCTTTTGTTCTTTTCTTTTGTAACACGATATGATAAAAATATTAGGGTGAAAATTTCCTACGAGAGGTATTAACTCATATATTTATTACAAATATACATTATAAAGATAATAACAAGTGCAATATAGAGAAGTATATAATTATATATTCAAACAAAACCATGAGATAATGTAATGCTGGTTCTAACGGGTGATATTGCTACAAATTATCATATAATTAATTATTACAATTACTATAAAAATATACAATAGAATGAGAGGATTAACTTAGTAGAATATATCTGAAAATTAGAACTTCAACATTAGACCATTTTCTAATTACACCATTTTGTATAAGAAATCAAAATTTTGAAGTGCATGATTGCTAGATAAAACAAAAATCGTACTCATAGTAAAAGGAAAGATATGGATTTTTATTGAGTAGTTATTTAAGAGAGATGATACTAGACTAAAGTCTTATTGTTGTATATTGATTTCCTAGCTACACCTTTTAGAGAAAAAAAATTACACACTTATCCTTAGAGCTTATTTTTACAACTTATAAAATTGAATAATGTTAGATCAAGTCAAATAATCTCAACGTTGATAAAATTACATTAGATTAGATAAAATTAGTTAAGGACATATCATAAAAGATTAGCACCAATAACATAAGTATTAATATTAATATAATAATAATAATTTATATTAATATAATAATAATAATTTATATTAATATAATTATTATAAATACTCATATAATTATGAACATACTTCTTATAATATTTATTAATATACTTATCATTATGATAATTATGAATATTTATTCTATTAGAATTATTAATATTAATATTTATTATTAAAATAATTATTATGATTATAGCTTTGAATAATAATAATAAAATTATTTAATATTTATATTAGGGATATTCATATTATTATCATAATTAATATAAGTATTATCTTAACTCATATAATTTTTATAATAATTATTATCATAATAATTTTCATAATAATCATAATAGTTAATATAATTATTATGATTTTAAATATTAATATAATTATTACAATATTTATTATGAAAATATATTATCATAACAAATTATTATAATTGTTTTATATTATAATCATAACAATATAATTGATATAACTATAATAATAATAATAATAATAATAATTAGTATAACTATTATAATGAAAATAAATAACATTATTATTGTCACTTACCATTATGATATTTATTAATATACTTATTATTATAATAATAAATTATATGTCAATATTATAAATTTTTTAATATATTAATTATACATCATTATAATTATAATTATTATTATAAGAATTATGATTATTAATATAATTATTATAATAATTAATATCATTGTTATATAATGTATTGTTATAATAAAAAATAGTAATTAATAACATAATGATTATAACTAATTATTATTTTATTTATCAATAAAAATTATTATCAATAATTATATATTCATATTTTTAATATTATTTCAAATTTATAATTATTAATATATTTATTATAATTAATTTTTATTTTAGCTATGAATATGATTATTATAAAAATTATTATTATTCAAATAATTATTAATATTCATAATATTATTAATGTTATTATCATTATTAATATCACTATTATTATAATTATTAGTATACTTATTAGTATAATAAGTATTAATATTACTTGTTTTACTAATAATGACTATTATTAATATTATTATTTTAATTAGTCTTATAGTTATTATAGTTATTTATTTCAGTATTATAAGTTCAATATTTATAATATTACAACTATAATATAGTTATTATTATGCTCATCAAGACCAATAAGTCTATATCATATCAAATCAATATTAACAAAAGAAGCTTTTAATTTTTTATATAAAAAAATACAATTAAAAAAAGGGATGGAGATTCAATGAGCAAGGCTCTATTTTTCTTTCTTGATTTTTCTAATACTATATGATAAGTTAAGTGTTGATAAGATCTTAATAGTGTTAATGCGATCTAACATAATCTAATTAATGCTCTTAAAAAATAAAAGTATTATATTAATATTAAAAAATTATGAATATTACTAATTAATTACAATAATTAATACTATTATTATATTAATAATTATAATAACTAATTATATTAATATAAATTATATTAATTATACAAATAACTATAATTACCTTAATTATATTAATAATTATGATAAATAAAATTATATTAATAGTTATTATTATAATAATAACATGAATAATAAATATTATAATTATAATATTTAGAATAACAATGATAAGTATGTTATTAATAATTATTTTAATAACATAATAAAAAATTATAAGAATAATAATTATCACATTAATTATAATGTTATAAAAAATTGCCTAGATCCAAAGTCATTAGCTACTATTCAAAGACAAAATATAATCCCTTTTGTCTAACCTTGTTAATCTAGTTATCCAAAATGTCACTTCCTAATTTTGATATACCCAGAAAACGTATCATAATTTGCATGGTTAGTATTTAAGTAAAGTAACAATATGTATCTATATTGTGATCAATACATACATCCCCATTCACCCTCCATTATCTTGCAATAACATCTCTCATTATTTTTATAACAAAAATTGTCATTAAAACCTTGTTTTGGACACTATAATAAGTGAAATGTACATATTGATTTGTTAGAACTATATTAAACATTAACAAAGACAATTAGCTACAAACTTTCATATCAACCTACCAATATTTAGATCCGTCTTTATCTTTGGGATTCCCTAAATATAGCTTAAATAACCTAAATGTTGTATAACAATATATTAATTATAAAATATAATATAATAAGTAATCTCAAATAAATTTATTAAAGCTAGAATTCAATAATTACCTATCAATAACATTTAGTGGAGCATCATGCCATTTTAGATCTAAGGAATAAGAGTAACACATCATCCTTCTTGATAAATGTAAAGTAACTAAAGTCCAATGTGCATTAAATGAAAAACGGGAGCAAAAATATATCAATTTAGAGTCACCCTCATAGTCATAGCTTTGATCACATACTCTTCCTATCATTTCAAAATTTCCCCATAATATATTAGCTAATGACATAAGAATCAAATATGACTTTTAAAAACCTAAAAGAAAATAATTAGGTAATAATTTAAAATTTATAATAATATTGTTGAATATAGCTATATACTAAAATTTGACAATATGGAATGAAGTTATACCTTATGTATAACTTTATATGTTGAATTTATACCCAACCTTTAGTCAACAAATTAACTCTATCCTCAAATCCTATAAATATGTATACCTCTATAGTATTGAAAAACAAGGCCATATAATTGTGCAAATTTGGATTGCATAAAAGTTCATCAAAATCTAATTCCTCCACTTGTTTCTCCTTAAGACTTATTTTTCTCCATAAAATGTTACCACCTTAGTAAAAAAAATGGTCTAAGACTCCATTCCTAACCATTCATAATTATGTGTAATAATATGAAATTGAATTATTTTATGTGTAATTAATTATATAAATGATTGTATAATGTAATATTCCATTCGTATGATTGTTTTTATTAGTTTAAGCAGGGTAAAGTTTTAGCTTCATCACTTGGTATATCTTCAAGATTATTTTAGCTGATTTTTTAGTAATTGCAAATTTGTTTCTAGACACACTTTGCTTATATAAAATGTTATTCATGTCTATTAACTTTTAAGTTATACCTTAAAAAATATTTTTGTAGAGCTTTATTTGTATCCTAAATGGATTGAAATGTAAAGCTAGAAATTTTGGTTTAATTTTATTTATGTTGCTATTCCTTTTGAATTTTATACGCAAAATATATAAATAAGATATGATAGCTACAAATCATATGAAATGTGCGTTAAAATTTATAAATATATATATATATATATATATTAGGTCGGAAATGAGTAGGAGTATATGGAACTTTTCGTGATTTTAGGAATAGTTTTGGTAGTTATTTTTGTAATTACTTTCTAAGTTTATTAGTTCTTATTTTGCTATTTTTCTTGGAAAGGAGGTAATTTATATGCTCCTACTAAATATGTAAAAATCACGTGATAACACATTTAGGGTTTCCTATATTATGCTTAACTATAATTTATGATTCCATGTAATCTCATGAAAAATATGCATGCACCATGTATTATTATTAATTTCTCTAAGTATATAACAATGTATTTTTATGCAAAAGTGTGTTAACTTTATTTATCTTAATATAAGTATGATAATATGCTAGAATAGGGGTGTTTAGGCTAAAATAAGTATGCACAATTAGAGTTTTATGTGCTAATTGGGCATTATTATATTTTAGGGGCAAAGTAGTAATTTTGTCCCTTACAAAAGTCTCTAGAAGTGAAATTTTATACTAAATTACCTATTTTAATGTTATTTATTCATACCATGAGTTTCACTTAATTCTAATAATAACTGGTATTAAACTGAAAAGTTATTGAGTAAATAATATAGAAGAGCGTTTTAGTCATTTATGACTTGTTATGCCTAAAAGTGTGAATAATTCTTAGGTTGACCTTAGCGTGACTTTGACCTTGGCTTCAATCATTGAGCTTACATTCAACTTGCATAATTGGAAATAAATTAAAATGGATAAGTATGGAGTTTAAATCATTGTACATTATGTGATACTTTATAATCACCTCATTAAGATATTAATTTTTAAAGTGGAAGATCTCGATATTTAGAAATAGTTGCTTTTTAAGGTTAGCTACCCTAAAGACAAAGTAGGAGCCCTCAATTAGGTTTGATGGCTTTTTTAGATGCGTCGACATTTAGGTTAATGCCCTAGTCTATTCTATAGGTAACTTACAAGCCATATTAGGGATATCAATACTTATGGATTAGGTATCTTAGAAATGAGATGATATTGTGCTCCCTTGTTTCACCACTATGTATAAAGTACTTGTATGTCTATGGGTTACAAGTTGGGAGGATAATTTGTTGTATCAGTGCATTGGTATGGCCGATTATATATCTTTAAATTATTATTGTACCGCCTTGAGTAATTAAAAATGGATTGTTGTGGTTTGTTGGTTTGGTAGTTGCTTTTGTGTATTATTTGATTTCGGTATATTGGTTTGACATTTTCCTCTATACTATTTATATTTGGTTTATTCGTAAGTAGTTGTCTTAGTGCTTTCCTTGTCATGTTATGAGTGGTATAGAGGCAGTTATTGGAAAAGTCTTTAATAATGGTTTGATGTTTTCCCTCGGCGGGACACTGTTGGTATAATTAGATAAATGAAATAGTTGTAATATGGTTAAGTTTGATGTAATAGGCATGTTTCATTTGGTATGATATGGATTATGGTATGAATGAAACACTTATCCACGTGTACTATTTGATGGGTTATGCCATAATACTTTGTTTTACCTTCTATGTGTGCTCCATATGATGTTTGCATGTTTAGTATTGTGTAGTGATTAATTCAATACTGTTGTACTAATGGATTTTATTTTATGGTTCCATATCTATTTAATGGTCATTCTTTACCTTGGAGAAGTACTTTATGGTAAACTTTGATGAATTTTAGTAGGGGTTGAGACTTACGACTATCTAATGTCCACTCTAGCTTCTTCTTCTTCTTTTGTCTGGATATCCTTTGGACTCTTATGCCCCATTCTGTATTTTTGTCTCTTGTCAATTGTAACTTTTTTCTCCGTTGATTTGTTATCAGAATATTTTAATATTGTAATGAAATTTCTATCTATTTCTTATCAATTTTTGTTCTTAATAAAATTGAAAAAATATTTTAGCATTAACACTTAGTATAAGAAATGTAGAGGAACTAGACTTATACTAAATATGGCGGTAACACCCTATGTTTTTAAAAGTTTAGCTTCAATAATTAACTATTTTTAAAGAAATTTTCAAGTGATAAAATGAGGATGTTACAAGAAGGAAAAAAGGTCATAGATAATATAATTATAAATTAAGTAATTCAACTATTGTTATTAATAAGATTATAGCATCCTTGAGAATATCTATATGACATGGTCATCCATGTGATTTCCCTTTGAAACATAAGAGATCACAATTATCATCTTTCAAAAGAAGATAACTTTAAAAATCCATATTTATAATAGATTCTAGTGAGAATCACTTGAACTATATCGGACTTCAAAATAAATGACATGGGCGACTCCTTGAGTGGTAATAATGTCTTGAGATCACATGGATATTCACCTTATATATAGTATCCAAGAGTTTCAAATATATTATAACACGCTAATTTTTTTCAACTTAAATTCTTCATTTTAAATGTATAATGTGTAAGCAAAAAAAAAACAATCGATGTAATCACCATATCTATCATGAGAAGAAGTGCACCGATTCACTTATTCCATGGTAGATGAAAAATTAGATATGAACAAAAATTTCAACAATAAGAATAATGTTAAAACTCTTTACATTACAAAATCTGAATAAAATGTTAAAAAGACAAATCACATTGACTATAACTTAAAATTAGAAAATAGAACTCTGAACTAAAACATTGAAACAATGCTCTTTAAATCTAACTCTAGCTCTAATAGTATATAGATCACTTGCATTAACTTCATAATTTATTACTCGAATAAAAATCAAAATCATACTCACACTTTCCAAATCATTTATTATGCGAAGAACATACTAAGCTTTTCAAAACTTCTTTCACAAATTTAAACATTGAAATTCTCATGGATTGAAACATGTTATATTTGAAAACTTATCTACAAATTTTAACCTATAGCATGGTGCAATAAATTTTATAAAAAAATCTTAGCATTGTAAACCCCTAAATCATTCAAATTTTAAATCAACCATAACTCATACTTAGGATAATCATATCATATCATTATATACATCAGAGTTGGTCTCAAATTACTAGGACTAGCATGGTATCATGAATCAAAAAAATCCCAAATTGCGGCCAACATGCTAAATAAGGATGGTAACAAGATGAGGCAGGGATGAGAATCTTGTCCCCCATACCCAAACCCGATAAACAAAATAATCCCCTAATCCATTCTTATTCTTTTTCTTATAGGGAAATCCCAGACTCGCATATCGACAAGAATCAAATCCCCATACCCGACTTGATACCCTACCTATTCTCTATTTAAAATCCAACCCCATTCTCGATACCCAATCCAATTTTTTTATAATATACTTTTAATTTATATTCTATATAAAATAATAAATAATATATATATATATATATATATACGGGGATGGGGACCCCAAAACCATCCCTAAAAAAAATCTTTGAACCTGATCTATTGAATCTCTCCCTAAACATGAATGGGGAATCCTTAATGAGGCACCAAATCCATGGGGTGAATTATCATCCCTAAGGCCAAACCACCTTAGAAAACTAAAATCATGCTAACTTGAAACCAAAGCATATACCAATTATCAATTATATTTGCATAGGGCTTAAGAGACTTAACTTTAATCTCCAAGATGTAATACTTAGAAAAAGAGAAAAATACAACCTAGAAATACCATAGAGAAGATTAAGAAAAATAATCCTTACAAAAACAAACTCAAAGGAGAAAATTGAAGTGGAAAAAAATCTCACTTATCTTAACGTTTAAAAGAATTAATGGTGGAAAACGGTCATGAAGGCCACAAAATTGATAGAATAAGGAAGGGAGATGGTGGCGGTATAAGGAGGAGAAGAAATGAGAGATATGAACAAATTTTGATTAAGTTAGGATACTTAGTTATTAAGTTACAATAAAATATTAATGGTTAAGGTTTTGGAAGATATTTGTGCCAAAATATCTAAGGAAAGATGGGTGTAACACCCTCAAATTTACTACTTTTTTTTAACGAAAGAGTTAATGAAAAAAATAGTAGGTGTTACTGCCACACCTAGCATAAGTCTGGCTTACTTTTCTATACTTTACTAATTGTTATGGCTAAAATTTACTTTGTTTAAATTAATAATGACCATAAGGGGAAAAAATATAGATTTCAATACTGAAAAAATTATCCTAGTAGTAAAAAAGGTCAGGTAAAGAGTTACAACCTAATGATAGAAAAATATAGAAGGAGACATAAGAATCTAAGAAAAATTCAGATCAAAAGATGTTGGGGGAATATCACGTAGTCCTAACTCTCAACCCCTACCAGAAGCCAATAGGTTGAACCCTCAAAGTGCTTCTGCAAGGTAAAGATTGCTCATTGAATAAATATGGGACCATGAAACAAAACTTGTCAACACAACAACACTAAGTAAACCACTATACAATACTAACATGCAAAGGCCACATGAGGTACATAGAAGGTAACACAAAGTATCATGACATAATACTTTAAATAGTACCTACCCTAGCTAAATGTCACATTCATACTATGAGCCACATATTTATCATATCAAACTTAACCATGTCACGACTATTTCATTAATCTAGTTATATCAAGGGTGTCCCATGAAGGAAAACACCAAACCATAACTAGGCATTTTACATTAACCACATCCATACCACTTATAACATGATAACAAGTGCACTGGGATAATTATCAACCAATAGATCAAATATAAATAGTATACGGATGTAATGATCAAACTGAAAAACCACAACAATCCATTTAATTTCTTATACAACAATTATTTCCAATTTTAATTACTCAAGGGGATACAATAACAATCTAAAGACATATAAAGTACATTGGTCATACCGACATACCGAAGCAACAAAGCATCCCTAACTTGTAACCTAGAGACATACAAGTTCTTCATTCATACTAGTGCAACAAGGCAACATTGTATCCTTCCATTATATGTCACCTAATCCTAAGTATTGATACCTTTTATAAGGCTCGTAGGTCACCTATATAGCATACCAGGTCCTTAACCAAAATGCCGAGGTATCTAATAAAACCACCAAACCAAATCAAGGACTCCTACCTCATCTCTAGGGTAGCTAACCCTATAAAGAAACTATTCTCATTCTCGAGGTCTTATAATTTTAATATTAATATCTTAAGAAGGTGATCACAAAATACACAAGGTGCATAGGGGATGTAAGGATTTATTAGCTTGAAAGAGGAAAAGGCAAGGGGTAGGTGAGAGTTATGCATAGGTCGAGGAAGGGAAAGGTAGAAAATAAAGAAAAAGGAGAAAAAGAAAAGAGGGGAAAAGGGAAGAGAGGAAATTAAAAAAGGAAAAATAAAATAAATTTAAGGTTAGGACTAGAATAAGGTTAAAATATAAAGTAATTAGGATTAAAATTAGATAATAATTTGAAGTATTAAATTACTACTCTCTTAAAAGGGACTTCACCCCTAAAGTCTACATCACGCCAGACATATTAGGTATATAAGGCCCACTTAGCACACAAGGTTGAATACCTTTATAGAACAAACCCTATCATAATTACCACAAGAACAACCCAGATTTTAACCTAATAAAGTTAACAGATCAATTAGTCAAAGTAAGATGGTTAAAATATTAAGAGGAGGGTTTTTTTTGTCCCTGGCCTAAGCATTTACCTATAACTGACTGATAAGATGGATCACCCCAAATGTTGGATCCTTTTGGGAACTCTCAGTGCTAGATCCTTGACCAATATCACTACCTTGTGGTGGTGGGTATCTCAGTGCCTTACCCTTACAATCTCTACTTTATGAACTTTTTTTTGGTTATGAGGTCATTTTTATTGGTTGTTGCTGATGGGTGACCAGCCTTGGGTGCCACAACGGTATCCTATAAAAGTCATCAAGGGATGCTTAAAATAACTCAAAACTCTTGTGCCCCTACTTATAGCAATTCTCACACAAGACTAACCAGCCTTCACAATCTTTCCCTAGATCGTCACGTCTTCCGTGCTTGTATTAGAAATATCTGGCCTATACTAAGTTACCTGTGCCACAAAATCCACCTTAACTACCTTAGTATCGAATACCTTAACTCCCTATCTAAGGCTGGATCCTATGATCAATATCTGAAACCTCTAACTTCCTCTTATTGCCTGAAGTCTCACTAATCTTGATTTGGATAGCCTTTGCAACCTTAGTCACCTTGTGAAACATGTCAAAGAGGTTAGGGAAATAAGAACGCGAGAGTAAATCCTAGATGTGAGCGTTTAAGCCCATATCAAACCAGTACATCTTCATCTTCTCATTTGTCCCTACACTAGGTGTGAAATAAATCAAATAAGTGAACTCCAATTAGTATTACTCAACTATGGAGGAATCCTGATGAAGTGCCATAAATTTATCATATAGTCCCATTTGGTCACTAGTTGAACAAAAATGAGCCCCCATCTTCTATATCATATGCTCCTAAGTCTTAATAAGTGTGCCTATCCCTTACTGACTATGCCACATCTCATCAACATGACCCTTCATGAAGTATGCAGCTATCTTGATCCTCTTCTTGGGTGGGGACTTTGAAGATTCAAATATGTTTTCAAATTCTTATATCAAACACTCCAAAGCTAATTGATCCTCGATACCCATGAACATCAATGGTGAGTGTGACTATGTCCTTTATAACCAGTCCTCCAATGGAGCTAGCATGAGAATGTGGATAGGCATCTAGAATGGTGGTGGAGGTGGTGGCTAATGTAAGTTTTTCTCGACCACAGTGAGAATAAACACCTCTATATGTGCCTTAATTTCATACTATAACTATTTTCTATACTCAATTCATTTGTTCCTCTTTCTTCACTTTAATTTAGATTGATTTTTACATTCGCTAATTTAGTCATACATAGTGGCACAAATAACCTCCACTATTTTTTCTACCTCATACCTTATTTTCTAGTTATCATTATTGTATTTTCCTCTTCCTTTAGTCGCCATAGTCATTAATGTTCTACTTACTTTAGGTATGCATTTTCTACTTCATTTTTGCTTAATGTTGCACATAAATAAATTCCTCCATTCTTAAGTAAGATTTTTTATCTTAAATATGTATGCTCAATTCTTCTCATCAATATGTTACCATTTAAAAGTTGTTTGGAGTGTTAATTACTATCATTTGGTTGTAGACTATAACAATGGTTTGAATTTTCATGTGTTTGTGGTATATCTGTTTTAGACGTCTATTATCTATTTGGCTGTTGTTGTTTTATCAATAAAGAGGAAAAAAATAATGAAGAATTTTGTGGGAATTTTACACCAGTTTTGGTAATGCTAGCTCGGTGATTTTTGGAATTTTAGAATGTTGGAAAAAGAGGTTAGGTTTTGAATTTTTGATTAGTTGTTGGCATGAAAATTTTAAAAATAATTAATGTATACTAAAATCTAAAATTTTATTCCTTTGATGGTTTCACACAAGTATGACATCTCAAGATGAAGGGTGAAATGCTAAACAAAAGAGAGGGGGAGTGCAAATAAACAATGTAACTAAGTTAAGGCATAGGGAAATTAGATTGAATAGTGATGAGTTTACAGATGAAAGGTTGTCAATTGGAGAGAATTAGACACATTATATTGGATTTATGAATAACATAGCTCATGAAATGGTTCCTATTACAATTTCTAACTAGTGAATGATTCCTAATAAGGGGAATTTATGGGCAAATATACAAGTATGATGAACATTTATACATCATTGTATATCAAATATTACCTGTTTATATTATATACTAATAATATTTATTATTTTCATGTAAAGTGGTTGTGGTGTACTTGAACGTTGAAAGAAGGTTATGCTTCAAAAAGGTAATAAATCAAGGAAATACTTTAATTTTGACTATACATGTGTTTACATGGTTAATAAAGACGGAACTTAGATATCACAACCTTCAGGATATTATGAGTATGTTATCACACCCAAAGAAGTTAAGGTATACAATGACTTGCAATATGTATTTATGCCTTAAATGATACTTATAATCATATATACATTGATTTTTTTTATATAACTTGTATTATTTTAGTGAAAAATAATAGCCAAAAGGCAAAATAAGCTACAAATAAAACTGCTTATTCTCATAAGAACTCATGCATCGACAATTAGGCCATAAGAGAAGAGTTGGTAAGGAAATAAAAAATTTAATATACATTAATTATTTTTATTTTTGAATTATAATAATTAACTTGATGCTAAAGGAGAAGAAGACAAAGAAATAGGAATAACAAAAGGTAATCTATATACACCTCCTACACAAATAGATGTTTGGGTGAAGGTTAGGATTGATAAGAAAACGGAGAATTCTACAAATGAAACAACCCCAAAAATCTTTGATAAAAGTATAATTCTTTAGCATGATCTGATTCTCAATATTATTTGTATATAATTTGTTATTCCTAAATAACTACAACTATTTCTTTAATAAGAGGAGGTTTGGGTACATAGTGCCAACAAGTATCCAAAATAAAGTGATTACTCAAGCATTAGGGATTGAAGAACACAATGGTTAAGATCAAGGATTCAACATTTTCAAGTACTTTCATATGACTCCCTAGTCCCCAAACTTTCAAGAGAGAGGTTCACGGTTTAAGGACGGAAGTGAATACTTTAAGAGCAAACTAATTAAAGTTAATTGCCAAACAAGATAAAAGAAGGAGATAATGTAAAAGCTAATGAATGAAAAAAAAAATATATATTTAGTCATTGATATTGTAGTGGCCAATCCTACAAGACTTAGTATTACATTTATCCCTTTAGTACTTGAGGTAATATACTTTATTTTTAATTATTTTCTTAATTAAATGATCTTTGTATTAGATATATGTAATACCTCATTCTTTTGCAAAATTTGGCTTGTTCAGAATGGTATTAGTGGATATTACTTTTTTTTTCTGTTTGTTTATTTTCACATATTTGTAAAGCTTTTAAATCCTTGTTGCATTTTCATAATTTTTTGTTTAGGACTCTCTATCATTTTTTAAGGTTTTATATTCAGTGAAACTTCCAAACTAATTTTGACCTTCAAACTATTTTTTGAATTCTTCTTATATATAGATATTTTGAATCCTTATATATATTTTTAGTCTCATAAGTTATTTTGAAATGACAAACTAGGTTGTTGGTAAAAAGACAATGTTTATTACTCCCACAGGTCTTAATCATGTGTTTTAAACTTTGTTCAACCCTTTCTATTTATCCAAATTTCATGAAACTTTAGAGATTATCTTATTTAATTATTATTGATCTAAAAATTATATAAAAATATTACATAATTTTTATATTATTTTTAGATTTATTCAAATACTTTTGATTGTAAAAGCCACCAATTCGCACTTTTCTTTATCAAATCTTATCTAAATCTTATTAGACTTGATCATAACATTTCATTATTGTTTATTATGGATAAGAAAGTATTATTTTATCCTTAGGAATTTCTTGTCCCTTGGTGGTTGTAGCTATGTTGGAATTGTCTTCTATGTTAGATATTTTTATAAAATTATCTCATAGTTAACAAGCTTTTCTTCTCACTTGTCCATAGCTAATTCTTTTGTATTGGGTTTCAAGTAGAGCCACCCATTTTCCTTCTCCATGTGGCACCATGCCATTATAATACCCTAAAATATAATCTAATATTAATCCTAATTAATTTATATTTTAACCTAATTCTAATCCTAACCCTAAATTTATTTTATTTTTCCTCTCTTCCTTTTCGGGCTAAATAACCCTTATCTCTCCCATAAACCCATTTCCTTCACCCTCCCCTTCCCTGCCATGCATGCTAATTTCCCCTACACCCTGCGCCCTTCCTTAACCTCCTGCACCCTGTAACCCCTATGCATAGCCCCTAACACACCAAACCTCTACCCATCCCACGCCAATCGGTTTCATGTGCCTCACCTCCATCCATGTCTCTCTTTACATATATATTCATGCATCCCTTTTCAAACCTATCATTTTCCCTTCTCTCTTTTCCATTCCTCATTGATGATAAATAGCCAATCAAGTCCCCTCTTTCCCTTCCTCCTCCTCCCTTTCTTAATCGTCGATGGTGTTACAACATGTACCATCCACCATGTTAAGTTATATTTGATGAACATATGTCTTATGGTATGAATGTGACACTTAGCTAGGGAAGGTACTGTTTAACATGTTATGTCCTGATACTTTATTTTTACCTTTTATGTATCTTATGTGGCCTTTGCATGTTAGTATTGTATAGTGGTTTATTTAGTAATATTGTAATGGCATGTTTTGTTTCGTAGTCCCCTACCTATTTAATGGGTAAACTTTACCTTGCAATATCATTTTGATGGTTTGACTTAATGGCTTCTGGTAGGGATTGAGAGTTAGAACTATTCGGTATTTGCTTATCATCTTTTGATCCATATTTTTCTTGGAATTTTATGTCCCTTTTATATTTTTCTCTCATCAGACTGTAACTCTTTGTTGAAAATTTTATATTACTAGGACAACATTATTCTATATTGAAATATATATTTCTTTCTTATCATTGTTATTCATGTAAGCAAAGTAATATTTAGCCTTAACAATTAGTATAAGAATGGTATAGTATGCTAGACTTATGCTAGGTATAGCAATAACACCTACTATTTTTGTCATTAATGCTTATGCTAAACAAAATTTAAATTATTAAATTTAGGGGTATTACACCCATCCTTTCTTTCCTTAATACTTTGGTATAAATGTCTTCCAGAACCTTAATTATTTAGGCTGTGTTTTAACTTAATAACTAAGTCTCCTAACTTCATCAAGTGTTAGTTATATATTTCCTTTCTTCTCCTCCTTATGCTAACACCTTCTCCCTTCCTTTACCCCTTGAATTTTGTGGCCTTCATGGCCATTTTCTACCATTGATTCTTCTAAAAGTTAAGATAAGTGATGGTTTATTTTCCTCTTCAATTCTTCTCCTTTGATTTGTTTTTTGTAAGGATTATTTTTCCTAGTAATCTCCATAGTATTTCTAGGTTGTTTTTTTCTCTTTTGATTAATATTACATTCTAAAGATTAAAGTTAAGTCTTTGAAACTCTATGTAAATAGAATTGATATGTGTTATAAACTTTGGTTTCAAGTTAGCATGATTTTGGTGATTTTGGGTGGCTTGGCCATAGAGATGACAATTCACCCCACGAGTGCAAAGCCCCATCGAGGATTTCTCATTCGTGTTTGGAAAGAGATTTAAGGGATCAGTTTTGGATTGAGAGACTTTTTCAATGTCAATTTTGGGGTCACCATCCCCAAACCCACCTCGAATATATATATGTATATGTGTGTGTAGTTTATTTATTATGATTTCATATAGAATATAAATTAAAATTATATTGTAAAAAAATGGATTAGGTATTGGGGATGGGATCGGGTAGAGGGGATGGGTTCGGGTTATAAGATCGAGGAATGAATCAGGGATTGGGAATAGATCGAGTATCTAGCCAGGTATGGGTATTTGATTCCCATCGTGGATTGAGTTGAGTAATACCCTATAAAAAAGAGAATAATAACGGGTTTGAAGATTATTTTGCTTATCAAATTTTGATAAGAGGACGTGATCCCCATCCTTGCCTCACCCTATTGCCATCTTTATTTAGCCTTTTAGCCATAATTTGTGGTTTGAATGTTTTTATTCTTTTATTGTTTTGTTAAATTCGTGATAGCATGTTAGTCCTAGTAATTTGTAGAACAATTTTGATATATATCATGACATGATCTGATCTGATTATCCTAAGCATGAGTTATGGTTGATTTAAGATTTGAATGATTTAGGGGTTTCTGATCCTAAGGATGTTTTATCAGTTTTATTATACCATGATATAGGTTGCAATTTGCAGATAGTTTTTCAAATACAACATGCTTCAGACCATGATAACTTTGATGTTTAAATTTGTGAAAGAAGTTTTGAAAAGCTTAGAACTTTCTTTGTGTTCATATTTTTATTCAAAGTTTTCTTAGCTAATAAATAATCACCATGAATAGGGTTTAATTTTTTGTAAATCATATTTTGGATGGTTAAACATAGAAAGGAAGAAATATCCCTAAAGGCTTTAGTGGGATTTGTCATTCAAAGATTGAATGGAACATCTGACATTTGACCAATTTACCCTCATAAATAGTGAAGAAATATGAGTACTGATTCAATGATTTTTTGGTGAATAGAAATTTCTAGAAATAATATTTTTGAGTTTTATTTTTAAACTTCTCAGTATCAAACAACATTTTTCTTCACCAATGAACAATATTTTTTTGAATAGTAATTTTTACAAATTTGGTATAGGACATTCGGTTAACTTGGCTAGGTTAAATATATTTGAGTTTTTCATTAATTTTGGTTATAATAGTAAAAAGTGATCTTTGGTGTTTCTACCCCGGTTTTGAGGTATATGAACATATGGATAGGATTTCAAATATTTAAAGTGCATTTTGTCCATTGATTGACTAAAGATGAATTAATGAGGTTAGGTTGTCCTTAACTAACTAGTAGTTGATTATGAATATTTGTGTGAGGACTCGTTGAGTTGTTATATGTGGAACTTTTTCTCCTTGGTGAGTAATGAATTATTCTTTAATAAAACACTAATTATTAAAGAGGAAGATCTCTAGTTGGAAATGATATGTTGTTTAGGGTTACTCACCCTAGAGATAAGATAGGCGCCCTTAATTTGTTTGGTGATTTGTAGGTGTGCCTTAGTGCCTTAACAAGGCTTCATTATACTCCATTTAGTCATTTGGACTTCTTAGAGTGTATCGACACTTAACTATTAGGTGTCCTTGGATGGGTGGGTATTGTTTTGCCTAGAGAGTGCCAGTATGATTGTGTTATCTTAGTATCCTCAAGTTACATGGTTGGAACTTGGAAGGGTACTAGTATGATGTGGTTTCATGACTAGTGTATATTAGCATATTTAGATTACACCAATATGATTTGGGTATCTTAGTATGCTAGGGTTACAAGGTATGGATACATTTTGAATAATAAATGAAGTTAATTCAAGTGTGTGGTTTGGGTTGAATTATGTGCACTGTCTTTAATTATTATTTTTGCTTGGTTAGTTCTTATATTGAGGTTTAGTTATTATATGGTTATTGAGAATGCTAAATATTTATATTGAGTTCACTAGTGTTTTTAGTCTACCTATATTTGTTGAGATATTTTGGCTATCTATATTGGGTCAATGGATGGTTTTAGTCTACTTATGTTTGTTAAGATGTGTTGGCTATTTATATTGAGTCGGTTGGTGGTTTTAGTCCAAGTGTAATTTTTTTTATTATTGTACTAATTATTTAGATTGGATTAGCTATTGGTAGGTAGTAAAATTTATTTGAGTATGAGATTTGTTTGGTTAGAATAATATTTATGAAAAAAATATGGTTCATGATATGTATGAGTACGAGTGGGTACTTTCTTCAAGGTTGGTTATGAGTATCAAAGATGGTATGTTATGATGTGATAGTATTGGTTATATATTATCAAATGTTAGCAGTCACATCTATGTACTACGTTTGAGTATGCATGATTCTATCTTATGCCTTTAATGCATGATCATATGCTTTGCATGCGAGTATAATTTGGTGAACATGCTATTTGCTCTCGGTTAGGTGTGTTTATTCAATACTTGTCACTGAACAAGTTATTTTTCCCACTTCAAGGGGTGAATGATGTAGGTGCATCCTTGTTTGTACTTATAAACATGTTTCTTGGATTTGTTTAAGATGTGTTTTTGCCATTATTGGAGGTTTTTTATCATCCTAGAACACTTTATTTGATAATGGGCTATAATATGAGAATTATGCAAGATCAAGATTCAAATGCAACCCTAAGTGATATTTAACGCTTAGTGATGTTTCAATCTTAAATAATTGAAGGTTTGGAATTGAAACAACTAACATGAAACATGGTAATAGCTCATTGGAATTTTGAATAAAACTATACACTAATATTTATGATATTTTGTTGTAACAAATATATATGTCCTAATACCACAAATTAATAACATGTAATGATAGGTTGTATGGTGTGGCTCACATATCATAATAGCTTAATATATGTGTGTATAAAGGTTGTTACAAATGGCTAGTTTACGACATTATTTCATTAGTTTTTTTGTAAAATTAAGATATTTGTATAACTAATTTCCCCAAACCCTAACTCGTTAGCTAGGTTTTCATATGGGATTTATGCCTATTTATATGGCATAATTTTGAATATTGTAAGTAGATTGAAGTTGGTGAATAAAGTCTCTCTTTGTGAGCATTTAAACCTATTAATATATTTGTGAGTTGAGAATAGCTATTATAACATTCTTTGTGTGTTCTTCTATTGGTTTGAGTCAAAAGGATTTTTTTGGTGAGTTTCTCTTTGAGATCCTTTAAGGTGTTATCAATGTGAGGTGCTTAAGAGTTATATTTCTACATAAACCCTATCCTACCAACCATTCTATTTGACCATCACAACATTCATTCCATCATCATTGCTTCTTTAAAGATGTCATGGAAGTAGTGCATGAGATTCATGATCTTTAGGTTTCATGTATGAGATCCATGTCAAAGCGGTATCAAAGCTTCATGATTTTTACTTAAGATAATCACTTTCTTAGAATTTTAATCCACTTATTCCTTACATTTTTTGGTTTTTTTTCCTACCATTTCACCTTTATTTCAATCCCATTATCCTTTTAATTGAATAAATTCATCTTTTCCTATACATATACTACCAAGAACTTTAGCAAGATTTTGATAAAGCTCATCAATATTCATCTCAAGTTGAAGATCCTCATTCTTTTTCCTTTATTCCACACTTGATTATCTTCATCTTATGATTTGCTTGTTTCTTTGGGAGTTGTGAGTCCATATCTACAATAATACATTCGTCCTATAGTGATTAATCTCCGGTTGTTGTTTAGTGGAAAAATAACATTTCATTGTGTGGTTTATTTTCACAATACATTTGAACTGATCTTGGAAAGTGAAGAGTTTATGAAGTCATTACTCGAGACTATAAACTTTCAATTCCAATTGAAACAAATATGTAGGATAGGTTGGAGGCTTAAAATGATAAAGGTGAAAGTATGGTAAGATGTAATATACAAACAAAAGGAGGTAGATTGAATGAGAAACTTGATTATATTGAAGATGACACAAGCAATTCAATTGATAGCACAAATCGAAGACAAAGAAGATAAGACCATGAAGATGAGAAGGTATTCAAGGTTGAATTTCTTGAATTCTCTAGAGAGCTTGGTGTCGAGATCTTTATTGACTGGTTGCAAAATATGGAGTCCATTCTTGAGTTTAAAGAGTATAATGATCATATGATGTGTAAGTTTTCCATAATCAAATTTAGAAATTTTGCTAGAATTTGGTTTAGAAATTTCCAAATATCAAGAGAAAGTGAAGGCAAATCAAATATCAAATCATGGGAGAAACTCAAATTGCACATGAAGAGAAAGTCTATTGCAAGATTATTTCATCAAGATGATCTCATTAAGGTAAGGTATTTCAAGTGTTTAAGAGTCCACTTAGGAGTTAGAAAAGCTTTCACTAATTTGTGATATTTAAGAGGGGAAGGAACAAACTCATGCAAGGTTCCTTATAGGCTTGAATTTCAACATTAGATATAAGGTGGAGGATTTTTTGTATGATTCACTTGAAGATATAATCAAGGAGGCCATTAAGTTTGAATGACAAATTAAGATTTCAAAGCTCATATTCATACCATCTCTTTACAATTCAAATGAAATCCCTCCTACTTCAACTTCAAAAATGGAAGAAAAAGTCTTGATTCCACGAATTGGAAAATAAAACGTGAATACATGCACTAGTAGGTAATGTTATAAGTGTAAAGGTTATGGTCAGATTGTTAGGGAATTTCCTAATAAAATAGTCCCAACCATAAGAGAAATTGAAGACATCAAAAATAATGAAAAAGAGAAGGAGGTTGAAGGTAAGAGTGGTGGAGATATGTTTGATCCAAATGGCTATGAGAATGAAGATGGATATTCTTCAAGAAATTATTAAGAAAAAGGAGAGTCATGCTTTGTGATGAGGAAAGTTGAAGCACTCGAGGGTAATGTGCAACATTATCCTTGGGTTTCTTTACGTTTATATGGTTCTAATTTGATCATTCAACCATTACCTATGTAATACCACCATTTTCAAAACACAAAATACTTAGAAAATATTGTAGAATCTAAGTATGAATGAGTGCATTACCGCCGCAACAATTGTAAGTAGACACCATTATTCTATGTATACTAGTTTCTAAGACTTGTTAAAATAAATAAATAAACTAAAATTTATTATTACAAAGTAAATAACAATGCCTTATTCAGAATCGGTGATTTGAAAGCTCCAGGCCCTAATAGTTTTAATGCTTATTTTTTCAAACAACCACGACCAAGGGTGGGTGGGGATATTACTATGGCTATTCAGTAGTTTTGGAATTTAGGACATATCTTAACGACTATGAATAATACTTTAATTCATCTTATACCAAAGAAGAATGGTGCCAGACACATCAGTGAGTATAGACCCATTGCATGCTACAATATTGTCTATAAAATCTTCTCTAAAGTCCTTACTAATAGACTCACTGGTGTACTTGGGGAGATAGTGGCTTGTAATCAATCAACTTTTTTTCGTGGGAGGTGTATTGATGATAATATTATGTTGGCTCAAGAACTTCTTAGGAAGTATGGTCAAAATAATACAAGTCCTAGAATGATGCTCAAAGTTGATCTTAAAAAGGCATATGATTCTCTCGAGTGGCCTTTTATTCAAGTTGTTTTGCTGGGGTTAGGATTCCCCCTCATTCTGTGACTCTTATTATGTAGTGTATTACCACTGTACATTTTTCAATCTCTATTCAAGGTTCTTTGTGAAAACCATTCCAAGGAAAAAGGGGGCATTAGGCAAGGTGATCCGCTATCACTATATATCTTTGTTATAGCCATGGAATACCTCAATCGCTTACTGCATACTTTATGGAATTGCAAAAACTTCAAAGCTCACCCAGAGTGTAAAGTTTCAAAAATCATTAGCTTTTGTTTTGCTGATGACCTTCTTTTGTTCTATAAAGGTACTATCTCCTCAACCCAATGTCTCCTATCAAAACTGAAAGTCTTTGGAGAAACGTTAGGCTTAGTGGTCAATCCTCAGAAAAGTGACGTTTATTTTGGAGGTCTTCCTACTTCTATCAAGGATTATATTTTATCCCAACTTGGCTTCAAGGAAGGTGCATTTCCTTTTAATTACCTTAGCGTCCCTTTGAATTGCTCTTCCCTCGCAATATCTTTCTATCAACCTCTTATTTATCAGCGCACTGCTAAACTTTAGTCTTGAACTAATAAATATCTAAGATTTGCTGGATGAGTGCAGCTTATACAATCAGTAATCTTTGGTATCACAAATTACTGGATTCAGGTTTTCCTCCTTCCTAAAGCAGTTATTAATCAATTAGATTCTCTTTGTAGAATTTTTTTTTGGTCAAGTATGGATTCATCAAAGAGGAAAGCTTCTATTGTTTGGTCTAAAATCTACCTCCCTAAACATGAAGGGGGATTGAATATAAAGCACTTACGAACTTGGAAATTAGTATGCATTACTAGGTATTTTTGGAATCTCATTGAACATAAAGAAAGCTTGTGGGTCAAGTGGGTGCATGAGAGGTGCATAAAGAAACACTCCTTTATGGCATGTCAAGTTACGACAAGACTCTTACAAAGATTTTCAGTATTCAGAGGTTGGGCCTGATTTTTTCACCTGTTGCTACTCTGGAGATAAATTGATAGTGAGCAAAGTTTATGGTGCTTTGAGAGACCACTCCCCTCCTATTCCTTGGTCCAACCTAGTGTGGCAACATTTGGGTATACCCAAGCACAAAATCATAACTTGGACAACATGTCATAAAGGTTTGGCTGTCAAAAATAAACTACAAAAATGGCATATTATTGATGATGCAATTTTTTCTAGTTGCTTATAAGTTGATGAGGATATGAATCATCTCCTCAAAAAATGCCACTTTGCTTGTATTGTATGGAGATCTATGATCAACTAGATTATGCTACCTCATTGGCTTTCTTCCTGGTTGAGTTGTTTATCTTAGATGATTAGAATTACTAGCTTAGGCAGAGGTAGAGGTCAGATCTAGAGGGCCTCTTTTGTAGCTATTGTCTACTACATATGGTGCAACTGAAATGCGGTTATCTTCCAGTTCAAGAAAGCCTTACTAGCAAGAATTATCCACCATATGATTGCTAAACTATCTGTATGTTTTAGCTCTATTAAAAATACCAATGCTCAAAGGTATTTGAGACTACTTGATAGATGGGGAAATTGATGTATTTTTAGATTGGGGATTAATCGACTAGTAGTTTTCCTAGCGTTTTAGCATCACACTGCTATGGTGTCATGGTTTGGATGTACTTATGCTCTTTTTGGTCATAACATTATTCTTTTAACAAAAAAAAAGTAAATAACAATGCCTAATAAACTCAATAAAACATAATGAGTTCAAAACAAAAATGAGACGGTTAATGTAACCAGAATCTATGCAAGTAGTTATTAGTGATAAATTGGATTATAAAAATCACCACCACTCTCATTCTCTCCCACCATACATGTCATCCACATCTTAAACATACACATACTCAATTTGTACTATGTCCTCTACTCACCATGTACATCATGGATCATTACAACCCCTTTTAAAATGTGTAAAAAGTTGGCTAAGAGACAACAAAATAACACAGAAGTATAATGGAATATAATATAGAAGTGTACACACATACACACTAAATCATGTAAGAAAAACCAAATGGGAATAAATGAAACATCTGATTATTAATCATTACTTTCAATGATCACAACCTCAAATTATTTAAGTGGGTAAATCAACTAGAGGTCACCTAGAAGTACAAAATCCGAAAACCTACCACCAACCACAAAAAGATTAAAAATCACACATGGGTCATACCAGAGGATATAATCTAAAGGGGATAACAAAAGTCCAAAGACCTACCACATCGGTTATCCTATCCTTAAGTGTGCACACCCCCTAATAGGGTCTTGAGATGCCTATAGATAAGACAAGGAGCCTTAATCAAACCAAACTAGTAAATAAAATAAATATCCACAATAGAAAAGGAAAGGTTATCACCTATCCTCAACTTCAAGAGGCCAACCCTAAATGACTCAAAACCCACTTGTTCCACTTAAAAGTAATAATATCTTCTTAAGGTGATAAAATAATGTACATAAGCAACTATTCTTATTAACTCTTTTTCTTTTATTATCCACTTTTCAAACATAGAAAAATTCCCCAGGAGGAAACTCTCCAAAAAGGTTATTTTTCATAAATAGAAAGGTTTAACAAGAATAAACAAATTTCCAAATCCAAATCAAATCAAATCATGAACCAAAACCTCAAGGCCACATGCAAATAAAATGATCTTGCTTGGTTAGCATTTGTCAAACATTAATACTTAGAATAAAAATAACCACCCAAACTCATCCATTGGTCAAAATCAATATAACACATGACTAATTGATTTTAGTGTGATTTTTACAAACTAGTGTAAGCCAAATCAAAACTACCACAAAGTTAACATGAAATCATAATTTATTAGGCTAATCATATTACGTATCACAATACGTAAAATATAATCATAAGAAGGTATAAAATTATCTAATAAATAAAAATATATACTTTATAAACATCATATTCCACACACATATAATATACATATATTGGTTTTAAAAATAGTTTATCGTACGTAAAATCCTTATATATAGAATATAATGTCTTAAAGCATAAATAATGATTCTATGACTCCAAAATAACCTCGGGAGTTGAGGATCTTGAGGAAATAATTATTTATTGAAATAAAAGAAGAAGAAGAAGAAGAAGAAGAAGAAGAAGAAGAAGAAGAAGAAGAAGAAGAAGAAGAAGAAGAAGAAGAAGAAGAAGAAGAAGAAGAAGAAGAAGAAGAAGAATAAGAAGAAGACCTATTGGATCATGAATGTATAATTTTGAAAATGGTTGAAGATCTTAATGAACCAATTGAAGGCATCGCTGAATTTGTTGAGGATATGAAGAAAATTAGTGGGAGATATATAAAATAAGCTATGACACAATAAAAGAAATAAAAATGTGGTCTTGGCTCTTAGGGTTTAATATGAGTTTATATGGGCTTTTAGGATAGAAACATGTGACAAAATTGCATAAGTAAGATATCATGGATATTGATTGATATTTTTTACTAACTTACATTTAGATGTTGAAAACACTTAAAATATAAAGTTGTAGATATTGAAATTAACTTTTTAATGTAAAAAAAACATCCAATTTTGTTATTAAACGAAAAGCTTATAACAAAATTATAGAATGTTGGTCTGTTTATCCACAGATATGGAGAAATGAGATAAATAAATATGTATCATATAATATTATTTAATATAATTATTAGATAAAAATTAAATATACTAATACATACATAAAAAGATAAAATAATATCATATATGACAAGTAAAATGTGCCCCCTTCCAAATCATATACTTACAAATTAATACATAAAAAGATAAAATAATATCATATACTAAAAAAATAACGTAAGATTGGAATATATGAATATGCAAATAAACTTTCAAATCATAAATTAATATCACTAACTAACTAATTAATAAAAATATTATCAATAAAAAATATAGCACACCCCACGCCACTCATAAGGTAGACATCTTGTTATTTTAATTTCCTACTCTTTTTTTTTCAATTTGTTTATATAAAATTTCCATTTTTTCCTTGTACTATTTTATAAAAAATAAATGTTTTAAATATATTTTCAATTGTGTAAGTTCTAATAAAAACTAAAATAATAATCTTTAAAGTATTTTCAATACCTTATCATATGAAAATAACTATTTTCTAAAAATCATAACTTTTGGTTAACCAAAAGTATTCTAAAAATATTAATTTTTTTTAATTCTAAAACTAAAAAAGAGAGTTTTTTTTTACATCAAAATGGACAAAATAGTATAAATATAATATAATTTTAATTCAAAATATAAGGTATTACATCCACATAAAAATTTAAGTAATGATCACCAAAATAGTAAATTAAAAGGTTTAAATTTATGGGGTATTAGAACATATTTCAAAGCTTCTTGAGTTTGAATGCATGGGTTGGTTATCAAATTTCAAGCATGAAGATCAATGTTCTATCAAGAGTTATTATGTTTCAAATGAGATATATGAAGACTACCTTGATTTGAAGGTGAATTCGAAGCATCGTGGAAGATATTCATTTGGTTGTGATGTGTTTGCTTATGATTTTCCAACTGAGTACTTGAGAAGGAATTAGAAAATTTTTAAGGATAAGTTTAATATTGAAGAAATATTTAAAGAGTTTAAAGATGTATGAAAACTTGAAGAGTTTGTTCAAATTTCATTGGTATTAATTCTCAAGTGTTTGAATTTGAGGTCAAATTCTTTAAAAGGGGGATAATGTTGTAGGTCCATCATTGTTTATACATCTAAACATGTTTATTGGATATGTTTAAGATGTTTCTTGGCATTCTTGGAGCTATTTTATCATTTTAGAATACTTTATTTGAGAATGGGCCATAATATGAGAATTTTGCAATATCAAGATTCAAATGAAACCCTAAGTGGCGTTCAACACTAAAGCTTATAACTATGTGTAGGTTTGGATGTGAATAGCTAACATGAAACATGTGAATAGATAGCTAGAAATTTTAATATAACTATGCACTAATTAGGGTTTTACTTTGTTAGTTATGATATTTTTTTGTACCAAAAATATGTAAGTCCTAATACCACAGATTAATAACATGTAATTATAGGTTGTAAGGTTGGGATGGAATATCATAACAGCTAGATATAGCATGTATAGATTTTGTTACAAATAGATAGTTTAGGATATTATTTCGTTGGTTTTTATAAAGTTAGTCAAGATATTTTCATAACTAATTTCCCCCAAAACCCAATATATACATGTAGGGTTATTGGTTGAGTTTTCACATGGGATTTATGCCTATATATACCATTATACGTAGATTGAAGTTGATGAATAAATTTTCTATTTGCGAGCAATTAAAATTTTCAATACTTTGTGTGTTGAGAGTGACCATCAGAAGATTCTTTGTGTGTTTTTCTATTGGTTTGAATCAAAATGATTTTCTTTGTGAGTTTCTCTTTGAGAACCTTTTATTTGCTATATTTATGAGGTGCTTAAGAGTTATATTTTTGCATAAACCCTATCCTACCAACCATTCCATTTAGCCATGACAACATTCATTCCATCACCATCGTCCCTTTGAAGTTATCATGTGGATGTAGCACATGAGAGTCATGATCTTTGGATTTTTTTTGTATGAGATCCATATCCGGAGTTCATGACTGTTTTATGTCAGAGAGGTTTCAAAGCGTTGGACTTGAATGAAGAGGAGAGTATGAGGTCCAATACAGTTAGTGAAGACCCTTTAGAATGTGGGTGTTGCTTCATATTAACACACGATCTACCATGTACACACAACATATTTTGTTGCAAATGAGATTATCAATCCATTGTCTTATTGATAGTGCATCAATTCTATAAGGCTTTTACTTTTGTTAAACCAAGTGATGAAAAGTTTGCTTTTGATGATTAAACATTTAATCCATCTATACACATTTTTGTTTCTAACATTATGTCGAAGGTGCAAATGATGTTTGACCACTCACCATCACATCCACAATACTACTCTAATATGATCGATGAGATTTTCGAAACCACTATGACAAGTTTGGTAGAGCTAGATGTCCAACAAAGTAAAGGTTGCCCTAGTAACTGCACAAATTGGGAACCATCATAGTGGGAGTACATAGAGCATGCTTATTTAGAATCAGCTACGAGGCAAGGTTGATTGGATGAAGGAAGAAGTAGTATTGGGAGGCATAGTACAGGGATGACTCATCGACTCATCCATGATTTTCCTTATTCCTATGATATTGAGGCATTGATGCTCTCATGGATGGAATCATGATGTGATGTTATAATCAATGGCAATTGTGGGTTTTAAGCTATTATATTACTCCTAAGCAACGAGAAAGAATGGTCAAATTTTAGAGTCACAATGTATAAGGAATTGGCAATTCATCAATGTCTGGTACATTGGGGGGATTAGCACCAATGGTGACATGGTGGCAACAACCTGATTTTGGATATCTCTTCACACCAATGTACAATGTGACATTCATTTTCATGTGTCATATGAGACCAATTACATGCTTACCACACATATCTCCACCTAACGACTGACAACCTCATCAGATCATTACCACCTTAAATGCCAATAATCTGTTACACTATGTATTGCTATGTCTCTTACACTAATATTGCACATAGTTTTATTTATACTATATGTAACAACCCCATTTTTAGGACTTAGAATTTTCATTTGATGATTTAAGCACAGAATCTAAAATAATAAAAATGAAGGGTGTTATTGCCACAATTGGTACAATTTTTGTTTCCTCTACCATTTTCATACAAAGTGTTAAGGCTTAAATTAATAAGAGAGTTACGAGATTCATATTAAAGATAACAAACATATTTATATATTTTTTTTAAAAAAAAGTCAACAACATTAGAGGTTACAAAACTCAAATAAGAGAGAAGGTACAAAAATGAAATTGGATAGTCTTATTCTCAACCCAAACTACTAGCTTTGGACCGAAGTTATAAGTTGACATGCAAAGATTATTGTGCATTGAATAGGCAGGGGCCTACAAAAGCAACCCTTTAGTACAATGGTATTGATTAATATAATATACCAAACAAATATGAAAAAAAAAATGGAACACATATAAGGGATTACAACAATACATGGTATAAACCATCAAACTATACAAAGGATAACCATATAAGGTAATCAAATACCATTAAGGTCACAAACTACTCATGCTCGCTCATCTAAAACATAATGATACTTACTAACCATACATCCAAGAGATTATCTTTGAAGTATGATTAGACACAGCATCAACCCAAGGCTATAAAAATAGAAACGATTACATACCTCATTATCAATACTAATAAATCCCATAACATCACAGATAAGATCATAGACACAAGACCAATAAAAATCCACAACATCACAGGTAGGCATGAAAGCTACTACCAAATCATAAATAGGCACAAAGGTTACTACCGAAACATAGGTAGGCACAAAGGTTACTACCGAACCACAGGTAGGTACAAAGGCTACTACCGACCAATCCAATAATCTAATCATAATCATTTTTATTTTTATTTACTAATAAAAAAATTATTTTAAGCAGTAGCATATTATCAAATAGTATGTCTTATCCCACCATCCTTATGCCAATCACAAGGAAAAAGATTAGAAGATTTAAAACATGATTAGAAAGAGATGAGACAACTTTTAATAACATTAAATAAGAGTTTGGAGATTAACTCCGATTACAACATCAAAATATAACAAAAAGTGATCCCATGGAACTAAGAGTCTAAAAAGGTATCTGGGTAAAAACTATCATCTGGATAACATGACTCTACACCCAACCTTGATATGAATGAATCACTCCTCAACATACATCGCATCAAAAGCAGCGAAATCTTCCACCTGGTCCTCATCGCCCTACACATAAACATCTGGGCCATCTACTCGTTGGATTGAGCAGCGCCCATGAAATGGATGATCAGTATGCTACGTACTAAGTAAGGTAACGGTACAGCCAAGCAGAGTTATACATAACACAAGAATTTCCATAAGTAATTCATACATGTGCAAATAAAAGAAAGCCAGATAACTACAAATTCCAAGTCTTTCATTAAATATGCCATATTCCAATCTTTTATTTACACTGAGTTTAGGAACCCCACTATGCTTAAACCAGTGGAATGGTCTGAAATACCTCTCGAGGACAATACACCCGAGCCACTATTATTATCTGATGGAATGAAGACAATACCTCTCAGATTAAAATACTCCTAAGCTACTATTTATTAAACCGGTGGAATGGTCTAAAGCACCTCTCAGGGACAACAAACTCGAGCCACTATTATTATCCAGTGGAACGGACTCAACACCTCAGTCCTGACTCACGTAGTCTTTCACTTTAGATGATTAGTATATTTCCATTTATACTTTAACTCTTCATTGTATTTTTATTCACATTGAGTATAAGGCCCCACTATTCTTAATCTGGTGGAACATACTGGAGCACCTCTTAGGGATAACACACCCGAGCCACTATTATTATCCAATGGAACGGGGAGCCATATAAACACTTTGGCCCGACTCAAGTATATTTCACTTTAAATTATTAGTATCTTATTCAAAGTTGATTGTATATTATCATACCAAACTCAAGATATAAAAGTTAACATATAAGTATGATCACGTAATTATCCTCAAATGATCATAATACCCTTAAGAGAAATTTAAAACAATCGTATTCTCCTAAGACTTTATAAAACCTAAAACATATACATTTCCAATCATTATCCGAAGTACATGTCCTTAGTTTTACATAGATATCTTGTATCCAATATTATACCCAAACATGTACTTACATAATTTCATTACTCTCAGAAACATCATTTCACAAATTGTCCATAAATAAATTATTCCATACAACATACTCTACACAAAACATATACAAAGAAAATACACGGAGCACATAAAACATTAGATATAACATGTATCCTTACCGACAAGGACACCGGGCTCTATGCACGTAAATCATATACCTCCTCCGAGATCATCGGAAGATTACCTATGAAAACAAGATAAAATATGATTATGATTAGAGGTTAAAATTAAAAGGGAGATTATAGTAGAGAAGGGTAAAAATGAAATTTACCGGATTCAAATGGAAACTTGAATTGTATGGAAGTGTAGAAGAGTGTGTGGTGGTGCTATAATTAAATTTTGGTGGTGTTTGGACAATATTTGGGGTGACAATAAGGTTACATGACTAAAATGGGAAGTTACACGGCCGTGCAAAAATTGCACAACAGGTTTGAAGGAAGAGAAGACGCACGACAAGGTGGTGTAAGAATTGCATGGCTGTATAGCCCTGGCTGACAGAAAAAAATGCACGGCCAGACGGTGGAAGGGTTGCACTGCTGTGTAGTAGGGTATTTGAGTATTTGCACGGCCTTGTGGTAGGTCGTGCACTCTGAAACTCTGCAACAAACGAAGGGAAAGAGAAGGTAAAAGAGGGGGCGGTCAGCGGCGATGGCCGACGATGGTGAGGGGGAAGGTTGGGGAAACCTTTGTGGTCAATCCACCAGCCAAAGGACGGCTAGCAGTGGCTTGGATGGTGCTCGGTGGTGGATTGGGTGGTACAAATACTGAAAACATGGAAGAAGGAGGAAGAAGAAGGGGAAAGGAGAAGGGAGAAGAGAAGAAGGTCGGGAATTGATGGATAATAATAAAATGGAGGGTTGGGGTATTTATACTAGTATGGTGGCGTGCTAGGGAGGAGAATGGCATAGAAGTGACGATGACAACGATGATGATAATTATGCCGAGAAGAAGAAGAAAGAAGAAATAAATGGATAGGGGGATGGTGGTGGTTGAGATGGATGGGAGTTAGGCAGAGGCATAAGGGGGTGATGATGAAGAAGAAAATGTGCATGGGAGCAAAAGGTGAGAAGAAGGGTGGTAGGCTAGCAGGGCTAAAAAAAATAGGGCAGCAGTAAGGAGAGTGGAAGAAGAAGAAGAAGAAGAAGAAGAAGAAGAAGAAGAAGAAGAAGAAGAAGAAGAAGAAGAAGAAGAAGAAGAAGAAGAAGAAGAAGAAGAAGAAGAAGAAGAAGAAGAAGAAGAAGAAGAAGAAGAAGAAGAAGAAGAAGAAGAAGAAGAAGAAGAAGAGAAAAGAACAAAAAAGAACAAGGAAGAAAAGGAAAGAAAGGGAGAAAAGAAAAGGAAAAGGCAGGAAGGCTTAGGGAATTAGGATTAGATTAGAAATTTTGGGATTAGCCAAATAATTTAGATTAGTGGAAAATTTTAGTGGTTTTCGGTTACGGTTTAAGAATATTTGGTTTATCCAATTAAAGGTTTTGGTTTTTGGTTAATGTTTCAGGATTAAGAAATTTGGTTAAGGCTAACAATAAGATTTCTTAAGATTAGAATCAAATTAGGGCTAATGACACGGGATTAGGTTGAGCAAATTTTTTGAGTATTACAAGATCATATCAAACAAGTGATAATAAGGTACTTCGATCATAGTGGTGCACCAAGGCAATACAATATCATTACAAATATCAATCTAAGGACACTAAGGTACCATGGTCGTACTAGTACACAAAAGTAGCATAGTACCCTACCAACAAGGACACCTAATCCATAAGTATAAGTTCATAAAGCTAAATAGAGTAAGATGTAGGGTCTAGTTGGGGCACTAAGGCACACCCACAATAATCCATAATCAACTATGGGTTAAATCAATTCTTTAGGGTAGCGACTCCTAGAGAGCCACAATTTCCAATCTCGAGGCCTTAAACTTTAAGTCTTAGTATTTTATTAAGGTAACCTTAGTCACATATATCCAATTTTCCATACTTAGCCATTTTTAATCATTTTCAAATATTTGAAACAACCATCATCAAGATCAATACCAAGTTGAATCATTAAAAATATATTAAGCCCATTCTAGTCTTAATTATTCACATTTAAGCGCATTAGCTTGAAAATGACCAAAATATCCCTAAGGCCAAAATTACCCAATTATCATCCATTTTAAATATTAAAACTATTTTCTGTATTAATGTGTCATAAAAAGACTAAAATAGCATACTTAAATTAATTATCATGTACTGAAATGATAAGGTACGTCAATTGATTATTTTACCCTTACACATGATTTTGCATACAAAAACCCTAGCATGAGTGTCTAATCCATCTAAATTCATATAATCTTATACTCAACAATATATAATACATATTTGACATAATTATTAGGATAAATATCATATTACACATAAAATGACCAATTTGCCTCTAGGGCATACATTAATAATAATTGTACTACAAGTATATCCAAATATGCTCAACCTATCATTTCACGCGTACATATCAAACATAATCTTTGCCTGACATTAAAATCATTTTATTTATACTTTTATACTCAAAATATTTTACATTAGTTAACATGCTTCCTTTTACCGATTTTCATGCTAACGATAAGAAGCCAATAATTATACTATAATGAATCATGCTTAACATAATGTATACACAAAGCTCTAATGCACTATTATTTAATGTCTATCATTTTAGTAGATTATAAAAGTTACCAAAATTCTAACAAAACACAACTTATTAGTATCCTATTAAAATTATTAAGCCTCGCTAATTAATTTTTATACCTAAAAATAATACCACATCAACTTTATTTATATTTGACAAATAAAATAATATTTATAATACTAAAATATTTACTATCCAAAATTATCAAAATACCCTTACCATTAAAAATGGCTATAAAACTCTTATAAAAACCTCATGTTGCCCATGCAACGTGATTCATATGCACCAAAGGGCCAGATGGCTGCAAGGTGGTCTATATGGTGGGACGATGAGGCTAGGGAGATAGAGGTGATAGCCATAGGTGGCATGGTGGTGTTAGCAAGGTTGAGGCCAGCTAGATGGTAGGCTGCTAGGAAGCTGGCAATGATGAGGTGGTGGAGGTGTTGGGCTCGACAGGGTAGCATAGGAAGAAGAGAAGACAGGGTGGAAAGGAGGTGTTGGGTGGATCAGTTAACTAGGTTGGTGGCTATTATGAAGGTGGTGCAGGAAGGGGAGTTGGTTGTAGTATAAAGAGTTAAAAAGGGTGGTTGGTTGTGGTAAAATTTGCTAACGTAAGGGGTTAGGGAGTGCTAGAAATAGCCAAAAGGAGGAGAAGGCAGTGGTTAGGTTGGCTTATCAAGGATAGGAGGAAGGATGATAGGGTGGTGTGATTGCTGGGGTTGGTGCATACGAGGTTTTGGGCACTATTAGAGGTTGTGGTGGTGTAGATTGGTGACCAAAGGGAAGGTAGGAGGGAGCATGCACGGTCCAGGCATGCGGTAGGGATATTTTTGTGCATGCAAGGATGGAGAATGGTTAGGGTGTACGGCTAGGGCACAACTATGTGAATGGTGCATAGTTGGGGCATGTGGTTGGGGAAGGGTTGCATGGAGAATGGAGGAAAAACAATGGTGATGGTTGGAGGTGGATGGTGGGTGGTGATCGGGGCTGGTTTGTGATGGTTGTGGATGATGATGGCGAGGGTAGTTTTGTGCAAAACCAAACAAGACTGAGGAGGGGTGTAAGGGAGATAATCAAGGTTTTCAAGGGCTAGATGGTTGCTGGGAAAAAACACACAAAACAAAAGAGAGGGGGTGGAGTGTATATATTTAACATGCAAGCTAGAAGTGATGGAGTATGGCTCGATAGAGGTAAGGTGATGGTGGTGGGGTTGCAGCGTAGTGGGATTGATAGGGGGGCATGGGTAAGTTGGGTGCGGTAGTGGGTGGGAGGGATAGGATAGAAATTTATTTATTTAATTTTAAGTTTAGTTTGGTTAGGTTAGGATACCTAATAAGAAAAATAATTCAAAATAATAATAAATTGGTTTAGGATATGCTTATTAAGAGGAAAAAAAGGTAAAATAATAAAGAAATTATTGGGGTTATAGATCAAGTATTATTAATAAAAATAATTAGACTAAGGTTTAAGGACTATTTTTTTTATAATAAAAGGCTAAACATATGAAAGTAAAGCTTATGAAATTTTGGGATATTACATCATTACCCCCTTAAAAATGGACTTTATCCCTAAAGTCCATGCCGCACTACTCAAAAAGCACAAAAGGATACACAAGGCACCCTAGGGAGAAACTACCCCCTTAAATATGAGAAACCCTACTAATAGGAGAATACCAAAAAACACACAATCACGAAAACCAACAAACTCTAATCCTCTGAGGAAGAGGCAGTAGTGTATAGGAAGGAGAAGCATTGAGATCTAGCACCTGATCATTTGTTTCTATAGGGTTGGACAATCGGATCGTTCCAAACATTATGTCCTATTGAATTAGTTGTTGCTGATGAATTGATTTTGGAGGCTTCACTTGAGACCTCTGAACTCCTTCATGGGGCACTCTATAGCACTCAAAGATCCTATGCCAGAACTAACCACAGTCGTAGCATTGAATCAACTTCCCCATACAATCCTTATTTGGATGATCTCATCTGCAATATCAATAGTGGTAGTGTTAGATCGGTCTCTAACTAGCTCCACTACCGAAACCACTTTGATCATTCTGAAATCATCCAATAGACTGATGCCGAACACTCAAAACTATAAAACTATGGTACTAAATCTTTCATTTGGAATCCTAAACCCCGGGTTTCCTCTTACCTATAATTGAATTCTTCTCCTGGACCAAAGTGGTAGCAACACACGCCCACTGATACAGAATAGCCAAGTCATAGAAAATGATTGTACCCATCATCTTTGGAAAATAATTGCTCCTTGTTTAAATTGGAAGAATATTATAGCCTTACTAGTGGAAATTCTATAAATCGCGTATGATACTCTCGTACTAACAAACTTCCCTGAGTCAACTGTATGAATTCCTTGAACTTGTTCCAATTGAGGCTCTTAGTGTAGAAACATGTATGAGGTGATACCTTGAAGCCCTTCAAGGATATCAACGGTCCCCAACTTAAAAACCTACCCACTAGGCATTTGCGGGTCCCTAAAGAAAATACTCGACTATACTTTCCTTTTCTACTTGTAGGCAATCGAATACCTCAAACATCTAATTAAAATCCCATATCTATTCTAGGACAATAGGATCTTCTTCTCCAGTGTAGGTTGGTGGATGATGACCTACAATTCTATGAGGCTAATCATCTCCAATATCCTCCTATGAGTGATATGAAGGTGCTAAGGGTTGAAGCTAAGATGGAAGCGAATGCTTAATGAACTCGGTGAAAGCCTCAGATGTTCTTTCCAAATGGACGGTACGTCCATTCAAAGACATGTTGTAATATCTTCAAGATAAAAAAAATACATTAAGAAAAGTCTTATCTTACTAGAACACAACACATAAACACAAATCAGAGACCACTAATATACCAACACTTGATTATTCACAAGATTAATACAGTTTAAAAACACTGAGAGGAAGAAAATACATGTTTATAGTTACAATATTTAGGATCTTGAGAACCAAAGCTCTAATCGAAATACGATTCTCAATAACCAAAAGCTCTAATACCAACTTATAACACATCTATTTTTAAGACTTAAAACTATTGTTTAATGACTTAAGTGCAGAAGCAAAAACAATAAAAATAAAGGATGTTACCACCACACTTGGTATAAGTCCATTTTTTGCTACCATTCTCATACCAAGTATTAATGCTGAAATTATTACTCCACTTAAATTTATCACACAATTACGAGAGTCATATTAGAGATAACAAACAGACTAATATTGTTTTGATAATCAAAAACATTAGAGGTTATGAAACTCAAATAAGAGAAAAGGTACAAAAGAACACAAGAGTCTAAATATAACATCAATCAAAGATACCAAAAAGGACACCAGATAGTCCGATTCTCAACCCGAACTACTATCTTTTGATTGAACTCATAAGTTGATCTATAAAGACTATTGCCCATTAAATAAGTAGGGGCTCACGAAAGGAATCCTTCAGTATAATAGTACTAAGTAACTCAATATACCAAACTATTAGGAAAAACCAACATGGAACACATATGAGGGATTACAACAATACATGGTATAAAGCATCAAATTATACATGGGATGATTGAAATACGATAACTATACAAGGTAGATGAATAACACGGAGGTAATATATCATTCATGCCTATTCATCTAAAACATAATGATTACCAAACATCCAAGGGATACTAGTTGAAGTATGATTAGAAACAACATCAACCCAAGGCTATAACAATAGAAATAGTCACATATATTATTATTAATACTAATAAATCCCATAACATCACATATAGGCTCATAGGCACAAGACCAATAAAAATCCACAACATCATAAATGGGCATGATGGTTACTACAAAATCACAGATAGGCACAAAGGCTATTATCAACTAATCTAATGATCTAATCGTAATTATTTTCATTTTTTTTTACTCAAGGAGGGATCATATCAACCCTGAGACAGTAAGGTACTCCAGTCATACCAGTGCACCAAGGTAGTATAGTATCATACAAACTATCAACCCAAAGACACTAAGGTATCCTGGTCGTATTAGCACACAAAGATAGCATAGTACCTACCGATAAGAATACCTAATCCATTAGTACACATACCCTCTATAAGTCAGTAGAGATCAATAGAGTAAAATGTAGGGTCTGGTTGGGACATTAAGGCTCATGAGAAATAATATGTAATCAATCATGGGCTAAATCATGTCTTTAGGGTATCAACCCCTAAAGAACCACCATTTTCGATCTCGAAATCTTTCACTTTAAGAATTAGTATTTTATTAAGGTGGCATGAAATCCCATATTAGTCACATAGATCTAGTTTTCTATATTTAACCATTTTTACTTATTTTCAAACATCTGAGACAACCATAATCAAGGTCAATCATTAAAAATATTCTAAGGCCATTATAGGCTCAATTATTCACATTTGAGTGCATTAAGTCAAAATGACCATATTATTTCTAAGGCCAAATTACCTAATTATCATCCATTTCAAATACTAAAACCATTTTTTTAATTAATTGACATGCAAATAATAAAATACCATAATTATATTAATTATTATGTAATGAATGTATCATATACATCAATTGACTATTTTACCCGTATATATGATTCTACATACAAAAATCCTAACATGCATATCTAATCCATCCAGAATCATATAGTCTCATGTTCAATTATATATAACATATATTTGACATGCTTGTTGGGATAAATATCATATTACACATAAAATAACCAAATTTTCCTGTAGGGCACACATCAATAATAAGTATACTGCAAGTATATCAAAGCGTGTTCAATCGATCATTCCACGCGTACATATCATGTATATTCTTTGTTCGACATTAAAATCATTTTACTCATACTTTCATACTTGAAATATTTTACATTAGATAATATGCTTTCTTTTACTGATTGTTATGCTAACAATAATAAGCTAATAATTACACTTTAACATATCATGCTTAATATAATTTATACATAAAATTATCTAATTTCTAGCAAAGCACAAGTTATTGATATCCTAATAAAATTATTAAGCCCTGCTAATTAAATTTTTGTACCTAAAAATAATACCACATCAACCATATTAATATTATATTAGCATGTGTTACCATTTGTTTCTAATAGGTGGTAACACATGCTAATATAAGCATCTATGGATGGGATAAGCCATATCGTGATCGTATTTAGCTGTATTAGAATGAAATGGGTATGAGTGCCAACTAAGGGGACGAATTTGGTTGATGATTTGTTGTAATGTAACGACTTTGGACTTTTGTTAAGTACTATATTATAGAACTTTATGTACTTGGTGATGAATATCCATGATAATTATAAAAAATATTTTGGTACAAAAATACAAATTTTCAAACAACCAAAAAGATGTAGCAGTCTATAAAAATTTAAAATATAAATACAAGCAAAATTTTGGTCTACTAACTATCATCAAAATACCATCTACAAGGGGTTAGTCAGCTTCCTCCTCTTTCCTATAGGAGATTCTAAGCCTTCCCATCACAAATTAGACCTTCTTTAACCTATCAAAACTAGTAGCTTTATCAACTCTACCCTTTTTTTATCTTCTTTGGACTAGTAACGACACCCACTCATTAGTTCATTATTCATCTATACTTATGTTTTAATGTATAGGAAATCATTCAATTCTTCATTTAGTGCTACATAATATTATACTAGATGGGTTCGAGGATGGAACCAAGGAAGTTAGTGAGATTAGGAATCATGTTGATATATCAATCTATGAAATGGGGAGCCAAAGTCTAGTCGATGATGTGGTCAAGTGTAATACCCCAAATTGAGTGGCTACCAAATGGCCCCTGCATAGTCATATCAACTCATGGAGTGATAAATGGTAACAAAGCAAAGATATGACTATGAACAGAACTTAGATGAGCCAGTCATTCACCTAGTGGGATGATTCTTAAGATAAACTATGAGGAGACAACTGGTGGTTAAGGCACAATGAGGGTGTTGTGTTCTTGAGTGGGAGTGAATTTAATACCTCTAAATTAACTGGAGTATTATTAGATTTGATGTGGATACTTATATCAATATAGTATGCCATCTTGTTAATGATTCCATCTTAAGAATTCCATATTTAAGGGTGCTTGTCGTGGAGCAGATTTAAGGATGGGTGAACCTCTAAAAAGTTTCAAAAAAATTTCAAAAAGTGTGTGATTGAAGAAAAAGGGAAATAAAAGAATACGTGTTAATCTATGGGATCAACTGATCAATCTAAAAGATCTCTAGGCAGCTTTTCCAACCCTTGTGGGTATGGGGTGCTATAAGTGGCTACCAAGTATATCCTTGTGTCGTATTGACTTAGGGTGTTATGTTTGTACTATGGAAAAATCCATGATCTGGCACAATAGGAGGAATCGAGATGTATGAAGGGTAGCAAAATTAACAGACAACTCGATTTGGTATATATAACTCCATAATTTCCATGAAGTGTAAGTTGCCTTGGTACATCAACTTAGGATGTTTTTATCAACATATGTTTATTGAATGTTAAGAAATCAACCTGTAAATTCATGTAAAATGGTATTAATATTATTCATATCATTTAATACAATTGGAAACCACCAATAAAGTATGCCACCTACCTAATGCACCCTTAGCGTATTGAGTTTCCTCGTCTATTGAACTTGGCCACCCATTGTCTCAGGGGAAAATTGGAGGAGAATTATCTCATCTTTTCATTGCACCATTGTTTTATGGATTATACGTATGAGAAAAAACTCCAATGAATGCAAGGAAAGTACTCATAAATTCATGTCTGTGCACAATTATAACAAACACATAATAAATTGAGCTAACAATTAAAAAATTATGACTGATAATTAGTAATAAATCATTAACTCCATATGATGCAACTTAGGGTTGTAAATAAATAGATTCAACTCGTAAGCTTTATGGGATCAGCTCATTCATTTAGCTAAACAAGTTGAGCTCGAACCTTATTTTTAGACACATTCAATAAACTATTGTCCTTGAGCATGAACTATTTGTACTCAAGCTCATTTAAAGTGTGAAAACTCGTGATCTCAACTCACTAAAAGCTTGACTTATTTAATAAATGAGATAAGCTTGAGCCCAACCCAACTCAGCTCATTTATGACCACCTATTTTCTTACACCCAATCTTAGACACTATCATCAATTTCCTCTATGAAAATCCTAAAGTATTAATTCCAAGTGCTCGATTTCCTAACTTAGTCAAATTGCCACTAATCTTAGCATTGATAATGGAACATAGTTTCTAGACTTGTCTTCAAAAAGTGTACAAGAAAGTAGGTGCCACAAATAAAATAAGGCATAAGGCTCATTATCAAAAACCCCTTTAGTCATATGCTTAAAAAGTATCTCGTCCAATGTGATTGTGGTACCCTTCACAAAATCCACCTTCACCATCACAACAAGTACACCTCACATATTTTCTAGAAGCTCTACAACATCACCATCACGATGAACATGCTCACTAGTACACTTATATCCATGAAAATTCAAATCTATAATGTAAATCACATAATGTAGGGCAGTAGTCATCTCACCAAATGAAATATGGAAGTTGTTAGTCATGAGGTGCCATATTTCAACAAAGCATAAATGAGCAGAGCATTATAGTGGTTGAAGTATGTGTTACATAGATGCTTCAAGCCTATAGTCTCAATGTAATTGGAGGTAAAACCCTTGCTAACATCATCTCGTGGTAGTATTCTTAAGCTTCTCGCTTTGATTGAATCCTCAGCACAGGACATGGTTGTTATAAAAAAAAGATTATTAGAATAATGAACTACATGGTTAAAAAATATTTACCAATATGTATAATAATAATAATATTCACATGTTAATTAATCCATATAGCATATGTCACATGACCTTTCAAACTAGTATGAAGATTGAGAATCAATAGGCCCCCACCTATAGGTTATGTCAATCACTAATTGTCATTTGATGTTAATGAGGAAGCAGTTTATAATGCATGGATAAGCATACTAGTACCAGCAAAAGCTCACTCACTATAAATGTTATAGTCCTCATCATATGGCATGCGATCTATGTTTAAATTGTGAGACACTTTCTCGTACTCTATAGCAACATGTGCTCTAGTACTAGCGGTGATCGTCATTTTCGCCACCCTAGTGGTAGCAAGAGTAACCTACCTCAAATCCTTACCCTTATCTCCTCTACCAACTATCTGCCAATTATATATATATATATATATATATATATATCATTAATAAATATTATGGTTTAGGTTTTAAAGGGTTTGGGAGTTTAAGGTTTACAATTTAGGGTTGTGAGTTTGTAATTAAGGGTTTAGGGTTTAAGGTTTGGGATTTGAGGTTTAGGGTTTAGAGTTTATGATTTATAGTTTATGGGTTGGTTTGAGGGTTTTTGTTTTAAGGTTAAGGGTTTAGGGCTTAAGGCTTATAGAGTTATGGGTTAAGGGCTTATGGCTTGGGTTTAAAGGGTTGTGATTTTGGAGTTAAGGGTTAAGAGTGTTTAGGGTATGGCGTTTGGGATTTATAGTTTGGGGGTTATGGTTTAGAGTGTCTAGGGTTAAGGGTTAAGGTGGTTTGGGATTGATGATTTAGGGTTTAGAGGGTTTGGGGTTAAGGGTTTTATGTTTTAGTGGAGGGTTTATGGTTTAGGGTTTGGGTTTAAAGGTTTATGGTTTGGATTTTTTTGTAAGGATGATTAACAAGTTGTTCACTTGTTGAAGGGAAGTTCCAATAGGTGAACCATGCATGGGAAGGGACGATATGGGTAAATCATCCAACTAAAGACATGGTTGAAGCTTAGGTCACCTGTAGGTAGTGATGACTTACTGGTGAACCACTCTATAATTACCTTGGGTCGTCGTGCCCAACCTCTATTGTTATGATTCAAAGCTTCGATCTCAACAAAACAAATACTACAAAACTACTAATTTAATTTTGATCTATACATATAAACACTAATTTCAAGCAAATGACATAATAGTTTTAAAAATTCAAGAACCAAATCATTCTTCCTTCAATTCAAAAATAAATAATTTTAATATAAAAAAATAACAATTGACAATTATTATATCATATATATTAGTACATTTAGATGTAAATTTGATTGAAACCTTCATTATTACCTTAAATGGATTGATTTTGTTGTGTTGGAGTGGGAGAGGGAGGAGAAAGGAGGGAAGGTTTATAGTTGGTGGATAGAAAATGAAAAGGGTAAAATTGAAAAATGAAAGAAGTTTTTAGAGTATAAAGGTGTGAGTTTAGAAAATGGGGTGTGTAAGGAGATGATAAGTGTGTGTGTTAGAGAGAGAGAGAGAGAGAGAGAGAGAGAGACTACTTGTTAATATACATAGTTAAGAACTATTTTATAACTATTAGATTAGGTGAATGAATGACTATGATTAAGTAAACGACAAGAAGAAGAGGATCTACTTTGCACAATCTGCTCTGAAAAATATCATTAATGACATTTATGTAACTACACGACACCATGTCTAGTCATGTGGTCACCAAAATAAAATATTGTGTATTTTATTCAACTTCTATGATAAACTTGGAACCGAGTTAATTGTCTGGTCTATAGATATTGGTTCTTTGTCATCATCTACCATCACACAATTCGAGGTCTCAGTCTCACCCTTTTTTCTTGAAGTTATCTTTACTATAACATTTTTTTTAATTTTTTTGTGATCACTAGAATTTATACTAAATTATCTTTTCACTTTTGAAGATTATTAAAACTGATCCACTACATTAGGTATTGATTAGAGGCCATATTTTAAGACTTAGATTTTGTTTGGTACAAATGTAATAGGGGTAAAAAAATATGCTCATATTTTACATCTATTACACAATATATTTTAAATTAAAAATTATTTTTTAAAATAAATAATTATTTTAGATCTTAATTTGAATTAAAAATAAATAAATATATACATATATAAAAAAAATATGGAGGATTTTTTCCACCCATATTATCCCATACCAAATAAATTCTCAAATGAATTTAATTATGGAGAACTCTTTTACTTCACAAACTTAAATTGATTTGTGACGAAGAAACTGTATGATTGTAAGAATATAGATAGGATCATGGAGAAGAAAGGAGATGAGAATTTGGATTTAGATTTGATCGTAAGGGAGAAATATAAAGAAATCACCATTTGTTTTTGGATAGTTGGAACCCTTCAATTAATTTAGACACGTTTGGTGTTTGGTGTAGAGTCAATTACTGAAAAATTTTAATATTTTTTGAAAAAACGCCTAATATAAGTTTGTTTAGTTTGAAATAAGAAAACAAATGAAAAGATAGTACAAATTTTCTTTACCGATTTTATTTTCTTAATTAATAAAGAAACTACTTATTGAGTATTGAGGAATAATATAGTAACAATAAAAAAAAGTTATATATATATACATACATACATAGATACATACTGTAAAACCTAATAGGTAAGCTCCCACAATAAGTTGAATATATTCAAAAATAAGTATTATCTCAATAGGCATATAAATATTTATTTATTTTGTTCTAATAAATAAGTTCATATATCTACTAATACTATGAAGCCCTAATCAAAAGAAGTCATGTTTGTGGTGAATTGAAATGAGAGTAAACTTAAAAAATTAGTTTTAGTTAAGGGGATAGAGATTAAAAGAAGAATAAACAAATGATAACTATTCTCTTTTATTAAATAAAAAACTTTCTTCTACAATAGTAATTTTGTCCAATCATATGTAAATTTTATTCAAGTTTTTTTTTCTTTCATTATTCACAAGTATGGAGTAAACAAATGTAGAATTAATATATATAAATAAAGGTAAATTATGACATGTTTGAAACTATTTATTAAAAATAGTTATCTAAAATAAATAAAAATTAAATAGTTATTTTTGATAAATAATTTCAACAAGACCATTTACGCTAAAAAATTTCCAAATAAAATAAATATTTATTTTAATTTATTTCAATCTAAATGAACGCTAAGAGTTAATAAAATATCCACCACCGTTGACAAAGTTAGTTGATCAATGTGGTGTCTCAGAGCACTTTGAAAATCAAGTCAAATATATATTTATAGGTATAATTATTAATAGATTTTTTTAATATAGTGAGAGATGTGATATTTTTTCAAAAAAAAAAAGGTCACGCAATCAAGCTTAGTATGATATATTTTATGTCATATTTTGGTTACATATTATACATTTAAAGATAGGCATTTTAATATATCAATCTCAAGATTTCTAAATATAACTTCTGGAATGATACACAACCCACTTGAGGCATGAGGTTTTTACTCTTTTGTTCTACTAATTTGTTTTACATATTTCTTAAATTTTTAGCTTATGAATATGAATATATATATATATATATATATATATATATATACAATGTTTTTGTGAGATATTTATATAAAATTATATGATTTTTTAGCTAATGATTTAAACTTAAATTTAAGATTAAGTTTATTAATTACAATTAATAATAATAATAATAATATACTATTATTATTATTATTATTATTATTATTATTATTATTATTACTATTATATGAGGACAGCGTAAACTCAAAATTCTAGCTCCTGTCCATCCTAGAGTTGTACAAGGGCGGAAAAATGGAGATAAAAATAAATACAAAAATATTATTTTTAAAAAAATTTTAAAACGATGATGGAAGGAAATGGTAAAAAAATTATATATATATGAAAAATATATTAAATCTACTAAAAAAATAAATCATAAAAATACTATCTATATTAATTGAATTAAATTATTAAAAAAGTTAAAAATTTTAATAAAATATTTTCGATATCAATTCCAACATTAAAAAAAATTTAAAATGATAAATATTTTCAAAATATTTCAGAAACAAAAATAATACTAAATTACCATTTTCATACTTTTACCGTCCGCCGCTACCACCTTTTTACATGGTCACCCTAATTTCATCCTGCTAGATTCTATTATCTCCTTATCCTATTCGGTGCTCGTTCAATATGATGTAATATGGATAGAAAAATTACTTTTATATTTTATATATCTCATATAATTTATTTAAAATTAAATATTTGTATTCTAATAAATATCTATTTTATATCGTAATTTGATCTAAAATAGGTATTTCATTAAAAATATATTTATTGTTACTAAATACTTAATATAAAGTATATAAAATAGGGAGAGAATTTTTCCACCCATATTACCCCCATACCAAACAAGCCATTAGTAAATTTTTATTATTAAATTTTTTACATATAATATATTATAATTAAAATTTATTCTTCAAATATGTAGTGCCAATCTTTTAAAAATGGATATAGTAATATGTATAATAAATGAAATAATTTTAAATAAAATTGTATAATATTTTTAAAATCAAATTAGTATTCATACAATTATATTATTATTTATAAAAAATACTATAGTGTGAGAAAAAAAGGAGAAAAAAACAAGATTGTAAAAAAAATGCAAAAGAAAATTTAAAAAAATTGTATGAAAAATAAAAGAATATGTAGTAAGGACTGACTCATAAAATCATTTTCTTTAAATTACATAAGTAAAATAAATTAAGTAATAAATTTATGACTCGTTGTATATGTCAGTTCATAAAGATATATAAAAAAGTGTGTTGCGTCACGCTTTGATGTTATAATATTATAAGTATATTGTACAAATAAAAATATAGAATGAATAAAATATTGAGAAACTATAAAATACTTTTATGTACAAATAAAAATATAAAAAGTAGTAGTATTACTTGGGATAAATAATACCTATTATCCACGCAATGCGGTGACGTTTAGAAAATATATTTTTTAAAGTTGAATTTCGAAGATGATTGCTTTTAATACGCACACAAAAGACTTGTATATTTGAAACATCTTTCTTTTTTTAAAATGAATGCACTACAAAAATAAAAATTTGTATACGTGGAAGTTAAATATAATGAAGGTATTGTTGCCACAACTTGTATTACTTTTAAATTGAGTAGAATGTCGTAAGAATTGATATAACTACTTATATTGACATATTATATCATATTTTTTATGTTTTCATCCTAAGAACCTTATAGTTAAGTATACTTGCTAAGAAATAATTTTTAGGATAGGTGACTCTCATAGAAAATTTTATAATTTTTTCAAAAATTTCTTAGGAAGCATGTGGATGGAGAAAAAACATGTTAAAAGGACTTGTATGGATCTATGGGACCACTAGATCAATCTGAAAGTACTCTACGATAGCCTTTGCTTGGTTTTATCGACTCAAGACGTTACAAATGGTATTAGAGCAAAATCACGACCGCGAACTAAACTGATGAGCCAGTCATCGGTCTAGCGGTGGTTCTTAGAATAAACTGTATTGAGATATTTAGTGGTCGAGATGCAATGAGAACATTGCATTTTCTGAATGGAGGTGAATGTAATACTTTTAAATTGAACAAAGTGTTATAATAATTGATATGACTACTTATATCAATATGGTATACCATCTTTTCGGTAACTTCATCATAATAACTTCACAGTTAAACATATTGGTCATGGAATAATTTTTATGATAGACGGCCCTCCTAGGAAGTTTTAAAAAAACTTCAAAAATTTCTCACAAGGCACATGAGTGGGGTAAAAACGTGTTAAAATGACTTGTGTTGATATATGAGGTCATCTGATCAATCCAAAAGCATTTTAGGGTAGTCTCCGCATAATTGTATCGACTCAGAATGTTATACAACTAGTATAATTAGACATCACTATTCTATTTATACTAACTGCAAAGGCTATATAAAATAAGTAAATACATCATATTTTATTATTAACTAAAAAAAAGTCTAATAAACTAAAAAAAACTAATTAAATGTAAAACAAAAATGAAACAGTTAATACAACCACAATATATAAAAAGTAATCATAAGCGTTAAATAGGAATATGAATATCACCAGCTTTTTCATTCTTCCCCACCATACATGTCATTTACAACTTAAATATGTTCACACTTAATCTTCGCTAAGTTATCTACTTGTCATGTATATCACGAGTCATCACAATCCCGTTTAAAATATATCAAGTTAGCTAGAGAAACAACTAAGCAATAAATTAGCACAATATAATATAATACAGACATCTATATATATACACTAAATCATAAAATAAAACCAAATGGGAATAAATGAACATTCAATTAATAATCTTTACATTAGATGATCACGATATCTTATTATTTAAGTAGATAACATAACCAGGGGTTACCTGGCAAATTAAAGTCTAAAGACCTACCATTAACTATAAGAGAATTAGATATCACATCTGTGTCATTCTAGAGGATAAGATTCAAAGGAGATAACAAAAGTCCAAAGACATACTACATCAGTCATCATAACTTTAAGTACGCACACCCCCTAATAAATTTTGCATAAGCCTACAAAGTAGACAATGAGCCTTACTGAGATACAACTGGCATATAAAATAAAAAAAATATTTACAATAGAAAACAAAAGATTATTATCGATCCCCAATTTTAGGAGATTAATCTTGAAGGACCCAATCCCACTTATTCCAGTTAAAGTATTAATGTCTTATTAAGATGATCACATAATGTACACAAGAAACTATTCTTCATTAAATCTCTTTTTTTATCCATTTTATAAACACAGAAAGTTTCCTAAATAGAAAATTTTCCAAAAAAGGTAACTTTCCAAATATAAAAAGGTTCAACTAGAATAACCATTTTTCTAAATCTAACTCAAATCTTTAAATAAAATATTAAAGCCACACGTATATTAACAGATCAAACTCATTTAACATAATTCAAACCTTAATATTTAGTATTAATATAAAAACAAAAACTCAAGCATCAGTCAAAACTAATACAACACACTAAAAATTGTATGTTGTAAGTTATACCAATTTTCTAAATTTGACCAATCTTTACTATAACCCCATCCATTTTTCGTAGATAACTTAAAATGAAAAACCAATAATTTTTATGAAAAATGGACTTCTGAGGCTTAGATTTGATATATAATATGATGGGTAAACTCTTATAATTGAATTATGTGTAATTTTTGTAAAATAGTGAAAAGTTGCAGCCAAATTGAATCCACCATGAATTTAACATAAAATTATATATTCATTGGCTAATCATATTACATATCATGATACATAAGATATAATCATAATAAGGTATAAAATTATACAATAATTAAAAATCCATACTTTATAGACACCATTTTCTATACATATATAATATATGCATATAAGTTTAATAAAATAATGTCATCAAATGTAAAATCTTTACATATAGAGTATAAGGTATTTAAGCATAACAAATAATCTTATGACACCACAATAACTTCAGGAGTTGATGATCTTGAAAGAATAATTATTTCTTGAACTCAAACAAAGAAGTAAAATAACAAAAATTGAATATTGAATATATAATCTTGAAGATGATTCTATATTTTGATGAATCAATTGGAGGTCTGGATGAATTTGTTGAAGATGTGAATAACATTATTGGGAGATATAGGACATAATCCGGAAACAAAAGAGGAAGAAAAAACATACGTTTTCCTATTAGGGGTTGGTATGAGCTTATATGAGCTTTTATAATAGAAAAATATAATAACATCACACAGATAAATTATCATTGATATTGATTGATATTTTTCACTAAGTTACATTTAGATATTAAAAAACTAAAAAGATAAAATGTGTAGATATTAAAGTTATATTTCCAAAATAAATAAAAAATTGTTCAAATTTTTTTATCAAACAAACAAATATGGCCAAATTATTGAATATTAGTCTACTTATCTACAAATTTGCATATAGAAGATGAAAAAAGATAAGTCATATAATATCATTTAAGATAACACATACTAAGAAATAAATTAAAAAATTTAAAATTTTATCATAATTAGCAAGAAAAATGAGTCCCTCTTCAAAATATTTTAACTAACTACAAAAATAATGTAAGATTTTATCATATAAATATCGAAATGAACTTCTAAATTAAGAAATTAATCTGACTAACTATCTAATGAAAAAAAGTTATTTTAAATAAAAATAATATACCATACCCCCATGTGATTCATAAGGTACACATCTTATGATTTTAATTATTTACACTCTCTTTTCTCAAAAATTATATGTTTATAAAATTCTCGTTTTACCCTTTTATCATTCTATATAAAATAAGGGTTTAAAATAGCCTTTTAAATTATAGAAAAATTTCAACTACTAATATAACAATCTTTAAAGTATTTTCAACACATTATCATACAAAAATAACTATTTTATAATTAAAATAATAGTTTTTCTTTAAACTTCTAAAACTAAAAAGATAGTTTTTCCTTATAATTAAAATGAATAAAAAAATATAAATATAATAAAATTTCAATTCCAAATATTAGGTATTAGATCCTCATAAAACATTGAACAATGGTCATTAAAAGAGTAAATTAAAAGGTTTAAAGTTATAGGGTATTACAATAGTAGTTTATAATATAGTGGAAATGAGGGGAAGTATGAATAAAATAAATATTAAGCTATAAAGTTCAATAAATCGATAAAATGTATTAGTAGGAGACCTATATAACATTTATGATGATGAAAAAAAAGAATGTGAAAATTTTAAAGAAAATGAAATGTCTAAAAAATCATTACTATTCTCAAATTGTATTATAAATAGATAAAATAGTTTATTTTTTGTATTCTTTTCCTATCAACTCTAATAGTAGTAGTAGTAGTAGTAGTAGTAGTAGTAGTAGTAGTAGTAGTAGTAGTAGTAGTAATAATAATAATAATAATAATAATAATAATAATAATAATAATAATAATAATAATAATAATAATAATAATAATAATAATAATAATAAGAAGAAGAAGAAGAAGAAGAAGAAGAAGAATTAGTTAATCTTTCAATCTTGCAAAAACTATCTATGTGTGATATTGTTTGCAAGAGTTCATAAATCTTCAACATTAATAAAATAGTCAAGTATCATTAACTACTATGACACCATTAGTTTTATAGGTATATTTTTTCCTTGTTATTAATGCATTTACTCATTGAAATATTGTGAAAGTCCTCAATGAATAAAGGAGTACTCTATCTGTATCAAAAAGAAAGTCATTTTAATAATTGATATATTTTTTAAGATACTAAAAAAAGAAAATTTAAATTTTCAATAACATCTTTGATTAAAATATATTAAAGCATTTATTGTATGAATATTAAAAAAAATGTAAAGGAAAAAGTGAAAATTAAGTCTACACTTTTCTAAGATTTTTTTTTATACAAAAAATTGATGATAGAATGACTACTTTTTTAATATGGATGAAATATTATTGAATTTAAAACAATTAAAGCCTTGGAAACATTACGAGACAACTTGTAAATAATATGCAATGAAGAGGGTAATAACTTGTCTCTTCAAACAATTTATATTTCTTTTATTCTTTCTTTCGATTAATTATTTTGATTAACCACCAAATAGAGTTATAATGTCTCATAAAAAATATATATTAATGTTCTCAATTGATTGAATGGATGAAAGATGATTTAATTCACTTTTATGATTCACGTCATGTTTTGAAAAGAAAAATAAAACCAATTTTTAAATGCAAGGAATCTTTCATCATTGCTAGCATTAATATGGAAAATTTTGACAAATTAATTTCAAAAGATTCTATAGATTTTAAATATAATTTAAATAAATGATAAATTATATTTAAGTACTTTGATATTGAGTCTAATAATATGCAAGTGCCTTATATTTTTCATAATCCAACTAAAATATGTATACATTTAAAATTATTACTGCTTAAGTATCTTCTACATTAACAAAGTTATATTAGATAAAGTTTAGAGTCATTAAAGCATTTTTTATAATAAATACTAAAAATTACATAAAAAAATAAATATGATAAGATAAATTGAAAAATAAATAATTAAAAAATAAATTTTTTCAAAAAGTGTATATCCTATTAAAAAAAGTCTTTGTTGAATCTAATAAAATATATTTTATTCAAAACTAGATCTTTTAAGGAAAACCTTTTTCAAATAATTCTAGTTTTTCTTTTCATAAGAAACCTACCTTTTGAATATATATTTGATCTAAAGAATCTTATTACAATTTTATTTTTGAAATATCTTTTAAAAAACAATCAGATTGTTCCAAAAAATCAATAAAAAATTATGAAATTATAAATGGGTAAATTTTTTGAAAAATCTGAGAAAAATATACTTCTATTTTTAAAAAAAACTTTTTAAAAAATATTCATAATTTTAAACTTTATTAGTTTTCTAAATTTGTTTTGTTTAACTATTTTTAGGAATTTAATATAATATTTAGTACTTTTACACTCTAATACACTAAACTTAACCTAATGTAACTTTTTTTAATGAAATGCATTGAAGTGGTAATGATTTAAAATGTAAAGGTACCTAAGTGATTTAATTCAAATCACATGGTATCTATAAAATATGTAGCTAAATTTATGGATATCTTAATAAAAATTTTCTTAATGACAACTTATGGGATATGTGTCAATGGTATTTATATATTATGTTTATTGTAGACTGGAGAATTTCTAAAAAAAAAGGTAGCCATTCATTCAACAAAACACTATTATGGAATAGTCAATTAATAACATCACATAAATGATGGTTTGTTAGAAACCATGATAAATACATGAAAATGTGGGTATATAAATGTGAAACACCTTTTAATAATGGCTCTATACAGAAATCGATTATAAAATAAATAAATAAAATACCGCTCGTGTTTTGATAATGGTTGTAAATATAACCGTTATCAAAGTGAAAAAAATATATGCACCATTTGAATAACGATTATAAATAATTTGTTATTGAAACATCGACATTAAATTCACTGTTATTTCCCTCTTCACTCATTACGTCTGTTTTATATTTTCAATTTTCTCTCTTGGCCTCTCTTACTTTCACCTCTTCTTCCTCTTGCTTGTCGACGACCACATTTATCCTCCTTTTGCTTGTCAACACCCACCGTTAACTTCCTCTTGCCTATCGACGACCACCATTTTCCTCCTTTTACTCATTATCGTTTTCTCTTTCTTAATCTCAGCCAAGGTTGTGCCCCACCATTGTCTTCATCTCTCTCTCTCTCTCTCTCTCACTCTCACTCTCATGCCCATCTGTCTCGTTATTGTGTGGTGCTCCGGTGCTGACAGTTGTTCTTATATTATCCACCCTGCATAATTTTTAGATTTAGCTAGGTAGTCATTTTTTTCTTTCTTCTTTCATTATAACTATATGCATGTATAGTATTTAGCTTGGTATTATATGTGTTCTTGTTAGTATAATATGGGTTTACCTTTGCTATTATTGATACGGACCCAAAGGGGGTACTCCCCCAGTGGGCCCCAGGGGTACTCCCCCGGGAAGAGCCCTAACTCCACCCAAAAGCTAGCTCAAGAGGTGAGGACTGACTCCCCCATATAAACTGCCCAAAGATCCCCTCAGTAACCGATGTGGGAATCCCACATCACCCACCCCCTTTAGACTGCACGTCCTCGTGCTGCCTCTGTCGGCGATCAGCACACAAGACTGCAGGGAGGTTTGACTAAGGATAGCTCTGATACCAGATGATACGGACCCAAAGGGGTACTCCCCCAGTGGGCCCCAGGGGTACTCCCCCGGGAAGAGCCCTAACTCCACCCAAAAGCTAGCTCAAGAGGTGAGGACTGACTCCCCCATATAAACTGCCCAAAGATCCCCTCAGTAACCGATGTGGGAATCCCACATCAATTATGTTGTTATATTTTTTGGCTACAAGTTTGGTCCTTTCCTCTATAAATACTTGCATGCATGACTATAGGTTGATACATTCAAATCATAAATAAATACTATAAATATATGCATGTATGTTGGTATAATTTACCACTGAAAATATATGTAATTTATTTAATTTATTGTTGATAAAATGTTGCTTCTTATATGGTGTTGATGCACCATAGATAAAATGTTGCTGATAAAAGTTAATTCATGGCCAATACCTTTTATATGCATATGGTCATTTTGTTAGCTTAACATAATTTGTTAATATATGATATAATATATTTATGATTAATTTGGCTATAGAATTTACATATTTTATAATTTATAAGAGTTAGACAACAAACTTAATGACATGATTTATTAGCTATTCTTTTTTATTGGTAGTGAGATGTCACACTTACCTATTATTTGTACACCTCCACCATATTTGTTCATGGTACTTAATGTGGATATTCAGGATCATGTGATATGGTTATATCATGAGCTAGGTCACTTGTTTGTGATTGGGTCATACTTTGATCTGTTCCATTTTAGATCTTATCACTTGTCATTGACTTTGCCTCAGATGGAGCTATGATTAGGGGCTTTACTTAGTTATTTTCAATGGTTTTTCCACCATATTGATGCACCAAACCCGAAATTTTTTGAGGGAGAGGTAATTATGAGGGATTGTGATCGAATAGCTAGGGAGATGATGGTGAGAGATAATAAGTAGAGGTTTTGTCAGAGCTTACCACCAAGTATCTACTCTGGTTATCCTAGAGTATCCTTCATTGGACTATCCATTGATGACACGAGGGAGCATATGACATATCGAGATGAGTGGACCCTGAGAGTGATGGTTTCTAGTCATCCTAGGCAAGGCTACTAACGGATTTTATTGGATGGTTAGTGTAACACCCCGAAATTTCTTAGCCTTTACTTTTGGGTGTTTAGCGTTTTATTCAAATACTCACCTTAAACCTTGACCCAATTATTTTGTTAATAACCTTTGACCCATGACCCAAATAATTACTTAAATATTTGTCCCGATTATTTTACCTTTTTATTCTTATTAAATTTATCCAAAACCAAATTATTTTTACCAATATATTTTTTCTGCTCGGCACCCTAACCTACTAAAACTAAAAGAAATTAATGTTTTTTCCTACCTCCCAACCCATATCCCTCACATAACCTCCTTATCGTGCCAATTCATTTCCCTAGAACACTCTCTCTATTTCCCTCCTTACCCCCACACAACTTATCCATACCCATTTGTCGAACCCACTATGCCATCACTTCGCCCTTACCCCAACCTCTGTTGAACCAACCTTCCTCACCCCTTCTCTGTATATACATACATATGTGCATACATTCCTTTCTCTCTAACCCAACCACACTAACCATCAATCCCCATACGCCCTACTCGGCCTTGTTTGGTTTTCATGCAACATGACCAACCTACCTCCATCCATGCACCAACCCTTCTTCTAGCACCATCATCACCCTATCTATTATCATCATCATCATCATCATCATCATCATCATCATCATCATCATCATCATCATCATCATCATCATCATCATCATCATCATCATTATTATTATCATCATCATCTCTATCATTATCATCATCATCATCATCGTCATCATCATTATTATTATTAAAGTTATTATCATTATTATTGCTAATATTGTTAATAATATCTTGTCATTAACTAATATAACTACCTAAAACCTATTTTGGCTAATAATAGCATGATTAACCTTTTTAAGGATACTATCCTTATTTTTACTACTAAAGCTACTACTATTATTATTATCCCTAATACTAGGTTATAATAAATGTAAGTAGGAAATAATAAAAATGTTAATAAGAGGGAAGTTAACCCTAGTATTTCCCTTCTTATAGGTGAACTAAGTCCGACCCCTAATGAGGTGTAGGAGCATGCTCCAAGCCCGATGTCTTTTTAGGTAAGGATATGGTTAAGGTCTAAATATGTGTAATATGTGCTATGTGTGTACTTTATGTGTTTTGTATTATGCTCTTGCAATGCAACTTGCGAAGCATGGAGCTAAGGTAAGTTGTACGTGTTCTATGACATGTGAAATATGGAATTGTTACTTGTACTTGTAATGTATTTATGTAATATGACCATTTCAGATATGAATGCTAGGAGGCTTTAAATGATAATATGTGGTGGTGAGAAAAATAAAAGGGATAAGGAAAATGAGTTGGCTAGAGGAAGGTAAGAATGACCTAAATATCTCATGACTTATGGGTGGACAAATAAAAGGATAATATGAATAAAATAAAAGAGTGAAATAAATCTTGCATGGAGAGTCTAGGGTTTGCATAAGATGGTTAGCCTTTTCATGGGGATGACCTTTACAAGAAAAAATTTAACTTGAGGGTTCGGTGAGGTAATGGAAGGGTTGTTAGGGCGATTGGAGTCCATATGTGAAAAATAGTATGTGGATTGATGTAAGGATGCATAGGGGACTTGACTGGGGTTTGGGAGGAAACCCTAATTGAGAAGTGTGCAAAGAATGGAGAAACTAATGGAAATGGTTATAAAGAGGAATAAGAATGAAAGGAGTGTCACATGAAGGAGAAGTGAGCCAAGTAGAAAAAAGGTGTTGGGGTGTTGAGGGAATGATATAAAAGAAAGGAGGAGTACTAGGGTTTGGGAACAAACTAGGGTTTTCATGATCACATGTGGAAGATGGGTAGGGAGGTTGTGATGTCGGGTGTGGTTTGATGGGAGTGATGTTATAGGTAGAAAAGAAGAGTATAGGTTGTGTAGAATGAAGGGAAGTGAGGCCACATAGGCCAGATTAGGGTTTCGGAGGGAAACCCTAGAGGGCAAAGAAAAGTCAAAGTAGAGTTAAGGGGAGTGAGTCTTGAACCATCTAGAAGAGTTTGGGTTTCTCATGTTGAGTGGGAAAAATGGGGAGGAAGTCTTGGAGTCATAGGAGATGTGAAGGTCCCAAAATATGGGGCAGGGATTTTTGGGAGAACCGAGAATAAAAGGGTGAGCATGGGAAGTCTAGTGGGTCATGCATGTCTAGTCTGGGTTGTGTGTGAAATAAGATATGAATAAAACACTAAGAACTTAAAGTAAAAGATTATCAATCCAAGCATAGTGAGGATATTTTTCGGTCCATCGACTATGATAGTGGTCAGGTGCATGTTGCCCTATGGAGTATTTTTGGTCCACCAGCTATAATAGTGGGGGATTCCAAGCTTAATAAACTAAATCTTGCATGATAATAAGTCGTAAAAAGATACTAATTACTTACAGTAGAATACCATGTGAGTCGGGGCCCGTGAGGATAATTTTCTAGTCCACTGGCTATAATGGTGGTCAGGCGCGTTTTTCCTATGGAGGGTTTTCGATCCACCAACTATAATAGTGGAGTCCCTATACTTACGTGGAATTAATATAAGAAATGTGTAAGATAGAAATATTAGTCTATGTCTCGGCTGATTATATGAACCTGACTATGCATTGTATACCTTACTTGTATATTGTTCTTGCATGCCCTTACCCATATGGTTACCTTACTCAACACCTAGCGTACTGACCACCTGTTTCATGGGTGCTGCTCATTCTCACGAGCAGAGGTCCCCTCTGAGTTTGTGCAGGCAGGAGACACCGTATTCGATGCCTATGACACACTCGATGCGTCAGGCGAGGTTGTGTGATGACTGTTGGACTTTGCTTGGGGCCGAGAGCGAGTTTTGGCAAGACTCCCTAATTTCTCCACTTTTATTTTACTATTGTATCGCTCTTTCCCCATGGGGGATTGACTTTATATCTGTTTTTAAATTATGTATTGACGCTTTAAATTACGCACTCTGACTTCTCTTTATTATGAATATTTCATATTTCTATAGTTTCCTATCTTAATTAGTTTAATGATTTGTGAATTTTTTTTCCAACCTTGTGGTTTGTGCAAGATTGGTCGAGGGCCAAGCTTGTACTGATCATGGTAGTAGCACCCCTTGTGCTTGTGTATATTTTAATTAAATGAAAATTTTTAACTGTGATTTTGGGAGTGTTACAACTACCACCCCTGTGCACCACAACTAGCCAGCCCATCACAGTTGTCCCCCTCTTCAGGCGCCTATTCATGCTAGGCATGTAACATGAAAAAATTTATTTTGAAATTAAATTTTGGGTACACACTTTTAATAGTAATGGTATTTTGGTAATTTTAGATAATAAATATTTTAATATTATTATTATTATTTTATTGGTTAAATATTAATATGATTATTGTGGTATTATATTTATGTACAAAAATTTGATTAGCGAGGCTTAATAATTTTAGTAGGATACCAATAAATTGTGATTTTCTAAAAAATAAAAAATTATTATACTCTACTAAAATGATAGATATTGCATGATAACACATTAAGATTTTTGTGTATGAAATATGCTAAGCATGATTTATTACAATATAATTATGTGCTTATTGTTATTAGCATGAAAATCGGAAAAAAAAAATGAGTATGTGATCTTACGTAAAATTTCAACTTTATGAAAGTATGCTGAAAAGGTTTAGATGACGAAAACAATATGTATGTGTCATGTATGTGTAAATGATAGTAAAATACCTCAAAATCCTAATTTAGGAATTATAGTAAAATAAGAATTTATTAGGGATATTAAGTAAATAAATTACCTTATTAAAATAAAGGGGAATTAATTAAGGCAAAATAAGGAGAAAATAATAAATTAATTAATTAGAAATTTTGGGACATTTTACTAATTACCATGGAAGTTAAAGAAAATTTGCCTAGAATAGCCAAATTAATCTAAAAAGGAATTTAATTATTATCATTATAATAAATATTATTAATTTTAAATATTCAAATAAATAAATAAATAATAAAATACCAAATACCCCAACCCATCTATTTTCTCCTTTTTCCTTTTTCTTTTTTTCTTCTTTCTTTTCATTTTTCTTTCTTTCCCCTTTCTCCTTCTTTCCTTCCCTGAAATGGGCTAGCCTGCCGGCCCAATTCTTTTCTCCCCTCCCCCATCTCGCATAGCCCAAGCTCGCGTCATTTTTTTCCTACGCCCAACACCATTCTTTTCTCCCCTCCTCCGTCTCAGGCAGCCCAAGCCCGCGTCATTTTTTTTTCTGCGCCTAATGCCCCAGCCGATCGGGTTTCTCCTTTTTTTTCTTTTCTCCCCCTGGACCACCCGGTCCTCCTTCTTTCCCTTTCTTTCTTCTTCCCCGCGCAACTGCAACCCAACCTACAGCTCTACTTACTCCAGCCACCCCATGCACCACCGCTCGTCCTTCCTTGCCCCTCCCCTGCAGTCGTTTTCTTTCCAAATTCAACCTAACCAACCTACCCTCCCTCCTCACATGTGCTACCATCACTTCCTTTTTCCCCCACACCGATCCAAACGTACCCTACAATTTTGCAGGGCATGTGCCGCCTGCCACCGCCAGTTGGCGACCTACCTGACCTACCCGGCTTATCCTATTCCTCCTTCATCATTTTCCCCTCAAATTAGCCTATAAATACCCCCTTAGTAGCCAAGGTCGAGCTTCCTTTTCGCAGCCCAAAAACCCCAGCCGCTCGCCGCCACCCAAACAGTTCCTTGTTCCACCGTCGTTGATGACCGCCGCAGCAAATTCCGCCCACCAAAACCTTTCCCTCATCTCCCTCTACAAAACTGAGCCACCATCCTCCCCTATCTCGCCCTGCACAAGCCGCCCCAGTCGTGCAAAGTTTCCAACTCGATCAGCCATCACTAACCTTGCATCGCCCCTCGCGCCGCCATCTACCTCTAATTCCGTCGCAACTAGCACCTCCTCCACCCTCCAAAACAACCAGGGGACTCTACCCTACCTCCCTATACCTCCAACTCTCCCTCCCTCCCTCTTCTTCCCCCTTCTCCACCTCCCACCACCTTCGGCTGCTGCACCAACCGTCGTGCGCCGCCACTTTCGGCTGCACCACCATCTCCATTCCACCCCTCTCCACCTAACACACCTCCCACCCCCTCAAGCACCCCTCCACTTCCTCTCCTTTAGCCTACATATCCATCTTTCCACCTCTCTTCCTCCTCCACTGCCGCCGTTGTTGCCACCACACGTCGCTGGCAATCCCGCCACCAACCATAGGTGGTGTTCTAATTTCCCCAACCCTTAAACCTTTTATATATAAGTGTTAATAATTTTTAGTAATATTAATAGTATTACCCTTATTACTACTACTACTACTACTACTACTACTACTACTACTACTACTACTACTACTACTATTACTATTATTATTATATTACCACTCTTACAATCTAACCTAACTTTGGGGATATTATAACTATGGTATTATCATTTAAAAGGCTAAAACTTTAGTATTAATATAGTATCTTTGTCATTATTAATAATAGTATCATTACAACTACTATTATTATCACTATTATTATTATTATTATTATTATTATTATTATTATTATTATTATTATTATTATTATTATTATTTTCTTACTAGTACTATTAATACTAACTTGGCCATTACCACTTTTATTATTAGTGTAAATGTTGGGAATCTTATATTACTATTACTCTTTTTGGTTATTATCCTTATTATGTTTAACATTGTTATTATTATTACTACTATCATTTCTACTAATAATAATAATATTATTATTATTATTATTATTATTATTGATATTATTATTATTATTATTATTATTATTATTATTATTATTATATCTATCATTATTATTATTGTTATTATTCCATTATACTTGACCACATTATCACTAAGGCTACTACTAATATGATTTCTAGGACCTTCATTAGTATTATTCTTAAGATGGAAACTATTATTGATATTATTATTATTATTATTATTATTATTATTATTATTATTATTATTATTATTATTATTATTACTACTACTACTACTACTACTACTACTACTACTACTACTACTACTACTTAACCTAACTTTGGAAATATTTCTAATTAGTGCTACTATTAATGGAGATTTACAATTTTAGTATAATTATGATTATCTTTGTGTGTTGTTGTTGTTGTTGTTGTTATCATTATTTTCTTGCTAATATTGTTAATACTAACCTTGTCCATTACCACTTTTTATTATTACTATAAATATTTGGACCCTTATATTATTATCACCATTTTGGTTATCATTATTATTATTATTATTATTATTATTATTATTATTATTATTATTATTATTATTATTATTATTATTATTGTGTTGTTGTTGTTGTTGTTGTTGTTGTTGTTGTTGTTGTTGTTGTTGTTATTAATGTTATTAAAATTGAAGTTGGCATATTATCATTTTGTTATTAAAAAAGAAGAATACTTAAGCCTTAATATTTTTATTACTTAATATTCGAATATTGCGAATATTATTCCTAATACCTTTACTACGAGAATTATTACTATATTATTATTATTAGTTATTACTATTATTATTGTTGTTATTTTTCCTACTATTATTGTGGTAAAAATATTTGAACCCTTATATTATCATTATTACCTTTAGTAATATTAGTGCTTTGTTGGTATTAATAATATAATATTATTATTTTACCCCTAACAAATGGAGTGATAAGGGTTTCACAAAATTATTGACACTTGTGAAAAAAATGATTCTTGATGATAATGTTCTACCCTGATTGTACTAATGAAGCAAAGATGATCCTTTCATCTATGGATATGAGAAGATACGTACATGCCCTAATGATTGTATATTATTTGTTAATGAATATGCATCTTTAGATAATTGTTCCAATCATTAATGCAAAGCACCACGATACAAGAAGAACAAGATTCCATCTAAGGTGTTTTGGTATTTTTTTTATAAAAACAAGATTCAGGCAGATGTTTAATGATGTCTAAGATGCAAAGAACTTGAGATAATATGCTGATGAGAAGATAGCTTACAGGCTTTTGAAGCAACCATTTCACTCTCCATAATTGATGATAATTGATGGCTTGTTTCCTTAATTTGAAAAATAACCAAAAAACTTGCACCTTTCACTTTTTAAGGATGGTATGAATCCTCAAAATGAAGGCACATACAATACATGGCTGGTGATTTTGCTTATATATAATCTACTATCGTGGCTCTAAATGAAACACAAATATATAATGTTGTCTTTACTCATTTTTATACCAAACCAACCAGAGAATGATATTGGTGTTTACTTAGTGCCTTTGATTGATGACTTGAAGTTCTTATGGCACACGAGTGTTTAAGTATTTGATGTATATGGTGAGGAAAATTTTATTTTGAGAGCAATGTTATTCTGTACTTTAAGCCATTTTCTGTCATATGTCAACTTATCAGGTTATAGTGTGAAAATTCATTACACCTACCCGATATATGAGGAGAACACTTCATTTGATCATCTAACACATGTCTAGAAGACTATTTTTCTCGGGTATCATAGATTTTTACCGAAGAATCATTATTATCATAGTCAAAGAAATGCTTTCAATGTCTTCCTAGAAGAAGGGCATGCATCAATCCAATTGATGGGTAGACAAATGTATTTTAAGATGAAACATTTGAAGGCACAGTTTGGGAAGAAGAATAAAGATAATCCTCTACTATTTGGGTGGAAGAATATGTTTATATTCTTAAAACTTCCATATTGGGAATTTTTATATGCGAGGCATGACCTAGATTTGATGCATGTCAATATATATATATATATATATATATATATATATGATAGCCTTATTAGTACATTACATAATGTTCTATGAAAGACTAAAGATTACCTCAATGCTTGATTAGATATGGAGGGAATGGGCATTAGGCATGAACTAATACCACAAGGCAATTGAAGAAGAACATATTTACCACCTGCTTGCCATACTATCTCTTGAAAAAAGAAAATTAAATTTTGTGAATTCTTTAATAATGTCAAGGTTTTGAAAGGGTATTCTTCAAATTTCAGAAGGCTAATGTTGATGGAAGTGTTGAAACTAATTAGCATGAAGTCTCATGATTGTCATATTTTGATCCAACATTTGATGCCAATAGACGGATGTGGAATTCCACTAAAGTGTATTCAAATTGCTATCACTAGGATTTGTTGGTTCTTCAATACACTATGCTCCAAAGTCATATACCTTTGATAATTTGGATGCCTTACAAAGAGAGATTGTGATAACTTTGTGCCAACTTAAAATGTATTTTCCTCCCTCATTCTATAACATTATGGTGCATCCAACCGTTCACTTGGTTTATGAGGTATAAATATTAGAATTGTTCATGGGCGCTAGATGTACCCCTTTAAATAGTTTATGAAATTGATATGTGCAAGATTGATATTGGCTAGAATGATGCATTATTGAGAGTTACCTAGTAGAAGATGTAATTGAATATCGTACAAATAATTTGTCCAACATTGAAGCTCTTGGTATTTATAAATCTCAGCATGCAAGAAAAATTGAAGGACACGGTATTAAGGGAAAGCAATTTGGTCATGTAGGCCCTGACATGCTCCATAAAGCACATTTCTATGCATTGCATAACACTGTTGATGTTCAGTCATATGTTGAATAACATATGCATTCTTTGATGACTAAAATTCCATCAAAGACTGAAAAATGTAAAATTGATAAACATAATATTTTCTTTATACATTGGCCAATAGATCACATTATTGGTTCAGAGATCATATCATTCCTCTCATCGAACATTCTCCAACATCAATTTCTGAAACCTTGCATTGGTTGTCTCAAATTCTCTATCATGAAGTTTTCCCATATACCATATGTTCCATAAATTGATATAATTTTTACACGTAAGAACAATATGAGAGGAGTAAAACACATAATAGTGGAGTGACTTTAGTGGATGACGCAATGCATAATACTAGTGTGAATGGCAAGAATACCATCTGTGCATATATGAATTATTATGGTGTGATTGATTTCATTTGATAGCTAGATTACACTATGTTTAAAGTACCTTTTTTGGGTATAAATGGGTTAAATATGAAGATGGGTTCACATTAGTATATCTTAAGGGGGTAGGGCTTAAACATGACCTATTCATCTTAGCATCACAAGAAACACAATTTTTCTTTGTCACCAATCATGCTAATTAAAGATGGTATGTTTTAATATCTATGAAGAAAATAAAATTTAATGAATATGACAATAAAAATGATTCTAATTGGGAGAAAAAGTGTGTCAAAGTTGTGCAAGCAACTCAATCATTGAACGATGATAACAATAATATCATTGAGGAGGAAATATATTTAAAAGATGATCATCATGGAGTAATATATCTATCAGACCATGAAACTAATCTAAAAGGAGGGAAGAAAAAAATAAGGAAAAGAAGATAATGAGCGTAATAACATTCTAACATGTTTGTAGAGTGTGCTTGTTATTTTAACCTCATAGGACAAAGAAATTCATGAAACAACGTATTATTGATTATTTCATAACATTACTACATATGATATTTTATTTTGATAATTTACCTTCATATTTTGTATTTATCCATAGCCTTATTTGTACAAATTTAGATATTAAAATTTTGTAGAGATATGACAAAGAAACCCATTAATAGGGATTCTAGTGATGAAGATGAGAAGAGGGTACCTATTGTGATGATAATCATCAATGACATGAGAAATAGAGGATAATAATTAGAGTTGAGATGGAATACTTATAATCTTCCCATTGGTGAGTAGGCAGGCATATTACTCACATACATTTCACTCGTCAATTGTAATCGTTCTCCTATCTCCTACAACAATTGGAAGCAGCTTTTGAAAGGTCACAAAGAACATAGTTGGTAAGAAGTCATGGTAAATATATTGTTTGTTTTGTTCATTCTTGGATCCATATTAATTTTAAAACACTAATATTAATTGGTATACATATTTATGTCTGATTTTGTAGAGTGTGTTCATTATCCTAGAGGAGAGGAAGAAGTGGCATCCTAGAATTTCAGCGAGCATCTAATAATATTTAGGGAATAATTAAAAAATTAAAAAAAAGTATAGAAAGAGGGATGGTATTTTACGCACAAAGTCCCTTAAGTGTTATTGTTTCATTGATCAAGATAGTTGGGAAGGATTTATTGCATATCGTCTTTTGGAGGAGTTTAAGGTATTTATTGCATAACAATTAATCTTTTTGATTAAGAATATTTCATTGATATTTAAATAATCATGAGTAAATATTTTGGCATGTAATATAAAAGAAAAGTGCCAAAAATAAAGACATTTCTAAGAAGAATATTAACTACCATAATATGGCTCGAAAAGGCTATGCAAGCTTTCAAGAAGAGTGTGTCTAAAATTTTGATTTATGTTTTTAATATTTGTGTAGAGAATGTTATAATCATATTACTAATTTAAGTGTGTATTTTAAAATTATAACTTATAACCCAGGATAATGATCCATGTACCTTATCTATCAATATTGGTACATTATGGAAGAAGGCTAAAACAACAAAATATGGATATCTTAATGAACATGTACAAGATGTTGCCAAAAAAATTGTATGTTTGAAGATATCCCTAACCCTAGTTAGTTTTCTTATAGCAAGATATTATATTATATTTATTCCTATATTCTCAATTACATACATTACATGATGAACTTGAAACATTAGGTTCTGTTGAGGGTGTAGATCAATATAACATTGTATCACAAGTAACAATAGTTAAAGAACACTTTGTAAGTCATAGGGGTTACGAGAACAAACATGTGTGGTTTATTACGTGGACCCCAAAACACCAATGACTAAGTGGCACTCCTAACCCAAAAATTAAACATGTCATTTGAATGGATGGCCACAATGGTGAAAGATTTGTCATCTATCAAATCTCAAAAGTATAAGCCATCCAATTTAGATGCACATGTTCCACTTTATATACCCATTGTAAATAGCATTAGAGGTAGTTTGTGAAGCTGATACACTTTTTTCTTCTTTTTCCAAGGTAAGCATAACAAACTATGAATTGCTATAAAATGTATCAAGTGTCAACTCAATAATTAACAATAAGTAATATTTAATTTTAGGGTTCGCATAAATGTGACTTGTTATATAATGACCCTTCAATTCTTTTGGTGAAAGTAAGGGTACACATCAATCATGGTACTGAAATGTTGACGATCCATGAGTCTGTCTTGGGCCTAAGTATAAGGCCCACAAGTATTGATATTACAATGATTGGAGATGCACATTTTCATTGTTATAAAGAAGGTGATGAGGTGGCCACAATATTGGAAGCTTTATACCTTGGCCCACATATTATATATATCTTATTATTGAAGTGGTAAAGACATTCTTCATCCATGTGATACTTAATATGTTACATAAATTATTTATACCTTATATATATGTGCTCATTATATTTTGTTTAATAATATGAATTAAGGAATTGGAGAATAAGAATGCTCTTAAGAAAAAAGGAAAAAGAGTTATTAGTGGAAAAAGTAAAATAAAAGAGGGAACCAAGAAATAAAAGAAAGCTAGATCATAAAAATCGATTGTCCCACAAAATATTCCATCTTTAAAGGATAACCAAAAACTACAAGAACCCTACCGACCAGGACCAGCTTTGGCGATGTTGTATTTATATGCCCAGAACTACCATGGTAACAATATAATTATAAATGACTGTCCTTCTAAATATGTTTGGAGGGAAGGTGTAATTTATATAGTATCAACATAGATTATTAACAACAATTATAAGCATGAATAGATGCCAACAACGAGTGTTGTCATATATGTTAAGTAATTATTATTCCATATGATATATTTTAATACTTTTCATTGATTTGTAAAATTTTATGACCTTGTGTGTGTGTGTGTGTGTGTGTGTATTATCGGTTATTAATAAATATGCATTATTATTTTCATCCATAAGTTAGTTACTAGTTATGTTGCGGTAGAGGAGATGTCGTCTTCTATTGTGTTTGTTTATTTATACTACATATTTGACCATACTACAATAAGTGAGGATAGACACATAGATTATGTAATGAATTACATCTTAAGCAAGAGGTGCAATAACAACCTTTATCTCATACCTTACATTGTAAGTGACAATGGGTTTTATACGCAATTCGTTCTAATCAAGAAAAAATATAGGTATTTGATTCCCTCTAAACATATCATGCTCCTTTTGCTATTGCTCATTTTTAAAGGAAAGGCATGTTAGTATACTTTTTATTTCATTAGCTTATTTATTTTTGTATGTATCTGCTTTAATTTTTAGAGGTATATAAAGTTATAATATTATGTATCAACTTTATTTATTTGGGTACTACGGACAGCGTATATGAGAAGAGATAAAAATTGTGTGCTAGGCCCAATGAATATTGAGTATGAGCCTATAATGGTATGCAAAAAGATAATTATTTTATATTTTATTTAAGTTCCAATTAATATCTAATTGAACAATGAGATAACTAAATTTCTTTTATAGTGTCCACAACAATAAAATGATATTGATCATGGATAATATATTTGTAGAGCAATTGATCTCATACTTAAGAACAAAATAGTGATCATAGATCCAAAGCATGTATTACTTTTCATATTTTTTCCCTAATTAATATATGGCATATTAATTATTGATCGAATGATCGAATCGTATTAATTTATATCTTTTTTAGCGGTGGATATGCACAAGGCTAGAAATATGCAAATGGTGAAATTAATGATGTTAGATATGAACGGGTCAAGTTCGTACGCTCACACACTTAGTATTAGGGATCTACATGCATCTTCTGGTTTGTATATCATGTCTTATGTTATTCTATACAATTGGAGATGCACATGCATGCAAGCATGCAAGTGTTTATTACTTATTGATAGTTAGATTTTATGATCTATGAACTTTAACTTTGAAATATAGAGTTATCAACTTGTAGTGTGTCCACTAATTTTTATTCCTGGGAGGAAAATATGCATGAATTGGTGTTGTTTTACACATTACAAATTTGGTAAATATTCGAACATATAATTATATATGTGGGTTAGAATAAAACTATACAATTTATAATAAAAAACAATTACATTTTAATAAAGTTTATTTTCTAAATTGTTATTAAAACCCTGATGTATTATATATTTTATGAGTTTTTAATAAGGGTTTTAGTCAAAATCGTTATTAAAGCTAGGTTATTAAACAAAATTATTGACAAACGCTGAATTAAATGCTCATTAAATATTAATTAGAATTTAATTACTATGTAATCGCATATTTAATGTTAACATATATATATATATATATATATAGGGTGAAGGTCCCATACACACATTTTCTAAGATACATGTATCGGAATCGATCATAATCATTAGATTAGAATTTGATCAACGATCAAGATTTAGTACATACTTAACCTAAATTTATTTTAATCTCAGCCATTAAATCTTCTAAATCTAACGGTTATTAAGAGTTTCTATATTTGTATTTTTAATAATAGTTTGTACAAGAACCTAAATCTATATATATATATATATATATATATATAATAACGGTTTTGGCAAAAAAAAATTATTAAAGCATACAATTAATGCTAATTATTAATTATCTAGGGTTTTAATTAATACTTTATTAGGATTAAGCTAGGGTTATTTAGGGATTAAACTATTTACTCCTATCACTCCTGGCTATATCGAAATATAATGTACATTCGACCCCTTCTCCTGCAGCATATTGTTGATGGTAAATGTGGCACAAATTCTTATTCCATCAGTAAGGCTTATGAACTACTCATGTACAAAGAAAATAAGAAGCATTGGGCTCCCCTTGTCTGGAACCACTTTGGAAGACCTCGATGTTCCTTCATCACTTGGCTTGCTTGTCACAGGTGCCTCCCAACCAGAGAAAAGTTAAGAAAATGGAACCTGTAGGTACCCCCTGAATGTAGTATTTGTGCTGAAGAAACAGAATCAATGGACCACCTATTTGTACATTGTGTTTATGCTAGGACAGTCTGGGGTCTGATCAAGAATAGGATGGGTATGGACATCAAGGCTGAGACTTGGGATGCATTGATTCATTCTGCTGCACAATGCACAAAAAAGAACAGCATAGGTGCTGAGTGTACTAAGGCCCTATTTGGAGAAGTCATCTATGGGATTTGGAGATGTAGAAACTCTTCTATGTTCAGCGGCTCAACTCAACACCCAACTCACATGGTCAAGCATATTATGAAGCGCTTTCACATTAGATTCAATCATTGTATTAGTAGCAGGGGGAGTAGGAATGCTAATTAAGGAGTTTGGCTCTCCCCTCTAGTTTTGCTTCTCTTGAAACTCTTGATGTAATCTCTTCTTATTGGTTTTAATAATATTTTTTTATTAATTACCAAAAAAAATGGTTTCTAGGTGAATCATTATTAAAGCCACAAATTTGACCTAAATTTTGTAGATTATTTAGACTTTTTATGATAATTTTTAACCGTTATTAAAGCTTTAATTATGCTCAATTTAATAACCGTTTAAAATCGTTATTAAAATATTTTTAAATTGTTATCAAAAATCGTTTTTAGGGAGGTAAAAACTATACTAGCGGTGTACATGAAACATCATTTATGATTAAGTTAAATAAAATGTAAAAATGAGAAAAAAATATTTTTTAAAAAAATTTTTTTTACTATTATCAAATTAGTGTAAAGAGATGATAGAAGAAATGGCATGTTGAAACTACTTATCAAATTAGTCTATTCAATCATTCTATTTACCTCGTCATTTGGAGAAGAAATAGCATATATTATAACAATAAAATGAGCGTTTTATTTCTACAAATTGTAATTAAGAAATTTTAAACATAGAATTTTAGATGATATGATAGATTTTTATGATTGCGTAAACTGTAGAACGCATCCAACTTGTATAATTCTTTTATCATTGATTGAAAAGTAGAATCTCAAGAACCAGTAGACTCTTGATTGAGCTATTAAAGGTGGACCATAAAAATCACTCACGATAATAAATTTTAATAAGTAGAAGAAGAAGATGATGATGATGATGAATAGTTTACGGCGAAAGGTATAGTCTAAGAAAAATTGTAACATTCTCAAACTATAGTACTATAGGTAGATGCTAATATTTTACTTTCATAATCTCTTAAAATATTTTTTTGGAGAAGAAGGACAGCTTTCTATGTTGAATAATCTTCACTCTTGTAATTAGGGATAGTAATTAATGAGATATGGGCCGACTCTGGCTATATCCAAATCTAAATCTATTTATACTATCTAAAATTATATCTGATCTAGATTTATTGGGTCTCAAAAATTTAGATCCAGACCCAAATCTATCGGATCTAGCGAATGAATGAGTTATAAATGAGTATGGTTTATTTTTATTTTTAATAATCCATATAAATATAAATACATTTATATTTTATATAACTTAATATATATTTTTGTCTAAAAAAATCTTTGAGTAAAAAGATAAATATTTTAAAATAACTACTTTAACTTTATAAATGGTATTTTAATACTTTTAGAATAAAATATTATACATAATATTTATAAAATAAATATACTAAAATAAAATTAAAAATGTGAATAAGGATCTTAAATAAGACTACTATAAAGATGAAAAATATAATATTAATATATATTTATATATGTATTTGTATACACATGCATATATTTTAAACGGGTTTTGGTTGGATCTGAGTTTGAGACTAGTAAACCTAGATTTAGACTTATTTAAATATATATAGATCAAGATTCGACTAAGATCGTTAGATCTAAAAATTATGAATCCAAATTTACTAAAAATAATATGGATCTAGCAAATTTGGATCGAGTCTAGAATTAATCGACATCCCTACTAATAATAAATAAATAATGGTTTGCTATACAATTTTCAAACTAATTTTCTGTTATTTTATTATCGTTATTTCCTTCTCAATGCCCACATTTTTAGTTGTGCGTGCACAACTCGTTCGCGGGTCGTGCGTGTACGTAACTCATGTTTTACTCAGCACGATTTCTGTATGGTCGTACTTAACTCATATACAATTAATGACTTAGGTCTCTAATTAACTAATTTTGTCATTCGATATTGTTTGTATAACAAGTGCTGTACTTGAACTTTATGCAACTCATTCTAAGTCGCATTTGGTTACAATAGAACGATGAAAGAGAAAAATAAGATAGAAAGTTTAAAAGCCAAATTGTAATTTGAAGTCACCCACGTAGCTTACATATTTCTTAGATCGAGCAACTTTAGTGGGACAATATTTTTGGAGATTTTTACCTCTAAAATCCTTTCATCTAAAACCCCCTCCACTAAAATAAGTCGTTCAGCTACTACAAGTGAGAGAACTGAATTGCATTAACTTGACGTGTTCCATTACCTGACTAAGAAACCTTCTAATCACCGATAATGATTTATTTAATTAGAGAGAGAGAGAGGGAGAGAAAAGAAGGACGAGTTTTGTTGTATTTAATTGCTTGTGGGATTCTTTTGTTATATAAAATCCTGACATCTAAAATTCTTCATTGTAGCATAAAGAATTTTTGCTATATTAAATTGAGGAAAAAAAGAGAAATGAGAGATGTTTTCTATAAAGTACAAAATCCCCTACATTAAAAATACTGCCACTAAATTTGCTCTTAAGAGTGTTATAAGTGCTGAATAATATCGAGCAAATGCCACCATATTTTCTTTATTTAATGATATTTACTATGATATTACTCGGTTATATCAAAAATGCTATAGTTAATTATTTAAAGATAAATTGTTGACTTAAATAGAAAGTTCATATCTTCATCGGCCAAATAATATTGTTATTGAAAGTTCTTTTATCTTCTCTAAATCATTTAGTATTTTTATGATACTAATTAATTCAAAAAATAAATTTGGATGGCCTAAATTTCAATAACCACTGTTAACAACAAATTTTCTGGTAAAAGAAAATTGACGAACAAAATATACTTTTATTGATTATTAATTATCGGATCGAATGTAGGTACAATCTATTTATAAATCCGGTACAAGATTTAATATCCTCTGATTCAATCTCCTAGACAATTGATGGCGTTGTGATTTGCGATGTTGAATTTTGAGCTCAACTTGTTCGGGGCTCGTCTTGAGTTTAATGAGCTTGATCCAAACCTGTTGATGAAAATTTAATTTACCTGGTAAAGAGGGCAAGATTTGGTGGTGCTTGATCCCTTCGAACAGGTTTAATGATGTTGAAGTTACAACACTTCAACGTTTTCGACTTTGACGATCTGGAAAGCTTCGTTCTTTAATCTTCGTTCTTCGATCCTTAGATCTTACTTCTTTAATCTTCGGATATTCGGTCTTCGATATTCGTTCTTCGATCCTTGGATCTTACTTCTTCAATCTTCGAATCTTCGTTCTTCGATCCTCAGATCTTACTTCTTCAATCTTCGGATCTTCGTTCTTCGATCTTCGTTCTTTGAGTCTTCGATCTTTAGCTTTAGAGTGCTTGGGAGCGTTCTCTCTATAAGTTCTTCATCTCGGGACTTCAGTCTGTCTTCAATGAGGAAGGGTGCCCTCTATTTATAGAGAAAAGGACCTCCTTGGCTTTTGGGCTTGGGCCCGTCTTGCGTTTTAGACTTAAAAGGCATGTTTCATTTAACTTAATTTTACGAACTCGTAGCCCTTTGTGAAATAAATTAGATCTGTATTTAATTAAACTAAGTCCAATTGAAATATTTTGGCCCAATTTAATAAAATACGGACGGGACGTAAATGATTAAAACATTTTATTTTAACACATAAATCCCTAATAATTTTTAGGAATATTTAATTATCTTCAATTTAGATTGATTTACCATATAACAATCAAATATTATTTTTCTTGTTGTTATATATTTTTTCGGTGCTAACAACCACGATTTCAAAAAGTGGGCATTTGGGGTATAAGAGCATCTCCAGTGGTGTTAAAAAAAGGTATCCCAATCTTAAATTTGAGGTTGTGGTTGTAGAAAAAAAATTGTGTCCCCAAATTTAGTGTAACCTCAAAAATGTAGGGTTCCCAATCTCTGAAAAAGTAGCTCATTAGTCTTTGTGCATAGCTGATTTTTGGTACTTTTTGGTATATTTTTAGTCTAATTTTTACTATTAGAATATAATTTTTTAAATATATATATATATAAATATTACATTTAATATTAATGGTAAAAAAAATTTGCTAATAAATATTTTTTTTTCGTCAAATAATTTTTATATGAACTATTTTACCTTTTTTTCTTATAATCATTTCTCTGTGTAATTTATCTTATTCATTTATCTGGTTATATTTATTTTATTAATTTCTTTACTTATATTAGGTGTTAAATAATATAAAGTGTAAATAATTGATGATGATGTGATTGGTAAAAGTAATTGGGTGTTGTAAATTTGAGGTTGGTAATTGTAGAATATTGAATTAAATTTGAGATAAATTGATAAAAGTAGGAAAGAGGAAAGTAAAAATGATTAGATAGTACAATTAGAATATCAAAGTTAATATTAGCATTGTGGATACTCTAACTAGATACTTATAAAACTGTTGGAAGATAACAATAAATGAAAATAAAAAGAAAATTAATTGAACAAAAGCCGACAAGTTTTTTTTTATGATATTGCAATGTTTAAGTAAAAAGAAATAAATAATTATCATATTTTATAAAATTATCAATTATTTATTATACTAATTATATATCTGACTAGATATTAATTATTATGCCCTCTATAAAAATTATATGCTATCATTAATTTTAATGACAAACTTTGATTGTGTATTTAAAAATATATATATAATACATTATAACCTGAAAATATAAATTTTATGTTCATATTAAAAAAAATATAATAAATATTTTTATAATTTTATCAATATACATTAAAAAAATATTAGTAATTAAAATTCATCAATCAGATATATAGTGTAGCCAAATAAATTTCTTGCAAAATAAAATATTGCAATTAAGGCTATAAATGAGCCGAACTGAAATGAACACCCCTAAACTTGAACTCGACTCGTTCGCTCGTTAAATTAAACGAATGAATTAAAATAAGACTAAGACTCGACTTGTTTAACTAAATAAATGGGCCGAGTCAAACCAAACTCAAGAGCTAAAGCGATAAAATGAACCTAACTTTACTTTTTTAAGTTCAAGCTCGTCTTGTTTAACTAAACAAACGAGGCGAATCGAATATTATATTAAATCAACTCATTTAAAATCCTAACCTTAGGTGCATTACCCAAGCCCACATGCTCACATGGTTAGTGACCATAGAAGACGCCAGATGCCCCCTATTTAAAACTCGTAGCTTTTTATGGACAAACTCTAGTTGAATGTACAACGCAGATTCCATGGGACGATGTGAATTGTATAACGTGCTCTTGGCTCTTGCCCTCGCATGCGATTTAGGGCCTACATACGACCACGAGTGAACGAAATTTTATTTGATTCATCGTATTGGTCCAAAAATATTAATGCAGTAACCATACATTAAAATGTATCTAATAATATATAATGAAAAAGTAGATAATTATTTATGTGATTTTAGTAACTATTTCGGTTATAATTTTACAGTAATTATTTATATCACTCAATTGATTATTTAAGTGATTATCTTTTCTATATATTTTTTTTAGTTAGCATTTGATTATCTTTTTTGTTATAATATTTGCATAAAGTAAGTTGAATATAATTAAAAAATTATCTCATTTTAATTTTAATCATTACATAAAGCAAATTTTTTACATATGTAATTTTTTTTATTTGAATAAGATTTAAAGATTTAAAGATATTGAAATAGTTTAATTAGTGACTAGTTCATCTTTATTCTCAATATTTGGTAGGAAAAATACGTTCTAAATCCAAAAAAAAATTATTCTTTTATTTTAAATTTATACTAGACTATCTTTTTAAGGTACAAAACTAAAGAAATTTAATATATTAAAGTTTTATTCTATTTTTTTAATTTTAACCCAATATACTATTAGCGTATGGAACTTAATAGCGTTGATGAAATAAAATTTGTACTCAAATCTCTATTTAAAATTACAAACACATATAATTCATAGATGAGTATCTAGCCCGTTCAAGTGCACCCTCAGAGGTGATTATGTATTCTGTGTATTTGTTGTTAATTTTTATTTATTTATTTGAACTCTATATAGTATTAGTATAGGGGACTTAACCTCATTGATAAAATTAGATTCATACCAAAAAAATCTATTTATAATTACAAAACACAGAATTCTTATGTGATTATTTCGCTTACTCAAGTGATTATATACCCCTCTCAAGTGATTATTTTGCCATCTCAGATGATTGTGTGTTATGTGTATTTGTCATTATTATTTTTTATTGGAACCCAATATTGTATTAGCATGAGGAACATAATCTCATTGCTTAAATATATTGCTACTAAAATCTCTTTTTAGAATTACAAAATACAGAAAAATTTATGGGTAATTATTTTGCCATTTAAGTGATTATCTAGCTCACACAAGTGATCATGCCCTGCATTTTTTTGATCTTTCAGACAGTGTGTTATAAAGGAATCTTTCATTAATGGCACATTTGTGTTGCATTTTATAGGTGACTATCTAGGTACAAAAAGTGATTATATGTTACGTATAACGCAACGCTTATCTAGCTTTTTCAAGTGGTTATCTAACTCTCAAAAGTTATTATCTCGCCCTCTGTAGTGGTTGTGTTTTGTATCTTGGTCATATATGCTAATTGTTATAGATGTTTTTTTTAATTAAAAGGCACGCCATCGCCTATGCCTCATTGGGGTGCATAATTGAATTTACAAAAAATATTTTTAATTTTTGTTTTCACATTTTTTTTTTCATCAAAAGGAATACAAAATTATTTAATAATTCAAAAAAATCTTTTCTCATTTATTTCCATCTCCGTTTTTGTAATACTTCTATTTTGAGCACTTAAAAAATCATTTTAAAGAGTTAATTACATAAGATAAAATATTAAAAATAGGGTGTTACTGTCACCTTAGTATAAGTCTAATTTTCTCTACCATTCTTATATTAAGTGCTAAGATTAAAACATTGCTCCACTTAAATTTAATGTAGGAGCATCTCCATCTCATTCTTCTCATGTTGAAGTACAAGCGTTAGCATATTTGGAGGTGGTATCAATTGTTCTTGAAAATTTTGAACACCTTCATAATAATCTTAATAATGTTTCATTAAGTGATTCTTATATGTATTACATATGTTTAAAATGAGAGGACTTCACCAATAATATCTAGTGTACAAGACAATGACAACGCAAGTGTTACAAAGTTGTATGGAAGACAAAGTTACAAGAAATAAATCTTGATTATTTAATTATTCCATGCATTATCATGATTAGGTTTTATGTAGCTTTAATATTTTATATAAGCTATGTAATATCTTGTCATTGTAATTATAATTCATTATATATACCAAATGGACATATGTTGGTTTAACTTTTAATTAATTAGGCTAGTTGATTTGGGTTTAATTAATGGGAGTTAGGATCGACCTCATGTGTGTATACATATACCTTGTACATTCAGTGGTGATGAACATTCAATTCATATAAGCGATCACATAATGAAATAGGAAAAAAAATTGAGTCAAAACGCTTGGTAAATCTATCTTCCTACTTTCTCTTCAAGTGAGGATAAATCTTGAGTGAATTTTAGGAGTTGTTCTTTAAATAAATTAGAATTATTTTGATCTTGGAGAAGATCAAAACCTTCCAATTGAAAGTTGCATTTGACTCGTCCAAACTATCAATTTTTTCCTTCTTTGGTCAACTTTGTTGTTCTACAAATCAAACACAAAGGTTCTGCATTTGAGAAAGATATCCATCCATTATCTTACACATCAAAATTAATAACAACAATCATAGGAAAATTATAGAGATTACATTTCATATTTACATAGTTCCAATAATATAAGATTAGCCAACGTGTACAAAATTCAAATAAAAAGAGTATAGAAAGGATGCAAGAGTCTATAGATATTTGGATAGAAAATATTAGATTAAACATCGTATAGTCATAAATATCAATCTCAAAAAATACTAGCCAGAAAACTAAACTCACAAGTGATCCTACAAAGTTACAACTTTTCATTGAATAGGTAAGGAACCATGAAATAAAACTCATCAATACAACATTAATAAGTAAACCACTATACATGCAAATGTCACATGGAGCACATAGAATTTATCAAAGGATAAAAATGGTATAAACATACAGAATTATACAAGAGATCAAATAATATAATAAGCATGCCAACCATTTATTGCTAAGGTCGCATGCTCAACATATCATTTCCCTTAAGCCATAATAAAAATCTTAATAACCAAGGCATACTGAGGTTGTTTTATGAAGGGAATACATCGAACTATTCTTAACCTTCTCCATAACAATCACATTATATATTATAATTTCAACATCTATACTACCAAATTCCAAAACTCCACATGTAGGACACGAAGGTAACTACCGACCATAGGAAGGGCACAAATGCAACTACCGACCACATGTACACCACGAAGGCAACTACTGAACAACATGCAAGGCATGAAGGCAACAACCAAATCACCTATGCAATATCATTCCAAACCAAGCAATAATTACTTTCATTTTATTAACTCAAAGGGAGATAGAGATGGCAATGGGGCGGGTTGAGGACGGGGACCCCATCCTCATCCCCAAACCCAATAAGAAAAAAATCTCCGAACCTAACCCTATCCCCGATTTTTTTTATCGCAAATTCCCCGACCCGATCCCGGATCTATTTTTCGTCCCTAATTTATTCCCTGGCCTTGAAACCCGACCCGATCCCCGATCCTCAAGCCTTTTTTATATTATACTTTTAATTTATATTCTATAAAAAAGTATATTATATATATATATATAATTATATAAAAAAATATTCGAGGTGGGTTAGGGGATGGGGACCCCAAACCTGTCCCCTAACAAATTCCCGTTAAGAATTTCCGAACCCGAATCCAATCCCCGAATTTTCTCCTCGAACCAAAATCCGAACGGGGAATCCCTAACGGGGCCCCAAACCCACGGAAAAAATTGTCATCCCTAAAGGGAGATCTTATCAATCGAAGATGCTAAGATACTTCGGTCATATTGGCACATAAGGGCAACATGATATCCTACCAATTATCAACCCAAGGAAACTAAGGTACTTTGGTCTCACCGACATAAAGAAAACATAATACCCAACAGATAAGGACACCCAATCCATAAATATGCATACTTTCTAAGAAGTTTGAAGAACTTAGTAAGATATAGGGTCTAGTTTGCCACTAAGGCACACTAGCAAAATCCAAACCAAACCGTAGGTTAAACTACATCTTTAGGGTAACTACTCCTAAAAAGCCACCACTTTTGATTTTGAGGTCTTTCACTTTAAATATTAATATAAAAAATCACATAATACACAATTATCAATTAATTCCAATTTTCTTACTCAACCACTTTTCCTTATTTTCAATTATTCAAGTCAACTCTGAGGCCAACGGTCAACCCAAATTCAAGTAAACACAAAGGTCAACCTTACAATCTACTAAGGTCATCTCATGCCCAATTATTCACAATTAAACACATTAGTTCAAAATGACCAAATGATATTGAAATATAAATTAACACAATATTATCTACTTTAAATGCTAATTTCATTTTAATTAATAATTGATCATTAAAAGGCCAAAGTATGATAATTTAAAACACTTTAGCATGTAGGTAAATCACAATGCATGGCAATTGAATATTTTGTCCCTACACATGTATAATCACATAAACCCATGCATACTTATCTAACTCACTGTAAATCACATGCTTTTATACTTAACATCATATAATGTATGTTAGGCATACATATTGGGATAAAATAAACATGATACACTTACAAGATAAATTTACCCCCAAGCATACAAATAATAATAATCATGCAAAAATATAGTTAAACGTCGTGCTCAACCTACCATTTTATACATGTGTCATGCATAAGTAATTGATGACATTAAACCTATTACAACATGCTTGCACATGTAATGTTACCAATAATTTAACATACGCTATTATACATAAATTCATGCTAGTATTATTAGAAAAATAAATACAACATAACAAAATATCCTTAAGATAATAATCACCACTTGATACATCAAAAGTCGAATATTCTATCATGTAATTTTTTTATTTTAGTAAAGCATATAGGTTACTTTAATTTCTAGCAAAATAGTGAAAATACAAGCAAACTACGAGAAGAGTGCAGTGCGGGAGCTACGCAATAGGAGCTTCAAATGCGTGAGGAGGTGATGCAACGGGGGCCGAGGAAGCGTGATGGACACACACTTCATGTCACGGGGGATGTGGGAGGTTCACGTTAGAGGAGGGCTGGTAGTGCAAAGAAGGGGTGAGGTTGGTGGTTCTTCGCAAAATGATGGCAGAAAAAATGGGGAAGGTGATTGTCTCTCGAATGGCGATGGGAAAGCTTGAGAAAGAAAAGAATGTGTTAGGCGACATGTTGGCACATTCACGCAAGGAAGCTCAGCGACAAGGCGGTGGAGTTGTGTGGGAGGCTTGCGTTGGGCGGGGCAAGCAGTATGAAGGTTGTACGCTGGAGGAGGGTGAGTTATGCAAGCTCCACAAGCTATGTGGGAGCAATAGCGAGAGGGAGGTTGGCAAGCGGTGCTGGGCAGTGGCAAAAATAGTGGAGCTGGGTTGGTTTTTGAGGAGGACAGCTGTGAATAAGGGGCAAGGCAAGGAAAAGGAGAAAGAAAATGAACCAGGGAGGTGGGAGGATAAGTGGAGACTGGCGTGGAGGTGATGTGTAACAACTAGGCTTTTGGTGGTAGCTGTTGAGAGCCAAAAACCAGAAACAAAGGGAGTATTTGGTCTGGGAGTCAAAGGCCGAGAGAGAATAGAAGGGAATGAGGGTGTTGGTTGGGGCTGGAACAAAGTGATAGGGAATGGAAGAGAGAGGAGGGTTATGGAAGAAATGGTCATGTGAGGGGGGTCAGTTGTAGAGAAAAGAAATGGTGCACGAATAAAGAGAAGGCACGGAGCAGGGGAGTTGGTGCATAGGGTAGAGGATGGGGATGTTGTGCGAGAAGAGAGAATGGTAGGGGTGGAGTATTGGTTTAGAATTTATTTAGTTTAGGTTTAGTTTGGTTAGATTAGGATTTTTCATTAAATAAACCAAATAGAAAAAATAACCAGTTAAGGGATTTGTAAAGAAAAAAGAGAAAAATATCAAATAAAATATTTAAGAAATAGTTTGGGTTAAAGGTAACTAAGCCAATGTTTAGACTTAAGTTTTAACTAAGAGGCATAATGCTTAAAATAAAAAGGTTTAAAAAATTTTTGAGGTATTAGAGCTTTTCTATGCATAACACTATGTCCGATCAAGGTTTCATGAAAACATAAAGCAAGGACAATGGAAGGAAAATAAAAATAAAGAATGATACTACTAGTAATTTTTTAAAATATCATGTATATTTACATGAAGTTATGAAAAATAGAGAAAAAAATCATAAAAAAAAAATCCTTTCAAAACTAGATCACGTGATCCTTTTTCTTTCTTTAAACATTATCTATCAACCCAACAAAAAATAAAAGCAATATTGTATTTTTTAAAAATTTATTTAGTTAATAATCAAATATATTCTATTTTAAATAAGTATTATTTTATATTTTTAGACACTTATTAAGAAAGTATGTAAATCATCAATTATGTTATTATTGAACATATCATTAAATGATGTTTATAGTATAAAATGTTTAATAAGTAGGGTTAATTTGAAAAAAAATCAATTTTGCATTAAAAATATAAAATGATATGTATTTTAAATGTTTTTTTATTAAAATGATAACTAATACGAATTGTAGGTAGCATATATCGTCTTATATCATAAATTTTAGTTTATTTACTTTATCTATTATTTAATAATATAGATTTTAGTTTGTTCATTTTTTAATAATTTATCAAACAATATTATTGTTTTAACAACATTCATATATAAATAATTTATATTAACCAAACATTACTTTATTACTTCAGATCATATCATATTTAGATTAGATAATATGTTACCCAAACATACTCTTATCCTTGCACGAATTTATCATCCCCATAAATTGTAATACATGAACATTTTTATTTACTTGTTGATGTTAATAAAAGTAAAAGTCAAAATAAAATAATATTTAATAGTTCTAACTAATATGTGTATTTACAATTGGTTAATTAGTGATACTATTTTAGGAAAAAAAAATTAAAGTTAGCTAGTGTCTAAGAATATTCATTAGACAAATCGTTGTATCTAACCTTCAAAGTATATATGGTTAGTGATTTTATAGTCGAACTTTTTGACAGTTTGGTGTTGAGGTTTTGTTTCCGTTGGTATTTTTGTTGTTACGCAAAAATAGTTCGAACTTTATAGTCGTTGTAGGGTGTCAGTCTGCCTGCTCGGTAGCAGCCTCTGATTTTTGGGGTTTTGATCGGTTTACTTCTCACAGCCTAGATGATGCACACGAGAGTATTCAATAAAATTTTAAAAATTGGATGATAATTTAGGTTTTCTGATGATTATTTCGAATGGATTTTTATGGCAGTTATCTAATTTTATCAAGTAATTATCTAACCTATATAAGTAATTATATACTTTGTTTTTTATTATTTCAGTTTAAGTGTTATAAACATTTTATTTTATTAATGATACATTCATGACACCTTTGTTGGATGATTATTCGGCAAAAAATTGATTATAAATTACATGTACCGTGATAATTATCTAACTTTTATAATTAATTATCTAATTATCATAAGTAATTATTTTACCATTTTTAATAATTATATATTTTCATATTTGAGTCATTTATATATCATATTATAAATAATTTTTTTATAAGAAAACACCTTTGTACCATATGTTGGATTTTTATCTAACATTGGGCTTATATGATAACGATACGAATTGTGGCTTATCATATAAATTAACCACGTATATATGTGATCATATTTACACATCAATTATATGGACTTAATATATCTAATTAGATGTTGAACTATATGTGTAGAGACTTTAGGTATTATAGATTGTTGATGGAGCGAATAATAATAGCTTGATAGATAACATGTTAATGGTATATATATAGGGTTGTGGTCCCTGGGTCACAAATTCTTCATCCTATTCGATTCTCATTAGTCAATAGAAACCAATGAGTGTGTGTCTAATGTAAAAGACCACAGAATCATCTGTCGGTTATTGAGTCAGTTATTGTCCAGACCGAAACGGAGTATGGTTCGATTTCTATTGACTTATTAGAATTGAATAAGACAAAGTATCTATGACCTAGGGACCAAGACTCTAAATATAGACAACTAACCTATTATCTATCAGGTTATTCTAGTTTGGTCCATCAACAATCTAGAACACACAGTCTCTGCACATACGGGTCCGCATATAATTAGATACATTAGGCCCAAATAATTATTATATAAATATAACCAATTATATACAAGCTTAAATTATACAAAAACCCGCAATTCGTATCGTTCACACATAAGCCTAATTTTGGATAAAAATCCAACAATCTCCTATTCGGGCTATATGTGCGACCTTATAACTATGAATTGTAAATTAACCAAATGAGCTCAATATTGTTATCATTCTATAACCAATCCAATCTGATCCATTAGTCATGCCGACATAGGATCAAAGCGATTTTTGTCACATTTCTTCGTAACTCAATCTTCGATAGTCATGCATGCGGATATAACTAAATGATATAGATCAAGATGTGGATATGTAGCATGGAAATTTAATATAATGTGATCTCAACATACCTATTTCCAACTCGTTCACCTTAAAACTTTAGTGAGATCAAATCAGAAACAAAAACATAAAGAAAACAAACTAAAACTTTATTTCTATAGAAAAACATATGGCCAAAATGTCCATAAGCCAAAATAAGGTGTTCATACATAAAAGAAAATGAAGTAACGCACTCCTACTGAAACTAAACATCATCAGCTGACATAACACTCATACGAGTAACATGTTCAAAAAACTATTTGGGTGGTAAAGTCTTAGTGAGTGGATCCACTATCATGGAGTCTGTATTGATATGTTCTATGGACATTTCTCCTCTCTGTACTCTCTCTTTAACAATCAAATATTTAATATTGATACTTTTTGATTTCGTAGAATTTATATTATTATTAGAATAGTGAACCACAACCTTATTGTTACATAACATCTTAAGAGGGCTTTTAATATCATCAACTATACGCAACCTTGTGATAAAATTTTAAAGACATATATTGTAAGTGGAATCCATATAGCATGCTACAATTATGCTGCTATAGTAGAAGAGGCCACAACTATCTGCTTAGCACTCTTTCAAGAAATAGCACCTCTATCCATAAGGAAAACAAAACCTAATGTAGCCTTCAAGTTATCTCGATATCCATCAAAATTAGAGTTAGAATATCTTATTATCTCAATCTTGTCTGACCTTTTATATGTGAGCATGTAATCTTTTATTTTCTATAAGTATCGCATGAATAATTATCTGTTGTCCAATATTCAAGTCCTGAATTACTCTAATATATGTCAAGCATCCCAATAATGTATGTAATATCTGAACGCATACACACTTGAGCATTCATTAGACTTCCCACTGCTGAAGTATAGGGAACACTTTGCATTTACTTGCTTACAAATTCATTCTTGGGGAACCGACCAAGACTAAATTTGTATCCTTTAGCATTAGATGTGTTTCCCGGTTTATAGTTTTGCATGGCATATTACTCGAGAACCCTTTCGACATAAGCCTTTTGTGACAGCCCTAGGATACCTCAAGAACTTCTCTGATATATCTCTATGCACAATACAAATGAGGCATTACCAAGATCATTCATTTTAAAATTCTTAGCTAAAAATTTCTTGGTCTCATGCAACAAACCTATGTCATTACATGCCAATAGTATGTCATCAACATACAGAACTAGAAAAATATATTTACTCCCATGGAACTATTAGTATACACATTCAGCTACCGAATTCATCTCAAATCCAAAAGAGGTGATAACTTGATGAAATTTAAAATACCATTGTCGATAAGCTTGCTTGAGCCCATAGATGGACTTCTTAAGTTTGCAAACCATATTCTCTGGGTCTTTTGGCACAAATTTTTCTAGTTGCATCATATAGATCATTTCATTAATATTACCATTAAGAAAAGTGGTCTTAACATCTATTTGATGCAACTCAAAATTAAAATGTGCCACTAATGTCATAATTATCTTTAAGGAATATTTAAAAGAGATTAGAGAGAAAGTTTATTTAAAATCTTCTCCATTATTTTGTTTAAATCCCTTGGTTATAAGACGCGTCTTATATCTCTCCACATTACCCTTGGAAATCCTCTTGGTATTAAACATCCATTTACAATCAATGAGTCTCTTTCTTTCAGGCAACGGGACAAGATTCTATACGCCATTATCCATCATGGAATTTATTTCCTCATTCATGGCATCAATCCACCTTTGAGAATTCAAACTCTCCATGGCATGGCGGAAGTTAATTAGATCATATTCCATTCCCCAATACCCACCTCATGTTATAGGAGAAGTAAAATATAATCATCTGGAACAATACTTCGCCTTCCTCTAGTGGATATCATTAGATCTTAAGGTTGTTGAGCATGTTCTTGTGGAACAATCATCTCATTCTCAGTAGTTGGTTGTTCAACATTGTCTTATAGAGGCTCTTAATTTGAATCTTGATTAATGAAAGAAGTAGAGACTTACACATCGTTAGAGACAATATTAGGACTTGTAATTGATTTCCCCTCAAAGATAATGTCTCTAACTTTATTTCTCCCTCAAAGCTCAACATCCTCAAAGAACGTGGTAGCTCTTGTCTCAAAAATCAACCTGAGTGTGGGATTATAGAACTTATAGCCCATTGATCGCTTAGATTAACCAATAAAATAGCTAATAATCAGTTTATAGTCCAATGTATTTTCATGTGTACTATATGGCCTAGCCTTAACTAGACATATCCAAATACAAAAATGCTTCATACTAGTATTTTTGCCCGTCCAAAGCTCATAAGGTGTTTTAGTAGCTACTTTAGTTGGTACTCTATTCAGAATGTAAGCTGCTAACTTTAGTGCTTCACCCCAAAGTGACTCTAATATGGTAGAATGACTAATCATACTCCTTACCATATCCTTAAGAGTTCTGTTTTACCTTTTAGCTACACAATTCATGCTAGGAGATCATGGAATGGTACTATGAGACAATTCCACATTCCGATAGGAATATAGCAAATGGTTCTGGACATTGTACACCCGAACTGTCATATCTACTATAGTATTCACCACCACAGTTAGATATAACACACATGATTCTTTTATTGAGTTGATTCTCAACTTCAAGCTTAAAAGATTTGAACAGATCTAATGACTGTGACTTTTCATGAATAAGATACAAGTAGACATAACATGAGTAATTGTCTATGAATGATATAAAATACTATTGACCATTCCAAGAAGTCATAGGGAATTATCCATAGATATCCATGTGAATTAATTCTAAGACGTCTAAAGATCTATTTGCACCTGTTTTCTTTATTTTGGTTTATTTTCCCTTAACACATTCAACACAGTTGTTTAACTAGGGAATCTCCAATGCCATCAAACACCAGCCTCTCAATTCTTCCTTTTGAGATATAACCTAAGTGCTTATGTCATAATGATGCCAAATTTTCTTTACTTAATTTATGTTTAGTACCACGTGATTATATGTGCAAGGTTTCATAATATGAAGTGATTACATCAAGCATATATAAGTTATTACATGTACACAATGAACTAGTACCAATAACATTTGAATTTAATGAAATACTAAATTTATTATTTCCTAATGAACAATAATAACCAAATTTGTCCAATTAAGAAGAAACAAAATTCCATCTAAAAGATGTTATAATGAAAATGTCTTTTAAATCCAAATAATGATCGTATTCTAATATTAACCTAAAAGTGTCAATCGTTTCAATCGTTGCTCTCTTACCATCTCCCACATAGATGTGTCTTTTACCATTATTTGGCTTTCAGAATATCAGGAAACCCTACATAGAAATACTTATGTCAGTGATAGCACCAAGATCTAACCACCAAGTGTTTGTAATACTTAAGCTAAATTAATCTCAAAAGAAACCAAATCAAATATTGTACCATTCTTCATGCGCCATGAATGATACTTTTGACTATCCTTCTTAACATGTTTAGTCCTTTAGCAAAAGAGGCAACTATCTTTTACCCTTTTGCTATTTCTTTTAGATCAGATCCTTAGAAGCAGCTTCGCTCTTTCCTTTCATGCCCTAACTTTTAGGGATAAATGGTAGATGAACACTCTCAATCTTATCTTGCTTCAATCTTTCTTCCTCTCACACACAATATGAAATGAGTTCATTAAGAGTCCATTTCTCCTTTTCTAATTTGTAACTAACTTTAAATTAACCAAATTGTGTAGGAAAAGAGATCAGTACTAAATGCATGAGTAAATCATCTGATAACTCAAGCTTTAGTGCCTTAATTTTTTAAGCAATGTTAGACATCTCCATGATGTACTCCATTATATTTCCTTTATCTTTATACTTTAATGAATTCAAGTGCTACAAAAGAATGCTTGTTTCATCCTTATCATTTTTTTGTAAAATGTTTTTCAATTTCGGCAATAAAATCCGTAATATCGGTGATATATTTAGAGAATTCACCCCTAAAAGCCTCCGGAATGCTACAATTGATGATCATAATCCTATGTGATTAGAGAGATCCTACTTCTCATAGTTCCTCTTCCCATTATAGGAAATTTTATCCATTAAATCAATGGGTTTTATTAACCGAAGTGCGTCATGGTCTGGATCCATGCACCTAAGGATAAGTAAAATGTTGTCCTTCCATTCCTTAAAATTATTCTCATTCAATATGGAAATAGAATTTAAGTTGGCAAATATTGAAGTAGCAGACATTACAGTATAAAAAAAACAACAATTACATAAATATACATGCTCACAAATAAAAAATATGCATAATAGACAATCAATAAATTTGAATAATGATAATCTCATCACAAGAAACCAGTGTAACATTGATATCAAGTCTTTAGATAGTAATATTAACTACAAGTAGTGTTGTTGTTGTAGTGATCAAATATTGGTAATAAGGCATGTCAGATAATGAGTTCATCTTTAGATTTACTCATTATCCACATTAGATAATGAGTTCATCTAAATAACTCCTTTGGGTCGATAAATTATCTGCATAAATAAATATATATACATAAACATCCAACATTTTCAATAAATTAATTTTCACAAAAAGGGTCACTTTGGCAACATATAGTATCAATTAACATGTCTACTAATATTAGACAACCAATAATTTAAATAAATTTATTCCTTTATTTTATTCATAAATTTAGACCTATAATATTAGGACCAACTTTATTTAGATTCAATATCCATAAAAATATTAAATCTCACCTTATTAGCATTATATAAAATTAATATAAAATAACACACATAAAAGGCCCACATAATAATTTATTAGATTAGAATAAAATAAATATCTAATTAAATTAATTATGATAAATAATCATTTAATTAATATTACTATTTAAATGATATAAAATTAATTAGTACCAAATTAATAGCCCAAAAATACCAAAATTGAAAATCAGACTAAAAACAACCAAAAGGCTTGTTTGGTTAAGCCCGGTTTTGAAAACACTCTTAAATAAATTGTTGTATTTTAATGGTTTAATAGTGTTTATAGGACAGCAATTATGTTTTAATATTTGAAAGATCAAGTTTAAGTTGTAACTAATTTTTCATTAATAACCAATTGTTACCAGTGAAGTGATTCCCCAACCCACCATATTTTCTTCATTTCTTTTTATAAAAATAATAATAAAGTAAGAGAAGGCATGTAACTCTATCCATTACACAAAGTAAAAGTAAAGGTGTAACCATCAGTCGGCTACCAAAAACGCCAAACCCGACCCTAACTTTCCTTAAACCACCACTACTCTCCCTCTAGGTCATTGCGAGTAGAATCCAATACAACCAAAAAACCAACACAAAAGCCTACCTAAGCTTTCCAACACCAATGATATTCCTACTAGTGGTCGTTGAAAACCAACAAAATCAAATTGGTGACAATTGGGGCCTGAATTAGATGTGGTGGGACGTAATAACCCATATTTATTCTTTTAGTGACCATTATTCTAATATTAGTTTGATAAAATGTAATAATCCATAGTTTAGTAATTATTTAATTAACAATGGTTTGTTCTCTAGTTATTATCGTAATAATTCATCGGTTATAAAGTTATAATAAATAAGAATATCTATTGAATAGTCCATTTTAATTTGACAACTTAAAACTTATTTTTATTAATTATTATAATTATCTTCTTCGCTAATATTTTATCTCTCGTAACTTTTGGTTACTAACCATTTGTTGGATACGGTAATTACTTTATTTCATTTATGATAATAATCTAATAGGCTAGTAAAATTATAAGTATTTTCCAAACCCTAAGGGTTTCTTACTATTATATTAGTAGCTAGTCAATTTATAAAAATGGAAATTCAAACACTTACGCCAAACTCTGGCCGCCTTCTCCAAAAGTAATCTCACATCATTCTCTATACTTTTGCAAACCACAAAAAGAACATTTGTCTAGTAAGCAATTGTAGATCAAATTATTTTACAAGTAACATTTCTTTCAAACTTTATCTATCTATATAAGTAATTATATACTTTTTTTTTGATATATTTGAAATTATGAGTTTTATGAATATAGGTATTTATATAGGAGTTTGGTAAATTTCTTTTATAAACTTAATTAAAGCATATGGTTATTATGTTTTTTGTGCGTTATTTAGTAATTATATAAAAAAGTGGTCTTATTAGTTTTTATGTGCTAGTTGTGTCATATAAAATTGTGGTTTATGCTATTTTACAATTTTAATACATACTCATGATCTTTGATGACTTATTTGGTTTTAATCTGTGATGTTGGTTCAAGGATGACCCGAGTGGCCTACCATTTTTCTCAAAAAAGTTGTATTGTGGAGAATTATATTTTTGAAAAATGCTATGTATAGAAGGATATTTTATTTTGAAAGTTTTAGTTATGTAAGAGATATTATAGTGAGTTATTATTTTTTAAAGGTGCTAAATATGGAAGGTACCTAAGATTGGAAAATTGGATGTTTAAGGAATGTATAAGAACACGTATATATGGTTGTATACCACTATTATGTTACATGATCACCTTGAATAATACACTAAAACTTAAAGTGAAGGACTTGAGTTGGGTTTAGGGTTTTTTAGGGTGTCCTCCCAAAGTTTGGTTGTGCAAGTTATCTATAATGGGTTAGTTGCAGTTGTATATATTCCACTTTTAATTTGGTTGTGTTGGATATTTATATTAGGTCAGTTGCGGTTGCGAATATTCCTCTTTAGTTTGTTTCAGATCTACTCTATCTAAGGTTGCAATCTAAGTAGGAGATGTGCACACTAAAGGGCTAGGACAATTGGTAATCCTCATTGTGTTGGTCTAATGGAAAGACCCAAGTGTGACCTTTGGCTCCTCCTGTGGCTTTGGTTTGATTTAGTTTGATTGGTTATTTGGCTCCGGCCCTCAGTTGGGTTGCAATCCTCTATGTCTTTTCTACTTATCAGATGAATTTTTTGGTAAGTCGATTTCTCATACTCAAAATATTAAAACTAATATTTTGTGTTGCGTGGCCATATAAGTTAGGGGAATCATAAAAAGGTTATCGGTACATCTTAATTTATTGTTTAATATAATCGGTTTGCATATTATCCTCATATGACATATATCTATGTATATGTATATGAATAATATACTTCTTTGTACTTATGTGTTACTTTTGTTCCCCCAACTAATTTGTTACATGTTTTAAATGGGGTTACGATGATCCATGATGTACATGGTAAATAGATGACCTTGTGTAGAGAGAGTATGAACTTGTACAAGATGTAGATGACGGGCATGATTAGGATGAGTGAGAGTGGTGACCATTTTTAAGGATTTATTTGTCGCCATTAATTTTAGTTAACTAGTTTCATGATTTTCAATTGTATTGGCATTTTTATTTTTCCTTTTATTTAGTTCTAATTTCCATTGAGTTTAATATAAATTAATATTTTCTATTGGCTTGAGTTCATAATAAAGTTTAATGTATTTCCTTATTTTAACTAGCCTTATCAGCTAATGTAAATAGAAAAATGTTTTCTACTTACATTAGTTGTGTTGCTATTACCCTTATCCTATTTAGCTTTTGCATATATTTTTTTTACTTATTTCTCTTATGGATTAGTTTTGAAAAATAGGGGTGTTACATGGGACTATATCTAACCAAACAAAATCGCCAAAGAAATTATATCAGTAGAGAAAACAAATTAAATCTACAATTTTAATTACTAGATAAGACGAAAGCAATCTAGTCACACTTTCAAGCAGATCAAATGGCTATAGCGTCGGTGAATCAACAACATGAATTGATGAACCAAATTTGACCATCCGATAACATATCAAACTAAGCAATATACAATAGAAGAATTTGAACCCATGTATCCAATCAAATCAGATTGATTAAAAATTAAAGTAAAATATAAATCATATTCGGTTTAATAATAATACCATATAAGGAATATAAAATTAAATCTTGATGAATTGAGCATACATAGCTCTGATGCTTGTTGATAGATTAATACATAATCTTTAGTTCTGACAATATCCCGTGCTAATTCATCAATATTCATACAATTACATAATGCGGAAGTGTACCTGAATCGTATTGCTATTTAAATATATCTTTCATGATCCGCTATGATGGATAATCAAATTTAACCTTTATTGTTAGGCCTAATAAGAAAGGTTATGATATTCTTGTGGTCAGGTCTAAGTCTTGTGGTCACATATGGTTTATGATGGTGTTACCTATGAAGCTCCTAATAAGCTTAGATGAATGAATATAATTCTTGAACGATGATACCACTAACTCATGTAATTGGATAAAAATCTACATTTAAAAAAAATAGTTGAATAATAACATAAAATTATATAATATACGTAGGAAAACATTTAAAATTTTAATTTAATGACAGTTGTTCAATACAATAAAATTTACTCTGTGTATTTACAAATACATAATATAGGTTTAAAAAATATATCTTGGAAAAAATATACATTAATTATGAAAGCAAGGCATGTAGATAGATTTAGTATACATATAATATTTTCTAAAACATATATTTAGAATTATTTGTATCTTATGATGGTAGAATTAAGCATAATGTTAACACAATATATAACATTTTCTGTAATTTATTTCAATAAATATCATATATTTTGATGATTAATTTACTTTTAATGGTATTCTCATAGCTATTTTATTAATTTAGAAAGATTCATCGTAAAAAATCATGTTTCAAACTTTGTATAGTAGTAAGATCTGCTAGTTTGTTAGGGTGTTAGTAATTAGAAATGTGAGAATGGTTAGAGACATAAATAGTACTCCCTCCATCTCAATATGTTTGCAGATTATTTTAATTTATGCCATCCAAAAATATTTATGATATTTGTATTTATAAGGAATTAAAATTTTGTATATGTCTTCATATACCATTATTAACAAGAGATTTTTATATATTTTCATTAAAAAACAATAGTAACAAGGAACACAATAATGATAAGAATGTTGTAATATTGATAAACTCAAAGAGAGATATAGAACAATATAGAGAGGAATGGAGAATGAAACTTCTTATTCTTATTCATATGTATAGATTCATTCTTTCATTTACAATTTACAATATCTCATATACATAATATTCACACTTATTACATCCATCTTGCGAAATAGTTAGAGAATATGAAAGAAGGTAGAGGATACGTAGAGTTGGGAGTGAAGCCGTAATGGAGAAGCTGATACAACTTATGGTACTAAGAAGAGTATTAAACCTATGATTTAATACAATATACATTCATAAATTGTACATCCACAATATGTAAATAGAATATTTACAATAAAGAACCATTTATCATTATAGTTAATGGTATATTAACTATCTTCTTAATCTTGATATTTTTTAAACTCTTGCAAATGCCATGGTATAGAGAGAGTAATCAATTAGTAGCTGTAAATAGAAGTAATTTATGATATTAATAATTACTTTTTCATAGTTCCAACGCATAAATTACTTATCATATGCGCAATTTAGTGTTGGTAACAAAAATTTTTTATAAAAAAAATAGCAATTATGTTTCAACATAAAAATATTTTGGTTTCTATACATGGCATGTTTTATGTTATTATATAGATTATTATGGAATATGGTATTATGGATGCTTTTGAATAAAGGTTAGGTGTATTTTCCCATGAAGAAGTGAGCGTATATTTAATTTTTTATTAAATTTTTGTTATTAAATAATGAATATTGAAGTTTTTAAATGTTAAGAAATATCCAACAATTTTTTTTATTAGATTTATTTTAATACTAATATTCTATAGTTATAAGGTGCAAAATGCGTATCATCGTATTTAAGTTGTACGATTTATTATTTTTAGGTCCTATTTTAACGATTCAAGCTAGCTTATTGCAAGGGTGTTTAAAAATAAACTATAGTAATATGACAGATAAAATAGAAAGATAAAAGATAAAAAGTTCTTTTATGATATGAAGAGAAAAACGGTGTTATTGCGATAAAAGATGCATTTTAGTCAAGAATGAATAAGAAATATCATTTTTTTAAAAATAAATAATATCCGTGAGTCCATATGTAATATACATGAAAATATATTTATAATTGTGTGCATTTTTTCTGACATGCATGTGACAAAAATATAAAATAAGATGACCATCTATAAGTAATGGCACCAATTGAAGGAAAATATATTGAATAAATTTTATTATTTATAGTATTAGTCTTCCTCCATAGCATAATCTTTTGTCACATGAAGGCTCGGAACCTTCGTCGTCGTCGTCTTCTTCTCTCATGTCACACCACCGACCTCCTTCCTTCCGTTACCTACTCTTCTTCATCATATATACCTTGTTATGTCATATATCTTCGTGTGGTCTGCCTCAATTTATATGTTTCTGCGATAGAATAACTGAAATAAAAGCGAAGAGAAATAAGGTCATTCTTCGTATGTTTTCATCTTATTGACTTCGCTCGATTCATTACAAAGTGATTGGGGGAATGAGATTAGGTTGGGCGGAGAGTTGCAGTGAAGTTGGTTTAATTTTCGCAGCTGTGAGGGACGGTGGCTTGTTCCTAAAGGTGTAGTAGTAGTGATATTTTTTTTGAATATCCGCTTCGTATTTTTTAGACTCGATATCTGGGACGCGGATATCCAAAAAATACTGACCGAATATGGAGCGGATTCGAATATATTCAATATCCGTATGAAAATACTATTTTATCAATTTTAATACCTTTTGTTAGAATATTTTTAAAAATAAAGATCGTATATCAATTAATATTCATATCTATATTCATATAAATATCTTATTTTATCTAAAAGAAGTATTAAAATATTATTATAAATATTTAAAATATAAAAATAAATAAAATTTTAAAACTTAAAACTATAAAAATACAATAATATGATGTATTGTTGAAATAATCAATAAAATATCGTATATTTTTTCGGATTGGATATCCGAATGTCGGATATCCTCTTGAACTAAAATCGAATCGGATATCCAAAATATTGAATCGAATTTTTAAATATCGAATCGAATTTTCAGATCCCAGATTTATTGCAGAGCCCTAACGTAGAGGCACGGGCGAAATTTCTTGTATAAAGCAGCAAAGTCAGAGCGGAATCTAACTTGAAAGGAAAAGGCGAAAGAGCATGGCATTGGCATCCATCAAAGTCCGATATATTTTTTGTTTGTCGCAGTGGAGAGGTTGAGAAATAAGATAATAATCCATCTAGATACCATTTTTTTTAAAGCATATTATTTTAAAATATAAATTATATTATAAGAACTTGTATATATTAAATAATATTTAAAGTTTATGAGGATAATCTTTAATTATTAATATTAGTTAGGATATATAAATAAAATAAATAAATAAATATTGCTACTCTATTTTTTATAAAAATATAAAAAATAAAATTTTATATTATATTTAAAAAATAATAGTTAAAATTTATTCTCAAATATATAATAAATTTTTTATAAAAAAATAAAAGTATAGTTCTTATCATATCCTTAGTTATTTAATTTATTAATTAATAATTGAATCGTATATACATATATATATATATATATATTAATGATTTTATATATTTTATTAATTTTTAAATAGTGTATTAAAATTAAAAGTAACGTGTACTATGAAAGGAAAAGAATATTAGTATTTTTCTAAGAAGTCGGGCTCAAGACAAAGAGATGCGGCAGAAACAGGTAAAGGACCGAGACCGACTTGCTGTTGCTGCTGACCAGACAATCGACTGCCAATCAATAAAAATCACAACGATATTTTAAATTACTATTTTTTTTTTTTTTTTTGGTGCTCAGTTTTCTTGCCAAGCATCAATCTATCGTTTTCCCATATCCTCGACCACGAGGCGACTATGGCGGAGGAGGAAGCACGGCAATGAATGAATCGGTGGGGGTGGGGGTGCAATAAATTATTATTATTTTATTTTTTTTTAAGCTTATGAATGAAGAGTCCTTGACCGAAACTGCGTACCTCCCCCATCCTCCCTCCAAACACCTTTTTATTTCAGTTCCCCCCGCATCTCTCTTCTCTTCTATATAATGCTCCTTTACCTCTCATTCTCTTTCCTCACACCACACTTCAGTTCGACTCTCCCATCTCTCTCCTTCTTCTCTACTTACTGCCTGCGAGAACGAGAACTCGAACTCGTCAACTCGAACTCGAACTCGAACTCAAACGAACGAAAATAGGATCCATCCAAAGGAAGAAAGAAATTCACTGCTCTCTCTCCCTCCCCCGCTCTTATATTATATTAATTAATCAATTGACATCTTTTTTAGGAGGTTAATTTCCTCTCTCTTTTCCCTCCACCTAAACAATGGAAGCAGAACTACCATCTTCCTTAAAACGTCAGAGGGAAGAAGAAGAAGAAGAAGGGGAGGATGATGACGAAGAGAGAGGGAAGTTTGTCGGTGGGGAAGGCGAAGAAATATCAAAGAAGCAAAAATCAATTATAGATATCATATCATTCCTCGAAGAGGATGAAGATGAACCGAACGAGGATATTTCCTCTCTCATCACAACCCTTCAACAAGAGATCTCTCCATCCTCTTCCCTCTCTGAATCCTCTGCTTCCGACTGCCTTATAACGACGGCCGCAGCGGCATCTGCCACGGCGATGACTGCTGAGATAAACTCCTCCCTGACCGTACCTGCGCCGCCAGCACTAGACCACTCCACCTCCTTCTCCTCCAAAGATTTTGACCAGGAGGAGGGAAGAGAGGGGGAAAATGTCATGAGACACCTTCTCGAAGCCTCCGACGATGAGTTGGGTATACCCAGTACTAGTGACGTTGTCGGCGGCGGTGAGGAGGGTAGGATTGGAAAAGATGAATTATTGATCGGTCACGGCGACGTTTTGACGGACGGTGCCTTTGGGGGAGGACATCTCCTTGATCTTGGTGTTGGTGGTGGGATGTGGGAATTCGAAGATGAGACTGCTAATTACTATGCTATGTTGCAGTCGGAGCTCTTCTTGGAGGCTGGGGTGTAGCGTAGGTAACGTCAAGATTAGTTTACGGAGTAGGGGTAAAATGGGCAAATGAAATGAATGTTTTGTTCCCGGCGGGGCTGCGGGTGGCGGTTCTCTCGCCGCTGACTACGCTACGCTTGGCTTAATGGCAAACACAACCGCAACTTTAGGTAGGGAGGATAAAATGTGAAATTATTTTGCTCTCTCTCCTTTTATTTTTCTTTTTTTTCTCGGTTTACCCCGATTGTTCTATTGTAAATTAAATGTCACACGTACTGTTGCCCCTTGCCTTTTTTTTTTTTTTTTTATGAAAGGGCATTAAACAGCCCCTTCAGTTGTTAGAAATTGCAGAAAGGATATATTATGATGACAAATTTTTTATTATTACTTTCAAGCTCAATAGACCCTCCTCCTCGAATACCTTCTCTCTTTTTTATTCTTCCTTTTCTCTGTTTTTTTTTTTTTTTTTTGGTAAGGGCCAATCCGGTCATTTACATTGATTCCTCCTGCTGCGGATGTCGCTTGACGAAAAATGCTAACCGCCTGAGATTCAAGATCCAATCTAAACATTAAGCTTATCAAAAAATTAAAATAAATAAATAAAAGACTTTTACTTAAATAAAAAGAAAGTTATGGCACAAATTTTTATATAACAATAACAATAATAATTATGATGACACTAGAAATAATAGATACTACTTATAAATTTATTTTATCTTCAATTCCATGATTTTTTTTCTTTTATTTGATTATATCACTTTGTATTACTTAATTACTAGTAAAGAGAAATTTAAAATTAGTACACTACTTACTGTACATATATTTTCATGAATTTGGATATATTACATTATTGCTCCTATTATAGGTTTCTTGGTGGTTACTTTATTGTTAGTATCACTTCATTTGATGTTTTACTTTTTTTTAACACATTTCAGGAATCTTATATTAAAAATAAATAATCTTTTATATATATATATTTTTTTTAACTATATCTTATACTAATAAATGCACAGAAGAAAAAAAGTGAAACTTAGGAGGATAAATATAGAAATTATCCTTCAATTATTTCGATTTTTTTTATTTCATAATAATAAGTGTTTGTTTGGTATGGAGTAATTGGGATGAAAAAATTACGTTTTTGATTTAAAATAAATATTTTATTAAAAATATATTTATTATTATTAAATATTTAATATAAAAAATATAAAAAAAAAATTCTACTCTTATTACTTCCCGGACCATACAAGCCATAAGAATAATAAATTACTCATAAAACGTATATGCAAAGTAATATGGCATCAGCTAATGGACTTGTATAAAACTTCTGGGATTAACGAATCCTGACGCCGATGGCTCGTCAGCCGTGACTTGTATAATGCTTAAGTAGTAGTATTAAACAAAATCTATAATTGAGGGTAAGACCATTTCGGTTCTCTTAAGAAATAGACGCCACGTTAGGCATCCGACGCTTTTTTTAAAAAAAATTAATTAGTACTCTTTATAATTTAATTTAGACATCTTTGTATTTATATTTATTTTTACATAAGTATTAAAATGGTACCTACGAGAAAGAAACCAGGAGGATAATTATTTTTTACTATTTAGATTAAGGAAAAAAATAAACTTAACTATAAAAGTGACTATATAAAGTTATGAAAATATCTTTAAATAAATTTTAAGATTCCCAAATAAAATTATCTCAATCCATTTAAATTTTAAGGGATGCCATGTCTTGCTTGAACTAGGCTATCGTTTATTGCTAAAGATGTCTAGAGCAAATAAGCATAGCTTTAGAAGATAAAGCAACATATAGTGTGCTATGATATCAAGAAACTAACATAAATAATGAATATAAAATAAATAAGAAGAGAGAAAAAAGGGGTCGATTGTGATATGTGTGTGTGTGTATAGATTTTATAGCTAGGATTCCATAATGATATTAGATGTTATAATATAAGATCACTAAATAAACATAAAGAACGGGTATATAAATTATACTAATGGGACATAATGAGATAGATTAATCGGTATACTAATAGGAAAAATATGAAACATACATATATTTAATAGGATATTCACAATATGTCCCATAGATGTTTATATTCAATTATTTGTACTACTTCCTTTGGCTACCAAGCATACCTGAAACGAGGTACGAAAATATTGAAAATAAATCTCAATAAATGTGTCTCATTTACTAATATTTGATAATTTTTTCCTAAGAACATACATTTGAGATACTATCTCAATAAAAACCTTGACAGGAAAGCTCTATAGGACATAACCATAGCTAACAAAATTGTACGGTTTTCTCCCTCTCAATTTAATACGACATAACCATAGATACTATCTTAATAAAAACCTTGACAGGAAAGCTCTATACGAGATGGACATAACCATCTCCTTTATATGTTGTATTATGTATGATTTTATTTAAATACAATAATGCATATTAATCATATTCTCTTTCAAAACTATGCAATTAAAAATTTCATACGATAAAAACTTCATATTAACTTTTAGATCATTTTTTTTTTACAAAAAGAACACCTACTACTAGTCAATTGGTCTGACACATTCAAATATTAGACTTCTTGTCCATATAAAAACACACTCATTAAGTGGATACATTTAACTTCCATATCTCTATTCAAAATCATTCAATCATTTATCTAATGGCATTCCATAGTAAATCGAAAATAATTCTCACTTTTATCCATTATCAATTACAACTATTTGGGTAAAGACATTGTCAAAGTCTATCTCATACCACATTACACCAGTATAAGGATAGTTCGTGGATATTTCTTCCGCTAGCGAAATCTATTCTTAGATTTGATCCATATAGACATATCAATTCATTCTAGTAAATTTTCTGTCCTTTTAAGGTTATAGTTCTTATTTTGAGAGTTTAGCTCTTTTGACCCATATCATACACTTCTACAGTATTTATATCCTACTTGTTATTAATTTATTTTAAGTCACCACAAAGGCTTCTATATAAGTTGGAACTTTTGTCAAGACACGTATGACTTTTATAACTTCTTATTAATAATAATGGCATATCACTTCTAGACTTTACTAACAAGGGTCTATGAATCAAATGTACAATCAACAACTCTACTAGGTCATTCTACTTTCAACTTGAAGCATTGATTGCATTCTTGTCCCAATTGGATGATTATTTACTTTTGTGTCAATACAACAATATCAAATTGCAAAATATAACATGTGACATTACATTGTTGCGTCATTATATACCATGATATATTTAAATGGTCCACATGTGTTCACTTAAATTCTATCAAAGAAATAGGAGGTCCCCTCCATATGGAAACTTTATTGTAAATCTGCCAAGATGATAATCTATTTATATGATATCACCGATTAAAACAATCTTCATAATTGTTAACAAGTGCTTGTGAAAATTTCAATAACCTCACCAATCATTATTGTACTAATGTGATCTTCAATAACCTCACCAATCATTATTGTACTAATGTGATCTCATTTCTCATGTCACAAAGATAATATTTTATGGTCTACTAACATTTAGTTAGTGACACCCTTTGACTTTTCACATTTACCAAATGTACACTTTTACATTTCTCTTGAGACTTACCTCTAACCAATCTTTATGATAACATTGTTATCAATAACTCTTAGACTTTGCTAAGTTCTTCATGAACTTATATAGAGTAAAATGCATGTTTTGACATTTTATCATTCTTTTACAAAACCCTTTAATAGATCAAATATGTCACATACAACGTGCACATTATCCCTTAATAATATAAATTCATGAAATATGTCTATTTCTCATAATATATTATACAATGATACTTTAATCGGGCACATCGATTGTTTAAACCATATTAAGGTCTATGAGATGGGAACCTGAGCTTCAACTATCAAATTAAATATCAATTAGGAAGGTTTTGAATTCAACCATCAAATCACTTATCAAATGGGAAGCATTAAGATTCAACCATAAAACTATTTTGCAGAATGGGAAGCTTCTAGATTTAACCATCAATTTCCTCAACCCTCCAAACTATAATATATTGGGGGAGGTTTGTAAGTACTCCAACCATTGTGGTGGCGGAGGAGATCCAACCATGGTAGGTTCTATCCATTAACAATAACAAATTAGGTGAATGGTCTCATAATTAAGAGGTTGGTGAAATTTTCTCAAAGCTAACATCACTACTTCATGATGTGAACAACACATTTAAATATTGCAAAAATTAAAATTGTAAAAATTTAAATTACATAAATTGAAAGTGCAAAATAAAATTAGTCCTTAGGTCCATAAACCTCCAAATAGTTCGAACTTCTAGATTAGAATGCACTTGACTTACTTAACATCATTCTATCTTCATGATTGATATTGCATAAGTTTTAAAAGAATTACAACTATTTTATCTCCTTGGTCAAATTACATGTAAAGTAATCATCACCATTTATTCATTCCCTCTTCAAGATCGAGTTGTGCATTAGGTCCTCACGACCATTAAATCATTAGCTGAAGTTTTTGAATTCTGCCCTAACCATGTCAATATCCTTCCATACCTCATATACATACTTGTAAATTAAATAATTGGTCCGAAGTTTTATGATTCTATCAACACTTGTACGATCATTCATCCTTACATAGAAAATTTTTAGCCACTTATCAACCCCTTAGATATAGGTTTCAATTCTTTTAAGATAAAAGTCTATTCTATATAATAATTATCGTTTTTTTACTTCATCTCTTAGCTTTTGGACACCCATCATCTTTCTCGGTAAAGTTGATCTCCAAGCCACTCTTCTTTACTTTTTTATTTTCACTTTGGTAATTGGATTTCCCAATATATCTTTTCAAAGGTATATTACTTACCTCGGCTAAGGAGTCTCCCTCAAATATTATATTGATTACCATATATTATTATCTAGCTTGGATAGATGATGGAGGCGGTATAACCCGACTTTCTCTTTTATTTGGTTGAGACTAAACATATCTTCTTACATGTCCCTTTCGTATTAGCTCCTCCATGATTTATTTTAAATCTTCATGATATGCATACCATTTGCTAGCATTTTTGTATTTAAGGTCACCTCACATCGGAAGGGGCTTCAAAAAGGTTTGCCAACCATTTTCTAAACTAAATATGCGATCGACGCTCACTACTAATGTTGTGTACCAATCATAGTTTTGATGGGTTATCTCTTGGCTTCTCCTCTTCCTTGGATAGTATATAGGAAAGAGATTATAGTGTGAGCCAACATCTTCATGATATGCACACCATTGGCTAGTATTTATGTACTTAAGGCTAACTCACATTGGGAGGGCTTCGGAGGGGTCTTCCAAAAAATTTCAAAAATTAAAAACGAAAGCATTGCTCACCACTAGCATTGTGTACTGTTCATACATACTGATGGGCTCTCTTCTGCCTTCTCCTTCTTTTCAGATCTATATATTCCTCTATCACTTCTCCTCAGAGTCAACTTGCTTTCTGCCTTCTTTGGTGCTAATGGTTTCTACAGATTAAACATCATGGTATGGTTCATACCCTTTTTGTTTATTCTCTCCTGAACATAATTCCTCAATGTTGTATATAATTTATTGTAATACCCTATATTTTTGTAAGATGTATTGAATGGAAAATTATGGTATTTAATAAAATTTAATAATGTTTAATATTGATTTGGAACTATAATAGGGTTTGAAGTAAATATGCATTTGAATAAAATTTGGGAAAGTGAATAAAATAAGTTATTAGGCAGACCGATTGACTGGTTCGTCATTTTAGTTAAGGGGTTTTGTTCGACCGAACCAATCAACTAGCTTGGAAAACCGATCGACTAGTCGATATAACAGTTGTAATACCCAAAATTTTTTGCTAAACCTAATCCCGTATAATTAATACCATAGCCCAAGTCTAATCTCAAGAAAAATTTATTTTAGTCTTACCCTAATTTCTTAATCCCAAAATTTTAATCTAATATTAATCTTTAACCAGAATAATTTATATTTCTTAATCTGACCTTAATCCTAGTAGATTTATATCATTAATCTTACCTATTTTAGCTTATCAAAATTTAATCTAAATACTAACTTAATCCTTTTTCCCTTTTCCTTTTCCTTTTCTTTCTCCTTTTTCCTTTTTCCTTTCTCCTATGCTGATTTCTTCTTCTCCTTCTCCACTCCCTCAAGCCTCTGTTGCTACTGTCGATCATCACTGTCACCATCATCATCCTTTGCCATTCCCTGCGGCACGCTATCATACACATATATATACACTCCTATATCCTCTCTCCCTCCCTCATTTATTTACCTCATTTGTAGCCCATTTTTTGTATAGCATCATCCTACACCGAGCTACCTTTCTCCTCCTCCTCCTCCTCCTCCTCCTCCTCCTCCTCCTCCTCCTCCTTCTTCTTCTTCTTCTTCTTCTTCTTCTTCTTCTTCTTCTTCTTCTTCTACTGCTGCTTCTTCTTCTCCATGCAACACCATATCCACCAAGCGCTGCCTTGTGCTTGGTGGATTAACCACCATGACCACCCCATCACTCCCCTTCACCGGCGTTGTCCACCACCACCGTCTTCGCCTTATTTTCTCGTATGTCTGTCACATTTTGGTGAGGCACATGGCTCGTGCATGGTATCTCGTGTAGCTGTTCACCATCCTTTTTCCTTATCTCACCCATGTACATGCTCACATAGTTCGCCAATACATACTCACACAAGCAACACAAAGCCTCACGCACACCTGTGCATCCCTATTCGTTCTCACCTGTGAATAGGATTATAAATTAACCAAACCTAGCAAACTACCTTTAAGCTTAAGCTCATCTCCTTTAAATAAATGATCCTAAGATAAAGTTCGAGCTTGGCTCCTTTTACAAAATGAACAAGCTGAGTCGAGCTTTTAACGAGCCAAGTTGAGTCAAGCTCATGAGCTAAAGCCATAAAATGAACCAAGCCTCACTTTTCAAGCTCATCCTTGGCTTATTTAATAAATGAGCCCAAAAGTGAGGCTTGGAATAGGCTCATTTAACTAAATAAACTAGTCAAACTAAGCTTTTAATGAGTCAAGATGAGTCAAATACCAAACTGGCTCAGCTCATTTATAGCCCTACCTGTGCATGCGTTGCATGAGCATGTTCATGCCTCCTTCGCACAGCCTACCTATACAGGTTCTTGTCCCATGGCCTAGGTGAGCACAGCCTACCTTACATCCATGCAACCCCATTTTTTTTGTCTTACATCCCTTTTTACACACTCAAACCTCACTCAAACACCACCAAAATTTCACCATAGCTCCACCATACTTCCACACGACTCAAGCTTCCCTTTGACTCTAATTATTTCCATTGTTACCCTCCTTTACTTTAACTTTTCCCTCAATTATAATCTTGGAGCCTAATCATGTATTATCTTATTTTTGTAGGAGATATTCTGGCAATCTTGGAGGAGGCGGTTTAGGATTTACATACACAGAGCCTGGTGTCTTTGTTGGTGAGGATACATGTCGTAGCTAGGACTTTATGTGTATGTGTATGTGTATGTGTATGTTCTTTTATATTAGACATTTTACATGAATGATGTTATCCTATGGTATGATATCTTTGTAGTCATGAAATTTGAAAGTATGTATTTAGGAATAATGTTGGATATATATATATCTAAATAATAGAGGATATATGTCTCAAATGAATATTGGAGATTTATATGTATTAGTATTGGAATTTATAAGACTTTAGGAGAATATGATCATTTTAACTACCCTAGATGTATTATGGTTATTTGAGGATAATTATGTGGTCGTGATTATGTTATTCAAATATATGTATTGCATACCTATATGAGTCCCACATAAAAATCTTGAATATACAATCAACTTTAATAAGATACAAATCATTTAAAGTGAAATATCACGTGAGTCAAACCGAGGTGTTTATATGGGTTTATTCCACTGGATAATAATAGCGACTTGGGTGTGTTGTCCGTAAGAGGTGTATCAGTTCATTTTATCGGATTAAGAATAGTAGGGACCCATACTCAACGTGAATAAAAATACAATTAAGAGATAAAGTATTAATGGAAAAGATGCTAATCATTTTGAGTGAAAGACTACGTGAGTCAGGGCTGAGATGTTAAGTCTGTTCCATCATATAATAATAGAGGCTCGGGTGTGTTCTCCCTGAGAAGTATTACAGACTGTTCCAACAGTTTAAGAATAGTGGTTCATGAGCATTTTTGCTCTATGAGGTGTTCGGTTTGTTTCACCAAATAATATTAGTAGCTTAGATGTGTTATTCTTGAGAAGTGTTTCAAACTGTTCTATCGGTTTAAGAATAGTAGGATCCCTAAACTCAACATAAATAAAATATTGGAATATGATATATCTATATAGCAATATATGAAATCATTATTTATCTAGCACTTTTTATATTATCGCACATATTCTTACTTTTCTAATGTGAAATCATGTATTATGTGTAATCCTACTTCGACTATGTTCTTAACTTACTCATTACATGGTGTACCGATCATCAATTTAATGGATGTTACTCATTTCCATGAGTAGACAACCTAGATGTCTTTTTGCAGTTTGATGATGGCCTAATGGACTAGTTTGCAGCCTTTGATGCATTATATGTGGAGTAATTTTTGTATTAGGATTTTGGATGTAGAGTCATATTATCCAGATGTTAGTTTTAACTGGATACCTTTTTGGACTCTTAGATTCATGGTATCCCTTTTTGTATTTTAGATTATTATACTCGGAGTAAACCTTTAAACTCTTATCTAATGTTTATGAAAGTTCTCTCATTTTCTATTTATCATGCTTAACTTCCTAATTATTTTACCTTGTAGTTGATGTAAGGATAGTATAGTAAGCTAGAATTATGATAACTACGGCAGTAACACCCAACTATTTAATAATACGCTTCCACTTAAAATGAAATTTTTCAGTAGTGAATTTTTTTGGGAGTATTACAATAGTCAACTACTAGGCCAAACCGATCAACTAGTTGATCTGACTAAGTACTTTTTTTAAGCTCAATTTTTTTGGAAAATTTCTTATATCAAAATGGAACATTGATATTCCAACTCCATACTATACTTTAATTATTTTTAACCCTTTTATCATTTATTTGACTTAGTTGTTGCACCGAACATATTTGAGGGCTCTATTTTGACAATTGAGGGAGAGGATAAACTCACTCTTGTCTTCTTCCTCCCCTCTCCTCTATATACCTCTGCAAGCATGCTTCAATTTCTAGATTGTCCTTTCTCGCCTGGGTGATTCCTTCCCACAATGATCTTCCATTATCCTTCTTGTGTTTGATATTATTTTCTAAATGAACTCAACTTACATTCTCTAAAAAATCATTATTTGAGCTCTGAGATGTAATTCAACTCATTTTTGATAAATCCACCTATTCAACTCAAATTTGAATGGTGAAATTAGGTTTTTCAATATATTACATAACTCCACTTGTTCCTTAACCAATTAGTTGGCTATAAATAACCGTAATCACCCCTTCTTCTCATATTCTTTCACCACAAAAATATCTCAGCTCTTTATCATTTGTGTTCTCTCCTCTCCACTTTGAGATTACATTCAAATTATTTTTACTCTTCTAATCCTTTCTCTAGCTCTTCCCTATTTTATCCTAAAGAAAAAAAAGAGTTATATTTAGAAGGAAGTTGATTTGTTTTCAATTAAATCAATATTTGTTTTCTCTTAGGTATCGTAATTCCATTTTATATTATAATTCAAGTTTTTGGATTTATGAAAGTTATTCAATAATTTAGGAGTTCTAATTTGTTTTTTATAAAAAAAATGGGATTTGAAATCCTTCAGCTTGAGTTTTTCCCTCTTTGGTAGGAATTTTGCTAAACAACAAGTAAGTCACTCTTACCTCTGAAATGTGGCCTTAATAAGCATATGATGTGATATATTTTGTAAAATGTTAATTCTATATGCCTATATGATATTTTATCTTCTAATTGATGTATGTGAAATTAATTATGAATCTTGAGAAAATGCACGATTTTAGATAAAAATGGGTTGATTTGTTTAAATGTGAAGCATGATTCAATTTATGAGCTTGTTAAATATTAGCATGTTGATATGATATGTTTTGGTCAGGATGTAGTACAATTTTAGAGTGTGATTCACATGAAAATGTCTGTTATGTGTTTTTTAGGAATAGACCGATTGCCTGGTTATGCTAAACTAATCAATTGGTCTTTAAAATAGTGGGTTGGTTGGCATAAACCAATCAACCGATTGGTCGGTGGTGAGCTTAGTTAAACCCATTAACTGGTTTGGTAGAATTGATCAGTTGGTCTTAGAAAAATCGATTAGTTTGGCCAAACTAACACACTAGTTCGAGCGAACCCTAGGCTTGGCTGAGTCAAAGTGATCAAATGGTTGGACCAAATCGATCAATTCATTAGTCAAACTAATCAACCAATTAGCCTAAATTGATCGACTGGTTCGACTAGAGTATGTAATTTTTATATCTTGGACTTGATATGTTTTGAGTTTATGCCTAATGACGTTATATGATTATTTAATGATGGAAATACACTTTTGGCATGGGTTGAGTAACCTAATTGATGGATCACATGGATCATAATTCTTGGAATTCTATAAAACCCCCATTTTTCACTGTAGAAAAATTCGTTTTTAAACAGTTTGAAAACGTAAAATACTAAACACACCTAAGAAAAACGGGGTACTACCACTGTATCTAACACAGGATAGACATCAGCCACCCACCCCATATTAGATATAAGGCTAAAACCAAACCATCAAATTTAAATTAGAATGCACATAATCAAATTACATAAATATTTAAAAGATCATTTACAACATAGGACCTTGACAGTCTCTGGCATATTCAAATATAGGGAGAATGATAAGCTAATAATACAGGGCTATAATGATATAAAACAAGTTAGGGTATGACCCCAAAACCATGGTCTGTCACAGACCGCATAAAAAATCCGGATGTCCACGCTCTCAAGCTTCGACCCAAACCTGAGATAGGCCCACTACTAGTCATCCCCAAAAATCTGCACATGGCCTTTTGTTCATGGGAATGAGTAGGTGACTAAGAAAATAGAGACATTAGTACGCTACGTATTGAGTAAGATAAGTAACCTCCTCAACAGAAATCACAAGCATATAAGGTTCTATCATATCAAGGATTACATGCTTAACATGTATCATACTAATGCCATATAAGTAAGTGGAGTAATGCGTTAGGATTCACTATCATGCATAACTTAGGCAACTCAGAATGTATCATGCTCATTTTCTTAGTATAATATCATAAGTAGTCACACACTTACACTAAGCAGATTATCCACGTGAATACTAGGATTTATTTTCCAATGTACTCAACCAATTAGGTTATACCATTTTCCTTATCAATGTACTTATATAGGTCATCATCTAGTCAATCAATTCTAATTATTAACAAGTTATTCAATTAAATCATTATCGAAGTATTCATTCCAAATTTTACCATTATTGCCATCCAACAATTTTCCAATTATTCATCATTGAACAATAAATTGTGCACCACCTCATGGTATCACATAACATAGAAGCCTACCCAAACTAAGGGATATAAATTCCAGGCTAAAACCAATAACCACAATGAACATAAGTCTAGACCGAATCCAACCACGATAGACATAAGTCCAAGCCAAAGACAACCAATATAGACATAAGTCCAAGCCGAAGCCAACCACCTAGGTAACCAAATCCTTTAATATCGATAACTCCTAGTACATCATCAGTTTCTAGAGAGGTAAGGCACCGAGATCTCTAGGATCCCTCCCGAAGGCAGATTAACCCCATGTAGCTAAGAGGATTGGGTTACTCAAACCCATACACAAGTTGATTGTATCTCAATTTACATGATTAACACATTATTCATGAGTTTAAGTGATCACAAAAGGCCCATACAAAGAGTAAGCAATACATTCATATATCTCTTCCATATTAATCATTTCCATCCCCCAACCATGTGTGGGGTTTCCATTTATGCTTCTTCAATATCAATTATGCCCATTATATTATTCCATTCAATCACATTCCTTATTCCACCAGCTAATTTCTCAAGATTCATCACATTTCATATGTGTTACACCATTTAAGACTTTACAATACCCATTGAGTATGTCATAAATCATGGTCCATTTAATGCATTCATTAGGTATTTGATCCATGGTAATATATGTATTTTATCCATTAAGTATTTGTACAACAACCCCATGCATAGTCTCAAAGCATATCCAAACCAAGAAGAATAAAATCACACAAACCAACCAAAATTATTGATCGGTCTAGTCTAACCAGCCGATCAGTTTGGGCTGACCAGTTAATTGGTTTGGCTCTACCAAACCATGCTTTTCCTCAAATCGGTTGAACGATTTATGCAAACTAGTCAACTATTTATAGACCAGTCAATTGGCTATGTCCAACTAGTTGATGGGTTTTAACATAGAGTAAGACCGAGGTCTTTACAAGCCTACTAGTCGATGGGTTAGGTCAACCAGTCAACTGTCCTAGGAACCAATCGATAGGTTTGACCTAACCAATTGATCGATTTGACCTCCAATAGCACCAATTGGTCATTTCCATGCACATCAAGCTTATAAATCTTTATCATACCATATTGAAATATGTTCTAACATTGCATAACACATTTTTAGCTTAAATTTGTTGAACATTTCACCATTAACCATCACAACCCAATCTTTCCTCAAGATTCATGCTTTTCACTCAAAATGCACAATCTAACCATTCAACCCAATTTAGAAAGCTATATGATCATGCCAACATGTAATATCAAACTTAAAGAGTTCCATAACATGCGAGTTTACTCATAACCCATTTTAAAAGTAAGAATAACTTACTTGATGTAGGCAAAACTTTTGTTAAACAAAACACTCAACCTATGAAATCCTTAACTTTCAAAACCTTTAAAGAAACAAGTCTAACTCAAAATTCATAAATAAATTTTATAAACCCAAACTTAAAATAGAAGGGAAAGAACAAACACACTGCATCTAAAAGAAAAATATAGGGTAATTTTAGTTTAACCACTCAAACTTTTTTATTAAATCTAACTCTTTATTGTGTATCAATTAAAATAATAGGGATCTAGAGAAAGGATTAGAAGAGTAATAGAAATTCAACTCTAGGGTTCAAAGTGAAAAAAGGGAGAAGGTGAATGCTAGAGAGTTAAGTATTGTGATAGCTTAAAGAATGGTGAATAAAAGGGGGGATTAAGGCTATTTGTAGCCAACAAATCAATACAACTCACAAATGTGTTAAAAAAAAGTAGCTCAAAAACCCTAATTCTTACCATTTGAATTCAAGTTAAATAGGTAGATTTTGTCTAATATATGTTGACCTATCCTTTAGATCTCAAATGGTGATTCAAGAGGAGGAAAGGTCAATTAGTCTAGAAATTTAATACATAAGAGTGGAAATGGAAGTTCATCGTGGAAGGAATCTCCCAACTGAATATAATCGATTTTGAGACTAAAGCAATGATCCCAGAAATCTACAGAGGAGAGAGGTGGAAGAAGACAAAGTTGAAGTCATCTCACCGCCCCCTCAATTGTCCCAATCGACTCTTCATATTGATTTGAGGTTGTATTTTTAGGCCAAATTCATCATGAAAAAGGGTAAGAATATTTTAAGAACAATTGGGCATGGGTTAACAAGATTTCATTCCAGTATAAAAAATATTTCTAAAAATTTGAGTTTTGAAAACATACCCAACTTGACAAACCATTAAATTAGTTTTGCCTACTAGTTGATTATTCTACAAACCACTCAATTGGTTCCCCAACCATTTGATTGGTTTGGTAGGGTAAAAACTATTTTGCTGAAACAACAAACCACTCAATTGGTTTGCCTGAAAAACTTCTTTAATTTAGTTTTCCATCCCTATTTCAAATCCAACTTTACCTCAAATCCAACCATAGTTGTAAGTCAAAATCAAACACCAAATTGGCATAATTTCTCATTCAACACTTTACTAAAAATATGGGGTAGAGAAAAAGCGACAGTGAGTTGAACTTCGATGAGCCAATCAGCTACCTAGCGAGACAATTCTTAAAATAAATTGTATTAAGATAGTTAGTGTTTGAGGCGCAAAGAGGATGTTGTATTATTTGAGTGGGGGTAAATGTAATACCCCTAATTAAGTGGAGTGTTATAAGAATTTATTTGACTACTTATATCAATATGGTATATCATCCTTTTGATTATTTTGTCCTAAGAACTTCATAATTAAGCATGCTAGTTGTGGAGAAATTTTTAGGATGGGTAACCCTCCTAGGTAGTTTTAGAAATTTTCTAAAAGTTTCAAAAAAATTTCTAATGATTTCTCAGGAAGAGCATGAGTAGGGCAAAAATGTGCGGAAAAGACTCGTGTTGATCTATGGGGCCATTTTTAGGATAGGTGACCCTCTTGTAAAGTTTTAAAAGTTTTTTTTTAAAAATTCTATGTTAGCTCGTGAGTGGGAAAAAAGCGTGTTGAAAGGACTCGTGTCGATCTGTAGGGCTAGCTGATCAATCTGAAAGTTCTCTAGATTAGCCCCTACATAGTCGTACTAATTCAAGGTGTTACACATTCTCAATAAGTACTTGGAAAAGATTTAGTGTAAAAACCTGAATAATTGTGTTATGACTTCAAATAGATAATGTATATGAATTACTGACCTAGAATAGATTATCATGATGAATTGATTAATACTAATTAAGCACTAATGGAAATCTCACCGCATGGTTGGCAAGTAAAAATGGTTAAAATGGAATAATTATGTGGACATAACTTGGATGTTATGTGAGTCATCTATGGTCACATAACCTTGGAAAATAACACACTAATCATTTAAAGTGGAAGATGATTGAGTTGTGTATGGGTTAGGGTTACCTGATCCTCGATTAGCTACCAGAGGTTAGTCTACCTTCAGGATTTTACTGATGCCTTTAGGCTTTACCTTCGGACGGGATCCTAGTAGATCTCAATGTCTTACCTACTCTAGACACTCATGATGTACTAGGGGGTATCGATATTAAAAGTTTTGGTCACCTAGGTGGTTTCTAGATTTGGCATGTCCATTGGTGGTTACTTAACTTTAGTCAAACTTTATATCATTTATTTTAGATAGACTTCCATAATATTTGAGACCATGGGATGGTGAAAAGTCCATCGCTTGTTAAGAATATCAATAAGAATGTGGATAAAGGAAAAAATAAAAAGGAACAAACAAGAAAAGAAATAATTACTTTTAAATAGACAACCAAATGGATTATGTAAGTTGGAAAATAGATCCAATGGAAAACTATGTGAATGGGTGGTAGAAACCCTAATAGTCATTTGAACAACATGCTTAGCAATTTGTATGTGTCTATGTATAAGATCCATGTTATGTTGATAAGCATGATGAGTCGCATATGGTATGAAGTTACGTTGCATTATATAACCATGATAGGGCATGTATATCTAATTATATGGCATAAGCATGATATATGTTAGTATGATCTCCAAATTATGCTAGGAATTTGTATGCTTGTGACTCTCATGGAGGAGATAATTTGGATTACTTAGTACACAGTGTACTGGTGTGCCTGTTTGATCAGCCATCTGCTCATCCCACGAGTAGATAACCATGTGCAAGTTTTTAGGGATGATCGGTAGTGGATCTATCTCGTTTTAGGACTTGGGATTGAGAGCATAGACATTAACAAAATATTTTTTGATCCTTTAGGGACCAGGGTTTGGGAATTTACCCTACCTTTTGTTTTATACCATTGTAGTTCTATTTTTCAATTTATCCTACTTTCATGTATTTGAATATTTTGGGGGTCATCGAAGTCCTATTCAGTAAATGTTTTATGTAAGCATATATATACCATGTTTCTTGCGCACTCTACTTTCAATTTGTTTGGTTTAGTTTCTAGTCTTGTATCAAACATGGGACAGGTGACTGACGCCTATCACGTGTTAGATGCGATAGTAACACCCTATTTTTCCTATGTGTTTAGTATTTTTTCCGCTTCCATAATATTTTAATTAGTGAAAAATGAGGTTGTTACATTTATGTTTAACAAAATGCAGATTTTCCACTAATTTACTTGTCTAACACTCCTCTTAACAATGAGGATCTAGAAATGTCGTTATCATACGCATCAATCTAGTGGCCTTCTTGATCATATCAGCTTATAAACAATTTTAGAGATTCCAAAGACCATGAGATAGACCCATTAAATATGAAAAATCCATTTTTAGCCATATCCAAATTTCAAAATGATCCATAAAGGTCATCATCAACTATGAAAATAACGAAATGGAATCTAGCTTCAATTGCCTGAACCATCATAATTTGACCCCCTTTAACGCTCCTAAGAATACCTTACATAAAATTCTTCCCAAGCATCTACGAATGGCATCAAACTTTGAAAGACATTCAAATGATCCTCTAGGTATATGGAACCATCAAATGCCTTCAGGTATGCATCCTCATTCTTTGTGGTGGTGTATCTATAATTATTCGGGTCAAGGGGGTTTTCCAACCAGGTCTAGTTTCATCTTGCAAACTTGTTACCTTAATAGCATCAGCCATATTCTTCTCTATTACCTATAGAAGGGACTCATCCTCTGTTTTAATACCCCAATTTCAGCAGAGTGTTATAAGGATTGATTTGGATACTTATATCAATATGGTATACCATTATTTTGGTGATTCCATCCTAAGAACTCCATAGGTAAGCATGCTAGTTGTGGAGCAATTTTTAGGATGAGTGACCCTTTTGGGAAATTTTAGAAATTTTCTAAAAATTTCTTGGGAAGTGTGTGAGTGAAGACAAAGTGCATTGAAATGACCCGTTTTGATATTTAAGGCCAACCGATCAATCCAAAAGCACTCAAAGGTAGCTCGCGTGGTCGTATCAACTCAGAGTGTTATAAATGGTATCAGGACAAAACCACAATCGTGAGCTGAACTTGGATGAGTTAGTTAAACACTTAGTGAGATGATTCTTGGGATAAAACTGTATTGAAACAGTTATTAGTTGAGGCGCAACGAGGAGGTTGCGTTCTTTGAGTGGGGGTGAATGTAATACCCCAATTTTAGCGGAATGTTATAAGAATTGATCTGTCTACTTATATCAACATGGTATGCCATCCTTTGGTGATTCCATACTAAGAACTCCACAGTTAAGCGTGTTGGTTATGGAATAATTTTTAGGATGGGTTACCCTCCTTGGAAGTTTAAAAAAAAATTCTAAATTTTTTTCAGGAAGAGTGTGAATGAGGAAAAAGAGCGTTAAAAGGACTCATGTTGATTTGTGAGGCCAACCGATCAATCCAAAAACACTTCAAGGTAGCCCCTACATGGTCATATTGACTATGGGTGTTACATTTTTCCTTCTTCCTCAATGGTCTCCATGACCACGATCCCTTCACCTATTCACCTTTAGGGATTAGTGGTGGCGACCTATGGGAGTAAGAGTCCTTTGTCATTTTTACATAGGATAAGTTAAGGGCATAGATTTTTCTTCTTTTCCATCTTCTCTTATTATCCTACTCCTTAATCCCTCTACTAACTCTAGCATTTCATCTTGTATGATTGCACTCATCAACCATATATTTGGCTCTCTTGCTTTGCATTAGCCAATAGCCTCATCCCAGACTTCAATAGGGTGTGGTTGGTCTTGATGCCTTGCCAAAAATGGTTGTCTACCGAGGATATTAGGTAATTTGTTGAGGGTATGGGTTAGTAGGGCCAACATATCATGCATCATTGCTTGGATAGATGCTTGAAGCTCAACATTCACAACCTAAAGTTAGGAAATTCTGACTATAACATCATTATCAAAAGGATTTCTAAGACTTGGATCAAGTCGACTTTGAGGTTGTGTAGGTGACATGAACTTTTTCTTAGATCCCCACAAACGACACCTAGTGTTATCCTAAAAATGTGAATTGAGAGGTTTTAAATATTTAAAATTTTAGAAAAAAGAAATAGAGAGAAAACAGAGTGAAAATGTGGTATGTTATTCGAATGATAGATACCTTAAATTACAAATGGGGCCTCCTTTTTATGGAGGTGAGATACAAGGGGGTATGGGAAAGATTAGGGATATGGTGAGAAGTGAACATAGGAAAATTTAAACAAGGGGCGTTTTCCCATTACTCTAGTCAATCAGTTGGTCATCAAGGTTGTACTCAAAGTGAGGTAACTAGTGGAGTTGACTAGGCTGTGAGGTTGACGATTGACTGAGGAGGTCTAATACTAGTCTCGGTTAATTGATATGTAGAGAAGTCCAGTTTGGGAAATATAGATATAAGTTACAATACACATCTATAGAAAAAGGCACGCATAACACACATGATCATATGATAAGATAGGTACTATATATGCATATATGCTCATGATATAAGATGAATAAAAAAAATAGATTAGGGTTCAACTTTAGGTTATCACTTTAACACCCCTATGTTTATGAACTAAAAAAAAGATTTACAGAGTCAAGCACAGAAACTAAAATAATAAAAACGAAGGGTGTTACCGCCACACTTGGTACAAGTTGAGTTACCATTACCATTCTTATACCTAGTGATAAGGTTAAAATCATTACTTCGTTTAGATTTAATACATAATTATAAGAAAATTTTATAGGAGACAAAAGATAAAAAGTGTGCTATATAAAGCAACATCGATGACTTACAAAACTTAAGGGAGAGAATATAGAAGAACACGACATCCAAATACAATCGAAATCAATATACCAAAAGACATCGAATAACCCTAGGCTCTCAAACTGGACTACCAACTTTTGACTGAACTTAGAAGTTGACCTACAAAGACTATTGTCCATTGAATATGTTGTTACCCACGAAAGGAATCCTTTAGTACAATGCACTTGAGAAGACTTTTATACTAAACCAAAATGATAATAAAAACTGGCATAGAACACATGCAAGGCATCACAATAATATATAGTATAAAGCATCAAATTATACATGTATCAATTGAAATACGATGATCATTTCTGTAACCACATACCACTAAGGTCATATATTATTCATACTCATTCACCTAGAATTAATTGAAACGTACCAACGAAACAACCAAGATATTCTATTTGCAATATAATTAGAAGCAACATCAACCCAAGACCAAGACAATAACCACATGACACATACCTCATCATCAGTCCCAAAAAATCTTATAACACGGGTAGACGTGCAAGCATAGATCAATAACAAATCATCGCAACACGAGTAGGCACGAAGAAAGCTACCAAAACACACATAGGCATAAAGACTGATCCCGAACCAATAGTAGGTACAAAGGCTGCTACTGAACCACTAGTAGGCATAAAGGCTATTATCAAAGCACATGTGGGCACAAAGGATTCCACTAAAACACAGGTAGGCACCAAGGCTACTACCTAACCACAGGTAGGCACAAAGGCTACTACCGAACCACAAATAGGCACAAAGGCTGCACAAAGGCTTCTATCGAATCACATGTAGGCACAAAGGCTACTACCGAACCACAGGTAGGCACAAAGGCTACTACCAAACCACAAGTAGGCATAAAGGCTAATACCAAACCACAGGTAGGAACAAAGGCTGCTACTGACCAATCCAATAATCCATTAATCATTTATATTTTTATTTAGTTGAGGGGAGGTCAATTAACTTGGAGACACTAAGGTACTCCAGTTATATCGGGTACCAAGGCAGCACATTATCCTGCCGACTATTAATCCAATGATGCAAATGTACCCTAGTCGCACTAGTACACAAAGGTAATACAATACCCTACTGACAATGACACCTAATTCATAAGTATGTATGCCCCCTATCAGTAGCAAATAAAAATAGAGTTAGATATAGGGGTGGCTGGGGCACTAAGGCACACCAATAGAAATCCAGAATCAACTGTGGACTAAACCACATCTTTAGGGTAGCAAAACCTAAAGAGCTACCATTCTCGGTCTTGAGATCTTTTACTTTAAGTATTAGTATTTTATTTAGGTGACCACGAAATTGCATATAAATTACATAAATCTAATTTTCATACTTAAACCATTTTACTCTCTTTCAATTATTCTGAGATAACCATAATAAAGATCATTACCAAGGTTGCTCATAAAAATATACTAAGGCCATCCTAGGGTCAATTATTTACTTTTGGATGCATTAGGCTGAAATGACCAAAATGCCCCTAAGGCCAAAATTACCACATTAGCATCCTTTTAAATTAATAAATCCATTTTATTTATTAAGTTGTCATGAAAAGGCTAAATATAATACCTAAACCAATTTATCATGCAAATAAATTATCAGATAAACCAAATGACTAATTTACCCTTATTCAAGGTTTTGCATTTAAAACCTTGGCATGCATATCTAATACATCCAAGTTCATATATTCTCATGCTAACAACATATAATACAAATTAGACATGTTGTCATGGTAAAAATCATAAGACGTATAAAATGACTAAAGTACCCTTAGGGCACACATCCATGATTATTATTCCATAAATAGAATTAAGTATAGTCATCCTATCATTTTTTTCACACATAATCATGAAAGATCATTTTTACCATACTTTTTTCCCTAAAATATTTTACATATGATAACATGCTCTTTTCATAGATTTTCAGGATATAACATGTAACACATAATTATAATTTATCAAAGCATGCTTAACATATTTTAACGCAAAAATCATAATGTGCTATCACGCGAAATTTATCATTTTAGGAAAGTATAAAATTTACAATATAGAAAACATACTTACCACAATTTTTACATCAAAACCTTAATATGCTAATGTAATACCCCCAAATAAAGCGGAGTGTTATAAGAATTGATCTAACTACTTATATCAACATGGTATACCATTCCGTCCTAAGAACTCCATAGTTAAGTGTACTGGCCATGGAGCAATTTTTAGGATGGGTGACCCTCCTAGGAAGTTTCATAATTTTCTAAAAAAAATTCAGGAAGTGTGTGAGTGAGGACAAAGAACGCTGAAAGGACTCGTGTTGATTTGTGGGGTCAGCGGATCAAGCTAAAAACACTACAAGGTAGCTCCTGCATGGTCATATCGACTCGGGGTGTTACAACTATCATGTAATGTATGAAATTTTTGTAGAGTATAACGGTTACCTAAATCCCAATAAAAATACAAAAATATTAGTATCTTAATAAATACTACAAGATCTCGCTAATCAACTTTTATACCTAAAAATAATACCAAAATACTAAATTAATATTTAACAAATAAAATAATAATTATAATAATAAAATTTTTTAAAAAAAATTACCAAAATATCCTTATATATAAATAATAGGTACCAAAATTTGTAAATCCAAACACAACTCACACTGCATGCGCAGTATGAATCATGTGCATGCAGGGAAAAAAGTGTGGAGTTGGGTGGTTGTGGGCTAACGATGGCTGCAAGGTGGGTGGTTAAGGAAGGGAGTTGATTGCATGGAAGGGTGTTGGAGGGTATGGTGTCTAGCTACGGTAGAAGGCGCTGAAGTGAAGGGGAACAACAACATCAACAATTATCGTTGCTCAGGGAAATTTTATAGAGAGCTTTGCCACAAGGGGGTGGCAGGGATTGGAAAAATATGTCGCATGGAAGGAGAAGAAAAATAAAGAAAAGGGTGAAAAGGAAGAAGAAGAAAGGAGAGGAAGGGTGGTGGATGTTGTGTGTGTGTGGTGTTGGTGCAGAGGTTGCAAATGGCTAGGTAGTTGTGGTAGACAAGGGCAGGGCAAATAGTGATGATGGTGATGGTTGTGGCTAGAAATAGTGATGCGCACAAATGTTGGGTGTTGTATGCGTAGGTTATGGTGGTTGTTGGGTTTTGTGGTGTTGCGTGTGTAGGGTATGGTGGCTGCTGGGTTATGAGGATTGGTTGAAGAAGTGTGAAGGGAGAAAAGGAGGATGCACATGTATATAGGTATAACGTAGAGGGTTGTGGGTATGTGTATTTTAATGTAGATGGGGAAGAGAGGTATGGTTCAGTATAGGGTGAAGGATGGTTTGACAGGCTAGGGGCATGGGAGTAGCTTGAAAAGGGGAGGGAGAGAAGGAGAGTATTTGGGGCACGCAAGGGGTAAAATGGTAGGGTAGAAATTTTTTTATTTAGTTTTAGTTTTAGTTTAGATAGGATAGGATATCAGGAAAGAATAATTAGGTTTAGAATGGGTTAAATAAGGAGGGAAAAGGTAAGATAATTGGGGGGAAATATTGGTGAAATAATTTGGGTTATAGATCAAAGGTTATAAATAAAATAATAAGACCAAAGTTTAAGGGTTAATTTTGAATAAAAAGGCTAGCACCCAAAAAGATGTTAAAAAATATTGGGGTGTTACAATCATAATATTCCATTTAATAATTCACATTGACATTAAGGAACCAACCGTTGTATCATAAAGTCTCCTATTTTCCCCGCATATAAGAAAAGCATAGCCAACATCATTGATGCTCTTACATCTAGGGTATAACACACCTAAACTACTAGTAAACCTCTAATCCTTAAGTATGTACATCCCCTGTAGGTAGATGGATCGAACTAATATAGAGTAGATTAGCGTTTTTTGGTTCCAACATAACCAAACAATTATTTCAATAATTTCAAACACTTAGAATCACTTGGTCTTAACTTATGTGATCTCTCACTCTACATATTAACGTCTTATTCAATCATTAACCATCACTTAGTGCACAACAATACATCACTTGACTTACTCAGCAACGTGTCACTTTCTCTCATATTACACTTGTTTTGTCACATGGGATACTTTTTATCATTGTTACATAAAATATCGAGTACTACTAAATTCATTCTGATCATTATTATTATTTAAAACACTTAAAAGTGCATCATGGTTCTTTAAACCAAATATGTTATAATTACACAAAAATATACTTAACAACACACATATTAAGAATACTAAAATACATTATCATGCTCAAAAATTTAATATAATGCCTAGTATGGCTTAATATGTAAATTTCATATAGAATTATAAAAACATGTGCTTCATATGAAATCACAAGATGATTACCAGAATACAAGCTTCAAGAATATAATCATGATTTTACTAAATAAGCATGCTAACATGGTAACTAAATTTAAATAACATATAGCATCAAAATCCCTAAACTAGATATATGTATCCTTACCTAAAAAATCCATTCATCTAACAAAATTACTCCTAAGTTGATCACTTATTTCACCTAGGAAAATAAGCTTAAGGCTCCACCTTTTTTTTCCTAAACCTTAACTCCTTACACTTAAATTAAGTATTTAGGAGTTAAGATAAAAGAAAATTAGGTGGGAAAAGGAGCAAAATAAGGTGAAGAAAGGAAAGGAGAGAGTCTTTGTAGCTGAGATAATAGGAAAAAAATGCACAACCTAAGAACAAGAGAAAACGAAAGAGGAGAAATGAAGGAGCATAATGGGGAAAGTAGAAAATATGCTAAGTATAAAATGAATACTAAAGGTCTTAACTTCCTTATATAGGAAGACAAAAAGGAGAGAGATTGGAAGGAGATTTGATTTTAAGGTTGATTAAAAGGCATGGAAAAGGATGAAGTATGAGAGGAAAAAAAGTATGGTGGTGTAAAAGTGAGTGAAATTGAGTGGAATAGTAAGGTGATTGGATTATGGTAATAATTGTTGTTAAATGATAAAGAATAAGGTCAAATATGAAATGAAAGGTGTGGGAGATGATTTTCTAGTCAAGAAAGTCAATGGTTAACCAAACATAATTTTTGGGAACCTAAATATATAAAAATCTTATGCATAGGGAAATGTTTGAAGCTTGGTGGATGAGAAATGAGTAAAAACTATAGAATTAGATAATATGCAGAAAGAAACAATTTTTCTATAAATTTGTGAAATAAATAACAAAGAGTTCAAATGAATACAGATTAATGTAGATTTTTTTATAGAAAATCTTTTGAAATTGGCTTGAAGCTCAAATAGATAAAAAAGACCTAAAATCATCTAATTATGTAAGCATAAATTTTCATGATTTAAGAATTTAGAAGGGAAATTTGAAATAAAATGGAAAAGGATGAGTTGAAAAGATAAGAAATGATTTTGGAATGAATTAAAAATTTTAGACAAGTAGAGACTATGAGAAAATGACCGAATCAAAAATATAATGGAAAATGTAACTTTTCACAAATAAATAAAATAAATTGATAAATAATCAAATTTAATACGAATAGCCTTAGAATCGACATTAAAAATTTAGAAATGGATTATGAGTGTAATTATGTTGTAATTAGCATAAGAAAAAGCAACATAGAATGCAACATTTGGTGTCACTAAAAATAGTTGTACTTAACAACTCCCTCTTAGCTAGTAAAGTTGTTGTCTTATTAATAAAAAATTGTTGTGATTATTTAATACTCCCTCCATTTTTAAAAAAATAAATATATATTCTATCATTAAATTTTTATATAAAAAAAATTTTTTAGAAAAGTTAAACCCTATTTTTTATGTTTTACCCTCAATTTATTTTTAATTATATATGGATTAAAGACTTTTTTAATTTTTAATAAATTTTAGGAATATAATTTTAAGACTACTTTTATGACTATCATTAAAAGTAGATAAATTATTAAAATGACTCCAATTTTATACGAAAATAATACCTTATAATTATATTATTATTATTTTTATATAAAAAAAAGTGTCTACTACTTGGCAAAAAGTTGGAGAAGTCAAAATTTGTGGCATCTCTTTGATGTCTCTAAGTAATATAAACCTCCGAGCGTATTTTTTCTTTACTTTTCAGCATTTATACTACATCTAGCGTGTCTGATTCAACTTGTACCTGCTTCTATCCTTCCATCTAAGCCAGTTCAAGGCTCCATTTAATCGCCATTGCTTCAACTTGTGGAGCGTTAATCTGGAGCTAAAATCCCTCTATGCAGTTCGATTACTTTCCTCCCATTTTGGTGTGTCCCGCAAGCAACACCGTCCCATCCTTGTCCAAAAGACCATCTAAAGTAGCATTAGTTCTTATCATCTATAGTAGCTTATGTTGGGTGTATAGTATAGAAATATAATAAAATACCAGAAATAATTTATCCGAGCCCACCGAATTCACGATGTGTCCTTAAGACGATTTTTCTCCCTCACACGGTGCTCAAGGTTGTGAACAATCACCTTCCAGGATAGAACGGATTTTCATTCCTATCAGATGTAGCACTTTAATCTAATAGGATTCCAGCGAACGCAACGTTATGCTTGTACTCAACTAGGAATATAGGAATCGAAAAAGTAGAGAGAGAGAGAAAGAGAGAAGAGAGAGAACTATTGGAATTTCTGGAAAAATTGAATTTTCGAATTGATTTTTCCGGTTGATGGTGGGAGATATTTATAGAGTTAATGAAGTACCTTTGAAAAGACACCAAGTCAACAATCATGACTCTTCAAATTAATTCAAATGAAAAGACACCAAGTCAACAATCATGACTTTTCAAATTAATTCAAATGAAAAGACACCAAGTCAACAAACATGACTTTTCAAATTAATTCAAATGAAAAGGCACCAAGTCAACAAACATGACTTTTCAAATTAATTCAAATGAAACCCTCTTATATATATATATATATATATTACAATATATTTAACAATCCCCCACTAGATTGTAATATATCACAAGCATGAACAAATTATGCTTAAATTAGTATCTCTCACATTACCCTACCACAAAGTAATAATATCTTTTCGTGGAATGCGTCCATTCCCTGTATGAAAAATAAAATTAACTTTCATTCCATAATTACTCTAACTGAGCACAAGTGAAGAAAACTGCATCTGGATAAGTAGTTTGATACTTTAAACTTTCCATAGTGAATTTCTATCGGTTTACTGGCCAATCAGTGGACAGATCTGCCTTGAACAGTCACCCGTCTAGTGTAAACCGAGACAGTAGAAAACACACAGCTTCCTTCAGGCATAGTTGGTTCTCACGTTTATGTTCGTTTCGGCCATGAACACCTCCTGGTTCTGTGAGTGTGTTAGAGAATTCAGCCTTCAAAATTATCACAGAAGCGGCCCCTTCCCACTCATATAGGTGATCTCCTAATTATTATATCCTTTAGATATTTTTACTTAAGCATGTTAAGTTATAGGGATCATTAAAAGCATAGCTTAACCTTATCCTTTCTTTGCACTGTTTCATCATAGGAATGGGTAGATAAAAATTAGATTCCTCAGTGCAACACCGAGTCATCCATAGTTTAGTTTTCCCATTGAACCTAGATCTTGGGATCTTCAGTCAACTAGGTTGGGTTGCCACCATGACGACTCTATATATCCATAGGCTTTAGGCCCATTCCCCTTGATGAACTTTCTACTTGCTTTCTAGTTAATGCCTTAGTAAGCGGATCCGCAATATTATCCTTTGACCTCACATAATCAATTGAGATAATTCCACTAGAAAGAAACCTTCTAATGGTATTATGTCTACGACGAATATGTCTAGACTTACCATTATACATTTTACTCTGTGCCCTACCAATTGCAGACTGGCTATCACAATGGATACGTATGGGTGGCACAGGTTTTTCCCAACATGGGATATCTTCTAGGAAGTCTCTAAGCCATTCAACTTCTTCCCTGGCTTTATCTAAAGCAATAAATTCAGACTCCATTGTTGACCTCGCGATACATGTTTGTTTAGATGATTTCCAAGATATTGCACCACTTCCAAGAGTGAACACATATCCACTAGTAGACTTAGAGTTCCTGGAATCCGATATCCAATTCGCATAAGTGTAGCCTTCTACCACTGCTGGATATCTCTTGTAGTGTAATCCAAAGTTCTTGGTGTGCTTTAGATATCCTAGAACTGGAATGATAGCTTTCCAATGTTCCCTATTAGGGTTATTGGTATAGCGACTAAGCCTGTTAACTGCATTAGCAATATCCGGTCTCGTGCAGTTCATGAGATACATAATACTGCCTATTATACGTGAATATTCTAATTGTGAAAAACTAGCACCCGTATTTTTCATCAAATGAATATTCACCTCCAATGGTGTCTTAGTTGGGTTAATATTGTACTCCTTGAATTGATCAAGTATTTTTTTCAACATAATGACATTGAGACAATATTAATCCATCAGATGTTCTAGAAATCTTAATTCCTAATATAACATCTACAAGACCCGTGTCTTTCATATCAAAACTTCAGGTGAGCATCCATTTGGTAGAGTTAATAATATCATTATTATTACCCATTATGAGCATATCGTTTACGTATAGACACACTATAACATAGCTTTTATGAGTATCTTTGACATAAACACATTTGTCAGACTCATTTATCCTGAATCCATTTGACAACATTACACTGTCAAATTTCTCATGCCATTGCTTAGGTGCCTATTTTAATCCATAGAGAGATTTAATAAGACGACAAACCTTTTTCTCTTGACCGGGAGCAATGAACCCCTCAGGTTGTTCCATATAGATCTCTTCCTCTAATTCACCATTCAAGAATGTTGTTTTTACATCCATTTGATGTACTTCAAGACCCTTTACAGCTGTTATTGCCAATAGCATACGTATAGATGTAATTCTTGTAACTGGTGAATATGTGTCAAAAAAATCAACATCTTCCTTTTGCTTGTATCCTTTAACTACAAACCTTGCCTTGTATTTGTCAATTGAACCATCGCCTTTAATTTCTTCTTAAAGATCCACTTACATCCTAGGGGTTTATTCCCAAGAGGCAAGTCCACTACTTCCCACGTGTGATTTTGCATGATGGATTCAATTTCACTATTCATTGCTTCTTTCCAATAAGCAGATTCAGGAGAGGATATAGCTTCTTTAAATGTTTGAGGCTCATTTTATAACAAATATGTTAGATAATCAGGTCCAAATGATTTAGAGATCCTAGCTCTCTTACTTCGTCTAGGTTCATCTGAATTAATTTCTTTAATCCCATCACTAATAGACTCTTTTAGCCTCTTTAGTGAAACTGATTCATTATTCATTTTGTAGGGAAAAATATTGTCAAAGAATATAGCATCCCTTGATTCTATAATAGTGTTGGCATCAATATTAGGAACCTCTAATTTGTGGACAAGGAAACGATATGCACTACTGTTATGTGCATAACCAATGAATACACAATCAATGGTTTTCGGTCCTAACTTAGTCCTCTTAGGTTTGGGAATTTCTACTTTTGTTAATCACCCCCACATCTTTAAGTATTTATAGTTAGGCTTGTGACCTTTCCATAACTAATATGGAATATTGTGGGTTTTCTTATGAGGCGTCTTATTGAGAATATAATTTGCAGTTAATAAGGCTTCCCCCCACAAATTTTGCGGTAAACTAGAACTAATCAACATGGCATTCATCATGTCCTTCAAAGTTCTATTCTTGCGTTCTACAATTCCATTAGATTGAGGCGTATAAGGAGTACTAGTTTGGTGAATAATACCATTTTCTAAACAAACTTGTTCAAAAGGGTATTCGTATTCACCTCCCCTATCGCTTCTTATAGCCTTATCTTTCTACCAAGTTGATTCTCAACTTCTGCTTTGAAGTGTTTAAACATATCAATTTCTTTATCTTTGCTTCGTAGCAAATACACATAACAATAATGGGTGCTATCATCTATGAAAGTAATAAAATAATTTTTACCACTTCTAGTTTGCACAAATTTTAAAGCACACAGATCGGTGTGAATTAAATCTAGAGGTTCGGTGTTCCTTTCAATAGAATGAAAGGGTTTCCTTGCCATCTTGGCCTCAACACATATTTCACATTTATGATTAGGATTAAACTCACATTTAGGCAAACACTCTAAATTAATTAACCTTCGAATGGTATCATAATTAACATGTCCTAATCGTTCGTGCCAAATATTAAATGACTCAGGCATGTAAGAAGAAGAAACACTCTTATTATTATTAACTTTGGGTACAATAGTCATTACATTCATCTTAAAGAGCCCATCACTGAGATAGCCATTTCCTACAAACATCTCATTATTAATAAGTATAAATTGATCAGATACAAAGATCAACTTAAAACCATTCCTACTTAGTAGGGATCCTGAAATTAAATTCTTTCGGATATCCGGTACATGGAGCACATCATTCAAAGTAATGTTTTTTCCGCTTGTCAAATTCAGTATCACCTTTCCATGAACGATGACCTTAGAAGATGAAGTATTTCCCATGAAGAGTTGTTCTTCATCATCCTTTATAGGTTGATACTTAGAAAACATCCACTTGTTACCACATATGTGACGAGTGGCTCCGGTGTCTACCCACCATTCCTTAGCATTGCCTATAAGGTTGCATTATGACACTACTGCGGATATATTGATAACATCAAGATCTTCAGATAACTTGTCTATCTCTATGACATTCGCTTGAGCATTTCTTTTCTTAGACTTTTTCGGATTGCGACAATCCTTTGCACGGTGCCCTTGCTTGCCACATTCATAGCACTTTCCCTTTAATTTCTTGGAGACATTAGATCCTGTATTATAACTATCTCCATTGTGCTTCCATTTCTTGCTCTTATTTGATCCGTTTTCCACCACATTGGCTCTTGATGCCATTAGATTTGAGCCTCCGGACTTGCAGTTGTCTTCCTCAATTCTTAGACGGACTATGAGATCCTCAAGTTTCATTTCCTTACACTTATGCTTGAGGTAGTTCTTAAAATCTTTCCAATATGGTGGTAATTTTTCAATTACCGCTGCTACCTGAAAGGACTCACTCAGGGACATACCCTCGGCATGAATGTCATGAATAATAACCTAAATCTCTTCCACTTGGGATATTATCGACTTGTTATCCACCATTTTATAATCGAGAAAACGACCAACAATAAATTTCTTTATTTCGGCGTCATCGGTCTTATACTTGGTATCTAAAGAATCTCACAGTTCCTTTGTCATTTTGGTACCAGAATACACATTATATAATTTGTCATCCAAACCATTTAGAATATAATTCTTGCAAAGAAAGTCGGAATGATTCCATGCATCTATTGCAGCCACTTTGACTACATCAGTCTCTTTTTCATCAACCTTTGGAGGACTCTCATTGAGATATTTTGCCAAATTTAATGTAGTCAGATAGAAAAGTATCTTTTGTTGCCAACGCTTAAAATCCGACCCATTGAACTTTGGTGGCTTTTCACCAACACCCACAGGATTTGTGGAACTTGCAACAATGTTTGCAGACGAAGTCATTTCTGTTACAAAAACAGAAGTTTGACAAATAACAAAGGAGTAGAAGAAAATTAATAGAATTATTTATCAAATAAATACCATTTTCTATACTATAACAAATAAAGGAAATGTAAAATAAATAAATAAATAAATAATCATCTTAAGATTGTTGGGTTTGTAGTATAGAAATATAATAAAATACCAGAAATAATTTATCCGAGCCCACCGAATTCACGATGTGTCCTTAAGACGATTTTGCTCCCTCACACGGTGCTCAAGGTTGTGAACAATCGTCTTCTAGGATAGAACGGATTTTCGTTCCTATCAGATGTAGCACTTTAATCTAATAGGATTCCAGCGAACGCAACGTTATGCTTGTACTCAACTAGGAATATAGGAATCGAAAAAGTAGAGAGAGTGAACTATTGGAATTTCTGGAAAAATTAAATTTTCGAATTGATTTTTTCGGTTGATGGTGGGGGCTATTTATAGAGTTAATGAAGTCCCTTTGAAAAGACACCAAGTCAACAATCATGACTCTTCAAATTAATTCAAATGAAAAGACACCAAGTCAACAATCATGACTTTTTAAATTAATTCAAATGAAAAGGCACCAAGTCAACAATCATGACTTTTCAAATTAATTCAAATGAAATATATATATTACAATCTATTTAACAGCTTCGCCCCTTATGTTCGCTAAAGTTAATAAAAAATTTGTCCAGCCATTTACGCTACATTCCACGAGTTCCTTGCATCCTTTCCCACGTTCCATTTTGTTTCAAACTTTTGAGGGCCCGACAAATAGGCACGATTCATCTCGTCTTCCAAATGCAACCCGCCGGTCAATCAACCCTAGGACCGAAGCTTCAATCAAATATTTTTTTTTGTAAGTAATGTAATTATTTTATTCCTCCCAACTATGCAGTGAATAACAGTGATGGATTAATATAATCTACAGATCATATAAAATCAAATGCTAATTTATCAAGATTAATATATAATATATTGTAGAAGCGTACCTGAATCTATAACAGAAAAATTATCAATGGATTCGGAACAAGGACAGTACTACAATCTTTTGAGTCGTGCATACGCTCATCGGTTTCTATTGATTGATGGGAATCAAATAGGACAAAATATATATGACTCAGGAACCACAATCCTATATATAGACAATTAACATACTGTCTATCGGGTTATTCTAATTCGGTCCATCAAAAAACTAAAATACACAATATCTCTATACGTACAAACCCACATCTAATTAGATACATTAAGCCCAATGATTATATATAAATACAATCACTTATATAAAGGCTTAATTATACAACAATCTATAATTCGTATCATCTAGATATGAGCTCAATTGTTTGATAAAAACCCAACAACAAGAACCAAACCAAGGGGCATTCCCCTCAAACAATCCCATCAATATAAGTGGTGGTTTGCTACAATGCATACGAATCACACGACTACCAACATTTATAACAATCAGTTTTAAGTAAAAACAATACAGATAAGTGCTTATGGTTAAAGATTTTCTGATTTCTTTCATGGCACAAACGATAAACTAAACCTGTCTGTTAGTAGAAGCTTTAAAGCCACATTTATTTTTAATTTTTTTTTATGTTAGGCCTTCTCTGTTACTGAGATACCCAAGTCAAACTCTCTCTGCCAGTGTAGGACTTGATGATCGAGACTAAACTTGGTTAAAATTTTCCTCTGCTATTCCAGGACATATGAACATCGAAAAGAACAGATGATCCAAGGACTCATGTCCAGAATTACACAAGGTACAGGTCTTCCAAACAGTTGCAGAGCTTGTTTGGTTGCTAGTTTTCCATGGGCGGTCCTCCAAAGTATGCTGCAAGTGGGTGTCAGACAGCCATTTGCCAATCAAAGTCTCTTCAATATCTCCCATGGTAAATAAGTGTTATTTGAGACTTTTACACATTTATTAAAAAAGTATGAAATATGGAATATATATTATTAAACAATTTTTATAATATAAAATAATTAATGAGTAGATATAATTTAAGAAAAATTGCTGACGTTTTACATTAAAATTTGAAAAATATATTTATTTTAGATAATCCTTTTGGGGGGGGGGGGGGTTAAATGACAATTAATAAAAATCGGAAGTTGTAATGTTTAGACTATAACTCCACCAAACTCGTTGGGCTCACCGGTCGGTAATCGTTAAGAATATGTAAAGTAGAACAGGCTTGCCTTTGTTGAGGGAGAAATCTATGGACGAAATAGCATCCTTTTTCTATTTGCCGTCCTAGCAAGCCTATCTGCAGTGCCGTCGGAATACGTCGAAGGGATTCCCATCATGAAAAAAAAGTATTGGGACAACTGATTTAATTACCCAAAAAATACATATTCAATTAGTTTGAGGTGATTGAAACTTGAAAGAGACTCAACACAATTATTGTTCATTTTCTCCTTTTCTGTTTGTTATTTTAATAGCTTAAAGTAAACTTCACCCTAATTCACACTTTTAGTATAAATAAACAACCACAATTATCATCCCGTTTCTTTCCAATTATTAAACTACCGAAAATTTAGAAATAAAATTGTGATTTTTTTATTATTTTTTTGTTTCAATACACTCTTTTTTAAGAAAATCATAGCAATTAAAACTTCACTAACTTTAAAAATTTTACGAAGTACGATATTTAATTTTCGCTAAAATCACATCTAAGAATTAAATGACGTTTGATTTAATAGTAAAGATCAACTTTTGTATATTAAAATTATCAAATGTGAATCTTTATCCTATTTCTTTTATTATTTATATATCTTTATAATACCTTCGTCTATATAATAATTTACATCTGCCTTTATGATCTAGCGTAAATCAAATAAATAAACAAACTTAAGAATTGCTACCTATCAATCATATATTAGTATACTCTACTATTATAAGATTAAAGAATACCTAGTTGGGAATGGCTTTAAACTGACAAAAATATATAACAATGTCGACATGTGACCTGTCTAGTCATCAATCATAACCTACTAATCGTAACGTACTAATTAATCAAGCACATTACTAGTGAGTGATTAGTAATAATAGAAATTGAAATCTGACATACTTAATGATGCTTGCACTTAGTTGCGTAATGGGTACTGCATCAGTCCGCGAAGGACAAAACTATCCCGTTATTATTGTCCTTCTATTTTACTCCCTAATATCTACCGCCGAAAGCAAAAGTGAACGAACAATTTGTCGTGGTTGGCTCGGTGGTTCCGGTTTTTTCTCGTTTTTATGAGGACTTGTGGTTGAATTATATTATTTGTGATATATATTTAAGGTGCAAAAGAATATGTAATTATTTTTAAATAAAAAAGTATAGTAGTTTAAATAATTATAGTATAAGAATTTTATTTCTATCGATAATTAAAAGTATTGATTAGAAAATTATATTTTTATAAATACCTACGAGACTATGACCACAAACAAATATTTTGTATGCTTTTAAAATTGGAAAAATTATTTAAAGTTGAACCATTTATTTAATATTTAGATTATTTTTTTAAGTATTTAATTTATATATATAATATTATCTATATATTTATATATAATTAAATATATATATTAATATAATTATATATACATAATATTTATATTTAAAATCAAATTCTTTATAATTATATTAATTTTAATCAAGCGAACCTCGAACTAATTTTCCAAATAAAATGTTATGACAGTTTCTTGAGATGACAAGAATGACCATACCACCTAACACAGGCGCTAAAAAGCAATTGCATCCGATTTGTACAGAAATTTATAATTATAATAATAATAAAAGAGGTGGTTTCTGAATTTTCCAACTACCGCGTTTATTGAACGTGCGGTGCACGCGGAAGTCGGCACATCTGTTTACTTGGCCAATAACATATATATGACTTGGAAAAAGACCAAGCAACCCCCAGGCCTAGGGATGGCAATGGGTCTCGGATCCGATCCAGACCCGCTAGATCCGTCTCATTTTTAGCGGGTCTGGGTCCATGATTTTTGAACCCGACGGGTCTGGATCGGGTCTGGGTCCACATATATCTTAAAGGGTCTGGGTCTGGGTCCAGTTCTAGATCCAGACCCGACCCGCCAGATCCGTTTAATATACATATGTATGTGTGTGTATATATATGTATGTATGTATGTATGTATGTATGTATGTATGTATGTATGCATATATAAATACATACTAATATTATGTTTGTCATTATTGTTTTAATCTTATATAAGCTCCTTATTCATTTTTTTAAAATTTTATTTTTGTATGCTTACTTTATAAACAATATGTATAACATTGTATTCTAAAAGTTAGGGATATAAATAGGGCGGATGTTACCCGAAACTCGACGGATTTTGTCCAACGGATATGGATAAACGAATATGGATACGGATATGGATGATGGAAAAAAAATACCCATCGGGTTCGAGTACGGATATGGTTATGGGATATCCATACCCGTATCCGTAACCATACCCATATCCATATTTGTACCCATTTACCCGATATATAATTATCTTTTTATCCTTAATTTTAAAATAATTATAGCATAAATTAAAGTTAGAATTATCATTTAGCTTAACTTTAAATGAGTTTATCTGTTGGGTGATAGATTTATCCATCGGATAACATCCATTAATGGATAAACAAATATTCTATTGAGTAACAGATATCCAACGGATACGGATATGAATATGTTAGCGGATATGAATTCGGGTATGGGTACGGATTTGGGTACAGATTTTATTATCGGATACGGATATGGGTATAACCGCCCCATTTACATCCCTACTAAAAGCATTAAAACACCATTTGAAAAGTTAATATAACTATTTTAATATATTTATTTTTTCACTTAGATGGTTTTTTTTAACCAAAAAATACATATTAAGTTATATAAAATATAAATGTATTTGTATTAGTATAGATTATTAATTATTTTTTTTAAAAATAACCGGACCCATTTAGGACCCGTTTAGGACCCATTTACCCGCTAGACCCGATGGATCTGGATCTGGATCTGAACTTTTAAGACCCGATGGGTCTGGGTCGGGTCTGGATCTAGGTAATATAAACGGGTCCGGGTCTGAATATGACTGGACCCGATCCAGACCCGACCCATTGCCATCCCTACCCAGGCCGTAAGGCCCACCACCCCCAACCCCAAATATTAGAAAAGAGTAGTCAGTAGTGGTTTCCTTTTTTTAGTCTAGTAAAAATAATTTTAAATTTTTTATAATATTTTGGATTCGAATTATATTATTCTTGATCTATATTTTATATATAAAAAATATATAAATTCTTTAAACTAAAACAACTACAGACGTAAAAGTTCGATTTCTATCGGTAATTAAAGTTATTATTTAAAACATTGGTTTACGGTGGACACCCACAATTATATATACATATTTTCTTTACAATTAAGATATATATTGTAATTTAAGTCCATCATGATCTAGATTATAGTTGGGGGTCGTACCTAAAATAATTGTATTAGCTTTGAAATAAGTATCAAAAAATGAAAGGAACAATAATAATAATAAAGAAAGCATATCATATCACTTATGATATACGTGAAGGAGGATTACTTGCATACTATGTGTTTTATGGGACGGAGACGGAGGCGGAGAAATAGAGATCGAAAAAAAATACGAAAACGGTATATTTTAAAAATTTTTAAAATAGTGACGATAGAAAATATTAAATATATATCAAATTTATTAAAATTAGGAGAGAAAAATAAAAAAAAATTAAAATTACTACTTATATTAGTTAATTTTAATTATTAATAATTTTTTTAATAAAAAATAATTAAATAATTTTTAAATAAAAATATTAATTAAATAATTTTAATATAAATTTTAATTTAAACAAATTTTCCAGAAAAAATATCCCGAAAAGTTTCAGGGGCAGGGCACGACACCCAACAGCCGTCCCGTGCATCACAGCTTGCACATAAGGGATGCGACAGGCATGGACCAGGCATCATGCGGCAGGTCCCATTAATATCATATTCGCTGATTAGGTCTCTGCATGGTATTATAAAATTTCGACCGATGAATCTTATTAAATTTTATATAAAAAAAATATTCAAATTTACATTGAAATATTTCCCAATAAATAAATTTTCAAAAAATATATATAATTTTCAAAAATCATTATATTATTTCAGCAAGTTATTTGCAAGTGAGGAGTAAATTTTTGTACAAGTATATTAATTGTGTTAGGCGATAATTGCTAACTAAACTTTTGCTCATATATGATATATCTGATCAAATAATGACGTGGAGCTTCACCATCTTCGTAAGTTGGCTATATTAACTTTTAGAATAGAAGTGCACAAAAAAAAAGAAAAAAAAAGTAGAAGAAGCAGGTATGAAGCGCATGATAGTTGAAATTAACATAAGTGTGAAATAAAAGTATTGTTAGTTGTTGATCTTAAAATAAACTTGAAAAATAAAGTTGTCTAAAATCTAACACTTATCCCTTTATTTTCATTTACTCATAGAAATCCTTCTAATGTTGTCATGTTATAAGATGGATATAAGTCGATCTCATAGTATAAGGATATGATGTATGAATTATTACAACCACAAATTATTAGTAGGATTCGGATACAAAATCTTTTATATTTATATGTCATTTTAACCAGTAAATTAATAGCTTATATCATACTCCCTGTTGAATATATTTTTTAAAGATTATCCATATTTTCAGTAGAAATTAAATCTCGATGAGCCACTTATATCACAAACACTCATAACATAATAGCTCTTCGTGTAATATGATTTTTATTCTTCTAACCAATGGATGTAATTTGAAATAATCAAATTCTATAATTTCACTTTTTTATGAGGTTTTTATATTGGATTTTATCCAACGTTGGACTTATATGTGAACACGCATTATGGTCTCCTTCATAATGGCTTTTCTTTGTAGATTGGCCTCTGGTTTTCACCAGTCTTTATGTGTTAAGATAAGCCTTTTTTCTCTTTGATTTCATTCTACATTTTGGATTCAGATCTAAATTTTCTTTTCATCTTTGTTATTAATGGATTATGCTTTCGGCTACTAGTCTTCTCCTCACTCAATCTTCATCAATCGGGCTAGCATGTATACCATTAGGCTCTCCTCGCAATGGCGTTGGGCAAGCATTTGATGGTTTTTTCATCATCAAGCAATATTCTTGGCTAGTGACGGGAGGCAATGGGATGAAGGTAGGAGAAAAGATTAGAAAAGAGATTAGGGTTTCATTAGTTAGGGTTAGTTGTGTAAATTAAGTAATTAAAAAAAGATTTGCGGTAGCTAATAGGTTTTGAACCCAAGTCCTAATCAACGAGAGAGGAGCCCAGACCAACTAGACTGGTTGTAGTTTGCTTTAATTATGTGCAACCCATTTATGTTATTTCTTTAGGTTGTTTTGGACTGTCCTTCTCTTATGTTGGTTTTGGTATTTTACTTGTCATATCCCTAATTTTTAATTACTTTGGAAATTTTTGGCTATGAACTTAGTGCTCATCAATAAATATATAAAATATGCATTATCTTAGTGTATTTCAAACATAATTATAGTTTTTTATGCATATTTCGTGTTTAAGTCAAGGATGTTGTTTTGGTTTGTATTATTATGTGTAGGTATTGGTTCATGACTTAAAGATTCGATGATCATTGGAAGTTAAACAAGAGTTTGGAGCCACAACAAGATTTAGAATATATGGTTCGAGAAGAAAATGGATGCATGTGTATAAAGAACTGAAATTTCAACTATGATTTAATGTAAATCTAAAAAAACTCAACAGACCAAAGTTGTAAGTATATTGATTAGCTTTCCAACACAACTTTAATCACATCAATCCAAGGTGATATGAATAAATTACAATAAGAATATAAAAGATTGTCCAAATACGCACAAATTAAGCAAGACAACACACATCACATGTGTGGTTTAGTTACAATATTTACAAAGCGTCTTTATTTCTTTAAAAATAAATTAAGACATATATATATATATATATATATATATATATATATATATATATATATATATGTATGTATGTATGTATTTTAGCTTAGGGTTTACAGGAACTTTTAGCTTTCTCTTAGTCGCCAATTAGCATATAAATCTATAACTCAAGTACTGAAGAAAAATGAATGATTTTTTCTCTTTAACTAATTTCTTCCTATGATTGAATTACATATTTATTTGATATGTTATTTATCCTCAATCAAATTATTTATCCAGAATTATGAAAGAACCCAACTTTTTTAGTAATTGATGATGAATCAATATACCTTCTTGGTAAAAGTTTGAATCTTGAAACTTAATTTCTTATGATTGAACTTTGTTGACTCACTTGATCACTGAATTAGAAATTATTGATATTTAATTAAAGGACTAAAATCTAAAAATTAATACTAGACCTCTAGAAATTAAGTAGGGAATTCGAACCACAAAAGTAGGTTAGATTCCTTGGGAATTCTATTGAATTAGCAAGAAGATTAATAGGTTTAATTTAGTTTTCATTCCACGAAAGTAGGTAATTGAGCTTAATTAGACACGATCTTTGGACCTTGAAAAAGGCTTTAGATTAATTGAGGCTAATTCACCCTTTTTACTTTAAACCAACACCAAAAGTTAAACTAATTCATCGTTGAGTACCGAAGTTATGGTGATAACACAATCATGGCCCTTTATTATATTGAATTACACCCGATTAACTATTTATTTTAGTATTTAATCTTGAAAATTTTATTCTCTTTTACATTACTTATTGGTTTAACTATTCAAAAACATAAACTTTTCTAATTAACCCCTAGTGTATGTGGGATCGACCTTGATAGCTACAATGAATTATTGTGCTTGCGAATTTCCCTATTACTCATATTTTTTTTTATTATATGAATAATAAAATTAATAACTAATTAATTGGATGAATTAATTTAATTAGATATTTATTTTATTTTAATATAATAAATTAATTTATTTGTCTTTTGTGTGTTATTTGGTATTATTTTTATTGAAATGCTAATAACATTAGATTTAATATTTTATGGATATTGAATCTAAATAAAGTTGGTACTAATATTATAGGTCCAAATTTAGGAATAAAATTAAGTGATCAATTTATTTCTATAATTAATTGTCTAATATTAGTAGATAGGCTAATTGACATAACATGTCGCCAAAGTGACATTTTTTATGAAAATTAGTTTATTAAAATTATTGGATAATTATGTGTTTATATATATTCATGCAAATAATTTTGATAAGTTGTACAAAGACCTCAACAGGATCTATTAGTGGCTTTACATGAAACGAGAAGTAGCGAAGTTCATGTCGAGGTGTCTGACCTGTCAGAAATTCAAGATCGAGCATCAAAGACTTGTAGGGTTTGTCCAACCTTTAGATGTTCCGAGGTGGAAATAGAACTCTATTTCATTGGATTTTCACACCGGTTGCGACGCGATCTAGGTTATCGTTGACAAGTTGGCTAATTCAGCAGTACTTGTGCCGATGAAGTTCGAATTGGAGTATGGATAAGGTAGCCGATGTTTAAATGAGGTTTGTGGTGAGTAGGTACAATACACCTACCGACATAGTCTCCAATCGGAATTCAAGATTCCTTTCCAACTACTGGGGAAAGTTGTAGGAGACTATGGGCATAAGATTAAGGATGAGTACTGCCTTCCATCCAGTTGTAGATGGTCAGACTAAGAAGAAAATTCATACACTTGAGAATATAATATGAGCTTGCGTTTTGGACTTCTGGGGAATTTGGGAAGATCATTTGCATTTGATTGAATTCTCATACAATAACAGTTATCACGCTAGCATTGGGATGACACCATTTGAGGTATTGTATGGACGCAAGTATTGTACACCCTTATGTTAGAGTGACATTACAGAGACTATCGTACTTGGATCAAAGTTGATTGAGGAGATGGCTCGGCAAGTTTTATTGATCCAAAACAGGATCAGAGCAACTTAGAGTCACTAAAAGAGCTATGCAGATCAAACACGTCACAGTGATGGATTTGAACTAGGGGATATAGTTATATTGAGGGTTTCACTTACCAAGGGGATGTAGAGATTGGTCAGAAGGGTAAGTTGAATCTGAGATACATTAGTTCTTATGAGATTCTTGATAGGGTTGGAAAAGTTGCATACCACCTAGAACTTCCACCAGAGTTAGCCTGAGTTCATAATCTCTTCCACATTTCACAGTTGAGGAAGTATGTTGTAGATCCATCCCATGTAATCAGACCCAATGAGATACAACTTGACGATTCTTTATCCTATGAGGAAAGACCTTTGTATATTTTTGACACCAAGATATGATGGACCCATATGAGCTTAGTACCTATAATATCTTAAATTTTAGCTAATCCTAATCCCAAGTAATTAATATTATAACCTAATTCTAACCTCAAAAAGTTTATTTTTCTGTCTTACCTTAACTCCCTAATCCTAAATATTATCCTAAACCTAATTTTTATTTCTATTTATTAATATATTTTCTAGCCTAAACCTAATCCTAGATGGTCGTTTAATTTATTTATCCTAATACCCTAACCTGAATTATTTTTAATCTAAACCCACACCATTTCCCTTTTCTCCTTTTTCTTTTTCTTCTCCTTTCCCTCGTATTTTTCCTCATTCTTTTCCCTTCCCCTTACATGCACGACTCCCCCTACCAAGCCTACCATCTACCCCATCAATTCCTACTCCTTCGCTTAAGGGTTTAGGGCTGAATTTTTGGTCGATCACACCACCCCCTCTCTTCCTTTCTTGCATGCATATACATATATATATGTCTAAAAATAAATGCCCCAACCACCTCTATACTCTCCCATTTATTTTCTACAGATATAGAACTGCCTTCACTCTCCTTCCCCTCCTTATCGCTCTGAAAATAACCTCAAAAACACCCCATTGACAAGCTCAATCAAGACACCAACACCACTACCTACAACCTTTTCCATTTCTCCCCCACTAGCTCCATCCAACCTCGTCATTTCCTACCCCTAACTTCTATTGCACCGAAGCCACCCATCCCTCATTCGAAAATCATCACCATAGCATCACCCCTACTACCATTGACCAACCCACCATATATTACCCCTCCCCTCTAGCCATTCTTACAAAACATCACCCCCTAACCATCTAGCTAAAATAGTCGGTGTGCCCCTCCATCCTTGAAAAAATACCCTAAAGTCCCCTATATTTTCTTCCTTGGCTGCAAAACGAATAGTCGACGCACCCCCTCATCTTTGGTAACTTCAACTGCATCCTACCTCCCTCCTCTTTAGCAGCATCCACTGCAGTCCACAACCTCTCTTCAGCACCTTCGACCGGTGCCCACCTCCCTCATTTAGCCTATGTCACTGTTGCTTCCCTCAAACCTTTGGGGTACTTTGGCCACTAATAACCCCATATCAACTGCAAAACTACCAACAACAACTTGTGTCATTGCTACCACCCCTTGGCTCAGCACAACTTTGTCGTACCTCCTATATTTGATTGTGCAAGTTTTCCTAGTTTGTTTCGGTTTTGTTTCTCACTTCTTTCACCCTTATTTTTTATTTAAAATTCCTTATTTATATGGTTTAATCCTAATTATGCTTTATTTTGATTTCTTAGGTGATTTTCTTGAGGTTCCAGAAGAGGCGGATTAGGAGTTTGCATACTTAGAGACCATAGTCATTTTTGTAAGGATACTTATCGTAGTCTAGGGTTTTTTTTCTAAGTGTTATGAATGTTCTTGTGTTACACCATGTAATTTTGATCATCTGAATTAATGCATGATTTTTAATGCTATGATATGTAGTTGGTGTTATATGATAGAAAATGAGTAAGTAAAGATCGTGTGATATTATTATTTAATGTGGAAAGCCCTAGGTGTGAAATATGGATGTGTCATGCGTTTTGTTAATGGTATGATGAATATGAAATGAGTATGATAAGGCCTATGGTGAAAAATGTGGATTTAGAAATAATGTTATTAAATACATAAGATTTGTATGGCATAAGGGTTTTGTTACTGATAAGGGTATTTTAGTAAATATAGGTTAAATATGGGAATCATGGTATTTTAAGGTGTTATATCATCCAAAATGTGATAATGAACTTATGTGAAATGTTTAGAGTAACTGTGAATGACATAAAATTGATAAAGTATGAAAATGGTTAGATTTGGGAATAGTAACCCTAAAATAAAGTGACTATTATCACATATGTGAAATGACAGAGTTAGACCATAAAATTTGAATATGTTGATAATATTAGTGTTTGGGAATTTACATTGAATTTGATAAGTGTTTGAACCTTACGTGAAAATTTATGATTGATTTGTGAAATTGGGGTTTATAAGCCATTGGAATAGTAACTTTCGGGATATGGTTATTATCGTATATACAAGACCTTAGAGTTAGATCTTGAAATTTGAGTATTTTGATAATAATAATATATTGAGGAAGAGGAAATAATTTTGGTGATTAAAAGACACTACAAAATTTATGACTTATGCCAACAAAAATTTAGTCACAGATTTTTTTTTCTTTTGGCAAAAGTTACTAATACCAACAGATATTTTTTTGTGGGCAATGAAGAAAGTTTTCCCTACAGAAATTTTTTATCTGTTGGTAATAGTATGTTATGCCAACAGATCTTTTGCCTAATTTTATATCTGTGGGTATTAGTAACATTGTACCAACAAAACTAATACCCACTCATATATCTGTTTGTATTAGTATATAAGGAAGACAAATGTTTTTCAATTTTTTTCATTGTTATTTTGATATTTTATTTCTTTTTCCACAAGCTATATGATTTTTATTTAAAATATATTTCCATTTTCATTGTGTGTTTTTATTTTAATATTTTAAATTTGTTTTTAATTATAACTTCGTTGTGTGATTACGATTTTATTACGGAGTTATATTTCATTAGCAATTTTTTATTATAAAATCTCTTTAAAGTAGTAAAATCATTTTAACAATTTATTTGTAACAAATATTTCCTTATTTGAATTTATTTATTTTACACTACAATAAACTGGTGCATTAACGACCAATTTAGCGACCATTTTTTTGTCGTTATTGATATATTATTAATGATCACTATTAAAAGTCATCGTTATTGGTATATCTATTGCAACTAATATAATTTTGATCATTAATTATTAATTTAATAGTCGCTAAAAATATTTAAGTTCCATACACACACACACACACATGTATATATATATATATATATATATATATATATATATATATTATAATAATTTTTTTCAAATCTCTAAAATCCAAAAATATAAAATATAATTAAAAAAATACTTAAACCCCTCAATCCCTTAAACTTAAAAAAAAAAACAAATTCAGCTCCCGCGCGCCTACTACCCAGCCCTTATACCTTTCTAATTTTCGCTAAGCCCCGTCCCTGCGTGCCCCGACCCTCGATCTCGGCCTCCTCCTACTCTGCACCTTCAACCCAGGTCGCACCACCACACCACCCATCCCTGCTCGAGCACACCACCACACCTGCTCTAGCTCATCGTCGTCGTCTTCCATTGCAGCAGCAGCGAGCAACGAGAAACAGCCGAGCAGCAACGCATGAGGACAGCCACGTGGTGCCACTGCCCGTCCGTCTCTAGCGCTGCTCGTCACCGGCAAGTGTTCCTTGATCACCGGTGACGCTCCAGCACCCCTCACTCCCTCCAATTTCACAGCAATTCGCTTGGTATAATTACTTAAACCCTATATTCTATTTTGATTAATTTTAAATGATTTAGCTTATGATAAGATAATTTAGTTGTTTAATTATATATATGTGTGTTGTATGAGTGATTTGGGATAGTTAATTGTATTGGTTATGGTTGGTTTGTGAAAATTGGATTTGTGACCCGGTTATATCCGGATTTGTCAGTTTTATCCGATTAAGCTATTTTAGATAAATTGAATTTATATTATGCTTTAAAATGTATCTAATTTCATGTTAGAAGTATCAATTTAAAAATTTTGTGTGAAATTAATCAGAATTGGATTCTTAGATCAAAATTCTTGCGGGTTTTATCCGGAATTGTGAATTAGCTTATGATAAGCTAAATTGGTTGTTAGATTATGTATATATGAGTTAGATGATTGATTTGGATGGGTTGATTGTACTGTATATGGTTGATTTATGAAATTTAGATTTATAACCAGGATTTATCGGTATAGCTCTGCTTCGTCCGATTTTAAGCAATTTTTACCAATTGATTTTGTAAGATGCTTTGAAATATATTTAATTGCAGGTTGAAAGTGTCAATTTGAAAAATATGTCCAGAAGATAGAAAACAAAATTCTTGGTCAAAACTCTTGCGGTTTTGAAATTTGATTGATTATTGGCTTATTTTCTTAAATTGATTATACAATATGTCTAATTGCATTTCTAAACTTTGAATTTGAAGAAATTAATAAGATTTGACCAAATTATGTTTTGGACCTAAAACCCTAGTTTCGAAAGTAATTTTCTAGAATTGGTCAACATTGTGATTCTTTTTGCTAAATTTGATTGTTCGGATTTGTTTAGAAGAGGTTGTGGCCTTGATCTTTAAAACCCGTTTTCGAGCAGCCTTGATGTAGTCGCTATGAAGAGGTTGTGGCCTTTCATGAATTGCCAATCATAAGAGGGACTCACATGTGAGTGGGAGTGTTAAGAAGTTGAAACCTACATGTAATTTATCCTATATGAAAAAAAATGAAAAAATAATAGGATGAATTTATCATAAGTGTGTGGTTTAAGGATGAAAGTCCAGTGGAGCTTATAAACTGTTAGACTCTCTTTTCACTTGGACCTACATAAAAGCCATTAATTGTCAGTATGCTCATGCATTATTGGACAATTAGAGACTTATGTGGAAACTAGTTAATGCTCGTAATCAAAGAAGCTACTTCATAGGCAATACTTTTGCATGCTTTGTCTACGCATCAATGTTTCCTATGGTTATGTTCTCTTCGTCTCATTTTTGTTGAATTGATTTGAGTTGAAAAAAATTCAATGCACTATTATTATTCTTTTACTAATGTTAGTGTCATAATTGATATTTTTTTATTGCTACCATTACTATTGTTATCATTGCTATCATTATTATAATAATTATTAATTAACTTTGAGTGTCTTGATCACATGGATGATCATATTCATTTAATTGATTAAATGGCCATAGAGGTTCCATTCTTAAAGTAATTCCAACATTGTTGTCATAATGATCTGTATACTATGATTAATTATTACTGTGATATCATTTGACCTACTTCTATATTTTTGTTCATTGAATGATATAAATTCTAATAGGTGGCTATGTTAAGACATTAAAAATAGAAAGAACATTGACATTTAATAATTTCAACTAGTGCATGTATGTACAATTAGTTATATAATTACATCATTTAGGAAAAGAAATTAAAGTCTTGACAAGTGCCTAAGGGCAATTGTTAGACAAACTATTATATCAATTATATTTAAGTTTAACTAGAGTACACCTAAAGGGAGGATTCATTCGGGATGTTTCTCTTTTTAGGTGATAAGTAGTCACATACTGCTTTTCTTAGACTATGTATTTGAACTAATAAACCTAAAAGTATAAGTTGTTGGGTTTGGCTTAATTGATCATTTTATACTTTCAATATTCTTTTGTACGTGAATACTTTATTTGGGCATAAGACATAGGCTTGCTTATACCAGTTCTAGAAACCACACACCTTGGAATAGTATAAATGGGAGCTCTGAAGATTTGAACTTATTGAATAGATCAACTTGTTGAATAGATCGACTCTACCATGTCAAAAACCAAAAAGCTTAAATTGTAAGGCTTTAAGCTATTCATTGCTACTCACCCTAGAAGATATTATTTTGTAATTAATATTTCCAAGACTAAAGTAACACTCGAATATTAATTTTGTAGATGTACATACCATTTAATTTTTAGTTTTCCTTTTTATTTTACCATTTTGCGATAAAGTTCTAAAACTATTGAGAATGCTTTTCTAGAATAATACTGATTAGAGAGCCATTTTAATCTTTCTTCCAAATACTTGATTTTGCTCACACCTGCTCTCCCTCTTAATTATGGACTCTTATTATTTTTAAGAAAATTTCAAAACTTCCTTTATTTAGCTTTTGGGTATGAATTTATATTAATCTAATTAAGTTACTTGCATATTTTCTTAGGGAATACATCTTGATGATTATCAAAGAGAATGTTGAAGGCATTGGAGATGCTGAAGAGGATGATAATGAAGATGATAGTGTTTGATGTGTTAACAAAGATGTCTTGTATGTCAGCGTATGTTACAAGTTGTATTTATATTATTGTACCTATAAGACTATATTATCACTTTGAAAAATAGACTAAACACTGATAATTATGTATGGTGTACTTAATTGTATATAAGGATAAGTTATTATTACAGGTAAATATTACAACAACAGGTATTATGGACATCATTATCTTTTTATAAATAGATTATATATATATATATATATATATATATATATTGGTAATAGTTTTAGTAGTATATATTGTTTTGTGGATAATAATTTTAGTCACAAATATCGTTTTGCGGGTAATTCTTTTAGTCACAGATATCGTTTTATGGACAATAATTTTAGTCACAGATATTATTTTGTTGTTAATACTTTTACCTACATATATAATTGTGGGTATAAGTTTTACCAACAGATAAATATTTGTGGGCATTATTAATTATTCCTAACAGATCATATTTATCTGTGGGCAAAACTTTTAAGCACAGAGTTTTTACCTACAGTTTTGTCACAGAAAAATATCTGTTGGTAAAACTTTTGCCAACAGAAAAATAGCTTTTACCAACAGATAATGCCCTGTTGGTATAAGTGAATTATTTTGTAGTGAGAATAATAGAAGCAGAGTTATGATAAAAGTGTAAAATTAGGGGTCGAGGAACTATAGGGATTTTAACTCTAGAGAGTGGTCTTATGATCTTCGTCATGTACTCAACTACTTTAAATGTATTATGTTCCTTTAAATCAATCATGAATCATATATAAACATTTAAAGTGAAAGATTACATGAGTTAGGCCAAGGTGTTTTTGAAATCCATTTTTGTTCTTTTATTTACGTTGAGTTCAAGGACCCTACTATTCTTAAATCGGTGGAATGGTCTGAATCACCTCTCAGGTACAACACACTTAAGCACTATTATTATCTGGTGGAATATATCTATTAAACACCTCTCAGAACAAAATGCTCACGAGCCACTATTCTTAAACTAATGGAACGGTCTTAAGGAAATCTAAAGGACAACGCACCTAAGCCATTATTATCATCCGGTGAAACAAATCCAAAATTCCTTGGTATTAAATCTCACTCTTCCACTTTAAATGATTATTGTCTTATCCATTAGGTCACTTATTTCAAATCATATTCTTATTCACAATGAGTATAGGACTTCACTATTCTTAATCTGGTGAAATAGACTGAAGCACCTCTCAAGAACAACACACTTGAGTCACTATTATCATCCGATAGAACAGTTCCATAAAAATACCTCTCAGAGCAGACTGTCATCTCCAGCTACTATTCTTAAATTGGTGGAACGGTCTGAATCACTTCTCAAGGAAGACACATTTAAATCAATATTATTATCCAGTAGAATGGATTCCAAAAACATCTTAGTCAAAATCACGTAATCTTTCACTTTAAATGATTAATGTTTTATTCATGATATTTTAAAGGAAAATAATACATTTAAAGCAGATGAGTACATCACGAAGATTATAAGGCTGTTATCTAGAGTTAAGATCCCTATATTTTCTCAAAACCATAATTATACACTTTTATTATAGCTCTTATTCTATCACTCTTTTAATCACCAAACATAGTACTTATTCCTTAAAATATATAATCATCAATACTCAAATTTCAAGACCTACCTCTAAGATATTACACATGCAATAATAACCCTATCCCAAAAGTTACTATTCTTAGGGCTTATAAACCCTAATTTTACAAACCAATCATAACTTTTCATGTAGGGCACAAACACTTATCATATTCAATATACATTCCCGAAACACACTAAAGTTGACAACATATTCTAATTTCCTAGTCTAAATCTATCATTTCACACATGTGATAATAGTCTCCTTATTTTAAAGTTACTATTCCAAAATCAAACCATTTTCATACTTTATCAATCTTATGTCATTCATAGTTACTCCAAACACTTCATATAAATTCATTATCAAATTTTGGATGATATAATGCCTTAAAATACCATGATTCCCATATTTAACCCATGTTCACCAAAATGCTCTTATCAATAACAAAATCCTTATTCAATGCGGATCTTTTGTGCTTAATACCATTATTTTCAAATCAACATTTTTTCACCATAGACCTTATCATACTCATTTCACATTCATCATACCATTAAAAAAACCTATAACACATCCACATTTCACATTGAGGGTTTTTTCACATAAAATAATAATACCGCACGATCTTTACTTACTCTTTTTTATCATATAACATCAACCACATATCATAGAATTAATAATCATACATTAATTCACATAGTAACAGTAATATGGTACAACACAAAATCATGCATAACATATCTCAGACACAAATCCCTAATGTGCTATCATGTAAAATTTATCATTTTATTAGAGTATAAAAGTTACCCAAATTTCAGTAAAAATGTAAAAACAACGGTATCCTACTAAATACTAAAAGATCCCGCCAAACAACTTTCGTAAATAAAAATAATATAAAAATACCATATTAATATTTTAACACATAAAATAATAATTATAATAATAAAATATTTATTTTTTCTAAAATTATCAAAATATCCTTACATATACATAATATTACTAAAATTATCTTAAAACCAACAAAAACTCATGTTGCGCATGTGACAGGGGGAGAAGAGAGGTAGGCCAGTGCTGGTCGACTAGGGCGATAAGTGACAAGGGATGGTGACGGTTGGGTATTTTCGAGTGGAGGGTGCCAATGGCAGAAGAAATCACAGGGGAGGAGAAGAAAAAAAGGAGAAGGAGAAGGGGAGGAAGGCTCGGTGGTGACTGCTGGATGTTGTAGTGCTAGGTGAGAAGGGTGGTGCAGGTTAGTTTGGTGCACAAAACGGTTGGGATGGTTGGCCGGTTTGAGTGGTGGATACATAGTGGAAGATGCAGGGAGGAGGTAGTGACTTACTTCGGTAGAGGATGACGAAGGGGAAGGGGTAGCAATAGCAACAATAGCCTCTTCCTAAGGATGAGTTGTGATAAGTTTTGTCTCAGGGGGTTGAGGATCGGAAAGATCTACCACAACAAAGGAGAATAAAATAAAGGCAAAGGCGGTAGGGAAGAAGAAGAAGAAGAAGAAGAAGAAGAAGAAGAAGAAGAAGAAGAAGAAGAAGAAGATGATGATGATGATGATGATGATACAGAAGAAAAGGGGTGTAGGAAACTAGTGGTGATAGTTGTGGCTGGAAATGGTGAGGCGCAGGGCTATTGGGTCAAGGGTAAGAGGTGGTGAGTGGTTGGTATTCAGAGGCTAGGGAGATGTGGAAACAGTTGGGGTCGCATAAAAAGTGGTTGGGGGAGTTGTGTGGTTGGTTGGGAAGTGTAGAGGGAGAAGGGAGGTTGTGCCCAAAAGTGGTAGGGAAGGTTTGAAGTTGTGAATGAAAGGAGAAGAGAGGAGGGGGTGTGCATGTGCTATGTGTATGTATATAGAGAAAAGAGGAGAGGAAAGGAGGGGTTACTCATGTATATAAGGATAAGGTTGGGAGAGGAGTATGGTTTAGCATAGGGTGAAAGATGAGGGTATGGGCGAAGCATGAGAAGGGGAGGGAGATTAAAATAGTGTTTGGGGGAGGTATTTGGAGTATGCAAGGGTAGGAGAATGGGGTGGTAGAATGGTAGGGTAGAAATAGGTTTATTTTATTTTAGTTTTAGGTTTAATTTAACTAGGTTAGAATATCAAGTATGAAAATGATTGGGGGAAAATAATTCGGTTTAGAAAATGTTTAGCAAAAAAGAAAAACGTAAAAATAATTGGGAAGTATAACACCCCTATTTTTTACTAATAAAAATTTTCATTTAAAATAATGTGGAAGCAAAAAATACCATACAATCTTAGGAAAACAGGGTGTTACCACCGTACCTAACATAGGGCAGATGTCTACCACTTATCCCATATTATATACAAGGTTAAACTAAAACATCTAGTTTAAAATAGATCGTGCAACTTAAATTAAATAAATATTTGAAATATTATTAATATCAAAAGACCTTGACGGTCCCCGACCAAGTCAAATACAGAAAGATAGATAAGTTAAGAATACATAGCTATATTAAAATGATATTAGGGCATGACCCCAAAACCATGGTCCATCATAGACCGCACAAAATCCTTTAGATGTCCACCCTCTCAAGTCCCGAACCCAAGATGTGGTAAGCCTACTACTATCCATATCCAAAAGCCTACACATGGCCCTCTACTCGTGTGAAAGAGCATATGACCAAGTAAATGAGCACATAAGTACGCTACATACCGAGTAAATTAAGTTATCTCCTCAATGGGAGTCACAAGTATGCAAGATTCTATCATAACATGGCTATCATATTTAATATGCTTCATACTAATGCCATATACGTAAGGGTAGTAATGCATTAGGATATACAATCATGCATAACTCAGGCAACTCAGTATGTAACATGCTCACCTTTATATTATAATAACATAGATAATCACATATGTACTAAGAAGATTAATTCAGACAACCACTAGAGTTTATTTTCCAACTTGCTCAATCGATTATATTATACCATTTTCTTATTCATATATTGATATAGGTTAACATCTAGTAAATATTTCCAATTATTAACCAATTGATCATTTAAGCTATTATCCAAGTGTACAAACCAGATTTTATTCTTTTTGGTCATTCAAACCATTGTTCCCATCATTATTCAACTATTTATCATCCACTTATTCATCATCCAAAATTTATCATCAAATTATTCATCATACAATTACTTATCATCCAAAATGTTATCATCGAATTATTCATTATCCAATTATTTATCATCCAATTACTTATCATCTAAATTTTTATCATCGAATTATTCATCATCAAAGTACTTATCATCTAAAATTTTATCATCAAATTATTCATCATCCAATTACTTATCATCCAAAATTTCATCATCGAGCAATGGATTGTGAACCACCCAATGGTCTCACATACCATGGAATCCTATCCAAACCAAGGAATATAAAGTTCAGGTTGAAGTCAACCACCTAGGTAACTAAACCCTTTAGTATCGATAATTCCTAGTACATTATCAGTTTTTAGAATAGGTAAGGCACCAAAATCTCTAGGATCCCGCCCAAAGGCAGACTAACCCTAGTAGTTAAGAGGATCGGGTAACCCAGACATTATTTATGAGTTTAAGTGATCACACAAGGCCCATACAAAGAACAAGCAAGGCATCCATATATTTCTTCCATATTAATCCATTCCCATTCCCTAACTATGTGTGGGATTTTCATTTATCTTTGTCCAATGTTATTCATACCCATCATATTATTTTATTCAAGTGCATGTTGTGCTTCATTGCTCTTTTCTCAAGGATCATCACATTTCATAAGTGATACAACCATCTAGCCTTGGCAATACTCATCAGGTATGTCATAAATCATGATCCATTTAATTTATTCATTAGGTCATCAATCTATGACAAAATCTATATTTTATCCCCTTAACAATTATAAGGCAAGCCTATGCATAGCTTCAAAGCCTAAATAAACCAAAAAGAATCAAAGCACATAACCCAACCAAACTAATTGATCGATCTAGCCTAACCAGTCGATCGGTTACACCAACCAATTGATTGGTTTAAGCTGACTAATAGATTGGTCTAACTTAACTAAACCCTGATTTTTCTCAAACCGATCGATCAGTTTGGGAAAAATAGTCAACTGTTCATAGACCAGTTGATTAGTTCTGCTCAACCAGTTGATGGGTTTAAGCATAGAGTAAAACTAAGGTCTCTACAGGATTATCAATTGATGGGTTGTTTCAACCAATCAACTGTTCTAGGAACCAATCGATCGGTTTGACGTAACCAATTGATAGGTTTACCTTACAACAGCATCAAATAGTTATTTTCATCCAAATCATGCTTATAAATCTTTATCATACCACATTGGAACATGTTTTAACATCGAATAACATATTTTTAACTTATTTAAATTACACATCTCAACATTAATTATCACAACCCATCTTTTCTCAAGATTTATGCTTTTCACTCAAAATATCCCATCTAACTATCCAAATTAGTTGTGTAAGCTATATATATTCATGCCAACATATAATATCAACGTAATAAGTTTCCTATCATGCAAGATTACTCATAACCCATTTTAGAAGCAAGAATAACTTACTTTTTGCAGGCAAAACATTCCTTAAACTAGAAATCTTAGCCTTTAAAAGCCTCAACTTTTAAAAAATTAAAACAAGTTTGAACTCAAAAATTTGTGCATAACTTTTACAATTTCAAACTTTAAATAGAAAGGAAAGGATGAACATACCACACCCAAAGGAAAAATAGAAGACACTCAGCTAAACCGCTCAACCTTTTCCAAAATCTAACTCTTTCTTGCTTAATACATAAAATAAGAGGGAGCTAGAGAAAGGATCAGAAGAGTGAAAGGAAATTGACTATAAGGTTCGAAGTGCAAAAGGAGAAGGTAAACACTTGAGAGTTAGATATTTTCGGTGGCTGAAAGAAAGGTGAACAAAAGGGATAATTAGAGTTATTTATAGCCAAACAATCAATACGAATCGTAGTGTGGTTAGGAAAGAATCTAAAACCCTAATTCTCATAGTTTGAATTCGAGTTAAATAGACAAATTTCATCCATGATATGCTGACCTATCATCCAGAACTCAAATATTAATTCTAGAGAAATATAGGTCAATAGGTCCAAAAATGCAATTCAAAAGAGGGGTAATAGAAGGTAAGCATGGCAGGAATCTTCCAACTGAGCAGAATTGAGCTTGAGATTGAAGCAATGATCTCAAAAATGTGCAAATGAGAGAGGTAGAAGAAGACAAGGATGAGTTCATTTCCCCCCTCGATTGTCCCAATAGACCTTCCAGATTGGTCTGAGATAGTGTTTTTGGGCTAAATGCATCATGAAAAATGCTAAGAATATCTTAGGAACAATTTGAAATAGGTTAAAAAAAGTTTCATTTTAGTATAAGAATTTTTTCCAAAAATTTGAGTTTCGAAAATATGCTCAACTCCACAAACCAGTCGATCAGTTTGGCCTACCAATCGACTATTCTACAAACCAATTGATCGTTTTAGTCGAGTAAAACTACTTTTCTAAAATGTCGAACCAATCGATTGATTCGTCTACAAAACTCAATAAATTTAATTTTCCAACCTTATTTTGAATCCAACTTTGCCTCGAACAAAATCATAATACCAAATCAAAATCAAACACCAAAATTAGCATAATTTCTCATTCAACATTTAAAAAAAAGATGGGGTATTATAGGAAAAATATTTATGAATTTATTAAGTTATAGCGCAAAGGTTATTAATTAAATAATTAGTCTAATGTTTAAGGGTTAGTTTTGAATAAAAGGCTAAACACCCGAAAGTAAAATGTTACGGATTTTTGGGGTGTTACAATCACACCGTAGGTTCTTTGTAGCATGAGATGACAAAGTTTTGTAGAGCTTCGGTGAAGACAATGGTAGAAGGACGATGAACAATGCACTGTTAAGTTGAGGGTAGGAAGAGGGAGTTTGGGAAGAGGTTGGTGAGGCATTAAATGAGGTAAGGATAAAGAGTGTAGGAGAATATATAGAGAAGATGTGGTACAAATGATGAGGGATGGTAAAATGGTAAGGCAGAGGATGTGGATGCAGAGGAGAGGTTCAGGGGATTTGGGAGCAAAAATTTTCAAGGATAGATCCTATGTGTTGAAGAAGGAGATGGTGGTGATGAATTTAGGGTAGGTAGGTTGTAGTGGTGGAAACTTGACTGAAGAAAAATAGCCAATAAAGAGGAAAATACATAGGAAGAAGAAGGTCGAGAGGAGAAGAGGAAAAAAGAAAAAGGAAAAAGAAAAAAAATAGAGTTAAGATTAGAATTAGATTTAAAAATTTAGATTAAGGAATTTGGATAATATTAAAATAATATTTATTTAAGGCTAGGTTTGGGTTAAAAAAATTAATGATCGATATAAAAATTATGATTATATTTAGATTTAAGATTAAGAAATTAGGATGAGATAAAAATATTAATTTTTTTTAATATTAAGATTTTGTTAAATTATTAACTACTCGAAATTAAGATTAGATAAATTTAAAAATATTACATCACTAACTCTTTAAAAACAACTGTTACCAAACTTAATAAGTCTAAATTGAAAAAGAAGAGAAGAAAGATTTAAAAATATATAATCTTGACGGTTAGCTCGAAGGAAGTCCTACAATATTAAGCTTATATTATCCTCTTATAAGAGATAAAATCCAAAGTTATAGTTATAACATAATATAATATATTTAAAAAAAATAATGATTAATTTTTTTGACATAAAACGTATTAAAATAATTTTTTAAAAGAAAATAGTACGAGTTGATTTGAATTATGATGTCTGAAATGTCAAAGTCGTTCTTGACTACAACACTGCCTGTGAATAATGCAGTGGTACTATTGAATCATGGGGACCACCCAATTAAAGGCGTCATTGTCTCAATGATGGCGCTGAGATGACAAATGCCAATGTTGGATGCTCGTGTTGCTGTTTGGGTTATGCTCATCCGCCTTATCTTTTCTAGCATAATCTTTATTGATATCATTGTATTAAGTATTAACAATTAGATTGGAGTGATCAATAAATCGGTAAATCAATTAAATTATCGATAAGATTTTACACACTGATTTTTAAAATTTTGTAATCAATAAAAGTCGGTCAAATATAAGTCGGATCAGTAAAAATAGATGAATCGATTGGCCGAATCGATGTAAAAATCGATTGGAAGCATATCAAATTCATATATAGTTTACTTTTTTTTATATTTTTTATTTAATATGTACTTAATGGTTTAACCAGTTCAAACCACTAATTTGATCATTAAACTAGTTATAATATTGATTCGATTATCAATTAAATTTTCAAAACTATGCCTGATACTATAATTCAATTTAATAATAGCAATTATAATATAAAATAGCTAATAGATCAACATTGTTAAATGGTCTTTGTCAATTATATTTGTATATTTAATAAAAATAGCTAATTATAATATATATATATATATATATATATATATATATATATTATCACTATTAAACTAATATTTCACATCACTTGACAGTAAGTTGTTATTTTATTATTATGTTATTTAAAAATAATCTTTCACTGCTAATATATTAATATTTTACCACTAATGTGTTAATTTTTACTATAAATATATTGATATTCCACCATTAAATTGATCATTCACTATTATTAATATAATTCCACCATTAATATACTAATTTTTCACCACTTTCACTAGCTAATTAATATATCAACATTAATATATTGAACTTTTACCATTGTGTGTGTGTGTGTAGATTTTATCATATATTTAAGTATATTTCACCACTATTAAACTAATATTTCATTATCACCAGACTAATTTTTCACCAACAAGTTGATCTTATACCATTATTTAGGGATGGCAAAAATCCCCACGATTCGAGACCCCATTCGGGGTCAGGTTCGAGGAAAATTTTCAGGGATGGGTTTGGTTTAGGAGAATTTTTTGGGGATCGGTCAGGAATGGAGATAGGGTCCCCATCCCGGAACCCGTCCTGATATATAAATATACATATACATACATATATACATAAATATATTATAACATTATATTTTTTTTTTATAAAAATATAATAAAATAAGAATAAAAAATAAAATTTATTAAAGATTTTCTAGTATAGGGTGGGGATATATTCCCCGCGGGAATTAGGGCGGGAAATCCCTATTAGTGAAAGTTGAGGAATGGGGCGGGTTTGGAGATAGAGATTTATTTCATATTCGAAGATAGAGATAACATCCACGTCTCCACAGGGCCCGTTGCCATCCATACCATTGTTTTATTTAAAAATAAAAATTTACCACTAATATTTTAATATTTTACCACTAATGCACTGATTTTTTACCACTAATATAACCATTAATATGTTGATATTTTACCACTAATGTGTTGATCTTTTACCAACAAGTTGATATTTTTCTATTATTCTTCTTAAAACTAATCTTTTACTACTAATATACTGATCTTTTCCTACTAATATACTAATATTTCACCACCAATATACTAATATTTTACTACTAATATAATGATTTTTTAACGAGTTGATGTTTATCTATTTTACTACTTAAAACTAATATTCCATCACTAATCTACTAATCTTTCATCAATAAGATTTTTTTTTTTACCATTGTTATACTTAAAACTAATATTTAATCACTAATGTACTAATTTTTCACCAACTTTTTTTTCATAAAAAATGTATTAATATAGATATCTATTTATAAAGTAAAATTTAAAAAAATTTATGGTATATATTTTTTTAATAAATCAAAGTTAAAATTAATTGAGTAAAAAAATTAAATAAAAAAATTACTGTATTACCTATTGTACAATATTAGCCCATACAATACAACGGACAACGGTTTACGGTATAAATTGCCACCCTCTGTGCTCTGTGCGATATTCATGTACCGTAAGTCATCATATTATATTTCCATAAGAGGTGGTTGCATGTTTTTGGTTTGCACGTTGGGGACCAAACGTGACGCTAAGCTGTAAAATTAAGAGGTTCAAAAAAAAAAATCAAATTTGATTAGATTAGATAACCGTGGAAGACTAGAATCCATAGAACGTGCACCGCTTGAATTGTTCACGGAACGGAAAAGGATAAAACATGAGCAACGTGCCACGACTTTTGATACTTACGTGTTGTTTTATTCGAATTTCTTTATCTTATCCGACTAGTGTTGTTCTTATTTTATTTAATTTGATTAGTATTGATAAAATAAATGATAACTATAGCGATAAGAAAAATATTATTAATATTAACAATAATTATATTGACCATATTAATAGTTATAATAATAATTTATTATAATAACTATATTATAATAATACATCATTATAATAATTATATTAACATTTACAATAATTATATTAAATATTATTAATATCATTATATTAATTATTATTCATATCATTATTGTATTAATATTAGTATTATAATAATTATTGTATTATAATTATTATAATATTTATTATCACAATTATAATTATCTTAATTATTATTATTATTATTATAAAAATGCAAATATTCATCTAAATACTTATTATAATTTATTTAGCTTAGTTGAAAAAATAAGTAATATTAATAATAATAATGATTACTATTATAATAGTTATATAAATAATTATAATAATAATTATATTATTAATCATGATAATATTCATAATAATAATAATCAATTATATTAATAGTTATTATTATCATAATAATAATTATCATTATTATATTGTATATTATGATGACAGTAATTATCAAAATTATATAAATAATTATATTAGTAATTATTATATTAATAATTATAATAGTTATATTAATAATAATAGTCATAATATTGATAATAAATAATAAAATTATTATTATTATTATTATTATTATTATTATATTTGATTGATGTTGATCTAACCTAATTATAAAGTAAAAAAAAAAAAAGACATTATTCTAAATATTTAGCTTCATTATTGTGGGATAATAATCACAACGCATTTCCAATTCGGGGGTTGCAAACTATTCTAATCAATGAAGTTTGGTTTCTCAACCCAACAAAAATATGACCAACATTAGTGGCAAAAGATGCCTTGTAGTTGTAATCCGGACTCCACGCTTCAGCAGGCAATTAATTCAACTCAATGAATTTTGGTTTCCCAAACCACCCAAAATAAATAGCTAAAAATGCCCTCACGCAGGATCGAACTACGGACCTTCAGTTTACAAGACTGACGCTCTACCACTGAGCTATAAGGGCTCTATTGACCTTAATTTTCTCGTTTTATAATTGTTTTATTAGACATACACAACATACTTTTTTTTTTGAGATCAGTAAAGACATAACATCTGGTGTCTATGAGAATACCGTATATACATAATTTCGGGTTCGCTTTGAATTATATCAATGAATAGTTTTTTTTTTACCCCCACAATCCAGGCATTAGTTTTTTTTTTTTAAACGTTAGAATCATCGCCTAAATTCAATGTTTTGTTTTGACAGGCAAATTCAAAGTTTTTCTCACTCAAAAGTTTTGCAATTTAGATCAATAAATCTGTAAATGTCCTTCTATCAACTTATTTCAAATGCTAAGTTAGTGATTCCGATAGTTGTAACAAAAAAAAAACAAAAAAAAATTTCTTTGTTGCATAGAATATCTACTTTTAGCCACATGCTAAAGGATAATGTTTGTCCATTCATTTTTTTTTCAAGGAGCAAGTTGTTATATTTGGGTAGGAATATATCGAAAGCGAGCCCAAGAGGCATTTTCCTCTTTCAAAAACATGGGAAGACATTATTATGCTTGGTGACAAGGAAGGTATACTATAGATAAGATATCTAATAAAAAAAATTATCTATAATAAAATTTAGGAAGAACTAAAAATTTATATTTAAATCACAAATAATCCATCGAATATTCTAAAATTTTAAATGGATCAAAAAATAAAAAATACCAGGTAAAAAATTATACAACATGTGAAAGATAAATTAATCTAATTTGTGTGATAATGATACTTATGGTCCTTGTGCTAAATTGCATAATTTCTAATTAATAATTTCAAATGTTTAACAATAGCCAATTCTATAATAAAATGTAAAAATATAAAATACTAATAAAATAGCTTGAAAATTGGATTGTGAAGGTTTTGAATTTTTAAATTATATCATTTTGGATATTTCATCGAATGACATAAACAACCATAGTACTAGCAAGGGGTTAATAAACTACTTTCAATTTAGAGTTAAGGACTTTTTTAGCAACAAATCTCAACCATAATTCCTTTAATGCAATCATTAGTTGATACATAAATCATAAGAAAGAACAATAAAGACATGAATTAACAAAAGCAGGATCAAGAGACTAAATATACAAATGCATATGCTAAAGCTAACGACATGCATAATGCCACTACAACAAAATAAGTCTATAGCGGCATCAGACTGTCATTGGTGAAATCCAAAAGAGAAAAATAGTTGGTGGTCCATTTGGATCAAAGTAATTAAAGTTAGTTAATCTATTTGGTATTTAGTCCATTTTTTTGTATTCTAATATATATGTATATATAGAGAATATTATATGTCCATTTATGTATAATTAGGTGTACATATTAGTATAATCATATGCATATAATATTTTGTATTTAAAACTAAATACTTTATGATCATTTTAATTTTTATCCTATTAATTTCACATAAATAAACTACAAAGAAAATTTTCCAATCCAAAAAGTCATTGTTATTTACCTACGATGACGATATTTCATGGTTGTAAAGTCGCCCATTGATGCCTTGTGGCTGGATAATTTATCAACAATGACTTGTAGTCATAGCAATTGTCTGATGTAAATGTCGTTGTTGTATTTGTCAAAGCCACAACATTTCTTAGCTGCAAAAAACTACAACCACAACATGTCATAATTGTAGTTATCTATAGCCGCAATATGTCGTAACTGTAGTTATCTACATCCGCAACATGTCATCTCTATTGTTTGCTATGGTCACGACATGTTTACATACTTTTGTATTTTTTTAAAAAAAATAGATATGCAATGATGATGTTTAGTTGTTATTAATTTTAATTTTTTTTAAACTACATATCTATAGCCATAACATATCGTAGATATATGTCCTTGTCCATAAATGTAACAACTGTTAATTTTTAGATATTTTTGGAAAAATATTAGTGTATAATTGCAATATAATAATAATAATAATAATAATAATAATAATAATAATAATAATAATAATAATAATAATAATAGGAGTAACATACGATGATACCTAGTGTAATACCCCAAAAATCTTCCTAGCCTAAACCCGAATTATTAAGGCTCTAATTTGATTCTAATCCCAAGAAAATCTTATTTTAGCCTTAACCTAATTTATTAAACCCCGAAACTTTAACCGAATCTGAACCTTTGACTCGGATAAACCGTATTTTATATATTGAACTCAAATATACTAAAATTACTGCTAATCCTAACTATTTTTAACTAATCCAAAATCACCTAAACTAATTGTAATACCCCCAAAATTCACTACTGAAAAATTTCGTTTAATTAAAAGAAACTTTGCGGAAGCAATTAATAATCAGTGAACTTTGGGAGTATTACCGCCACACTTAGTACCAAACCGGTTCACTCATACCGTTCCAATACCAAGTGCTAAGGCTAAAAGAGTAATATATCATTTTATGAGAAACTTAATTACTTAAGAATCAAAGAAGCGCAATAAACACTTTATAAGAGAAAGATTCAACACCAGTGGTTACAAAATAACAAATACATCGAATTTAAAAAAGACAAGTAAAACCCTACAATTTCTGGACAGTACCTTACGCTCTTTCCCGAGAGCCCACTTGAATAGCACCTGAATACAACCTGCAAGGGGTACTGCCCATTGAATAGGCAAGGGCCCCATGAAGGGAACCCTTCAGTACTACGGTACTGAGTAACCCTTTAAAAACGCACTTAAAATACAGGCACGCCATATTACACATGATACCACTACATTTAGATATAAACATAGGTATAAACATGATCTTCAGATTCATTTATTTGTACATCCAATAATTCAAACACACATTGATAGCGTATACGTAACATTCACTTTCATATATTCGTTAACCATTCAACCAATATCAATAGGCCATGATGAGTAATCGATATATTTTTCGGGCCTTGAGGCCATTAGTCCATCATTAATCAATTATCTCAATGACTAGTATTTTTCCATAACTCATTCACATCCAAAATAAATTTTATTGAGCTCGGAACCTCCACTATTCTGGCCGGTGGGTTGGAATACATATATATATATATCATCCAGGGTAAAAACATCCTGGGCCACCATTATATCTGGTGGTTCAATACTCATGAACATCAACCAGGGAAAAACATACCGGGCCACTATTATTTCCGGTGGATCGGTACTCATCATATAAATCAACTGGTCCCGACTCGTTAATCTTTCACTTTAACAATTAGTATTTTCCCTTTTTATTCAACACAACACTTCCATTTATTTGTCCCTCGATAGGGAGATCAAGAACCTGGGACACAAAGGTACACCGGTCGCACTAGTGCGTAAAAGCAACTCAGTTCCCTTCAACTAGTAACCCAGGGACGCAAAGGTACCCTGGTCGTACTGGCGCATAAAGCTAACTCAGTACCCTACTGACAAGGACACCTAATCTTTAAGTATGCATACCCCCTAACTAGGTCCGTAGAGCTAGATAGAGTAGATATAGGGCCTGACTGGGGCACAAAGGCACACCAGCAAATACCAAATAATCGTGGGCTAAACCACGTCTTTAGGGTAGTGACCCCTAAAGAGCCACCATTCCCGATCTCGAGGTCTTTCACTTTAAGTATTAGTATCTTAATTAATGGTGATCACAAAAGCACAACAATCAGCTAATTATCCAATTTTAATTGTTCAGATATCATCCGAAATTTCTTATTCAATGGTTGTCCAAAGGAACACAGAGAAGTCATTAAGACCGTACTAATCTCATATAATTTCGAATTAAAATTCGATATCGTGATACTTACTAATCATTAAATACTCCTACTTCGTTAATCAACATTATTAGAATCATATTACGAATTCCACAATCACAACGAGATATTAGATACAAACTACTCATTTACCCCTTATTTATAAAATTATTAAGTCATCCCTTCCTTACTTGACAAATTACCATATTACCCTCCTTGTTGCAAATTACCAAGTTACCCCTTATTCAATTCAGGTTACCAAGTTATTACTCATACTTATTAGGTCACTAATCCTCCTTAATAATTATTACACTTAATATGCTTTCCATTTAGTTTGTTAGATTAACACTTTGCCCTTTTCCTTTATTATAATTAATAGATTATCCTTGAGTTGGTCAAATTACCAAATTACCCTTCCTCCTTATCCTAATTACCAAATTAACCCCTTTATTTAGTTAAATACCCAATTATCGTCCTCTAATATCAATGACCAACTACCCTTCTTCATTGTCAAAATTAGCAAAATGCCCCTGGTTGGTTAAATTACCAAATTATCCTTTTGTATGATCATAATTACCAAACTACCCTTCTCCTTCATCAAATTTACCAAATTACCCCTTGGTAATTTAAATTGCCAAATCGCCCTTCTTAATTGTCATGATTACCAAACTACCCTACTCCATTATTAAAATTACCAAAATACCCTCTAGTTGGTTAAATTACCAAATTACCCCTCACATTTATCATATTTACCATTTTACCCTTCTCCATTATTAAATTATTAAATTACCCTTTAGTTATTTAAATTATTATTTTACCCTTCTCAATTATTATGATTACCAATTTACTCATTTCCAATTTCCACTTTTACCCCTTTGATTTACAAAATTACCGCTTTACCCCTTTACCTTCAAATTTACCATTTTACCCCCTTAACTCCCAAAAACTACCATATCGCCCTTTTACTTATAAAATTTCTATTTATCCTTAATTATAAAATTACTATCTTACCTCCTTTAATTTCCAAATTACCATTATGCTCGTTAATTACAAAATTACAATTTTACCCTTTAATTTTAAAATTTACAACTTTATCCTTTTATTCCAAAATTACCAAATTGCCATTTTATTACAAAATTACTAGATTGTCCTTTTATTACAAAATTACTATTTCATCCTTTATTCACAAAATTACAATTTTACCCCCTTACTTCCAAAATTACCAATTCACCCCCCTTACTTCCAAAATTATCATTTTCTCCTTTTATTAACAAAATTACCATTTTCCCCTTGTCTCTAAAATTACCATAATACCCCTTTCTACTAAAATTTACCTTTATACCCCTCGTCAATATCCTAATTACCAATTTATCCTTTCACTTACACATTTACCATCTTACCCCTTATTACTCCACTTATATTAAATTATTATTATTACTGCATAAAATATTAATATCAATGCATCATCCATAACTTTTAAAGTTAATACAATACTCATTAACACCCATATATATAGATTATACCATATTCTTGTACAATGTATATTAATAAAATCCCCTAAGGCTCACAAAATATTAAACATGTATTAAACATTTTAATAGCCTAAAACAACACGGATAAAAATTAACATTTTCCTTAACAACCAATTTATCACCTCAAATAATATTTTCATACAGAGCAACAATCTATCATGCTTCCTTTTCATCAATCAACACAAGAACCACTTATGATATACTAAACAACATATATCGAACATAATACACACTAAAAATGCCTAATGTGCTAACATGCATTAATCCATGCATTTAAGCGGGATTTAACGATTACCTTGATTTTTGCAAAAATGAACCTTACCGGTATTCCCGTTAAAGGTCCAAGCTTTGATTATAAAAACCAATACCTAAAAATAATATAAAGATTTATTACATTAGAAATAATAAAATCAAGTCATAAAACATCATAATGCTTAATTAATCAAATAATTAAATTAAAGTATTATTATACCTCAAAATTTTTACTCAAATAATTTAACAAGGGCAGCAGCTCATTCTGCTCATGCAGCATACGCTGTATGCAAGGAAAGTTGGAAGAGGGGGCTCAAAGGTGGTAAAAGGGGGAGAAATAGGATTTTCGGGTTGGCAGTTTGGGGCTAAGAAAGGAGGGGGTTAGGGGAGGATTTAGGGCAAGGGGATGGTACAGAGGTGGAGAGGGGTTGTAAGTGGTGGTCGGGGATGCGTCGGAGGTGGCTAAAGGTGGTGGCAGAGAGGCCGCAAAGAGGGGCTGCCGGGAAGGGGTCGAGATGCAGGCTGGCGAGGAAGGAAAATGGGGAGGAAAAATGGAGGCTTTCGGGTGACATTTTTGACCAAAGGATGATTGGGGGTGGTAGAGGGGTTACATGGAGTAATAGGGTGGCTCAGGTGGCGGCGGAAGCGGCGGGAAGGCGACGTAACTGGGCAGTGCAGGGTGGTTGTCGATTAGGGGGTAAAGAAGAGAAAAAGAAGGGAGGAGGAGGAATGGGGCTGCGGAGTGGCTTGATGGGGGTTGTGGTGGCTCGAGGGTGAGGTAGGGGTGGCAGGAGGTGGTGCAGGTGGTGTTTGAGGTGGCAGCAGCAACAGATATGGGTGGCGAAACCAAAATAAGGGGAGAGGGGGGAGGAGAATAAAGGGAGAAAAGGAGGGGCTCGGTTAAGGCATAAGGCTCGAAAATTGACAGGCTGAAGCAGAGGAAGAAGAAGAAAAGGAAGAAGGAGGGAGAGGAGGGGATAGGTAGGCTTGAGGGGGTGGCAATAGGGTGGCAGCAAAATGATGGTTGCAGGGAGAGGGAGAAGGAATGGTGATGGCAGGGAGTGGGGGAAGGTCTCGGTATGGCAAGGAATGTGGGAGAGAGAGAGAGAGAGAGAGAGGGTTAGGGAGTTCAATAGGGGAGAGGGAGTTGCAGGTTGGTGGTGATAATCTCACCGGTGCAAGGAAGAAGAAGAAGAAAGAAAGGTCGGGGCTGGGTATTGGCTCCTGGCCGTGCGGCAACAGACCAGCCGAAGAAACAAGCCAACCCGATCGGGAAAGAAATAAGAGAAAGGGGGAGGGGCGGCCGGCTCAACGCACGGGAGAAAGGAGCCGGGCCAGGAAAGGAGAAAAGGAAGGAGGGAGGAGGGGAGAAGTGGGACAGCGGCCCAAGGCGCAGGAGGGGGTAACGGGCAGCCGAAGCAGGCCGGCCAACCGGCGGCCCAAGGAAGGAAAAAGAAAAAGAAAAAGAAAGAAAGGGAAAAGAAGGAAAAAAGGAAAAGGAAAAAAATTATTTTAATTAAAATAATTTAATTTATAAATAATAAGGTGAAATATTTTTGGGTAATAAATTTATTTAATAATTTAATTTAATATACTTAAAATATAATGGTTTAAAAGAATAATTTAGTAAAATAATGGTTTAGAAAATTATTTAATAAAAAGGGCATGATAAAATAATAATATATTTATTTTATTTTATTAAATATTTATATCCAAATTTATATACTCAAAATACACAAAATAATTAAATTAAAAGATTTAAAGGCTAAATTATCCAAAATAAAATTTATTTATTAAAATATAAGCTTTTAAAAATGCGGGGCATTATACTAATTCCCAATCTTTTTTCCCTTTTTCCTTTTTCTTTGTTCTTTTCTTTCTTCTCCTTCTCCCATCAACTTAGCTGCAAAGATTGATTTCTCTACAACTTGCACTTCTCCTCACCACTGGCACCATCTTCCATCACCTTTTCTACAGCCATCCATCATCCATCATCCATCACCAATCTTCTTCTTCTCCTTCTTCTCTTACCTTTGTAGACTTGCACATATGCCATTTCTTCTTCTTCCTTATCCTTATGCAACATATCCACTCAACCCTCACCACCCTTACTGCACCCTCTGCCATTTTTTACCACAACACACAACCATCATTTCCACTACACCCTCGTGACTTTCACCACCACCCTGCACCATTACACACATGCCCCCTCTCTTTCTTTTTCCCCAATTCGCACCCCACACATGCACACACACACACACACACACACACACTACACACTATCCTTCCCTTCTCTTTTGTTTGCATTACCTTCTACCCATTTTTGTATCAAGGAAATACTAGCCGAGCTCCCCTTTTCTTTCTCCTTTCTTCCTTCTTCTTTTCCTTCTCTTCTCTACCCTGTTTTTACCCATGCACCACCATTTCCACCAGTAACACCACCATGCACCACCACACGCAATCCAACGCTGGTGGGTCGACCACCTAAGGTCACCCCAACCTTCCCTAGCACCTCCGCCAGCCATCACCGCGGACCACCGCCTCTTTTTCTTTCTTGTTCTCATTACGCGTCATGTTTTTAAGAAACGTACGACCTATGAATGGCCTCAAGCATGGCCGTGTAACACTAAAATTTTCTATCGCATGCCTGTGCAACCTAGCACAGTATGTTCATGCACCCTCAAACGCTCGTGCATAGCCCAGATGCACGCCTGTGTGCACCTGTTTAACTTGCGACCTGTTTGCCCAATGATCGAGCACGACCGTGCCACTTCGCACCACCTAGCTGTGTGTGATCCTACCTTTTAGTCTGGGTGTGCACCATTTGTAGTACAGCCGTGCATCTCCCATTTTCGACCGCACACCCTTATTTTTACCCTCGAACCTTATCCAAATACTACCAAATTTTTACCATAGCTCCACCACACATTCTACTACAAATCCACACATCTCAAGCTTCCATTTGACTATAGTTATTTCCAATTTTTACCCTATTTACCTTAATTTCTCCCTTAGTTATAATCTTTGAGCCTAAGCGTAGATTTTATTATTTTTTGTAGATGGTATTACAGTAATCTTAGAGGAAAATTTCTAGGATTTACTTGCTTAGAGCCCAATGTCCTAGTTGGTAAGGATACTATTCAATGTGTAAGGTTTTTGTGTTATTTGCTTACATGGTTATGTGTATTTTTCATGATATAGTTGCTTTATAATTTAATATATGTTGATCATGATGTGTTGTGATAATATGAATTTTATGTTTGAAGAAAGTGATAATGGATAAGAGGTATGGATATGATATTGTTATGTTAATGAGATAATTGTGAGAAATATATCTTATGGCATGAAATCTGGGCTAAGTGAGCTTTGATAAGTGGACATAAATATTACTTTTATGAGTTATGATGATGATTGGTGGATTTGAAAAATAATGTGTGTGAAAAGTACAAGATTTTATAAAATAACGGTTATTGTTTGTTCTTAAGGGTATTTTGGTCATTATGGGATAATAAGAAATTTTTGGTATTTTATGTGTTAAGTGGATTAAAAATATGATAATTATATCATGGGAAATATTTGGGAGTATTATTGTTTGTCTTGGGTTCTTCAAATGAAATAATGGTCTTATTAGGGTTTACTAACTAAAAATGATAATATTATTAGTCCATGTATAAAATCTAGAGGTTATTCAGATTCTGAATATATTGCTAATGATTGGCCTTATGAGATTTTTTATTGGACTTGGTAATCATGTGAATCTTATGGGAGAAATTATGACTACTTATGAAATTAGGGTTTTAGTAATTTTGTAAATAGTACCTTGAATAAGACTATTAGTGTATGTTTATGATGTGGGTGTTAGACAGTGCATTATAAGTATGGTAATAATGATGAGATTTAAGGATGAGATAATATAATTTATGGTGGAATAATCAATATGGGAGAATGAATGCTAAGGGGTGCATAATTAGGGTTGAAAAGACTTAAGGACCTTGACTTGTGTTATATGTCTAACTACTTTAATGTGTCTGATGCTTGAGAATTAATCATGAATAAGATACTATCACTTAAAGTGAAAGAGCACGTAAGTAAGGCCATGGTGTTATATATATATATATATATATATATATATATATATATATATATATATATATATATATATATATATATATATATATATTTCATTCTATTGGTAAGAATAGTGGCTCAGAAACGTTTTGCCCCAAGAAGGTGTTTCAATCTATTCCACCAAATTAAGAATAGTAGAGCCTCTTCTCATCGTGAAATAAAAATATAATAGTATAACCTATGGAAAAGACACTAATGATTTAAAGTAGAAGAGTATGTGAGTCAGGGCTAATGTGTTGTTTTTTATATATATTCCATTCCACCAAAGATAATAGTAGCTTGGGAGAGTTTTACCTCGAGAAAGTGATGTTTTAAAATCTATTTTACCAAATGATAATAGTGGTCCAAGTGTGTTGTTTCTGAGAAGATTCTTAAGACCATTCCAGCGATTTAAAAATAAGGGGTTCATGTACTCAACGTATATAAAAAAATGAAATGGATTATATCTAATAAAGAATTCTGGAGCATTAGTTTTCTTATGAGATGTTCAATTATTTACCTATATACTTATCATCCATTGTGAAAACATGTGCTAATTATATTCTTGTTTTGATAGTATTGTTCACTTACTCGGAACGTAGCGTATTGACCACCCGTTTTATGGGTGCTACTCATTCCCACGAGTAGGAGACCCTGATTCTTCTGTGTAGGTCTCGATAGATTTCTTAGATGATTATGCTGCCTATGATGCACTATGTGGGGATAAGTGACCTTATCTTTACTTTATATTTATCTGGATACCTTTTTGGACTCTTGATCCATGTGATCTCTTTTTTTGTATTTTGTATTGCAACTCGGAGTTAAACTCTAAACTCATTATTGTATTATGAATGTTTCCTTCATATCTAATTTCCTTATGTTACTTTACATGTTGTCACCTTGTGATTGATATAAGGATAGTTGAATAAACCAGACTTATGCCTATTACGGTGGTAACCCCCAATATTTTTCTCATATACTTTTGCTGTAAAATGAAATTTTTTAGTAGTAAAAATCGGGGTGCTACACCTAGCTATAAAGAAAATTTATTATATTATATTAAAAAATATAAAATTATGACAATAATAAGAGTTTAATGATAAAAACAGTCATAAGAGTTTTACAACAAAAAAAATATCTGAAATTGAAGACATGAAAATCAAACAACATCCTCTAGGTTCGAGTCATCTTTTGCAGGCACATTTTGATTATTTAAAGACATAAAATCTTCCATGCATTTTATTTTAGCTTCATATTGGGTAGTTACTAAAATACCCCAAAAATTCTAATTTAGGAATTATGGCAAATAATGATTTATTAGAGAAAATTTAAGAAAATAGGTTACCTTATTAAATAAAGAGGAAATTAATTGAGGAAATTAAAGATAAATCAATAAACAAATTATTTATAAAATTTTAGACATTTTACTAATTAAAATGGAAGTTAAGGGCAATTTATCCAAAATAGCCTAACTAATTTAAAAATGGATTTAATTGTTATAATTAAAATAATTATTATTAAAATTAAATATCTAAATTAATTATATAAATAAATAAAGACCAAATACCCCCAACCCAACTTACTTTATCATTTTCCATTTTCCTTTTTCTCCTTTCTTTTCTTTTTCTTTCTTCCTCCTTTATTATTTTTTTTCTTCTTCTTCTCCCGATTTGGGCCAGCCCGCGGCCCAAACTCTCCTCCCCCCGTCTCGCGTACAGGCCGCCCATCCCTTCTTTTTCTTTTCCTTTTTTTCCCTCCCCGTGGCCCAACGTCGTTCGACGCCTCCCCGTGAATCCAAACACAGCGTTTCGGCCATCCTTCCGCTGAGACGCTGCGTTCCGATTTCTGAAGATAGCCGTTGCCAAACGGGCAACTCGACGCAGCACTCTGTCCCCCATACTGTTAAAACGCCGCGTTTTGGTTTAAACCTTATAAACGTCGCCGAACTGGCCGGTTTCCCCCTTCTTTTTCTCTTTCCCCTAGACCACCGGTCCACCCTGCCTGTCTTCTTCTTCCCCGACCTGCACCGCGACCTGCAAGTCGACGCCTGCAGCACGATCTTCGCCGGCAGCCACCAACGCCGACCGTCCTCCCCTGCCTCCCTGTCGTTTTCTTTCCCTTTTTCGACCCCAACAAGCTCCACAACTACCCTCCCCGCGTGTCATCTCCCTTCCCTTTTTCTCCCCTCCTCCCGACCCAACCTGGCAGGACCTGCACCGCCTGCCACCGGCCGGCCACCTGCACACCTGCCCCGCACGCCTCCTTCTTCCCTTTTCGTTTTTCCCTCCCAATTGCCTATAAATACCCCCCATCGACAGCCATAACCAGTGCTGCGATTTTTACCCCGAAACTCTGCCTCTCTATCACCTGAAAAACAGAACGAGGTTTCCGCCGTCGCCGGTGATCGCCGCCGCCACCGCTGGCCACCAAAAACACCCCTGCACCTTCCTCGACAAAACCAAACCACCGCCGTCCTCTGCCTTGCCCTGCACGTGCCGCCCTGGCAATGCGAAATAGCCATCCCAAAAACCACCACCCCCAGCCTTCGCCGCCCTTGCGCCGCCTTCCACCACCAACCCAGCCGCCACCAGCACCTCCTCCACCCTCCAAAACACCCAGGGAAGCTTCCTCTACCTTCCCCTGCCGTCAACTCCCCCTACCTCTCTCTCCTCCTTCCTCCCTCATCTTCCACCTCTCTCCACCACCCTCAACCGCCGCGCCAACCACCATGCGCCGCCACCCCTTGCCACGCCACCACCCTCACTCCACTCCCCTTCACCTGTTGTTTCTTTCCCCACCTCAAACTCCTCCTTTTCCCCTCCCATCTAACCACCACCTCCATCTTTCCCCCTCTTCTCCTCCTCCACGGCCGCCGCCGTCGCCGCCACACGCCGCCGCAGGACCACCACCGACCCTAGGTGGTTCTCCACTCATCCAAACCCTAATATCCATTTTATATAACTGCTACTATTTTCTACTAATATTAATACTAAAATACTTATTATTATTATTATCATTATTATTACTTTTATTATTATTATTATGGTTATTATTATTATTATTATTATTATTATTATTATTATTATTATTATTATCATTATTACCATTATTATTGTCCCTATTATTAATGTTCTTATTTTCTTACTAATACTAACATCCCTTTTAAACCCTAACTTGTATTATACTTAACTTTGGTCTTATTGTTATTAGTATTAACATTTTATCATTATTATTTCTATCATCCTCACTATGGTTATTATTATTATTGCTTACCCTTACTTGGTTGTATTATTATTATTATTATTATTATTATTATTATTATTATACTTAACACATTTATCATTATTGTTAATAATAATACTACTTTTGTTCTTATCCATGTTACTTAACTCAAGCTAGTAAATATCATGTGGTTGTTAACTAAGAAGAGTACTTGAACCTTATTACCATACCACTTAACATCAACCCTAACCTCATTACTATGACACTATTATTATCTATTACTATTACTACTACTATCACTACCTTATTGTTGTAATCAAAAGCATTTGAACCCTTTTATTATTCAAGAATATACAACTATTATCATTATCACCCTTAGGAATAGTTACTTGTAATATTATGACCTTATAATATTATTATTTCAAATATAACGCCATTAATAGACTTGGCCTTAAATGATAGGGTTTTATTACTCAAAACATAAGCGTTACTATTAGTAGTCTTATTATTATTATTATTATTATTATTATTATTATCACTATTTTACTATGACTAGCGAACACTAGTATTATAAGAATGGAACTAACGGGTCTAATAATATAAGTGTAACAATAAGTACCAAAAATAAATATATTTTGACTACTAATATTTAGTATACTAATTCTAAGGTAAAAACCCTAGTTTTTGTATAATACCCACTTTAGTAATATAAACCCTAATCCTAAACTGGAATAAGGAATGACGGTACTTTGAGGGAAACTAATACTTAGCTTTTCCCCTTTTCATAGGTGACTCCGATCCGAACCCTAAGGAGCTATAGGAGCGTGCTCCAAGCCCAGTGCCTACTTAGGTAAGGACGAAGCTAATAGCCTTGTGCTATGTGTGACATGGATGTGTGAATGTTGTGTATGCCATGCTATGCCATGTATTATATGATTTGTGGATAACTTGTCTTATGTGTAGCGCAGCTTGGAGATTGAGGTATGTTGTATGTGCTTCCGTGACATGAGCATAACATTTATATGTATGATGTTTATGATGTATTATTTTATGGCCCTCTAGGACATGCATGTTAGGATAAATGGTAATATGAGTTAGGAATGTAAGGATGAGCGGAAATAAATGGGAAGTGAGACTACTAAGGGGGATATGAGGTTGACCTAAGTACCTCATAATCTATGAGAGAATATTTAAGTGGGAGGAATGTCCGAAATAAATGAGAGTTGGGAACCATACATGGGAGTCTTGAAGTTTGTATGGTGGTGTTATGGTTTGGTGGTATTAATATTTGTATGGTGGTATTAGGGTTTGTATGGTGGTGTTATGGTTTGGTGGTATTAATATTTGTATGGTGGTATTAGTGATTTCATGGTGGTATTAGGGTTTGTATGGTGGTGTTATGGTTTGGTGGTATTAATATTTGTATGGTGGTATTAGTGATTTCATGGTGGTATTAATGGCTTGTGGTGGTATTAGGGTTTGCATGGTGGTGTTATGGTTTGGTGGTACTAATACTTGTATGGTGGTATTAGTGATCTCATGGTGGTATTAATGGCGTATGGTGGTATTAGGGTTTGCATGGTGGTGTTATGGGTTGTATGGTGGTATTAATGATTGCATGGTGGTATTAATGGCTTATGGTGGTATTAGGGTTTGCATGGTGGTGTTGTGGTTTATGTGGTGGTATTAGTGTTTGTAGGGTGGTACTAGGGTTTGCATGGTGGAGTATGGGGTTGAGAGTGAGAACTCACTTATATAAAGGATGAGCGGGGGTTTCTAAATGAGAGAAGAGATTTTGGGGTGAAAGAGGGAGGTTACTTGTTGAAGAAGTAAAGTGCTAGAGTTTGGTGCGGCCAACTAGGATTGGCGTGGTCAAATAGGGTTTTGAGTGGCCAACAAGGGTTTTGTCGGTCACACGTGAACTTGGGAGATAAAGTAACACATTTGGGGAATTTCCTAATAAAAGAATGAGGTGCGAGATAGAGAATAAAGTAACATTTGGGTAAGTAAGAAAGAGTTGGGCCACATAGGTCCGATTAGGGTCTCCGAGGAGGAACCCTAGAGGGATGAGGACATGCGGAGTCGACATCATATGTATTGGGATGGCCTATATTCTTGGAGATTATGCCTTACTATATGCCACTATGCCTAAGTCTACGGGGGATGGATGTCGGGTGTGAGAAGAGGTACGAGTCTCAAAATATGGGACGGGCCCTCTTGAGAGAACAGTAGTAGAACATCGATAACATGCATGTCAAGGGTAGAATGATATCTAATAAAACACGGATAAGACACTAATAATGTAAAGTGAAAGATTGTTGATCCGAGCCCAGACCGGTCCACCAGCAAATAATAGTGGCCAGGAGCCGGGGTGCCCTGGAGACCGGTCCACCAAGAAATAATAGTGGTTAGGAGCGTTCTGCCCTGAGTGTATACTTTCTGGTCCACCGGCTATAATAGTGGGGGATTTCGTGCTCGACAAACCAAAGTAAGTAAGTTAAACCATGGGAAATACACTAAGTACTTACAGCGAAACACCATGTGATTCGGGGCCAGACCGGTCCACCAGCAAATAATAGTGACCAGGAGCATTTTGCCCTGGAGACCGGTCCACCGGCAAATAATAGTGGTCAAGAGCGTTCTGCCCTAAGTGTATACTTTTCGGTCCATCGGCTATAATAGTGGGGTCCCCGCACTCACATGGACTACTAAAGAATATGTGTGGAATGGACATATTATTAACGAGGATAAAGAATAAGTCACCGGAAAGTATTCAGACCTTATCTTGCAGGTTATCGCATGTTGTTTATATGATTGTACTATGTGTGTTGTGTGGTATGATTGTATGCTTGGCCTTAGCGCACCAGCGCCCTTACTCAGTATTGGACCCGTACTGATACTACCTTGATTGAATGGGTCCTGTGATGATCCACCAATGGTGGGGAGCAGACCTCCTATGCAGGTTTGATCGGTTACTATTTTGGGGTGGAAGGCTTGACTTGAGTGAGTAGGCGATCCGGATACTAATCCTTTTTTGGGATTGTTTTGTTAGCTATATTTTGTATTACGTTTCCCGTTTTTAAAGAAAAAGTATTATGGGGTTGTAATCCTAAATCGTATTCAAACTTCTGTTTGACTTATATCTTATTAACGATTTATGCTAAATGTCGTATTGCATTTTATGATACTTCGTACTTATTGATGATCGGATTTAGCCTTAGCATTTAGTACCGGAACGGTAGGAATGAACCGGTCTGGTACTAAGTGTGGCGGTAATACCCCCAAGTTTACGGTTTTAATTCTCTCGCTTCTGCTAAACCTTTGATTTAAACAAAATTTTCAGTAGTCAATTTGGGGGTGTTACAGTAACTTCATCTTGTTAGTGGACGGTAGACACCAACTCTTCAATTCGAGGATCAGATGGTGGTGGTAGTGGTGGTTGCGTTGGAAACTAGTAACTAAAGTGCTTGTTGTTAACCCTTTTGATTTTCGACCAATTCCTATCCTATGGCCTCAATGAGTACCAAGCACCTCCTCTAATAACTTCATCTCATCCACAACTATAAGAATTGTTTCAACATGTGATGGATTAGAAGGACCACAATTAGTGCTTCCTATCTAATTCTGAGATAAATATTCTTCTTTACACTTTAACATCTCATTTTGTAAATAAGAAAAAAATTAAGTTAGATAAGTTGTTATACATAAATTATGAAAATGTATTAATTAATGTCATTATATTAACATATTTTTCCTCAACTACAGGAGTAACCTATTTTCTATCCTTTTGGTGCATGCCCTTCTAAGCCTCCATTCCACTTAAGGCTTTTTTGTCTAAGGGTCTGCTATAATTGTAATATCCCGTTTTTAGGAAACCCTAATTAAAATTAATAATTACATGTGATTAGTTATAATTATTATTTTAGGAGGTTTAGTATTAAACGTGTTAGTATTATTATTATTATTATTATTATTATTATTATTATTATTATTATTATCACTATTACAACGACTTAGATATAAAAATAATCAGGCTAAAAAGTTGATAGAAACTGATTATTTAATTTAATCCTAGTTTTTATCCGTAAATCTTATCCGAATTATTTTATTAATAGTCGTAACTCGTAACCCGAAATAAATTCCTAACATTTATTCCTGATTATTTTTTATCTTTTTCGTTTTATTTAAATCTATCTTAAATCAGATTATTTTTCTATCCAATATTTTAATTTATTCGAACTAAATTTAAAATTATATGTATATATAATATTTGTTTTCTTCTCTCTCTTCCTCTGCCATTTTCTATCTCCCTCACTTTCTTACTTTACTCCATCTCCTACATTTATACACAGACACACACGCTACTCTCCCACAGGCCACACTCCAAACATACCCCCAGCCCACTGTTCATCCTAGCTTCCCCCCTAATACTTCGACATCCTTCCCCGAGCCCCAACCAAACAAGATTTTTACACTCCCTCTCTGCATAACACAACACACTCTCACGACACTCCACCATCCCCTCGGCCAAATGCAACCCAGCCTTTCCCTTCTCCCCTTGCATCTCCCTCCCGCACGCACATAGCCCTTACTCCCCTTCATTGTCCCATTTGTTTTGATTTTCCCATGTAACCACCCTCTCCCGCACCTCCAACCCCAAACCCAACCCTGCATCTTTTCCCTCGATCGCAACCAACCAGCCACACTGCAACACACCACTCCAGCCACCCAAACCCTACATCCCTTACTCCCCTCCTAGCCCTATTTGTTTCCAACGCACCAGCTCCCCGACCACCCCATTACCATTGCAAACCACCGACCACCCTCTCCTCCTTGCTACTGCACCCTCGACCAACACCACCACCCAACAACAGCACCCCCCGAGTAGTGCAACCGCAACCACACACCATCCAACCTCCCTACCTTTCCCGTCCCTCGAGCCCCTCTCATGCAGCTCCCATTCTCCAGCCCCTGCACCACTGAGCCATCCCACCATCTCCACCACTCTCTCCTTTTCTTTCTCCTTCTCCTGCAGCCCACCTCCCTACAGCGCCAACCACCACCGTCACAGCCTCCAGTAACGACCGCCCAACCACCCGGTTCGTCGACCACCTCCTCTGCCACCCTCTCCCTTCTCCCTTCTCCCTGCCTCACAACCCAGCCAACCTGTCGCCTAGCCAACAACCATGCCTCCTTCCTTTCGTGCGTGACTCACGCTGCATGCAGCGTGAGTTGCGTTGTATTCTAATAAAATTTAGTACTATATTAATTGTAAGGGTATTTTGGTACTTTTAGAAAAATAAAAAAAATTATACTATAATTATTATTTTATCTAATAGATATTAATTTTGTATTTGTGGTATTATTTTTTAGGTACAAAATTTTAATTTGCAGGACCTAATAAATTTTAGTGGATACCGCGAATTTTACGTTTTTGCTGGAATTCAGGTAATCGTTATACCTTACTAAAATGTTAAATATTGCGTGATAGCACATTAGGATTTTTGGGGTATGGAATATGTTAAGCATGATTTATTTCGATATAATTATGTATTAATTATTAGTATTATGAAAACGGATAAAACGAGCATGTTATCTGATATAAAATATTTCGGGTACAAAAGTATGATTTAAAAATGATTATAATGACGGAAAAATAATTTGTATGATAATTATCTGTAAAATAATAGATTGAGCATGCTTAGATATAATTATTCAATAATTATTATGGATGTGTGCCCTAGGGGCAATTTAGTCATTTTTGTGCATTATGATATCTATCATGAAAATTATGTTTAATATGTATTATCTGTTGCAGATTATACGATTGTGTGTTTTGTACGTTTTCAAAAGTATATGATAGAGTTTCGTATGCCGAAATCTGTGTAGGGGAAAAATGGTCTTTTGACATGATTGATGATTTAAATTGTATAATAAACAATTAGATTATTTTGTTTTAGCCTTTTCACGACAAATTAGTAAATAAGATAGACTTAGTATTTAAATGGATGTTAATTTGATAATTATTAGCTTCAGGGGCATTTTGGTTATTTTTGGCCTAACGCCCAAATGTAAATAATTGGATATAGGATTTCCTTAGACTTTTGGTAGGTTAAACTTAGTTTTGACTTTGAATTTTCTTTATACCGTTGACCGTAGGGTTGACTTGGATAATTGAAAATAAAGGAAAAATGAATAAGTATGGAAATGAGAATAAATGTGTAATGTGTGTTATCTGTGATCACTTTATAAAAATACTAATATGTAAAGTGGAAGACCTCGAGCTTGGGAATGGTTTCTCTCTAAGGGTAGCTACCCTAGAGACGAGGTAGGAGTCCTCGATTTGTTTGGGTTTTTGGTGTGCCGGTTGTGCCCCAGTAAGGCCCTAGTCTACTCTATAGGTGACCTACAAGCTCTATAGGGGGTATCAATACTTAAGGATTAAGTTTCCGAGGTGAGGAGGGTACTGTGTGCCTTATGCATTAGTATGACCAGAGTGTTGTTATGCCTCTGGGTTGGATGGTTGGAGGGTATCGTGTTGCCTTGTGTGTCGATATACCCGGTGTATTGTTATGTCTCCGGGTTATTATTATATCCCCCTCGAGTAAATAAAAATGGAAATAATATGATTTAATTGGAAGGATTATTATTGGATATTGGATTGGTTTGGTAGTGGCCGTTGTGTCTACCTGTTGTTTTTGGTAGTAGTTGTTGCGTCTACCTGTGGTTTAAGTAGTAGCCTGCGGGCCTACCTGTGTGGGTATTATGTCTATAAGTATGCCTGTGACGTTATGTATATTATTATACTATATCTGTAATATACCATTGATGTTATGTATTTTAATTTACTGTACTTGTGAGATTACGAATTTTATTATCATGTGTCTGTAAGTACACATGTGATGTTATGTATTTTATCATATTCTACCTGTAAGTATACATTTGATGTTGTGGATTTTGTTATATCTTACCTGCGAATACACCTATGATGTTATAAATTTGGTTGGGAGTTAGGCTGAGACATGAGTCATGCTGTGGATGTTATAACTGTTATGCTGGAGTTTAGGTTCTAATCATTACTTCTGAGAGTATCTCTAGCATGTTAGTCTGGTAAGCTTTCGGTTGTTTTAGACAAATGAAAATGAGTAGCATGTGGCTTTAATAGAATTTGACTGTCTAAATGATTACTGTATATCAATCCTCGTATGAATACTTAAATGTCTTGTACCTATTAGTTGTATGCCTTGCATGTGTTCCATGCTAGTTTTTCATATTAGTTTGGTATAAAGGGTTATTCAGTACCATAGTACTGACGGGTTCCGTTTCATGGTCCCCTACCTATTCAACGGGCAGTCTTTACCTTGCAGGATCACTTTGAGGGTAGGGTCTGACGACTTCAAATAGAGGGTTGAGGGTAGGGTCTGATGACTTCAAATAGAGGGTCTGACGACTTCTTTTATTGTTAGGGAATAATTTGAAATCCTGGATTAGGATTTAAATTATAATTTTATTTTCTTTGTTTCGTGTGATTGTTTCTTGACTCTATATTAATTGCTATCGTTTATATATATAATTATGTCAAGTATAGTTTATTTGGTGCATGCCTTGTTCCGGTTCCTCATAAGTGACAGTATGTAGGATTATTTGCCTGCGAGGTGGCCATCTAAATATACTAGAATTTATATGTATAAATTGCAGCTAGGTTAGATAACAATTCACCTAATCGTTTTGTGATTCTAACCGAAGTGGTAAAACATTTCGATACGTGTGGGTCAAGGAAAGGAAATACAGCTAGACATGCTTTTTGTACTAGTATGGGTACTTAGATTGACAACCTTCCACTTACACTTAATGCATTAAATCTAGTTAAATATAGGATTCATTTGTTGCTGCTATACTGCTAGTATTTAATAGGGTTAATATTGGCGCTTTGTCGTATTAATTAATTAAGGGAAGTAATATAAGGTGTATGGACCTGCTTTTGGTGTGAAACTTGGTCGATCTCTTTTTCATGATTAAAGGATGACTTAGAAATAAATATTATATTACGATCTAATCTAGTGGTGGATTTTTATTTCCCTAACATATTTCTCATATCTGCGGTTTCCCATTATTTTCATTATTATTATTTTTATTATTAGTTTATTTTATTTTATTTATTCCTTTTATTATTTAGATAAACCCCCATTAGTATTTTTCTTATTTATTTATTCTGTATTATTTAGGATTTTTATTTTTAGTTTTAATTATTTTCAAGTTAGTTAAGTAGAGGTGAGCCCTCTCAATCCCCAGCTAGAACGATACCCTTATTTACTAGTACTACAATTGACAACAAGAGGGTTTAAATTGCGTGCCGGCTACGGTCGCACCATTACCTTAGCCAAAGGGAGTATTTTATCCCTATCTTATTTTTGGAGCTGAAACCCATGTTGGATGATCAAAAGGAATTACTTTTCAATTTCATTCCCAATAAATCCTGTGAACAAGACTATTGAATCACTAACGTGCTGATATCTACCCTTATTTTAAGCAAATGCGAGCTTAATTTTCCTATGACCATTTTTCTCAAATTCTCACCGCATATTCAACCTTTTAAACTTTTAACATTTAGCTTGAGGTCTTGCTTCCAGTGCTACACAACATTCACAAGGTATTATTGTTAGCATGATAATGAAATCAATTTATTTGATTAATATACAATATTAAATGTTATTATCTGACTCGCATGATGTGGGCAATCTTCTAAACTGACGAAGAGGATTATATCCCACTCCATCTCCTCCGTGATGTATTGTCATAGTGTCGGCCATGACTAAAAATAATGGCAATTTATTGCATTTGATACATTAATATATCAAATATATAATATAAAATTAGAAATGTAAATAATTAAATAAATTCATGACTAAATATTTAATATTTAACAACTTAAGTATATTAAAAAGTAGAGAAATAATGTTATTACATACTAATTTGAACTATAAATAATATCACTATCACTAATGACATGTTCTTCACAAGCACTATCCTAAAATTCTTCATCATCGAGTACATTGTCAATTATGAAGTCACTCATAGCTTCACTTCTATCAAGCTCAATGGCATCAACCTCAACACTAGTGACACCACCATGCCTAAATGTTATATTACCCAAATCTTCAATCTCAACATTTAAGTTTACAACACTTGAATCAACTTCATCCACTACATTCTTATCATCATTTAAATCCCAGATATGATGATGGTTCACTTTGCAAACAACTTTCCAATAAGACCCCTTCAATGAATCTTTGACATACCATACTTGGTTTGCTTGAGATCCTAGGATATATGGGTGATTCTTGTACCACTCATACCTCGTGCACACACTTGTAATGTTCTAGTCTCGTATAATACTTTTTTTTACTTGGATCAGTGGCGAATTACTTACAATTGAACACAACAAATAAACAACCAGATGAGTAATTCAACTCTATTATCCCTTGAAGTTACCCATTAAAACGTTCATTGTCAACACCAGAACAAACACATCACTATTTGTGTAATCCTAATAAAGTATCTATCTTGTGCTAAAATTTTAACTCCATTAATTACACAACCCGGACAAGTGAACACCACATCATAGAGACAATTAGCTAAGGAGAACAATTTGTTAGTACAATAGGGTGATCCCATCTGATGTAATTGGTACATACGTTAATAAGATAAATTTTTTATTATCAATTATCTCATGTTGAACAACAATAATAGCATTTAATAAAATTTTTGATGGTATGAAAATTCACCTATTGAGTTAAATCTTTCTAGAAACTCTTTATTTTGAATATCATTTAAATTACCATCACATTGGCTAATCTCATTTATGTGTTCACTACAAGAAATTGATATATTAATACCAACCAACATTGATTAGTAATGATATTTAGTATCATGAGTGGTTAATGATGTAAACTTACTTCAGCTATTTTTGCATCTCAAGGCAATTATTAAGAATGTACCAACAAATATCATTCAACTTGTCAATTGACATTTTAACAAATTATTTTGACTGATAGGACGAGCTTGGGATTAGAATACAAATAACTGGCGCTCCTTCACAATGTGTTCATTTCTTTCTTATTAGTTGAACCTTGTCTCAACACCTTCAAAGTACATAGAAAAAATGGTATTGCTTCATTGGCCACATAGCCTTTAGCGATTGAACCTTCTGGCCATGCCCAATTTCTAATGTATTACTTCATCTCTTTCAACTTTCTCTCAATCAGATACATCCACCTACCATGAACAGGCCCATCAAGTCTAGCTTCTTTAGGTAAGTACATTATATAGTGAACCATAATTCTAAAGAAAGCCGGAGAAAATATACATTCCAACTTGCACTAAAAGACAATCACTTACTCTTTAGCTTTCTCTAGATCAGACAAATGAAGTGCCCTTACATATATTTGAATGAAGAAGTTACTCAACTTAATAATGATGTTGGCAATATGCATGCTTAAAAATGGGCGAACACCAAGTGACAACAATGTGTGATACTCTTCCTCAAATTTCCTACATGACCATATGAAAATTTGACATCCTTCGGGAACTTCAAAAATGTCTTCTGTATGAATTCAAATTTCTTACTGTATCGGTCAAGTCTACTGGTATAAAGATTGAAGACGGCAAAAAATCCATGTTATGGGGTCATAAAAGAAATACTTGAAAGAAAGAGAAAAGAAATAAAGAATATCAAGCACGCACTTGATGCTGAGAATCTTTGATCACATAAATAAATATAGAGTACGCTATAGAACCCAGGCATTTATATAAGAGAGTTCACCATGAGATGAGTCGGCTCTACCATTCTCCGACCGCCACCAAATTTCCCCTGCATCCCCCATGCCATGCCATGCGCACTCTAGAAGAAACAATAAAAAGAAAAAAGAAAAAACGTTCTGAAACATATAATCCATTATTCTACATCTGGTAACAAGGGTGTGAAGCACTATACACAAAGTCCTAGCTAGGCCGGTGTGAATGAATCTATGAACTTGTCGGGGGCTTTGAGCGCTGTGAAAAGGAAACTCTGAAATACAATCAGTAATCTAGCTAATCGATAGTCTTCTTATGGTTGGTGGCAGTTGATTTCCACCAATGACATACATATACCTCTTAACAGATGTCGTAGGGAAAGCTCCAAAGGGAACCAAACAGCCCTCCCATTGCCAGAAACATCACGTTTCAATTCGAATATCAAGCTCTCATCACGACAGGGATCCAAAGAATACTTACTTTAAACAGGAAGAATGCTAAATTCACACAAATATGCCACATTATCAATAATAGCCGCATCAACCAATTTATAACTACGTAAATATTACTCGCATCAAAGATGTATATAACTGGATTTCGAACTTAATTATTAATATGAGACAAGACCCGGGGGGGGGGGGTTGGGGTTTGGGGCCAAGAAGAACCCATACGGGGAAAAAATATTTGACTGCGCGAAGCTTTCTCTGCTATCAGAGCCTGGTTTCGATCCAGGGACCTGTGGGTTATGGGCCCACCACGCTTCCGCTGCGCCACTCTGATTTGTTGTCTGTCGATGCTGCATACGATATTAATTCTAATCCATAGTTCCTTAGTCGATGTTATTGGGCTGTGGCCTCCGGTCCAACACAACTTACAATTCTTATCATGTAAATTTGCCTAATATAAACCCATCCTCCTCCTCCGTACGTAGGAGAGGAAAACAGTTCCAAACACATAGTTCGTCTTCACACTTCACACAAACCAATGATCTTGCTTGTGGTTCGGCGGTTGGGACTTCGGCTATTTCCTGTATGGTCCCAGGCTCAAAAACAAACCACACTTAACGTGGTTCACCTCCCGCGCCCCGCCCCGATGGAAGGAGACAAGGGAAAAAAAAAAAAAAAAAGAGGGGGCAGGCACCGAAAATTCCTTTCACTGTTTTCTTATTCCTCCGAGCATCTTCTCATTTGAAATCTACTCATTCTTCTATTCTATACTCCTCGATTGTTATAATTTTGCCTCGTTTACACCATCGACCCTTCATCAATTCTGTGCCTCTTCCAGTGTTATCGTCTAATTCCCAAAACCCTAACATCGCTTTCTCTCCTCTTACTGGGCCTTGATCATTCATTTCCGTCCATCAGATTCAAATCAAAGCCTACTCGCTTTTAGATCTTGCGCTGCAATCAATTGGCTCCCGCGCTTGTCCCGAATCAAAATCTATTTTTTCATTTCTTTGTTTCAATGAAATGGCGAACTAATCAGACAAGTAATGAAATAATGGAATCATCCGGCTTAGGTCAATAGTAGCGTTTTCTGAACATCGAATCCCGGACTCTTCGAGTTTTCATCGGTTTTGTTCTCGGCGTTGATAACCTGAATTTAGAGGTTTTGATTACATTTTGCGGACTTTTGTTTGGTGTTGGATAGCGGTAGGGGCAAAATGAATAGTAATCAGAAGAAGAGGAATTTTCAGATAGAGGCGTTTAGGCATAAAGTGGTTCTGGATCCGAAATATGCCGAGAAGACATGGAGGATTTTAGAGCATGCCATACATGAAATTTATAATCATAATGCCAGTGGCCTCAGTTTTGAAGAGTTGTACAGGTTTGATTTATTTGACTTTGTCCTTGCTGATTATCGGTGAAATTATTTCTAGGTTGCTTATTTATGCTACTATCTTGGCTTTTATATACCTGCTTGGCATGGTCCGTTATCTGATCTACCCTTTATTTAGAGACTTAACTTGGTTCCTTGTGACAGCTGCTTTTATGGGTGACAGCTGGTGCTTCCTTGTGTTAGGATGAGTTTGTTGGCATGAGCTATTGTCTATATACTTCTTCCTTTAACTCCTTCATCTTTTCTTGCCTAATCTTTGCCTGGTAGGGCAGTGGATGATTAGTTTGTTGATCTTAATTTGTTCGGAGGTTAAGAACGCAGCTCTCAAATATTATTTCCCGATATTTAGGCTATGTTCATTTACAAGTGAAAGCATGTTTCTTTGCCCTGAACTGTTATGCGAGGAACATTTTTTTTTTCCTACTTCCATGTGACTGTGAAGGTGTGGAAAACAAAAATCAGAAAAGAAACATTGAGAGACTTAATTGCTTGGTTTATTGCGTGTTCAAGGTTACAATATATACACACATACACATAACAGTGTACGCAGGAATAGATAAGAATTCCTGGTCTTTAGGAAGAAAAAGAAGCAAGTGAGAAATAAAGTAAATTACTAATGAGTAAAACTAAGATTGAATAACATGTCAAGAACCAATCATGAGAAAATATAGGCTTGCTGTTATCTTGTTTGTTGAGTATCACAGCAGGCGACACAGGCAGATGAGTTGGATGAGTTGGAACATGCGGCTGCTGCACTTTGGGTATATTCCAACAGAAGGGTGATACTCGTGCTTCCCTATACTCCTCGCTTTGGGACACTTACTATGATACTCAATATTATGTATGCCCTATTTGAGGAAATGGGAGAGCTTTGAATGTCTGATGGATATGAATTCAACTTTGTTCTCCTGCCGATTGCATTTGCTGCCAAAGTTGATACTTTCTATTACTGCAACCATACTGCGATATTATCCTCACCAAAATCTTAATTGCAAACACTTTGTGTAAATCAATGAAGACATGCAGTTGCGCTGGTGTGATACTAAATTTGAATGTGGGTGGTTTTTTTATTTTTGGAATAACTTATATACTCATCCTTTACAAATGCATAAATGAAACACAGTGGTGGCATGATCTCTCAGTGGAAGTTATCTCTTATGCGATTGGTCAGCATGATGGAGCACGTGTATATGAGTTGGCTGCTTCCCCGTCAATCCTACATATCATCTGTACGGAGAGGTTGCCTTCCATGAGAACTTGATTATCCACAAAGTTGGTGCTTGTATTAATGGGTTTTCATGTAAGAAAAATAGTTCAGCCTGATATATTTGTAGGAAGATATTTAGATGACTTTTTATTTGGTTGTGTGTTCTGCAAGTTGATGTTGAGCTATATGGAGGTGACATTGGAAATATACTACTCTTTATGGGTATCAAAGCATACCAGAATGCATAGGTTACTTACTAGTAGAAGAAACTAGATGATCCGGTGAAAAACAGTGAAACTTGTCTACTGTAATTTAAGACATCAACCTTTTAGATATAAATCATCCTCTTGTGACCTTAATCAAATAGCTCAATTGTATGCTATGGATAAATGCTTTTGTGATAACTCAGCATTGATGGGATCCTTTTACAGCGAACTACACGTTCACTGGCATCCTTGATTCTTAACTGTGTGCTCATTTCAGAAATGCGTACAACATGGTGCTTCATAAGTTTGGTGAAAAGCTGTATTCTGGACTTGTGACAACTATGACTGCACATTTGAAAGATATTTCAAAAGTAATTGAAGCTGCTCGAGGAGGTTCCTTCTTGGAAGAGCTTAACAGAAAGTGGGCTGAGCATAACAAGGCGCTGCAGATGATCAGAGACATACTAATGTATATGGACAGAACTTTTGTTACCAGCACCCAAAAGACTCCTGTTTATGAGCTTGGCCTTACTCTGTGGAGAGATAATGTTATTCACTCCAGCAATATCCAGACGAGGCTTGTAGACACGCTTCTCGAGTTAATACTCAGAGAAAGAACTGGTGATGTTATAAACCGTGGGCTGATGAGGAATGTAATTAAGATGTTAATGGACCTGGGTTCTTCTGTTTACCAGGAGGATTTTGAGAAGCCGTTTCTTCAGGTATCTGCTGACTTCTATAGGGTTGAATCCCAGCAGTTCATCGAGTGCTGTGATTGTGGTGACTACTTGAAGAAAGCTGAAAGACGTCTACATGAAGAGATAGAGAGAGTCTCCCACTATTTGGATGCAAAGAGTGAAGGCGGGATAACAAATGTGGTTGAGAAGGAGATGATTGCAAACCACATGCATAGGCTTGTTCATATGGAGAATTCAGGCTTGGTGAACATGCTTCTTGATGATAAATATGAAGACCTGGGAAGAATGTATAGCTTGTTATGCCGTGTTCCGAATGGTCTCTCTACAATTCGAAATGTAATGACTACTCACATCAGAGAGACCGGTAAACAGCTGGTTACAGATCCTGAGAAGGTGAAGGATCCTGTGGAGTTTGTCCTGCGTCTACTGGATGAAAAAGACAAGTATGATAAGATCATAAGTTTGGCATTTAACAATGACAAGACTTTCCAGAATGGTTTGAATTCCTCATTTGAATATTTCATAAACCTAAACAGTCGTTCTCCTGAGTTTATTTCCCTGTTTGTGGATGACAAACTACGCAAAGGTCTCAAAGGTGTCAGCGAGGAGGATGTGGAGATTGTGCTTGACAAGGTGATGATCATGTTCCGGTATTTGCAGGAGAAGGATGTATTCGAGAAGTACTACAAACAGCATTTAGCAAAGCGCTTGTTGTCTGGGAAAACCGTGTCTGACGACGCAGAGAGAAGTCTAATAGTTAAACTCAAGACAGAATGTGGATACCAGTTTACTTCCAAATTAGAAGGTATGTTCACCGATATGAAAACGTCACAAGATACAATGCAAGGATTTTACACAAGCCAGGGAGCTGAGTTAGGTGATGGACCTACCTTGGTCGTTCAGGTTTTAACAACAGGGTCTTGGCCCACCCAGCCTTGCCCCCCTTGCAATCTGCCGGCAGAGTTATCTGCACTGTGCGAGAGGTTCCGCTCATATTATCTTGGTACTCACACAGGCAGGAGATTGTCCTGGCAGACAAACATGGGAACTGCAGATATTAAGGCTGCATTTGGGAAGGCAAAGCATGAACTGAACGTCTCCACCTACCAGATGTGCATATTGATGCTGTTCAATAATGCTGATAGGCTTAGCTACAAGGAGATTGAGCAGTCCACCTTGATACCAGCATTAGACTTGAAGAGGTGTTTGCAGTCTCTGGCATGTGTGAAGGGAAAAAATGTCCTTCGGAAGGAGCCCATGAGCAAAGATATTGGAGAGAATGATGCATTTTTGTTCAATGACAAGTTCACTAGCAAATTTTACAAGGTGAAGATTGGTACAGTGGTTGCGCAGAAAGAGTCGGAACCGGAGAAGCAGGAGACACGGCAAAGGGTGGAGGAGGACAGGAAGCCGCAAATAGAGGCGGCTATAGTAAGGATCATGAAATCAAGAAGAGTACTGGATCATAACAATATAATAGCTGAGGCGACGAAGCAGCTGCAGTCTCGTTTTCTGGCGAACCCTGTCGAGATTAAGAAGCGTATTGAGTCCCTCATTGAACGTGATTTCTTGGAGAGGGATAACACGGATAGGAAGTTGTATCGCTATCTTGCTTGAAAGGACAGCTTTGTGACTACTTCTGTAGCCACTTTTGGGGGGTCAGCGCTGATGACTCTGTACCTTGATTGTTTGAGGGAAGTTGTTCTTGGTTCTCAAGTTCTAATGAATATTCCTTCATTGTTGGCTTTTCTCTCTCAAAGCCCTGGTGTCCTGTTCTAAATGAAGGATTAGGGCTTCATTTGCTAGTTAAAGATTGATCTTCTATGTGGGTTCGCCTGACACCTCAGAATGAAGATATCATCAAATACCTTCGCTAGCAGCTTAAGGCCCTTCGACTTTCGACTCAGTCAGATATAGTTTTGTTTTTTTTCCGGTTAGAAATCCAAGGTTTATAGGTACAACTCTTTGAGCTCTAATGCCTCATAGTTCACCCTTGTACATTGAACACCTTGCTCTGTTGCCTGTACAATGTTTACATTAACTTACATGGCAGTGATCTTATAACTGCGTCATAGAAGACAGTGTACTTGTTCTCTTAAAGAAGTGTAATGATAAGTCTCACAGATTAGACGATTGAAGGGACAGGTGGCTCTCTTAAATTACATGACTTGCGTCGTTTTGTTATTTACAATATAAAAAGTGACAGATGGTTGAAGTGTTGCAGATGCAAGAATAGATTCAGAGAGCTATTGCATAATCCAACGCTAAAGAAGAAGAAATGATCACTTGCGCAAACACTATTTATAATGTCAACTAGTACAATAGTAATCAATTTTTCAATCTCCAATCGTTTGCCCAAGAATACTTCAAAAGTTTAGTCAGCAATCCTACAATGTAGAAGATATCATCATGTAATAAACGTGGGAAGGAAAAGCCAAAAATGAATCACATCGAGGGGGGAGAACTACAAGAGAAAGAGAGCAGTCATGGGATCAGTGGATTCAACTCACCAACAGCATGCATCTGCTGAATCAATAAGCGCACGCTAATGCTCTCGAATGAGGATCCTCTCTTGTATCTCTGAGAACGTCTTGACATCCTTTCCCCATAGCCTCACAAACATTCAAAAATTCAAAGTAAAAGGCAATAGGCACTTAAATGTTGAAGAAAGTTGCCAGCATATGCAGTGCAGAAAATCAATATTTCACTAATTCCATTTACGCTTACCAGCAAGCAACTCCAACAGCCTCAGCCCCAACTTTGTCGGCCTCATGATCATCGCCGACATGCACGGTTGTGCCAGCTTCCACCTTTAATTGGTCTACACAATCACCAAATACGCAAAACAGTAAATAATATAGATGCTGATCCGTCGGGTACTTTTTTGAGTGTGTATATTTTCACCACACCTAAAGCAGCTTTGAAAATCTTGGCATCCGGTTTTTCAAATCCTACTTCAGATGAAATGATGATAGCGTCAAACCTACCAGAGATGCAAAAAGAAAATCGTTTAACGACTCCCCGAAGGAAACACAAACAACAGATGCTAAAGAGCATCAAATAAGAGTATCTGGTTATTGGAAAGCACATCGAACCAAGAAAATATATAGGAGAAAAAATATGGGAAGGTATTGTAGTTCTTTGGGAGATTGGCAAGTCTACGGGCTGCTTGCAAGAGTAATATGCAGTGTGAAGATAGCTCCAAGAGAAGATCCGACGTACTAATCAAGCAGTAGGGTTACACAAAGACGGACAACATATGGATTATGGAGTATTTTATCATTTAGATACAATAAGAGAAGTACTTACAAATCTAGGACGTTTAGATCTTTCAGCAGCTTCCTCAGGCGGGTGTCAAAATTGGATACAACTGCCAATTTAACTGTTATGCACCAGATGTCAGTGCTTAGTGCTACTGCTTACAATATTTTACTTCTTAGGATATCAGGTATTATATTTTAATCAAGTAGGGATGGATAGTGCTTGATTACATACCACCAGCATCTTTAAGCGATGTCATTGTCTCATAAGCTCCCCGAGGTAAATGCCAAGCATAGCCATTTGCAAAGTACTGGAAGGAAGGAGACGCAGATATTAAGACGGTGACGAAACTCAATTAATTATTACTAAGAAGGATGGGGCAATTATTTTGAATAGATGGTATATACTGCTAGTAGCTAACTCTCATGCTACATTCAACCTCATAAACTTCCTCAAAATAATCATCATTCGAACAGCCAGTGGCTTCGGTAACGACGAGTTTCCAGAATGGCCTCCCATCTCCCTGTCCACATATGCAATTGACATCAGATGTAATGTTGGATCAACTAAAAGCCTTTTTCATGTAATGATGCACCTACACTTTAATATAGAGCACTTATTTTTGGGGGTGGGAAGAAAAGGGGGGGGGGAGTTGGGCGGTACTTGGAAGTGTTGAGAAAAATGACTCATGTTGGTCTCTCACTGGTTGTGTACATCAGACTGCCTAAATGAGTTCATGGACCAACCTGATAAAAAAAAAGGGACAAATCGTTGAAACACTAAGTAATTTTAATTCTTAGATCACTAGCACAATTCTAAGAAAATATAATTTGAATATTGCAAGCACAAGAATTGAAGATTTGTAGGTAGAAAAAATTAAAGACTTTTATTGAGTATAAAAAATGGGAGAAAATAGAGAGCATACACGCCTACATTACAGACAGTCAGTAAAGGGTCTTTTACACCCTCCTCCATCTTTGGCCAAAACAAAACTATTACTGGCTGATTGACTAAATACAATTTTTTACCTAACGTCAATCATAGTTAAGGAAATTGTACAAGTTATATGGCCGTTATATGGATGAATACCAAATCCTTTAATAATTTCCTAACCACTCATTGACGTGTCTGTTTCACTCACGTCTCCTCCCTTGGTCTCAGCCACTTGGCCATCCCAGCCAACTGATCCCATCAGTTGGTCTTTGGTTATTGCCCTCGGCTATCATCCTTTTAATTGACGCCCTTTGGCCTCTAGCTAAAGTCTTTGCCCTTAGTTGTCGGCCCTTTGGCCGACGCCCTTCTATCTCACTATTGTTCCTTTTTGTTGAGGATCCCAACAATTCCACCCTTTCGAGAGAAGGGAAAACCCTCTTTTTCTCTATTGAGATGAACCATGCATCATGTTTAAACCAATATAGGTTATGCTTACTTTTAGACACGAACCTTGTAAGCATATCAAATCCATTTTTATTGGTATGGATTTTTTTCAGACATTGTTATATCTCCTCAAGCATATCCCTTATCCGGTGATATCAAACCTGAATATGTTTGGATTTTGAGTAGAAGCTAGCATTCTTGTTGACATGGATGATTCTCTGTGAATCATTGAATACTATAAACTTGTTCTACCTTAAATTGATCCTCCTAAACAATCTCTTTATCCACAACATCTCCTTACCTCCCTTGGTAATGGTTATGTATTCTGCCTCGGTCATAATAGAGCCAAACACTTCTACACCTGGAATTGCCGTGAGATAGCTCCCCCATATAAGGTAAATAGAAATCATGATGTTGATCACCTCGTATCCACATTTCCTGTCATATCCGAGTCGGTATAACTTGTCAAGACTAGCTCAACCCTACTGAAACAAAGCCTCATGTTGGACCCCCATGTGCAAATACTTTAATATCCACTTCATTATCTCCCGATGATCTTTCTAGGGATAGAATTTGAATCGATAAGTACGGAAAATGTAATGTCAGTTCTTGTACATACCATTGCATACATCAAACTCAAGGGCAGTACATATGGATTCTGACTCATCTTCTTTCTTCTGTCTTTATTCGTCAGACATTATGCCTTGTTTAGCTTGAACTGGGGAGTAAGGGGCAGGCAATTAAATCGCGGTCATGGTCGCGTTTGATGTTGCGGTCGCGGTGTCACGGTATCGGAGCGCCGCGAACGATAAATTATGTGTCGCGGTCGTCGCAACGTGAATTTTTATTTTTATTTCATCATACACTAATTATCATTTATTGATCATTTGAATATAAATATTCAATAAACTAGTATTTTATATCATATAAGAAGTATTAGAGTGAGTCATTATATGCTAAATTTTTCTAATAACCCTAAATTTACTTTAGAATGAAAAAAGACATGTTAATGAAAAAAGACATGTTATTTAATAGTAAATGTGAAGATAATAAATAGTAATAATAGTAACTTGATCTAAGATATATGTAGTAAATAAATAAATAAAAATTATCATGCATGCCTTTTTCAGTAGATTTAAAAATTCTCAATAAATCTACGATTTATCCCAATTTATCGGCCGATTTACCAGCAATTTATCGACCGATAAATGTAAAATTTTAAAACCATAGTATATCAGTAATTTCGCGTTGCGGCTGACCCAAAAACCGCTAAATAGCGGCTGCTACGCTATAGTGGGACCGCTATTTAATTGTATGGTAAGGGGACAACTGACTGACTTCACTTAGTCTATGTTGAATCTCTTGAGTATTTTCTCCATATACTCCTCTTGAGATAAGTATAACTTGCCCGGACCTCGGTCACGTGTGATGTGTAAGTCCAAAATCTACATGGCATAACCCAAGTCTTTTATTTCGAAAGGCTTAGCCAAATATTCCTTCAACTTTGATATCCGTTGTTGATTCTAACCTACTATCAGCATATCATCCATGTACAAAAGTAGAAAAAAGTTGTCGGGCCTGAAATTTTGCATAAACATACAGTAGTTTGCTAACGTCTTCTTGTACCCTTGTCGGGTGATGAAAGACTCAAACTTCATATATCATTGCATTGGTGCCTGCTTCAACCAATACAGGCTCTTCACTAGCTTACACACCGTACTTTCTCTACCCTCGACCTCAAAATCCTTTGGTTGTTCCATGTATACATCCTCCTTAAGGTCTCTGTGTAAAAAAAAAACTATCTTCACGTCTAGTTATCTCACCTCTAAGTCTAGAGTGACAATTAGTCCCACAATTACACGAATGGATATCATCTTCTCCACCGAAGAGAAGATTTCATCATAATAACCCCTTGTCTCTCTCTAAATCCCTTGACTACCAACCTTTCCTTGTACCTCAACTCAACTTTTCCCTCCTCGTGCTTTATTTTGAAAACCCACTAGTTTTTCAAGACCTTCATCCCCTTAGCCTCTCCACAAGCTTGTAGATATTGTTCTGTTGAAGACCTTCATCCCCCTCGGCCTCTCTACAAACTTGTAGATGTTGTTCCTTTGAATAGAGTTCATATATTCCTTCATTGTAACCAACCATTTCTTCCTATGGGCATCGCCGAAGCTCTCCACCATTCGAGAGTAACACCTTGTCGGTCTCGATTCTATAGTGGGTCTTCTCACTTCTTGTGGAACTTTAGATGCATCAAACTTTTGGGGTTGTATTGGCTCGGACTCTCAATCTTCACATTCTACTACCTCAACTTGGTGCCTTAGCACCTCTTTATCTAAGTCGGAATGTACCTCGGTCACCCAGTTTGGCTCAGCCTCCATCCATACAATTAAATATCAATCTTGTTACATAATATTGACTGATATTTATCCGATTTAGGATTAGTCAATACGCGAAAGTGGCAATATGGGACGGTTTTAGAATTTCACATTGTTATTGACAGCATATCAAGTATGAACCAATATTTGCTAATATTTGTTGTGAAAAAAAAAAATCACACTGTGACAACTATAACATATAAATTATCGTTTGCAACACCTTAATACTGCAACACTGCGACCACAACTACAATCATGACCGTTGTTTTTGCTTGCCTCCGTCTGCCCACTTGCTTTGAAATCATCATTGGAGTCTGGACTCCACTAAGTCATCAATATAGACCTATATCCTCCCATCTTCTACAAAATCTTTGATATTTTGGTCATCAAAGAACATAACATCCCTACTTTAGACAACTTTCTTGTCTATTGAATCATACAACTTATAACCAAACTTCTCTTCGCTATATTCAATGAACACACACTGATAAGTCTTCTCGTCCCTCGGTATGTGAACAAATGCCTAACAACCAAACACCCTCATATGGTTGTATCTCACTTCCCTACCAAGCCACACTCTGTCGGCCACATCACCATTTAGAGGACTTAATGGATATAAATTGATAGGATGGCATGTCATTTTTAAAGCTTCTCTCCATAATGATTTCGAAGCCCAGCATGTGAGAGTAAACACTTTACCTTCTCCATCGATATGCAACTCATTTATTCCGCCACCCCATCATACTGAGAGGTTTTAGAAATGTTTTGCTCAAATCAAATCCCATGAGCCTTATAGTTCGTTCGAATACACTTCAACCTCCTCCTAGTCTCATGCTCAACTTTAGCATAAAAGACCTTAAAGTTGACCAATACTTGATCCTTAGTCTTCATAGGATATGCTCAGAGCTTCCTAACGAAAACATAGATAAATGTCATAAAGTATGGCGATCCACCCAATGATTTCACCTTTGTTTATACCACATACATCCGAGAAGACCCAATTCAATTTTCCTAGCTCTTTTGACAAAATGTGTTCAGTTTTGCTTGTCCATTAAACAGTGAGTGCATCGGTCAGGCTTACCCCTTTGGACTTCAAGCAAAACGCCTCAGCTATTGAAAAGTTTTATCCCCTTCTTGCTTATATAGCTGATTCTACAATGTCATACATCATAATAATCTCCCATGGAATTGACCTCATCAGATGGGCACAACTTTGCTTGAGTTTGATAAAGTGAGCAATACTTGCTTTCCCTGGCCACTATCAAGAAACCATTTGTTAACTTTCAGATAAAGAATCATAGAAATGTTTAACACCCCGTGTTTCATGTTTCCAAAATGTATCGGGGATAGAAACATAAGATTTTGGCGAGAAACACTTAGCACTAAAAAGATGAAAAAAATGGATGAAAGTTGTCCTCTTAGAGTCCTAACTATATTTATCTACATTGAGCTTGCCCTTATCGTCCAACTTTCCCTTGTTGTCGTTTTTACATCCTCACCTTCCCATCAGTTCTATCAATTGTTGATGGAGGTTGGTTGAGATCGTAATTGAAAATGGTTGAGGGATGGGGCAAAAGATAGGGACACATAAGGAAGAGGACGGGAGTAATGGCTAAGGAGGAGGCATAAGCTCTTTTTTTCTTTATTCTTTTTTTTTTGGTCTATAGAAAAAAAAGACGGAATGAGATCTAATATATTTCTTTTGTTTTCAAAATCTAATGAAGACCGCTTTTTGATAAGACACATACTACAAGGAGACTAGGATTTTACAATTATTTTTGTTGGCCTATGTATATAATATACACATATATATGTGTGTGTACGTGTGTGTGTGTGTGTGTGTGTGTGTGTGTGTCGTTTCCTAATGGCCCCATTTTCTAATTTTGTTGGGATTGTTGTTTCCTAATGGCCCCATTTGCCCCGTCCCTGTACAACACTACTTCCAAATACCCCTTCCAAATTGACTCGCATAGCCCTTGTCATCGAGCCTCTTAGCTAAGATGAGGCTCATCCTCAAGTCAGTAATATATTTTACTTCCTCAAGACTCCATCATTGTCCATCTTTACTTCATCAAAATTTCGGAATGTGTAGGAGGAAAAGTACTCTCTATGTGGGGTGATGTGGTAAGACGCACCAGTGTCCATTACCTAATTGGTGTCGATCAAAAAAGTGCTTGTGCAAACATTCAGTCTCTCCCAAACAACAAACAATTCATCATCATGATGATTGTTGTTTCTTCATCCATCTTACCTTTCCCCTTAATATCCTTCTTCAACTCCCAACATTCTTTCTTTCAATGGCTGAACTTCCAGCAATGGAAGCAAGTTTTATCCTTCTTTGAGTTCTCGATCTACTCTTAGACCTTTCCTTCTACTTTCCGGCCTTGGATCTCCCTAGGCCAACCACAAGTGTCTCAGGCTTGGATAACAAAACCACACTACCTACTATTTTCTCCTCTTCTTCAAGAAATGATGCCATCACAAAAGTCATTGTGAGATTTCTACGTGGGATGGAATTGGTGAGAAACACAGAATTTTTTAACTGTTCAATAGAGAACCTAGAACCAACACAACTTGAACTTCATTCTCGAGACTATCTCCATGTTCTTTAACTTGATAAATATATTCTAGATTTCATTGGGGTGCCTTGCAATCAGGTAATTAAATCGTAGTCGCAGTCGCGGTGTCACAATATTGGAGCCTCGCAAACGATAAATTATATGTCGCAGTCGTCGCAACGTAAATTTTTATTTTTATTTTACCATATACTCTAATTGTTATTTATTGATCATTTGAATATAAATATTCAATAAACTAGTGTTTTATATTATATTAGAAGTATTAAAGTGAGTCATTATATGCTAAATTTTCCTAATAACCTTAAAATTACCATAGAATGAAAAAAGATATGTTATTTAATAGTAAATGTGAAGATAATAAATAGTAATACTTTATTATAATTCAATAGTAACTTAGTCTAAAATATATATAGTAAATGAATAAAAAAAATTATCATACATGCTTTTTTCAATAGATTTAAGAAATCGGCGATTTCTCCCGATTTATCGGCGATACCGATTTATCAGCCGATAAATGTGAAAATTTAAAACCGTAGCGTATCGGTAATTTTACGTTGCGACCAACCGAAAAACCGTTAAATAGCGGTCGTTGCGCTATAGCGAGACCGCTATTTAATTGTATGGTTGCAATGGGTTTTCTGTCTTCATACTTCAATTTATACAACTTCCTTTATGAGTTATACTTTATTTCCAATAGTATTATTTGCATAAGCAAATCCAACTTGGACCACACTCTATATGTTATGTGTTTTTTTTACAACATGATGGATGACATTATTATCCACCCATTGACGGATATAACCACAATTTCTTCTATCGAGTTTCTTCCACTCCGCTTCGTTTTCTTTATGCTCTCCGGAGTGATTCTTTATTTTCCATTAGATTGGCCAGCTCTTTCACATAGAGCATGTCTTCCATCTTGCTCTTTTAAGTTCTATAATTTGTGTTGTTCAACGTCACCATTACCGATTTAGCAATTGTCATGACTGTCAACCACGCTCTAATACCACTAGTTGAGATAAATGACCGTCGTTGGTCTCTCACTGGTTGTGTCCGTCGAATCATCCAACTATCTGGGTAAGTTCGTCGGCCAACCCAATAAAAAGGAAGATGGGATTGCTGAAACACTAAAAAATTGTAATCCTTAGATTACTAGCACAATTATAAGAAAATATATTTTAAAGTATACAAGCACAAGAATCAAAGATTAATATAAGGAAAAAATTAGAGACTTTTATTGAGTATGAAGATAAGAAAAAAAAATAGAGAACTTGCATGCCTTCACTACAAATAGTCAGTAGAGGACATTTTATACTCTCCTTCATCCCTAGCCAAAATACTCAACTATTATTGGCTGACTAATTTAATACAACTTTCTAGCTAACATCAATCATAGTAGAAGGAAGTGTATAAGTTACAACCGAATGATTGATTCTATGAGTCGACTCCTATATGCTAAATCCCTTATATTAAAGGATTTCATAACCACTTTCCGACATCCTTTCTTCACTCGTGTCTTCTCTCTTAATCTCGGCCACTAGGTCAACTGATCCCATTGGTTGTCGGCCATTTGAGGGCTCTTGGCTGATGCCGTTTGGCCTTTGGTTGACACTCTTTGACAGTTTGACTAATGCCCTTTGATCGTCACCTTTTTCCCTTGGCTACCGACCATTTAGTTGATGCCCCTAGCTAGAGGTGTGCACCGGTCCAAAACCGGACCGGAACCCAATTAAGGACCAGAATTTTTTGAAGCTTAGACTGAGGTCCGGACTGGGATAGATTTTTTAACACCCCTACCCCTAGCTGATGCCCTTGTATCTCGGCTTCGTTCCTTCTTGTCAAGGAACCCAATAGGAAGAACTCATCAAACAAATCTGATGCTGGACATAAAAGAATGAGTGCAACCAGTTTTCCTTGCTCTAACAAAGTTTCAACAGTTCATTGACCCAAAGTTGACTCCTGAGTTAATTTCATATGTATAGTATTAACCTCAAGCGCATGTCATTGGTCTAATATCAAGATTTTCTTACTTCCTACGTAAGTTCTGCTCAAACAAAATGTCTGCTCAATCCGGTCATTTTGAAGAGATTGCGTCCAACACATGAATGGAAAGAAATCAAGTGGTTCGCAAAATAGTTGTCTGCAGTAGTAGCACAGAGACAGGAAAGCACCTGGTACCGAAGTTTCTGAGGCCAAGGAGCCTTGAAGGCTCTCTTAAATCCCTGCTTTATTTCAGATTTAGTTGCAGTCAATCCTGCAAGATGAAGGATTCATCACCATCTAAATTAACAAACTGTAACCCAAGCTGTCAAGGAAAATGAATGAAGCTAACAATTTCCTGAAATTTAACCATATTTTCTGCCGATTCCTGCATATGTCTCTTCCACCGGTTGCGTTAACTGCAAGAGGGTACCCCCAGCATCTAATAGCAATCCATCAAAAGCCTTGTTATTTGACCTCTTACTCTCTGCAACAAATATAAATAGGACATTGCATTTTTTTTCCTTCTAATAAGTTATAATAATCACAATAAAGATAGAAGTCCATCAGGTCACTCGGAGCACAGAAGCACACCCTCCCCCCCAAAAAAAATACACGGGGGAGGAGGGGGGGACGATAAACTTTGTTCCAGGTTTTATGTCTCAGTTAGATGTTTCGACATAGCTCATGGTCCTTACAAATGTAATCTAACCTTCCAATTTCACCCCCAAAAATACAGAGCGTTCTCAACAATTGTACAAGCTGATCGAAAGTCAAAACGAATGATAAACTCCTAATTGCAGAAAAACACCCATTTCCCCCAGATTCCTAGCAAATGTAGAAGAAGCCAATATTGGAGCAGTAGACATACTGAAGGGATGGGTAGAAAATGGAAAACCTGTGCAGAAAGCGGCCGTAGATAAATGACGAATTGAGTGAAGAAGCTTGGAATCAAAGGGAAGGATTAACTGGCGCGTCTTGAAATTGAGGTTGGTGATAGGAGAAAGATAGGAGCTTTGTGTCCAGCCTGCCTTCATTGAAATCGAGATCATCTTCTTCGATCAACAAGACCGTTTGTGACAGACCGAAGAGTGCTTTTGGATGGAGGTTGATGATGATTATAGTGGCTGTGTGTCCAACGTTTTTAAAATGTCGGTTGGTTACTATTATGTTAACATGAATAGATTTTAATCTTATTAGTCTATTTGGATCATAGTCGATCCGGATAAAATTAAATATTAAAATTAATTTAGATAAAAAGAAATGTAGGTAAATGGGGTATGACTGATTTAAACTATTATTTATATGATATTAATATAATGGGGTAAATTAAAATTTTTGTTTAAATTGAGGTTACATCGGGTGAATTTATTTATATTTTTATCTTTATCTTAATTATTTTTAAAATTAATGGTTAATAAAAATAATGTTAAAAAAAGTCAACAAAAGTAACACTTTAACTTCAATTTATGTAGTTGAGGTTAACAAAATCAGTCTCGAAATCCATTAACCCCTATTCGTTTAGAAGCAAATAGAACATAAATGAAGTAAATGAAGGTAAATATTTAAAAATATTGTTTGCATTATATTAATCTAACTTGGGTAAATATTTTAAAATTTTTGTTTGGATTAAAGTTAATTAAGGTAAATTTACTTATGTTATTGCGTTCAATTCTATTAAAATAAAGTTAACTTAGATAAACAAAAATGAACATTTAACATCAATTTATCTAGTTGTGGATAACAAAATTCGTCCCTAAAAAGATGAATCAAATAATTTACTTTGATTGACTCGTTCACCCCAAACTAGCATATATTCTTTCCATATTAAAAAGGAAGTCATTCTATCATCAAATGTTTATATAAAAAAATTCATTTTAAAAAAAGTCAAAGTATATTTTTTATTTTTGTCCTTACTTTTTTTAATTATACATATATTAAATATTTTGTTATTTTTTAATGAAAGATGTTAGTGTAATTTTAAGACTACTTTTATTTTTTTTAAATAGTGTGTAAAATAATTGAATGACATTCTTTTTGATACGGAGATGGTATGTTTTAATAGAGTTATTCATATTATCCGATATCTAATGATTCGATCCAATATCCTAATCGATCCAATCCGAAAAATCAAATAACCAATTTGATATTTTTTCAAATTAAATATTCGATCCAATAAATAAAAGATCAAATAAATCGAATATCCAATCCGGAAAATACAAATAATATTCAATCTGATAAATTATATACATATACACTCTAAACACTATTTATTTTTCATAAAATTTTATTTTATATAATCAAGTATGTGTGTCTATCTGTGTATAATTTGAAATGAGTATTTATTATAAATAAATTTTATACTTTTAATTATTATTTTGATTAAATATTTAATTATTATCCAAAATTTAAAATTTCTAATTGAATATAATGTAATTTAATATTCAAATCAAATCATTAGATTATATTTGTTCAAATTGAACCAATTTTTTTTTATCGAATAATTTTTTATCCATTATTTTTTCATCGTAGCCCATTCGAAAGTTTTAGATATCCTACAGATTATTTATTATCCAATCCAAAATTTTAGATATTTAAAATATCAGATATCGGAAACTTTTTTTTGGATATCCGAAATTTTTTATCGGATATTCAATCCGTGAACACCCCTATATTTTATGGTGTAATTAATGTTATGAATAAATTAACTATAACATAATTTGATGGTTAATATTCTAGTGGCAAATGGATATTAAATTAAGTTAGTTTTTAATCTAACTTAGTTTGTATTAAATCTTAAAATAAGTTATCAAAAAAGATAAATGAACAAAAATTAACCTTTATTAACCTACATTAGTCTTCCAAATAGGTTAGAAAATAATTATAGAAATGTGTTGGTTCTATGTAAGACAATTATCAATAAAAAACAATTTGGCTTTGAACACACTTTTTTTATTTATCATAGAGAAATAAATATTTAAATTTTGTTTCAATTAAAGAATTTTTCTATTATAATAATACTATTCATATATAAATACAATCATTTATATCATAAACCTATACTATCATTATAAAAAGTAACTATAAAGTCATTTAACATACTATTTATAAAAATAAAACTAATAAAATTGAAATGTTAAAAATTGAAAATTTATAATTTATAAAATTATCAATAAAAAAAAGAAACGAAAATTTCAATAAATTATAAGACCAATTTTTTTTTTGAGAATTTAAAATTTAAGAATTTTTATAAAATAATTTAAAATTACAAAAGTAAACAAAAAAAACTTAAAAATAAAATGACTAAAGCATTTTTTTAGTCATGTTTTCAATTTAATTTTATTATTTTAATTTCATTGATTTAAAATAAATTTTATAGTGGTTGTGAAATGTATATTATGAACTCATTTGTGTTTCTATGGGTTTTTTTAGATATTAAAATTTTTCATTAGTTTAAGTTTTAAATTTAAATTTCTTGAATTTCCTTAATATTTTCAATTTTTTACCTTTTATTTTATTTTTTCTAATATGAAATAAATAATAAAATAAAGTACATAAAATTAATTTATACTTAATTAGCATATTAAATAAGTATTAAAGAATATAATGTTATGGGTATGTTTATAATATGTACAATACTTTAATTATATAAAAATAGTATTATTTTAATTAAAAATAATAGTTAAAACAAAACATAAATGTTTGTGCATTTATTATAAACTCAAAAATACTTCTTTCTTAATTCAAATAAGCCCCAAATATTTGTTTCCTTAATTGATAATTTTCTTGTTTTATAGTTTCAAACTTGTAGAGTCATTTGTTACTTGCTTCTTGTTGTTTTATAAGTCTAAATTTAAAATAAATGATTAAATATTCTTAGCTACTAGCCATAATAAATATAAATAAAAATAAAAATATTTATATAACTTAGTTATGAAATTTAAATCAAAGGAAAATATAGCTATATGTTGATTAATTACATTAAAACGGTACAATTATAGAAATAATAATAAATTTTCATATACAACCAAATAATTAATAGGTGAACTAACCAAAATAGGATATAAGGTAATACTAGGTCCTTTTTTTAGTTATCTACTTCCTCTTGTATGATGAATATCTGTTAGATGGTTTGATTTAAACTTCATACAAACGGTTTGTTTATTTCTTAATATATAAAAAAAAATCTTGATTATTTGGATATTCATTGAAAAACCTGACTTGTGTGGAGTCAGGTATATAAATAAAAATTAAGATTTTTATTTTTTTTACAAGATCATCCTTAGAAGGATAAAAATAATTTCTAAAATGAAGCTAAATTAATGTATATTTGTTATTAAAATATTTGTATTAAGTTGATAATCTAAAGTTTAGAATCTTTCATATCGATAATGTGTAATAATATATGAAATTCAAATGGACGGAATAAGACAAGATAAAAGGGAAGAAATAATACAATTTCTTGTTCAAGTTCATATTCATATTAGTAATGCACATCACTCACTCTTCTAATAATAATAATAATAATAATAATAATAATAATGTGATATAGGAGTCATGGGAGATGAAAAGGTGGCAAATGGAAGGATGGGGAGAGTTACCTACATAGTGACACAATTAATAGAGATGTATATAATACTAGATATGATTATTGTGAGATATACATCCATCTAAATAAGATATTTACTACAATAATATTAAGATATTTGAATATATACTTTAAGTATTTTTTGTTTGTTTGAAAATATTCATAGCAATAGAATATAGAAATAGTTCTAATCCTTTTTCATAAAGTTAAGTGATAGTAAATAAATTGTTCGCTAAACGATGTATTGATATTAAGCTCTTAGTCCCGTGATCGGTACATCATAAGTAAACATAATTAACATTCATTTGTTGTATGGTGAAACTGTTTCTAGTAAGCATGCTGGAAATGATACCATATATCTATATATTTAAATCTTATTTATTTTTTAAAAGTAAAATCTTCGCCCTTAGAGTTTCTACAACCCGGTCGGTATAATATTATAGATGAGATAAATCACAACATGTATTTCAGTAACACAAAAGATAAATTATCTACTTACTAGTTTTGGGCTTGAATCAAACCCATAACTTAATAGAGCCTCCTATTTTGTTGTCATTTGACCTGATACTGAGTTACGCGTCGATCAATATTTAAACCTTCTCCATCATTCAGAGTCATTGATAAACAATTCTCGTTCTTAAGAATGGACATGATCATTTTGTTTGACTCATATGCAGTCAAGTCTAAATAGCTTGAACTCGGTATAATTAGTATTGTACCGTTACGTTATAATGCTAGCCTACTCCTCGTTGCAGCTAACAATAACACAGCAATGGGGTGTTGGTGTTTGGTGGAAGTGCATTGATTTGAAAATCTCTACTAATAGATATTTAATCAAAAGGGATTTTTTGGTGGAGGTGGGTTGGCGACTTACGCACAAAATGTAATCAGGAGCAACTAAGGATGCGCATTAGAAGTTTAATCGAATATTATAAATTTCATCATAGTAATTAATAGAATAATTTATATTGCGGAAAATTTATATTCTTATTTTAGAAAATATGTATTCTTATCCCAAAAATGTGTATCTTTACTCTAAAAGTTGTATATTCTTACTTTAGAAGTTGTGTCTTTCTATCCCAAAATATGTATATTTATGTCCTCAAATATGTATATTTCTATTTTAGAAGATGTATAATTTTTTAGAGAATTCATGTTATTTAATCATAAAAATTGTATATTGTAATATAAGAACATATGTATTTAATTTTAGACGCGTATTTTTTTTCGTACACGCTATATTTGAATAATAGTTGTATATTTTTATTTTAAAAGATGTATTATGTGTTCTCCTTTCTAAAAAAATGTGTTTTATGTATTGTAAGATTTATATTATTAACCTACATAATATATATTCTTATCTAAAAATATATATATTTATAACTAAAATGATATGTACTTAAATCCTAAAAGATGTGTATTAAATTAGTTATACACTAGAAGATATGAATTGAAAGATGCATAATTATAATTTTTTTTAAATGTGTATTTATTGCTTGGGGGATACATATTTTATTAAAGAATATATATAACATCACACCATCATTTAAAATAAAATTTATAAAATTTAATAAAAATATCACTATTATTATAGAAAATGTGCATTTATATTTAGAAAGATGTATGTTTATATTATATAAGATGTGTTTCATTGGAAAATACATATTTTTTCACTATTTATAATAAATTTCAATAAATAAAAAACGGTTTGACGACGCAAATTACCATTAACATGAATTTGAATATCCGTTTTGCATGAACTCACTATCTGGTTATTAAAAAACTACAGAATAAATAAACATTGAGATCATGACTTTGGACGGGGCTCCATACTCCATAACTTTTACATACCCTATCCAATATAATACTCATATTGTGTTACTTACCTACCGACTTGTGCCAATATTTGACTGATTTGGATAGAATAGTTACAACATTAAAAATCGATATATGATAGACAAGACCTCGAATCAGTTTTCAGTGTGTCGTATTAGTCCAGACAAATCTTATGCAGAAGCAAAATTGGGCGATCCCATAGAAACAAAAGCTAGTGATCGTAAATGAGATATTTGAGGAAACTAAGCCTGAAACCAGTTTCCCGTTTTCATTTAGTTTTCTCCGTGTCTCACACACTGAATTGACAATTTTATACTACTCACTAATTTTTTCTCAGAACGTCTGCAGCATGAAGCAAATCTGCAAGCTTCTACGTATTGATTTCGTCATACATGTCTTATGACAACACCCAGAAATATCTGTATGACAGCATGCATATGCCATTGTAAGTGCTTATCTTCCGATTTCAAAGTAATGCAGTTTCTTCACAAAATTTGATTTATCAAATCTTCATGCTATCAATAATTAAGCAGTTCGTGCAAATGCAAAACTGGCATCCCAGCTCTCATGCCCAACTCTCATCCACAGAACAATCCTCATTTCCTCGCCTGCAGTTGATGCTTCCCTCTTCTTTGTCAAAACTTTGTACAGTTGACGCCTTGATCCAATGAATGAACCGTCATAGTCAAGAAGAAAAAAGATTGATCGTTGAGCGAAACAAGGCAGGGCCCGTAGCATCCCTATCGGCTTCTGAAAATTTAATTCATATTCGGCATTGATCTAGCAGGACAGGAAAAATGTAAAGCAGTTTTAATGTAAAGAAAACATTGATAGAAGGAAGAAAAAAAAAAAACAGGAGAGAATAAAATGGACGTGGAGACCTGTCTGCATGGAGCTCCATACTATGGCTTTAGAATAGGGAGCATTTCTATATAGATTTACGGCCTAACTCCATTGCTAAGGTATGAAAACCATCCAAAATATGGAAATCAGCGCCTAACCAACAGGGCAGATACCGTGTGTGTTGCCCTTGCTCCTTGCAGACAAGGTTGCATCAGGAAGCCATTTTTGGAAGAAAAGAGAAACATACAATAAAAGCTCCCTTTCCAAAATAAACAACGGACATTCTATGGTTTATCCATGGCATACTATAATCATAATCAAAATCTGAGTAAATTAGCTTATCTTATCTGGTAATAGATGGTATCAGTTCAGGACTTAATGGCTAGGCAAACCACGCAGATTCCAACCACTGCAGCTAACAATATTAAGCCAGTCAAGCTATTAGATTGAGTCACCATATTTACAAAGTCGTCTGCTTCTACTATACACGAGTCATTGTGTTCAGTATACATGCCTAAAAAACACTACATAATCACAGAATCAGAAAAAACAAAGATGAGACAGCATATACAAGTGCACAATAGTTACGACTATTTTGAGAATTCCTTTCTCAGGATGCAGTGGCTCGCAGCACCCATGGTCAAATCCATTAGAATACATAAGTTAATGATAATCATCCGAGTATGGTAGCAAATGATGGTTTTGGGGCATCATCAGGCCCATGAGATAGCCAATAACAACGCAGCCAGACTAGAGCACAAAAGGAATGAGCAATACTCTGAATTTGATCCTCCATCCTCTTCAGGGAAAAGAAAATTGAAACTGGCAGAAAGAGATCTATTTCATTAAAGATTTTATTTTGGGGGGAAGGAGGGTGTCTCCAAAACTCGTCCACATGATCTGTGGGATTGAAAGCACTAACTTTTCACGTCAATGAGTGGGTCAAGCTTAACCAGCAGACTGCCAACACTAGCTTCAAACAAGTATGTAATAATGTATAGATAAACATATAAAAGTAAAACTGAAATTAAGGAAGAGCAACCAATTCAATTAAATATGACAAATTTTTGTACTCACATGAAGTTCAACCAGCAATTCAATATGCAAGCAATGTATCCATTCAATTATCCAGTTATGGTCGATGGAGAAGAATGTCGCAGATGGATGACTAACCTTGGAGAAATAATATACAATCTGTGCAAATACACAGGTAGGATCTGAACAATCTCAAATTCACTACATAAACCAGAGCCAATATAATATATTAGGACATTAAAAAGTGATATATTCACTAAATTTGTTAGAACAAGAGGGGGGACCAACAACAAAAACCAAAAAGAGAAACAAACTATGGGGCCAAATATAAGTTGTATTGACAGGCCTTCTCATTCTTTGGTATTTTAAGCTAGTTGGCATTAATCGTCCAGTTTTGTAATTCAATGACCCTCTAGCTAGCCAGCTTTGAACTGGGTTTCAGAAACTAGATGCGAAGTAGCATTATCAGAGATGATAAAAGATGCATACAAGCAAGATTGCATGATAGGCCCAAAGCTTAGTTTCAGAAAGGTTGAAAGGTCTACCCATTTTCAATGCCAAAAGACACAACATTTGTGATATCTTTTAAATGTATTCGGCAGCCACACTCCTTCTGAAGGAACATTTCTTGAAAGAAAAAAAAAACAAGGGGCGGAAATGGATAGACAAATAAGTCATCCAAATGGGAAAGAACATAGAGAAAACAAAAGTCATAGACTTACTTACCATACAAATTTGATAACAGTTTCCGATTGACCAAGGAGCAAGCAGAGATCATGGAGCTTCTCTATGCCGGAATAGCTTTACCAGTGCTCTACGCTCACAGTCCTATATGGAACGACAAGAAGATACCAAGTTTGCATTTGAATTTCTGAAATGAATCTTTTGTGACTACAATTTCTAGATTATTCTATAATTTATAAAGGCACTCATCAGACAAATGAATTAATAGGGCAAGCTAACTATAAAACAACCGAACCAGCAAAACTGTTATGTTCCTACAATAAGTGATGACTAACTATCAACTTCAAATGAACAGGATGAATCTGACATGTACAGGTAGAGATTGACTGCAAACAGAATAATAAATGACCAGTCACTTTATCTGATCAAACTAAAAAGAAAAATTCAGAGTAAATTCTCTACAGCTGGCATAGTAGAAAAGCCACAGTGAGTTGTCCCCTCATGCATTCTATAGTTTGTTCGGAAAAAGGCAGAAATACAGTCATCAGTGTAGCACACTCTTATACGATTTATACCTGAGCAAGTCAACAAATCTTCATCCATCATCCCACGTCCAAAAGGCATAACATGAGACAGGCCAATTCTACAGCTATGGATGCAACGACACATACTAAAAGGCAGAGAGGATGAAGAGAGGTTGAAAAAAGGGAAATACTTGGCAAGTGCAGATAAATGTTTCTGAAAGTATCATACCCATTTGGTAGTATAATGACAAGAGTTGAAACTATATGCTAGAGAATCGGGTAAGGGAAGAAAAGACAACAGAACTTAAATGCAATACTGGAAACTGAAATATTTACTTCTTTTGAAGAATACCTTGAACATATTGAGGTGGAATGGTTCAGTAGGATTTGTTCGCCTCAGTTTCAGATATGTGTAAGCAAAGCTTAATTGATCTCTGGAGGTAAAACGATCTACTTCATTGAACCAAAGGCATGAGAATAGATTTGACATAGGTGTGTGTGCTCGGACAATGAAGGAACCCTCAGGAACATCTGTGTCTCACAGCAAATAGTTAAAGCAAAAGAATATTTGGAAATGCAACTTAAAAGTAAAATGCAGTTACAAGAATTTTTCAGACATAATTAGTGCACCCACAGCTAGGAAGAAGATTATTTGGCTCTGAAGGGTCAAACTTTGTGAGACCGTCAGACTGGTAGAAAGCAAATTGCTCGTCTATGGCAGTGTGATTGTACTTATTGAGACGCTTGTTTTGGAGTACCTCCTCCCACACACAATGTCGATCATAATGGTTTGCAATAGCATACTCTGATCCAGTTCGCCACAAAAAGTGTTCAATAATTAGCAAGGGGTCGGTAGTGAGCCGCATCTTACTATCAAGCCAAATAGAATACCTGCAGCATTTGAACATACAGTCACCCACTCGAATTAGTGAGACAATAGATGCAGCCTATTGACCACAACTACATACACCAATAAGATTTACCTAGATGAAGGGAATAGACGATGCGCTAACAATTTTGGCACCTTTCCAGTTCTCCGCATATCCTGATATGGTAAGTTCCTCACAACTACTATTCTCCATAAACCAATGTATCCTCTGTCATCAGGAACATTGCCTTCTAATGACAGTTTTGACAGAGTCTGCTCATCCAGGAACATAACAAAACAGACTTTCTGTTTCGACAATTCACTGATCTGCAACAGCATTTACATATTTGAGTAAGAAATCAGATGGCATGTCACATGAAAAATTAACAGCACCATTCCTTAGATGATTCAGTCATCCAATGGAGATTCAATATCCGTAAATTTTGCAAGAAATCATGCCATTTTCTCTCATAAACAACACTTCCCAGAATATTTAGCTGGGTGACAAACACTAGCATGGAACATAATCAACTCTGCAAAATCAACTTTCAGGTTCATAACTTGCATGAATAGACAACATCAGAACTGAGTCCTGTTAGGACCAAAGTTGCAACAGAACTAGACACAAAGCAGAACAACAATTTATGGGCAAGACAATCTTGCTTTTTAACCAACAAAAAGGGACAGAAACAGAGACAGGAAAAAAAAAAGTTCCATTGAACGGAGCATGTTATCTTGATTATCAAACCATTATTTCCATCTAGGAAGGCAGTGTCATGTGAGTCCCAAATCAGCACATTGAGAAATGTCATTGGTAATAGAAGGGTGTAGTTTCTGCCACAAGCTCACATATCCAATCAACTAACGCAAATCAGTTCACTCACCAGTTTGCTAGTAGGTCTCCTTAAGAAGTCAGAGCTTCCAAAAATACAAGAGGAAACAACGATAGAACAGGAATTCATATATATTTGGTCCTTTTCGTCCAAGTCATATCCTGTGCTTCTAGCTCTAAGGCCTTTCACAAAGCCACAGTGAAGAGTTTGATCTCTTGCATGGAAAGACCTCTCCCTCTCCTCAAGGGTTTGATGTCCTCCAAATCTGGGTTCATTTTGACCCTCCAGCAGAGACATGTCCTCTTTGTCAATGTAGCTAAGTGAAAACTGCGTAAAGTTCAAATAATCCTTAGGCTCCAAGACATAATCCACTGACTTGGCAAATTCAACTTCACAGGGACGATCTGTAAGACAAATTGAGAGGTAATCATGTTGCTTGACAGAAACTTAATAACTGATCAGTTCTGAGCTGTACATGTAAATGTTAGAAGAAATAGCCAAAATTAAATAGAAAACCAGTAGATTGACAACACATTACAGGCATATCTTTAGTAAATGCTGATAGGCATCATGATCCTGGACCAATACCCATTATCATATATTACGACTAATGCATATCAAGTATGCCATATACCGTACACTATCAGTGCATCAAAGGGTCTTTGTTTTGAGGGAGTAGGGGATTGGGAACGGGAATTCAGGAAAGAGTTTAGTATATTCCATTGTTTGATTAGGGGGAAGTGGAATGGAAATTGGAAGCCTCAATTCACATGGATTTATTACCTAAGAGAGGGCGGGAATGGAAATTAGGTTGTAAAAGACCAAAATATGCCCACTCAAATATTTTATAAATTAAAAAACTCCCAAGTTTAAATTAAAAAAAAAGTATATTTTAGTCATTTCTTCATCTAATCCCACTCCCATTTCCAACAAAAATGGGAATGGGAATAAACAAATCAATTCTCAATCCCATTCCAACCTTTTAATCACTAAACTCCCTTTCCCTCGTACCAAATGCCATATAGAGAGAACTATTGTTTTGAATACCCCACTCTGTAAAATATCTTAAATTGACATTGCAATTTTAATTATCCTATGATAGTTGCTACAGTTTAAACTTATCCTCCTTTGATCGTTGTAGTTATTGAATTTGTCTTATTTTAGTCAACCTAAATGTGACTAAAATAGAAAAAATTTAAAAAGTACAGTGAACAAAGTAGTACAAATTTGAACTCCAGTGACTGACTTGGGGAAAATAAAAGTGCAGCGAACAACTTAGGAAAATTGTAAAAGCAGGGTGACAGCTTAATATATGACTCAAAATATTGAAGCATTTTGTATAATATTTGATAGACTTCAAGCACCAAAGAAAATCCTAAGATTGCAGGTCAAAGCAAAGATTGAAGTTTAACACTTCACCCGAATCAGGTGCAGATAAATCATAGTCAATCAAAATAGATCTTTATCATTTCTAGCCTTCTACTGCTTCTGTAGATGCAATATGAGCGAACTGTGGAAGTACACAATTCTCACAAGAAGAAAAAGAGTTAATGAGGAGATATCCCCAATTACTCCAAATTCCGATGTAGAACAATAGCAAGAAGCCAAAACACTAAATAACTAACAGTAAACAATCATATTTTCCATAGAAAGTATCGATTAAAAGACATGACAGGCAATAAAATTGTAGTCACGGTATCACGGTATTGAAGCGTTGTGAACGATAAATTATGTATCGTGATCGTTGCAGCGTGAATTTGTATTTTTTATTTCACTATATACTCTAATTATTATTTATTGATATTTAAATATTCAATTTTATATTATATTATATAAGAAGTATTTAAGTGAGTCATTATATGCTAAATTGTCCTAATAACTCTAAATTTGCATGTTATTTAGCAGGACATATAAGAAGTAACAATACTTTATTATTGTTCAATAGTAACTTGGTTAAGATATATATAGAAAATGAAGAAGGCTTCTAGATATCAATATTTTGGCACAAGGATAGGTTTACTAAAAAGATAATTTCTAATAATACTCGGTGAACCGCTCTTCTAGCATGTACGGATGCAGTAGGATACCATGGTGAAGAAGAAGATGGCAAAGCGTAATCCCATCATGGTGTCACCAATTTTGGCTTCTTCTCCCCAATTGCAATCGGAACTAAGTGCGAACTGTGTGAATTCAAGTAATTTGGACACAGGAGGAAAGGAATTGCAAACAGCAACTTACCAGGACGAATTATGTTTTGATGAGTTACCGGCTACTCCCATTGCTATACCAGAACATACTCAATTGGGTAAGAGTAACATTAGCAGAATAAATGAGAGCAATCATGGAGATCTGACTACGGAAGTGGAAGCACCATCAAATACTAAGATGAGTAGAAAGGATCTTATTCTGGGAAATAGGCAATCGGAAAGGGGGTTGAGTTTGCAGTTTGTTGCACCAACAGTTGTGGACGGCAAACTTTGCGCCCAAATCCAAAAATAAGAGGATCAATGGAAGAATTCGCTCATTGGATTCGTGGCTGGCCCTCGCCCTTCTTATCAGCAAATGGTTAGATATGTGAAATCGAATTGGACCATGATCTCTGTTGTGCCAGACATACTCTAATATGATATTGGATACTTTGTGTTTAAATTTGCTTCAGAAGTAAGACATTATCCTGACCAATCCTTAATGGTCCTTCAATTCCAAACCATTATTACTAAAATCTTGGAGTCCTAATGCTGTCATTGGCAAAGAAATTTGTAGGGAAATGACATTGTGGATTTTACTACCTAACTTGCCACTGCACCTATGGTCAGAGGATACTTTGAGTAGAATGGCAAGCACTATCGGAAATCCTATATGTGCAGACTCAGTGACAGCAACAAGAGAAATAATTTCATACCCCAGGCTGCTAATAGAAGTGAATGTGTGCTCTGAATTGCCAAAATAAGTTGAGTGTGCGCTATCTAATGATGAGATTTTCAACCAAAAAATCCTGTACAAATGGAAACCTAAATACTGCATCATATGTGATGCTTTCGGTCATGAGAAGCACTAATGTAGGAAAGGAGCCCATCTTCAAATGCATAAACAAAGAGATGATCCACCACTAGCTAAAGTATGGATGCCTAAAGCACAGCTTCAATATGTAGCAGTTACTTTAAATTAGAATTGGATTCAAAAGTCTTAGGACATTCCTCAAAATAAAAAGGATTGAAAAGGGGAATGCAGTAAGGAGTGACCCATCTGAGGTTAACCAAGAAAACTTAAGGAGTGCCTGTAGCTATCCAGTGTGGTAGGAATTGATGCAAGATGGCAATATTGATAGAGGGGCTCGGGTTTTCACCCTGAATTGTTATGGCCATCGGTACTTGGAAAATTTGAGGACTTAATAAAGTCCTCAAACATAGTGAGCTTCATCACTTTTTGTTAAAAGAATAGGCTGGGTATTATGGCTATTTTAGAAACTAGAGTGAAGGAAGGAAAAGATGAGAAAGTTCTTAAGGGGTTAAATTTGCATTGACAGTATGTCCACAATTTTGCTTATCATGAAAATGGTAGGATCATTCTGCTATGGGATGGTGATCAATATACTATTATGATGCTTCAGCATATGAATCAAGGCATCCATACTCATGTCGTATATAAACACACTCAACAAGAATTTCTATTCGGATATGCTTAGGAGACATCTTTGGTCGTACAAACTCGGTGCAATTAACCATGGGTGGTCACTGGGTATTTTAACTGCATTCTATATGCTCATGAGAAGGTAGGAGGTCAGCTAGACTCCATTGATATTGATGAGTTTCAAAATTGTCTTGTGCGTTGTGGCCTGGGAGCTATTAAGTTCATAGGATCTGCACACATGGACAAACAAGTAAAATTTTGAAGATAGGAGTTGGTGCAAATCGGATAGGGTGTTGGGCAATGACAAATGGATGACTTAATTCCCCACTGTCATGGCTGAGTTTAACACCCACCAGTTTTCAGACCACTCTGCTTCTATATTAAAATTTGGGGTGCAGACTAATGGAGGGATTAAACTTTTTACTTTGAACCCAGATTTTCTTCCCATTTTGACTGAAGTCCAATCAACTAAAGTCCCTGGGACTAAATTTTTTCAACTAGTTCAGAAGTTAATATTGCTAAAACATAAGCTCAAAGAGCTAAATAAACATTAGGGTCATGTTACTGTGAAGAAAGAGCAAGCCTTCAAAGATTAGAATGACATCCACATGCAAAATCTGTTGAACGAAATTCTCATTTGTTCACAAAGAACACCTGAAGAGGAGATCTAATTACCAACAGAAATCTCATATAGCAATTCACATTATTTCTTTACAAATGTGAAAGGACGGATATCTCCAAATAGCATTCCCAAGCTCTTAAATGATTGAGATGAAGAGATGTTTGGTGATCGAATGGTCAGCACTATAGTAGGGCATTATAAACAATTGTTGGGCTCAAGGATTGATTGTATGCAGTACATTGATCCTCAGATTGCAACCAATCACTGATTGTGAGATCCATGCTGTAGTTTTCTGCATGGGAGATCTCAAGAGCCCTAGTCCGGATGGTTACAATCCATATGTTTACAAAAAGCATGGGGATATAGTTGGGGGGATGTGAAGGCAGCAATTAGAGAATTCTGGAAAAACAGAAGATTGTTGAAACAAATCAATAATACAGCTATAACACTCATACCTAAGGTTCCTAATGCAGTAAGACCAAAAGAGTTTCGGCCCATTGCTTGCTACAATGTTATTTACAAGATTATTTCAAAAACACTGAGTAACAGAATGCAACTTATTCTACATGAATTGGTGGATAATTCACAAGTTGCGTTTGTTAAAGGGAAACATTTGTGGGATAATATTCTACTGGCTCAGGAATTTGTGAAGCATTATGGATAGAAGAATATTAGTCCCCGCCTCATGCTCAAAGTTGACATTCAAAAAGCTTATGACAGCATTGAATGGATGTTTATCCAACATATTCTCACTACTTATGGGTTTCCTATCTGTTTCATAAAATTGGTTATAGAGTGTGTAACCATTGTGAAATTTTGCTCCTTGACTAATCCCTTCCCTAGTAAAAGAGGATTGATACAAATAGATCCCATATCTCCCTATCTCTTTATTCTAGGAATGGAATATCTTCACAGTGCTCCCTTTGGAAACCCAAATTTCAAGTGTCACCCAGGCTGCAAGTCCCTCAAGATCATAGACATTTGTTTTGCTGACAATCTTCATATTTTTAGCAAAGGCAATCTCACATCTGTTCAGCTAATAATGCAGAAGTTAGTGGAATTTTGAAAAATTTTCAGGGTTAAAGTTGTTCTTACCTTGGAGGGATGACTAAGGCACATAAAAGTATTTGCTGTAGATTATGGGTTGTACATAGGGTGCTTTTCCGTTTAAGTACCTCGGTGTGCCCCTTACCACAGCTACTTTTGCTACCCAACATTACAAACCACATCTGGATAGGCTCATGAGTAAGATGAACTGCTGGACTTCAGAGTTCCTTAGCTATGCAGGTTGATTAAAATCAATTCAGTGTTGCTTCGTATCCATCATTTCTGGGCATAGATTTTCCTCATGCCTAAGAAATTTATTCACCAAATTGAGACCTTGTGCAAAAAGTATTTTTGGACTAAGTTGAATGAAGGAAATAAAGCTCCTGTGGCCTGGAAGACAATCTGTCTACCGAAATCTGAAGGTGGACTGGGAGTGTGCAACCAGTTTGGGTGGAATAGAACAGCCATAGGTAAGCAGATATGGCATATAATGAAGCACATAGAGGGTCTATGGATCAAATGGGTGCATGAAATGTATATAAAAAACTCCTCGTTTGTTTCTTGTCAATCCAAGCCACATTATTCTTGGATTTTCAAGAAACTTCTAAGCCTTAGAGATACTCTCCTCCCACACTTGCTAAGTCAATCTTGTATCTCTAGGGGAAAGTATAAAATCCAAGTTATAAATGACCTTCTTCGACCTAGAGCTGAGAAGAAACCTTGGACTTTATTTGTATGGCAGCATGATGGAGAATTTAGACAAAATAATCAACTAGTTGATCTGTCATCAAGCTTTCATGACTAAAGATAGGCTCGCTGAATAGGGAGTTATTGAAAACTCCATTTGCTTCATATGTGGATCAGCCAGAGAAGATTTAGATCACTTACTATTTCAATACCCTCTAGCTCAACATTGTTGGTTGAAGCTAAGGAACTGGTTGCACCATACTACTTCCCCAAGTACATGGATTTAATGCAAGACACGGCTTTGTGAGGCAACTAGAAGGAGAGGAGTGCAAGGCGTAATGAGAGTTGTTGTGGCTTCACTCCTCTACAGAATTTGGATGTCCAGAAATGCAGTTGTGTTCTACAGTAAGGTTATGCACCCCAAGAGAATTATGTCCCATCTGATTAAAGACATTCACATTAAGTTGTATAGTCCAATCTTGAAGAAAGTAGACTACTATGTATAGTCCACAGTTTTTTGTATTTATGTGCCCTTTTTGGTATTAATGAAAAGTTTATTAATTACCAAAAAAAATTTAGCATGCGTGGTTTTTTCAATAGATTTAAGAATTCAATAAATTACCGATTTATTGTGATTTATCAGCAATTTATTCCGATTTATCGACGATATTTCCAATTTATTTGTGATCCCGATTTATCAGCAATTTATTGGTCAATAAATGTGAAATTTTAAAACCATAGCGGATAAGTAATTTGTGTCGCGACCGACCCAAAAACTGCTAAATAGCGGAACTGCTATTTAATTGAATGGGACATGGTGCAACAATAATTGGAACTGACAAAAACTTACTTAACCCTATAAACCTAACACAATTTAACCCCAAAACTTATACACCCATAACCCGACCTAATCAAAACAGACGTAACCTACGCCTAATAATACCTAGAGTTGTAAATGAGCTAAGCCAGCTTAAGCTCGGTTTGGGTTCAGCTCGTTAAACGCTCATCTAAACTCATTCACTTAGTTAATTGAGCCTAAAAAAGAAAGGCTCTAATTTTACTCGTTTATTAAACAAGCAGAGCTTGACCTGAGGTATGTCTGGCTTGACTTGTTCAAGGCATGTGGATTGTATAAAGGCTCAACACACCATAATTTAAATTAATATATAGTGCTTCAATATGTGGGTTCTCAATGTTATCTAAGAAACCCCAAGTCTTAGCATCCCGTACCCCAGTTCCCACCCGTCAAACTCTCACTTCTCACTTAGTTTCTCACTCCTCAATCCTCTCCTTGTCCCTTGACTCCTTTATAGTGACATCGTTCTTCTTCATCTTCGTTAGGGTTCTTCATCATCCCTATTAGGTATGTATAAACAAGTTATCTTCTTCCTTCATCACTTATTTTCGTCAAATCTACCAACTTTAGTTTTAATAGTTCGACGTACAAGCTCTCAAGTGTTGACTCTCAACATCCATTCTCGCAAGTTGCAAGCCTGCAAGGACTTTAATCTTCTATTTTGTTTGACCTAGTTAAACCTCCATTTGACATCCATCTTCCAAAACTTTAAATCTTCTTCTTCAAGTATAAACACCCACAAGCAAGAAGATAATTTGGTCCTATTGTACTTAAATATGTTCTATTTCACTCGATCGGGTTCTATTCCGTTTGATTTTTGTTGTTTCAATATATTTGATTTGATTCTATTTTGATTTTGTTGTTTAAATATATTTGATTTTGTTCAAACTTTACATGCTTAAATCTATGCTATTTCATTTGATTTGGCTCGATATCCTTTCTTTGTTGCTTAAACTGTTTGATTTGGTGATACTTCTTTCAATTTTGTTGTGTTTCATTTATTTATGTCTGATCTATGTTGCACTAATGTGTGATGCCTTAGCAAGTGCAAGTATATAGTTGTTTGTCATTTGGCTAATGTCACGATGGTCATGAGTTGTTCGTGTTTATTTTTAATGTACGACAACATAATGTTTGTATTCTCTAGTTTGAGAACTAATAGAGATGTGTTTCCATCTTTTCTTTGTTTCTTAAAGTTATTTTAGCTTGTTTGTGAGTGGTCTCCTTTCGTTTTGTGGTCAAGCCTTGTTCAATATTGAAATAAAATTATGTGATTTGACAGCAGGTTTAGTCATTTGTTCTTCCAAACTTTAGAGTGTCGATATTGGTAAGCATATTTGTTAAACTCCCGATTCGGGTCTTATAATTCTACGATCCAAAATTCATTAAACAATCCGCAATCTTAGATAAAACCTTAAAGTAGTAGAATCTTACGATCTCATGTAGGATCGGTAGAATCTTACAATCCTAGGTAGAATCTCACCGTTCTACATGCCGAATATAACTTATTTTATCTATTTTTCGTCTAATTCTCACTACATTTCTTCCCTAAATCTAAGCCTTAACCCTTTATTTTATACATATTATATATTGAGAATGTAAAAGCAAGACAATAGCAAAATCAACTGTTGGAAAGAAAAATACTTATGAAAAGTCCAAACTCTAAATGTAAAGTAAACCAAATATATTAAATTTGTGATATTATTTTTTTACTAATTTCTATTTAGTTTATAATTATCTTTTTATTATCTTTTGTAGTATCGTTAGCTTTGTTGCATGCTTAGTCCATATAAAAAAAAAATTGTATGCATACAATTGATAATTTGTGTTGCTACAACTTAATTAGTGATCAAATAAAAGTTTGAGAATGAGATCTTTAGTGTTTTTCAACTTCAATTATAGGATTTGTTGCATACAAGTATATCTAAGTCATATTTTTGTGATATTAGTAGGATCTAATGATCCTACGATCCGATTCTACGATTTGATTATGATGACCCTTATCGATTCTATGTAGAACCCCGATTCTAACAACCTTATTTGTCGGCCTGGTCTTTTATCCATGTCCATGGTGAATTGAAATAAAGGGTCTATGTAATAATGGTTAGATTTCATATGTAGTCATTGTTTATGGTTTTCACATGGAAGGTCCACAACTTCAATATGATTAAATTACTTTTAAAAGCATGCCTGAATAGTACTCTTTTGATTTGGTCCTAGGTTGAAGAAGTTTACGAATATTGGTAGTTGAAGAATTAAAGGAGAGAAAAAGCTTAGACATTCAATAGCTAGTATTAGCAACACCTTATTTTTTGAATTCTTTTATTACATTATTAGTTTGTTGGTGTTTTTATTTATAATTGTTCTTTTGTACCATGCTTTCCCATTTTTGTTTTAATAAAACAAAATTAGAAGTCTGAACTTTTCTTCATGTCCACTTCTTATTTTTTTCTTATCTTGAATCATGTATTATATAAGTCATCGTAATCTAATTTTCTTAATTTCCTTACTAGTGTTATTTGTTTAATGTATTACGTTGTTAAGTCGAATAAAAGTGTTGAGTTTGTAGTTGTACTTTTCAATTACTTGTTTTCCTATATTGTAAAATAACATCAAAATTTAAAACTTATAATATTGAGTTATTTTGTTTTTCAAATCGCTTCAGCTGTATGTACTATATGCATAGCTTACAAAATTAGATTCTTTTATTACATTATTAGTCTTGTAGGTGTTGTTATTAGTGCTCTTGCTACCAATTTTTTTTTTCTTTTTCAATAATTGTAAATAAGTTAAGACTATGTCAAAATTAATATATTCAAATTTTTCTTCTTCTAAACAAAGATCAACCTTAACACATTTAATATCTTTTGTTACAAATCCAGCTATAGAAGATGACAATAACATTGTTGCTGAAGTTTGAGAAGAAAGACCCAAAGAGCCATGTAATAAGGGGGGAGCAAGGTATTGCACCTCGCAATGATGATGATGAAGATGATGAGGAATGTGTCATAAAGAAAAAGGTTTGAAAGAGAACATCAGTCGTGACTTCAAAGAAGTTTTATTGAAAGATGGAACAAAGAAGGCACAATATAATCATTGCCATGGCAGGCTTACCATTGTCATTGGTGCTACTACCTCCCATTTGACAAGACACTAGTCTACTTGTGCACTTTGTAAGTCAAAAGCTTAGCAAGAGTTATCTTTTGACAAAATTGGGGGGGTAAATTCTGCTACCTATTTAGATTTGATCATGCAAATCAAGAGAAGTTTGGGCTAAAGCTGCACTAATCCATGAACACCCATTCAATATGATTGAACATGAAAATGTTCCATGAATACTTGAAAACCCTCACTTCTTATTGCAAAAAAGTGTCACGTGCTATGGTAAAATAAGATTGTTTTGCTATTTATGATCATTATTTTGGGGGGGGGGGGGGGAGGATATATTGGATAGGGTGTAGAAGGTTAGTATTACTACTAACTTGTGGAAGTCTTATACCCAAAAAATCCATTATATAGTTGTAATTGTACATTATATTGGTGATAATTGGATGTTGCATAAATACGTCTTGAATTGTTTTCACTTGGCCCCTCCTTATACAGGTTTGACTATTTTCAATGCCTTGTAATATTTTGTGGATTGGGGAATTGAAGATAAAGTTAGTAGTCTTACTATTGATAATGCAACCGCTAATGATAGAGTTGTCAAGATAGCAAGAGATAGCTTTACTTCTAAGAATAAGCTTCCTTTTTTATGGGAAAATATTTCGTGTGAGATGTTATGTCCATATAATAAATTTGATGGTACAAAATGGGCTTGAATGTATTGACTATATTATTACAAATGTGAGAGAGAGCTTGAAATATTTGGCAAACTCTAAAGTACATTTAAAGTTATTTAGCAGGATTGCTAAGCAAGTAGGGTTGTCCAAAAGAAAGTTAGTGATAGATGTTAAAACAAGATGGAGTATAGCTTATGCAATGTTGTCCACTGTTTAAAGATGTGTTCTTCAAATATGCCGACCAGGATTTGAAATACTAGTGGTTATCAAATCCTAAAAAATGGAAACAAGTAGAGGGTATGTGTGGATTTCTTGCTATTTTTAATGAGATTAGCAATCTCAAGAAGTGAATATCCTTCATCAAACTCGTATCTTTTAGAGATTTTGGTGATAAAAGAGGCACTAGATGAGAAAGAAAATAATGATGATATTTTATGCAAGTAATGGCTATGAAAATGAAAGAGAAATTTGACAAGTATTAAAGTAAATGCAATATGTTGATGTTTGTTGCTTCTAGTATTTAGATCCTCGATACATGATGACATTGGTTGACTATACATTTCCAATGATTTACAAAGACGTTGATGGCATGAAAAAGAAAAAATATTGAGAAAGATTTTTTATTGTTATGCTAGACATTATGTGATTAATGTTGAAAATACATAGGAGAAGGACAATAGTGAGGTTAAGCCTAGTAATGTGATTGAGAAAGGATTATTGTTTAGAAAATTAAAGTTTGAAAAGTTTGTTAGAGTGTTAGCACCCAACAATCAAGCAAATTAGAGTTGAATATGTACCTAGAGGAAGGTGTGTATATGTGTAAGGATGGCCTACGTTATCCTTTTACTACACTCGACTAATGGAAGGAGAATATCTTGAAGTTTCCTATATTATCTCATGTAGCAAGTGATATTTTGCCAATTTCAAACACATCAATTACTTTAGAGGCTGCTTTTAGTGCCCATGGTGAAAGAGTAATTGATCCATACCGAGCGTCTTTAAATTCCAAAACAGTTGAAGTTCTACTTTGCAACAGTGATAGGGTTTGTATTAATGACTTGTCTAAGAAAAATGTGATTGTTTTTTGTTATTTACTTGAGTTTAGTTATTTAATCCATATTTCCTATTTAAGTGCGGCTCACTGGCTTCTTATTTTTTTAATAGACATAAACATAGGAACATGAAGTTGTGTAGGAAATAGATTTGACATAATTTGGTCGGTTCTTTTCTAATATAAGGTATTTGGCTCTCTAATGAATCCAACTTTATTGATTTTTCAATTAGTATATATATTTTCATTGAATATAACCATTTCAAGCTTTTGTTATAGATTTTAGATCATGTCTTTTTTTGCTGGACACTGGAGTTTGGAGTCCGGGTACGATTTTTTTTGGTATGTTCTCTACAACTTACTGATTGATGGTTTTGAGTGTATTTTGTTCTCATTCAAAATATGTTAGTTTGATTTTCTTTGTTTCATTGATCCCAACATGTTTATTTCAGTTATTCAAAAGTTTTTGTAAAGGGATTTTGCCTTGATCACTTAGTCATTTGTATAATCCATTGTTTTCTGTTGTTTTGATTCTAATTTCATATAAAAAAGATTACTAATTTGATAATCAAGTGACTAGTTAGCAAAAAAAAAAGTAGTACTATTGGTAAAGAACATGTAAGTAGGTTTGAATCTTGATCGAATTGACCTCATCATATTCATAGCCATTTTTCAATTGAATTGTTGCTAACTTAAAGGAAAGGATAAATTATGCCATTGTTGAATTATGTTAGTAGTGGTGATGTTAGTACTGCTTACCAATATATGGATATGCTGCATGGGTAGCATAGTTGAAAAGTTCACCAAGAAAGTTTGTTGGATCCATGCTTGTGTTGTAGGAAACAGGTTTGAAGATGTGCTAATTAGATTTTGTAGCTGTGAGGTATTTTAGTCAAGTAAGGGGCAGGAATTAGGTGGGAATTGGTATCGCTGGTTGGGAGCTGGTTTGTGTTTTGGATTTGAAAGATATTGTTCAAGACTTGAAGCTTAGCTAGTTGAATGGCATCTGACAGAGCATTCATATTATCCTAAGGAAGATTTGGTTATTGGTGGTGGTTCATTATTAGTGATCATTATTAAACTACCATTGGTTTTCAAAGGTATGATTAAAATAAATTTGGTTTGGAGGACTAAGTTTGGGCTTGCTACACTGGTTCAGAATCATCGGTCACATTCCCATTTCTATAGATAATATATCTTTCGTTAAGGAAGCTTGAAATTTGTATCATAGATAATATACCTTTGGTTAAGAAGGCTTAGATTCAATATCTTCCTGACTTATGCATGCACTTCATAATTATGCTTCTAAGTTTATGTGTAGAGGTTTTATTTGACATTATAAATAGTATGCTTCTGAGCTTTGCTAATATTTGTCTACACTTCTAAACTCGTGCAGGTATTTTCTACATGAATTGATAGATAATTTCATCCCAATGGCGATGGATGTCGAGGGTAGAGTATGTTGTCATTGAACTTTTTATGTCATTTTGATGATGTGTATTGATATAGCTGCTTCTCTCTTTCGATTTTTACTTTTTTTATGTATTTGTTGTAATATTATACAAGCTTTGGGGAACAGTTTGTAAGCAAATTTCTGTGTATAGGACTGTATGAGGTAGAAAGCGTCATTTTATTGAAATAGATCCGAACATTGGTTCAGGATTAAAATAGGATAAATTATGCCACAAAAAAGCCAAATGATGAATTGTTAGTGAGCCTCATACAAGCTTTAAACGAGCCATAAACACGCCTTAATGAGCTTCAAAAGAGACATAAACGAGCCTTAAAAAGGCATTAAACAAGCTAACCCAGCTTGAATGTGGCTCGATTAATGTACACGAGTTGAGCCGAGCAACTCACGAACCAAGCTTGAGCCCGTAAAACTTAAGACGAGTCAAATCCAAACTTAGGGGTGTTTGGCTCAGTTTGCTGCATTTATAGTCCTAATATTACCTAAACCAAAAGCTAACCCAAATGGCTGAATCACATATGACATGACCCATCACCGACCATATACGAAGAAAGTCAATATGATGCTGCTAACCCAAGCATGATAAGACCAACCTACTTTTGGCTCAAAGCCAAACATGATATGCCTTGATTAATATTGACCCAAACTCAATAAGACTCGATATGATAACCCATACCAACTAAGACCTGACCCAAAAAGAGGTCAACAAAATCCCCACTTCCATCCAAAGTACATTGCAAGATACTTTTAATGCTTGCATTACTCCTAAGTCCCGATAGCAATGAATTATTAAGGAAAATTAAACCTAATTGAATCCAACTAAACTCGATCGGTATATGCATCACTACAAAATTAAAGGCAGCCCAAGGACCTAATCTAATAAAAGCTCAACTAAGCCCCAAATGGAATCTAATCCAACCTTATTAAGCCTACCAAAGCATGAAACCAAAACCAGAATGACCATAACCCAAAATCAGCCACAGCCCAATTGAATTCAACCATACAAGAATCCACAATTGAAGTGAAAATGCTTACATCTAACCCAAAGTTGTTTAAACCCAACCATACTAGAAAGTGAAATGAAAATGATTCAGAAATGGATTTTTTTTTTCCTGAGAGACAGCCAGACCTCAGTCAATATGAACCCAACCCAAGAAACAAATCTCGATAACGACCCAACCTTAAAGTCAAATGATTCAACCTACCTGATTGTCACTTCCAACCACCATCTAAAATCAGGTTTGTTGACAGGCTACATGATGGAATCAGTTATACCAGGATGTATATATAAAAAATGAAGCTATCTATCAGAAAAATCAAGTGCTTATGGAGTATGTATGATGTGTGCTCAATATCATTATCAAAGAATGTACAAAAAAAAATGGAAATTCTTACGTTTCCGTGATTTATTTCTCTTGGAAACGCCCAATACAATTCTGAAGGCTTGTTTCTGTACTTTTCTTGAAGATATGCCATCCTCTTTCTCACCTGAAGGCAATAAATGTTTATAAAAAAAAATGAATTTTCAAAAAGCAACCCTCTGATCTTAACAAGTAGATGTATGAGTAAAAATATATGAACAAAGAAGAATCGTTTACATTCTGAACATTCAAAGATCCAGTAATGAAAAATTTGCAAACAGGGATACGAATAGCACAAATATGCAAAACAAGTAGGGAAACCAAAGTATTAGATGTCAAACAAGAAGGAAGGCAAAATACGTAACTTCTCATAGATAAACCAGAGATTAATGATGGCTTCATGGAGAGAGAGGTAGGGAGAAAAAGGAAAGAAGCTCACCCTAATATTACAATGCAGCATAGATGGTAATATAAACATTGAAGTTGACACTGGACGCTGCCTGATTTTGAAGTGGAGAAGCTCAAATATACCAGGAAAGGTGTGGATAAGAAATGCCTCAGAGCTAATGTGATTGACAAGAGAAACTATACATAAGTACGATGTTTTCTTGCAGTAAACTCATGCTTAACTTATGATCATAATATATTTACACAATAAATTAGCAAGAGAGATTCATCCATAATATTTAGAACAAGCATGAGTACAGAATGCACTAAGAGCTATTCCTAAGAACAAAAAAGTCTGCAATGCTGCTTCAAATGTTTTTTCCTCCTCTAGGGTCTCTAGGAGAAGGAAAAAAGGAACACAACTGCTGTCCTACTCTCACGACTTACCAGACTCTAGGTTTCTCCATAGTCCACGCACCCATTCATGCTATAGTTTAGCTGCTTCTAAAATTGTCATTACACCAAATAAAGTTATATATAGCACAGGCCTCCTTGCAAGATGCCATCCGACCAGATGGAAAGAGGCAGAGCACTTTTGCCATTGTGCAGCTACGCAGCTACTATATATAGACTCATCAAATCACATATCTAACACCATATGCTGGGATTTTTCTCAATCTGCTTCTCTTTGAGTCCTAAATCTTTCAGATATTTAAGAAAATTATGCTGCACATCTGCCCATTACAACCAATCGCATTAGGTCGGTAAGAAAAAGAGATATTTCTCACCATGGAAGTGGACTTTCAGACCAAAGACCACCATAATAATTGAAAATATTGCTGCCAGAAATAACAACCAAAATGACAATTTTGGTATACTGATCCTGCCAAATCTCCTCCCTCGACGGCCACTTCGAAGGGTTGCATCATTTCGGTCTGCAGCCTTAAGAGCACCCGTCATTTCAGCTCTCTATAAGCGTTTGCCACTCTTGCCTATAAAACTCTGTTCCAGCAGCCCCTATTAATTACAGTCATGAGCCCATTCATCACTGCAATATTTGACAAAGATCACAGGATCAAATGAGTAAAAAATCAGTGACATACAATTCTTTAGTTGGAGTTACAGTAAAGAAAAGGCACAAATATTTTTATCGCCTATATCATGGGAGGCGCTTATAGTCTATAATGTTTGAGTAGGAAAATAAAGCCCAAACATTTTTGCAAAAGTTTGTTTCTAAGTTTTTCTTTATCAAATTCAAAATTATAGCAACATTTTTAATTCCCATTAATCAAGGCCATCGAATACAGATAGAATCAGCATTTAACTTTCAGACTCAAAAGGTGCCTTCGTTTTTTTCTTTCATGCAATGCTTCCTCGTACACAATAGTGATCACACGAACCCTAGGCATAAATTATTCCGTAATAGAAAGCCGAATCAGACTCCGGCAGCAAGTGTCGGCGAAACCAACCTCTCCCGATGAACTGATAGAATGATTTAGGGATAAAGATAAAAAGTTATATTTCAACTCTTAAATTTTCAAATGGATTCAATGAATCGACACAATCACACAAACACAATGCACTTTTACCAAGTGGCTTAATAAAAAAACGGATCCAGTGAAATTCGTGCAGATATGCAGCCTAATGCGTAATAGATTTCAGTCGTTAAGTGATCAAGAGCTCTGCTTGCAAACGAAAATGAATGACAGGTAGTAAGAGAGAGTTACCTGGGCGAAGATCTGAGGATATGAAAGGATTGGGACGCGGGAAATTCAGGTGCGAAAGGGACCAGAGAGAAGGTGAGCGGGAGGAGGTGGTGTGACAGTATGAGAGCCTGGAGCAAATTCCGTGATTTGAGAATTGAGTTAAGCGACCGTTTATCGGTGTAGACGAGAGCCGTGGCGTTTAGCTTCAGGTGAATATGTATAAATATTTTAAAATATTATTTAAATAATATTACATACATATAAATTTGGGGTTGACAGGGCTCTTTTTGTGGACTTTTCAAAAGTTAGCAGCATAAACTTCTGGAGGGTTTTTTTCCACATGTTTGAAAAAGGTTGATGAAATCATTCTGTTCGGCCAATCCCATTTGAAAATCTATTAAATAATATTTATCCGAGTTCATAGACTCAAATTAATGAAAATAATAAAGATGAAGGGTAAAATTAAAATATTATAAACTTATTAACTTTAATTCACTCCAAGCTAAATGGAATAATAAAAAAATTATATAAGCTAGGTAATATTATCCAAATAATATTTTAAAATATTCGTCTCAATTCACCTATATTCCTTTTATCTAATTAAATTTTTAATATTTATTCTCATTTTATTCATCCTAATTCAAACAAACCACTAGAGTTTGAGGGCATTTTCTTGCCAAAAAAAGGAAAAGAGTCAAAAAGGTAATGCTATGAAAAAGAAGAGACCAAGGGACAACAAAGGTGTAAGTGAGTTCAACATCTTTAGTTTGACCCCTTAAAAGAACAATGGCTTGAAGGGGCATCCTTTCACACAAGTTAGAAATACTTGATGAATCTATAATTAAATATGTGATTGATGAATTAGAATATTCCAAAAATTGACCTATAAAATAATTTAAGTTAGGACTAAAATTGTCAGAATAGCACCTACTTGGTATTAGTGTAAAGGTAATCTAACACTTAAATCAGCTTGTGCAACACAAAGAACATGAGAGAAATAAAAGAGTGAAAAAATGATAGAGCAACTTGGGTTGTGGGACTATCAAATTGGCGCTACTAAATGTAACAAAATAATGAGGCAGTATAAAATTGACGTCATCGTTAAGAAACCTTTGGGTAAGAAAGTATGGTTGTGGGGTGGTTCTGGGTTGCGACGTGTAGGTAGTGTGTTTAGGTTGTTATTTTCCCTCAAGTTAGCAAAATTGCATAATACTGCAAATGAAGTTGTGTGTCCTTATGCCTAACAAACATTTCTATTTATGGACAAGGTTGATATCTAAGATTGTCTGTTGAGGAGAGATGGTGGTTGGACATTAGTGATTATCTTACTCCTTACATGTTATATTTCTTGGGGACATGTGGCAGAGTTTATAGATACTATGGTAACTAATATTAAAATAGTCACTAGACAATTGACCAAGTGGATAATTGAATTATATAGGTGTGGGCTTTGAAAATAGTTACTTAGGGTGTTTGTTATTTCTAATGAATTAGTCTCGAAGGTTTGGGTATATGATATGGTTGTTAGTTGGGCCAAATATCCTACTTCCAATCAAATGAGGGGTCGTCGACCCCATAAAATAAAGTTGTATTATGTTTGCATATTGGTCAATCGAAGGCAAAGGTCATGGTCGCTGATTGAGGGAAATAAAAGCTAAGGTTTTGAAGGGTTGGAAGATCAAGTAAGTAGGTTTTGGGTGAAGGTAAGAGGTTAGTGAATAATTAAGACGCTAATCACCTAAAAATTAGGGTTAGAAAAATATAAGGTATTATAATCCAATGTTAAATTTATTTATGCAATTACATTTAGGCACGAATCAACCTTCCAATTAATCCTTTAATAATTAAATTTTCAAATTTATTTCATATTATTCCATCTAAATGGGTGGGTAAATTTAGCCATAGAACATGCAGATGAACTTTTCTAGATTAGGGTAAGCACAAACTTGATCAAGTTGTGGACCTAGTGATATGATCCAAGAGAGCGTGACCTTCAAAGAGTAAAGTTTCAAACTTTGATAAGGAGCAATTAGTGGAGGGTGAGAAAATGTTGGTTATTCAATCGTGATCTTCACTCATTATTGGAAGGATATGAATTTATTTTCTAACAGGGAGAAGGTTTCTTAAGGCAGACATACTTTAGATAATTATATATCATTAGTTAGTTGGTGGTGAGTATGATTTGTGCAGTACTATCTTAGAACATTAAGTGTCTAATAAGACACGTGAGTATGATTTGTGTAGTACTATATTAGAACGTTAAGTGTCTAATAAGACACGTTTGTTTCCATTTTAAAGTACCATAGAGGGTTAACTGGCTAAGCCACTATATCAAAGTCGTTTAATTATCAATATTATGCTAACAGGTTTGCATATCATAAAAAAAGTTGGGAAATGGAATGAACTATTAATCGTCGTAAACCTCACAAATAGCATTATATTCAAGTATTTGGAGGGGTTATCGGGGCACTGACTCAAGTGGATTGTTTGATGCATATTGGAAGCACACAACAACAAAACAAGGTAATCAAGATCAGTTGTATGAAAATCAAATAAGTAAAGAAGAATAAATTTAATGGATTTTGTGGATTAGGGTTAGGGTTAGGGTTCGGGGTTTTTGGTTGTGGGGTTAGTGTTTGATGATTGGGTCGGGGTTTAATGGGGGTCATTAATGGTGTTCATTAACTGCATGTGAAATTATTATTTATAAGGATATTAAAAATGGTGTTAACCGTTGATAATGGAAGAAGGTTAGGGTTAGGGTTTTCAAATTTAAGATGATGAATCGGAGGTTGAAGATGAATGTGGGTGTAGGTTGGTTTTATAGGACTGTTGAAGGGGATATGATTGTGTTGATCTAACACAAACTCTCTATAATTAAATCATAGAGAAAATTAAAAGGATAATGTTTATTTATGAATCGCATAGAATTCATGATCAATAAAGAACTCACATAGATTCAAATGAAGATTCAAACTTAAGTTGATTATATTGCATGATGAATGTGTCAATTTTACACCATATATTTATGCTCGAATCAACAACTCCTCAAGCTTAAATCTTCCATATAAAATAAAATAAAATTATAAAAGATAAATTATGAGATAATCGATCCCTAATATGCCATACGCATAAAGAAACAATATAAAGATTCTAACTTAACAATATATACTTCTACTAATAATCTTCTAACTAATATCTAACATGTATCCTATACATGGTTGATCCTCTAGCTTGGGATTTCTCCCTCATGCGCCACTCATGTGGTGTTATTAAAAAAATATCATAATAAACATCCAGTTCTCATTTAATCCATGCTTAAATAAGTAAGCACCTTATGAGACATAATTGTGATAGTTTGGACTAATTCATCAACCTAAAATAAAATAATGGGATTTAATATTCCGTAAGCCAATCCTTTATTTGTAGGAAATGATCCCACATATTTATCACCTTATTAAAAATAATTTACCCTCGAAATTACATTATCATAATATGGAGAAAGATACTCACATTGAATGTCTTTGAAACACCTCCGTAGAAATCTGGCCAATGGATCTTACAAACACTTTCCCGACATTTTTTAAGGACTTTAAAATAAATATACGCCCTTGGCATGAACTTATTATTTGTTAAGTAAGTAAACTGTTCTTTCCTTAGGTACAAAGATCTCTTAGAGTAAACACATGTTGACTTGTAGGTATATCAGTTCTTACTTGATAAATAACATTTTTCTACGTGTATGTATAATATTGATTAATTATAGTAAAATGAAGTAGAGTGCAGACCCCAAATATCAAAAACAAAACTAGAATTGCTGAAACTAACAATCAAAAATAGAAAAAACAAAGCAAAAGGGAAACATTAATGACTTAAATACCTCATACTATATCTATGTAAGACATGAGTGTAACACCACAAATTTTACTATTAAAATTTTTTATTTATAGTAGACTCATAATATCAAAATAGCTAGGTGTTACCATCGTAATTGATTTAAGTCTGGCTTACCAAATCATCCTTACGTCAATCATAAGGTAAAATAATTAGAATTTAAAACATGATAATTAGAAAATGAGAGAAACTTCATGACAAGAACACAAGTTGTAGATTAACTTCGAATACAATATCAAAAAATACAGACGAAGGGATACTATGAATCCAAGAGTCCAAAAAAGTATCCGATTAAAATTATCACATACATAACATGACTCTACGCCCAAAAACCCTAATACATAAAGTCACTCCACTCCACATAAAGTATTATAATATGTAAAATCATCTACTGGGTCCTCATCGACCTACATATAGACATCTAGGTCATCTTCTGAGAAACATCCATAAAAATGATGGTTGGTGCGCTACATACTAAGAAAGTTGACACTGCAGTTGATTAAGGGATACAAATAAGTACATGAATTCACAATGGAAAATAAGCAAACATGTGATATACATAAAATAATACAAGGTAATTACTGGTCCATCTCTCGTTATTAGATATAGCATATTTCATTATTTTATTTATGGTAAGTTCGGCGACCCCACAATTCTTAATCCATTGGAACGGACTGAAGCACCTCTCAAGGAAGAACACACTCGAGTCACTATTATCGTCTGGTAGAAAGGACCCAACATATACCATGGAAACATGCTTTTGAATAGTATTCTTAAATTGGTAGAATGGTATGAAACACCTCTTAAGGAAGAACACACCTGAGCGACTATTATCTTCTGGTAGAACAGACACAATGCATTGGTCATGATTCACATAATCTTCCACTTTAAGTAATTAATGTCTTATCCATTTGTTGCATTATCTCAATTCATGTTCTCATTTATGTTGAATTTAGGGTCCCATTATTCTTAATCTGGCGAAATAGACTGATGCCTCTCTTAGGAAAAACATACCTAAGCCACTATTATCATTTGATGGAACGAGCCCATAAAATACATTGGCTCGACTCACGTGATCTTTCACTTTACACTTTGAATGTACTGTGTGTGATTGTTTGGATAGGTAAAAAATATAATCGTATCGAGTAAAGCATACCTACATAGATATCAAGGTCATTCTTTAGGATTTAGGTCCATGCACTTGTATGACTAGTATGCTATTATATCTCTAGGTTATCTATTACATCCCCTCAATTAATCAAAAGTGAGGTTAAATCACTGTTGGTTATTAGAATTGAAATGGAATGATGCGGTTTTGTAGTTGCATGTGTGCTCCACTTATAGTTTGCAATTATCTTCGTGCCCTACCTTTGTTTGATAGTTGCCTTTGTGCAATACTTAGTTTTGGTTTGTTGATTGGTAGTTGTTGTTATGCACTGCTTGGTTTGGTTTGTTGGTTTCGTGGATGTCATTGACTCATTGTGCGCTACTTAGTTTTGGTATATAGGTTAGGAATTCTACTATTGATTCCTTCTTATGTTTATGAGTGTTATAGATGCGCTTATTCAAAAAAGAGATTAATTATGGTTTGGTGCATTCCCCTTTGTGGGATACCATTGATATAAGTGGATTAATGAAGTAGTCATAATATCGTTAAGTGTTATGAGCATATGGGTTATGGTATAATATAAACTATGGCATGAAAATGGTATTTAATTATGGTATGTATTATTTGATGTGGTATACTATGATTTTTCTTATGACTCCCTCTATATGTTCCATGTGACATTTTCATGATTAATGTCGTGTAGTGCACTTACTTAGTATTGTTGTGCTTATGAGTTGTGTTTTATGATCCCCTATGTATTCAATAGACAATCTTAACCTGGCTAGTTCTATTAGCAGTGGTAGCAACTTGGGTTGGGTTCAAGAGTTGTTAGGGTTATCCAATCTCTCTCTAGTTGTTTTTTTTGTTCTTGTTGCCCCCATTGGGATATTAGGTATTGTGAACTTGGTTAAATGTATTTAAAGTATCTCTCTTTTTCTTTTGTTCGATATTTGTTGGTTTTGCCTCGACTTTGGATTAACCGATGGCAATATTTAGTCTTCATTATTGAGATGTTTTGGCCTTGAAACTGGCATATGTTAGTTGTAGGGCATACCTCACTCTGTATTGGTTGTAGCATAACACCCAATACTTTGGATAATTACTTCAGCTAAAAAAAAGTACTAAATTTAGGGGTGTTACACGTCATCTCCCACCTTGCACTTGGTCTTTAAATCTCCGTCTCTTTCTATTGAAGATAACCATGGATGCACTTGTAGTACTCTTTACACAATGCTACATTCTTGGCCCTCTTCACCATAAGTTATCTATATCATCGCCCCCTTTTTACCTTCTACTTCAATCTCATCATCATTACATGGGTTCATATTTGAAATTTCTCTCAAAGGTAATTCTTTTTATTATAACAATCTTTTGCAAAGTGGTCATAGTCTCTGCACTTGAAAATTTTCTTTTTCACACTTTCTTCCTTTTTCTCTTTTCCTTTCTTTGTCCAGTCTCCGCCTCCCTTCCTATCAAATACTGAGCAACCACTATTATAAGACTTGGAAGGTGTTGAAGATGATAACTTGGAAGTTACCTTAGCCCTCTCCAATTGTTTCTTAAATTTTAGAGTTAACTTCTCCAGATCTTTCTAAGTTTCATAGAAGCATACTTTTAACCTTTATTCATACATTCAAATTAAGGTCTCTGAGGAACCCTACACAAATTTTTTCATTCCTTTATTTAGTATCACAAACCAAATCTAATATCAAATTTTCTAGCATCTTATTATATACTCATAAATCCTTGATTAAGTGTGGCCAATTTGATGAAGTAATCTTACACAAAATCTCGTGGCACTAATGTCCTTATAAGGTGCTTCTTCAACTTCTCCCATGATGTGATCTTTTTTTTCCTTCTCCTTCTCTATACTTATTCAAGTTTTTGAACCTTGTCTTAGAAAACTTATTGAGATTCAAAATCATATTCTTCCAAAGTCTCTCATCATCTAGCTCCTTAAGCTCAAAAATAACCTTCATGGTTTGTCGTCACTCTAGGTAGATTTAATTGAAGATGCAAACTCAAGCTAATTGTGTTACATGATGAATGGGACAATTTTACACCATGTATTCATTCTTTAATCACTGCCTCCTTAAAATTGAATCTTCCACACAGGATAAACTAAAATTATAGAACATAAATCACTCCACAATCGATCCCTAACACAACATATAAAAAAAACTAAGTAAACCTCTATTAATAATCCACTAATAATATCTAACATGTATTCTAGATATGGTTGATCCTCTATGTTAAGACATATCCCTCACACGTCACTCATGTGATGTCATTAAAAATTAGCAGAATGACCATTAATTCCTTCTTAATATGGGATTTAATAAGTAAGTACCTTATTAGACTTAATTGTGCTAGTTTGGCTAATTTTCTAAAACAATGAGTTCTAAAATTAATTAATCCAATCATTCATTTGTAGGACATGCTCCTACATTATTTTTCTTTTTTTGAATATATGAATAGGATATATAGTGTTTAAATTGATGTTATTTATGCTGAACATTTGCCAGACAAGTTGAAGAATAAAAGTTTTGATGCTTGTATAGGTACAATTTTTATGAATGCTCAAGGAAATAAGCCCACCAACATTGTTGAGTATATCTTATCTTCTTATAAGGAATATAAACCCAAATTTGGTCCATGTTGTAAAAAATTGCATCCCATCAACCATATTTTTAGGTGATGATTTATCAATATCCTATACTACAATCATTGCATCTGAAAAGGATGTGATAGAAGTCGTGACCTTTCGGATAGAGGGGGAATGATTTGAACTTCTTTCTCTAACAATGCTTTGGTTCTTGAAAATATATCACCTCTTACTAATGATACTTTCAATATCATTCCTCTTATCAATTGTGCTAAGTCAAAAAATATTAATAATGAAGAGTTATTGACCTGGGTAGTACTAGTGGAATTTAAGATAAAATGACTCGTATTAATTCTTTTGATGCTTTTTGTTTATTTGAATTTAAATTAATTACCTCATTTGTGTGTAGCGCAATCTATCTTTTCATGGTGAAGAAATCAATGCCCCTTTTGGATCCGTTTAGTACTAGAAGAAGCAAACTAAGTAGTTCTTCAAGGTTGAACAAGGATTAAAGGTCGATGGCGAGCATTTAAAATATTTCATTCAATGAATAAGGGAACATCAATCGCTTGAAGGTAAATTTTCTTTTGACAAAAAAGAAAAAACCTTCCTAGAGAACGAGCACTCAAAATGGTTTGATAATAAGACTAAAAGTACAAATAAAAAGTTGTTAGAATTAGGATTTTATGTAGGATTGATAAATGTTCTTAGAATCAGACCCTAGGATCAAATCATATAATCATACAATTATGTTAAAAGCTTAAAAATATGATGTTATTGTGCTTATGGACTGTAATTACTCATATATAAAAATGAATGATGCTAAAACCTCATTCTTGTGTTATTAATATCTATTCAGTGTAGTTGCGGTCTTAGTGATTTTGTGCTGAAATGTGAGCTTGAAACCTAAAACACACTCAACATTTCAAGGAGTGTGTCTAACTTTATACTTTGTTTTCTCTCTCTAGAAACTAATTTTTGGAAACCATAACTAAAGATATCTAATAATATTATTTTTTCAAAGAAAATGAAAGGATGATATAGTGCATAATTAAAAGAAAATTTGTTTATATTCTCCTACTTGTAACCTATATTTAAAATTTTTTAATATCATTTTTCAAGCCATTTATATTAAGTTTGAACCTTTAATAGTTTTTTTATTCGTTTATGGTAAGTCACATTTGTTCCAAATCTTTTAATTCACTTATTTTCATATATTTTTAATTCGTCCAAAATTCACAGCTCATTCTATAAATATTTCTAAGATTATGAACTCTTTTCGCTCCATTTTACTTTGTTCATTCATTCTGAATCATTAAATAAATAAAAAATCATTTACGTGATTGGATAAATTTTATTATTTCATCTTTCTTTATCCGTCTGGGCTCTAAATGAATTTGAATGTCAAATATTATTTTATATATTTTATTTTATAAATTCTTTTTCATCAATGTATACCAATTCATCCCCTTCATTTTTATTTTATTTGTTTGTAGAAAAAAAATTCCCATTGATTATTTGATTTTGTCGATTATCTTATCATACTGTTTTCTCTCGTTTTTCATCTATCAAACTTCAAGCCAACTCCGATGCGAAATATTTTTATATATTTGGGTTCCTAAAAGTATTTTCCACCTTCCCAAATTTTTTTGTATTTTTTATAGTTCATTTAATATTCTTCTCTATAAATACTTATGTTTAGGTCTTCTTTGTAATTAAGTACTAAACTCCTAACCATCTTATTTGATCCTAAACAACCCCAAAATCAACCCCAATCACATTTCCCCCGTAGTTAACTTTACTTAACCAAAAAATTGGTTAAGAGTACATTAGTTATATGCACACTTAATCACTTTCAATGAAGTGTTAAGCAAGCTAATCAACCTATCCTATGCCTCTGATTTCATGGTAGAATTGCCTTGCAAAACCTAAAACTAAATTATATCTCATCCCCCAATGATCCCTCGTGTTTTTCATTGATGTAACACACAAATTGCATGCATGAAACCTCTTTTTCCCTCTCGTCCTTTGTCAATTCTTCCAGTACTAAATTGTGTCTATTATCTTTATCTTTTATGAGATTTTTCCTTGGAAAATCTTCCCCATATTTGGTTGCATTTTTTGTGCTACAAGCATGTGTGTTTCCCCTATTCTTGCCACAAATCTATTTGACTTTTTCAAGCAACAAGCACCACTCCTTCCTCCTTATTTCCTTACTTTTTCACATCCTCCAACCACCAAAACAAAAACCTCTACTTTCTCTATTTCTTAGCTTGTTGTTAGCCTTTTTGTGCTAAGTTATAAGGCAATTATGGTGTTAGTTTGATGGTTTTTATTTCTATAGGAGTTTACCAAATTCCTCAACTCCACCGTCATTTCTTTGCCTTGGTGTTGCTTCTTGAATTCATCCTATTTTCCTTTACCCTTTCTTTTATAATTTTAATTACTTCTAACATTTTACTTTTATGGTTGTTTAGGTGATCAAAAGGTGTTGGATGATAGAATTTAGGAGTATTTATTTTGTTAAGAGAGTGGTGTAACTTTGATAAAGCTATATACATCCTTAGATTAGAAATTTTGTGATATTTGTGGTTAATATGTTAAATACCATCTTAGCATGCTTTATTCTTAAAAATCATGATCTTGAACTTTTATGGCTTATATTCATGTATTATGTATAATTTTATGGAATATCATTGGTTTTATGATTTTATGTAAAAATAACAATTTTAGGTCATGCTAGATTTTATTCAAAATCTTTAAGCATGATGTTGTAAGTTACAATCACTAAATGTGTATTTAAGCATTTTAATCATGTGTTTAAGTAGGTTTAGAAATCTTGTGTAGTGAATTAAAGTACAGAGTGATTTGGACCTTTGAGGGTTTTGGCCCTTTAACTTTTTTTTTGGAGGATTTGAGTGACTTAATATAATTAAATTACATCATGAGGTGGGTAATCAAATGTGTGAATTTGTGTAACAAAAACTAGTAAAGTCTGGACTAGGTTTAATTTTATGGAAATTGGGTAAGAATTGATCAAAGGGTATTTTGGTCCAACCAATTAGTTTTTTATCTATGTAAATTAAGTATGTCATTATATTTATTGATCTTTTTTTTCATAAATTTTAATATATAGTGTGATTGGGTTCGATGAGGTAATGTCAATTTATGAATTTTACAATATTTGAGGTGTTTGAGTGAAATAGGGATACAATGGTCATATTGGATTAATTATGGAAACTTAATGTTGTATGTGTGTTATTTGGGATAAAATACGGTAAGTGGGATAGATGAGTAGTCGGGCTGATCATGATTAACACAAGTATTAATTGCATGTGAAAATGAATTTAGAAACCCTATAGGTATAATTACTATTTTATGAGTAAAATATTGGAGTTTAATTCAATTTTTTTTGTTGGAGATGCTTATTATGATATATTAGGGTGATGTATTAAATTTGATGGTTTGATGAGTTTTATGGATGAAGTTATGAGATAATTATAAATTAGGATTTATTAAGGGTATTTTAGTTGAATGGTGTAATATATGTTCATGTTTGTACTTATTGGTATGGCCGTAGCCACCATATAATTTAAATAATACTGTCGTCAATTATAGTATTAGTCATAAGGGTATTGTTCTACGTTAGAGATTGAGAAAGCTTACTTGAGTCTAGCTAATACAAATAAAATCAAATAAAATACTATATAAGATTATAGGCTCATACAAAAATATATAATGAGAAAACATGATGGGGGTGGGTTAAAATAGAAAATAATAAAAATTAAATAAGAAAACAAATATGGGTGAATGTAAATATGACAAACATGCTAGGAAATATATTTTCACCACTAAATTAAATCACAATCAAGCAAAAAATAAAGCAAAAAAATGAAACCAGGTGGGAAAACAACATGTAGATGAGCTTCGGTTGATTGTCGATCGCGGACTTTATCTCCTTCCTTGCGTGAATTGGTATTCTCCTCCACATGAATGTTGTATTGAGTTGGATGCTTCTTTGTGTAAATTGAGGCGCATGATTAGCCAATTAATGGTGTGTGAATATGGAATTGATGATTTCATGGATCATTAGGGGGAATTAAACCACGATTTGGAAGAACTAAGAAGATGGGTGAAGGCTTGAACTTGGTGAACCTTAAATTGAAAAACATATGATGGAGGCTCAATTGATGGAACATAATCATGAATTAGGAGAAGATGATGAAATAATTGCACAAATTGTTAACGAATTGATGGAATGGAAGTAATAAATGTTGAAATTAATGTAAAGTAATTTCGTGAAGGTTGAAGATGAATATGAAATCCTAACTCTTAAGTATTGAGATTTGAGGTAATTAATTCATTATTTAAATGGAGGGTTAGGTTAAAGAGGTTTATATAGGTATTAAGAAGGCTATAAATAGTGTATGTGAATGCAAAGATAATATAGAACTTTGGAAATATTTATATCGAGGTCAAGACCCTTATAGTTGTTTCAAGTGGTACGGACAACCTATGGTCGACAACCCATAATTGAGTTTTAGCATATTCTAATCAATAACTTCAACTTCCAACACAATTTTTACCATGATTCATTGCAAATTAGAAGAAGTGGTAGGCATGAAAGCTTTACATATTGATTTTATCTTTCTAGAGAAACTAGAATAAACTCAATCGAAGATTGGATGAAAAATTTATCCTCAAAATATCAAAGGTTATTTTTATTATTTCATGTGAAAGTTCTGGTTGACCTTTTTGCTTACAAAACTCTCCAAAATACTTCATTTTTCTCCCAAATGATTATAAATGATTCAAGAAAGGCTAGATTGGCTTTAAATGAATAGTGATGCATATTAGAATGATTAGCATCACAAAAATAAGGCATGAAATGCATTTCACTCTTATGTGTATGGTTATTTATCCTAAGTGTTTTAATGTATTTTCCTTAATTGACCTTAATATAATTATAACTATTTAACAATTCAATGATTGTTGGAATGAATTAAGTAATAAGTGATTGTCGGTATTTCATGTAATAAGAAATAAGTGGATTTCCAAATGATAACCGGTAATACAGGTAATGTGGTATTGTAATGAAAGTGAATCAAGAGATGTCTTGTTAAGTGGTGGTTAAGTGGATAATAACTCATTGATAATTAAAGCGAAAGATTGTAACATCTAGTTTCTTAAAAACTTATCTTTTATAAATATCAATTTTGATTTATGAGTTTTGACTTTTAATTTTAATTTAATTGGTTTATTTTATTTAAATTGTGATTCGCCCATATGTTTGATAATTTTATATTCATTTTATGGTTTTATTGATGATTTTGTATCCATTTTGGAATTTATTTAGTTGTCTATTGTCGCGAATAATTCTAGATGTATTTGTTAACTACTACAATTTTATTCAATTCATATAATTCAATTTTCGCTTAAAATATATTTTCATTTCTATAACGTGTATTGATTTTAATATTTTTAATTTATTTTCTATTATAACCTCATCCAGTCACTACAAATTTAATTTGGAATTATAATTCGTTAATGAAAATAAATTGTTTTATATTATAAAATCCTTTTTAAAGTTATAAAATTGTTTTATTTTTTTATCCGTAGGGCCCATTTTTGTCTTTAAATTTATTTATTTTTACGATACTGACAAGATATTAATTTTTTTTGCAGCTTAGTTATGATTTTATTTCCAAAATTAATTTTTTAAAGTTTTTTTTTCTTATTTTGGTTAATAGTCGATAAATGGTTTTTTTTATAAATATTTTAAGCTAATTAGATTCACGAAAATTTTTCTTAAAAAAAATATCACTCTAATACATTTAATTGGATAAAATTTTGTGCCTCTAAAAAGTTATTCACGAGATTATTTTTGTTAATATTTACCTTAATTGAAAATTTCTTTTAATTACCTTATAGTAAGATATTTTATTTAAGAAAACATCAATGACAACCCACCAACCCCTCTTATATTTTTTTTTATCTTTATCTTGTTCTCAATTTCATTTCTATGTAAAAACCAAACCCCATCCCTTACTCCCATACTCCTTGCTTCCTCTTTGATCTCTTGTTCCACCACCAATCCTCTTCATTGTCCTCCTACCTCCATCACAACAAAGCGCCATCAAGCCACCGGTCTATGAATGCTAGCAACTAGCGAGCAACAACACCACATTGCGGTAACAAATGAACAAAAACAACCCTAGGGATGACAACAGCAATAGTGACGCTCCACCAACGACTGTCGGGTGACAAGCTCTTAACACTTGGCGTGTGACGAACGAGTAACATGCACATTAGTGGGAATCAACAACAAAACAAACAACAAGTGGAGCAATAGTAGTTGGCACTGCCAATCCAACCACTATGGGCTCACTCCACTTAGTTTTGGCTGATTTTGTTTGATATAAATTATCTTAACCCTAGCTCTAATTTTGGGATTTAGTTATGTGAATTAGCTTATGATAAACAAAATTAGTAGTTGAATAATATATATATTTATAATGTATGAGTAATTTTGATGGATTGATTGTAGTGCATGCGTTTGATTTATGAAAATTTATTTTTTAACCCAATTATGTCTGAATTGTTTGCATTTATGCAATTAAGCTATTTTTATAAATTGAGTATACAATATAATTTGAAATGTATTTAATTTCATATTGGAAGTGTAAATTTTATGTTTTTGTCCCATGGATATTTCTCTTTTGTCTGTAAATATTTTGGAAGATTTAAGTTGTTATAGTTTAATTTTTATAATGTTGTAAATGGCCCTTTATATTTCTATTGTTTAGTTGAGATTTTGAAAATTCAGCTTTACCCTATAGACTTTCCATTAATTTATCAAAAATTGATAGGGTTTTTCACTAACTTTATCGACGATGTTTTGGTTTGGTAATCAGGAATCATTGGTGTTTTAGGTTTTACTATTTATTTTTTTAGCCTTACATATAATATGAGATAAATGATGGATATTTATCTTATGTTAGGTGTGGTAGTAATACTCCATATTTTTTGTGTTAGCTCGTGCATTATTCTTTTCAAATAAGATTTTACGAGAGTGAAAAATGGGCGTGTTACAAAGATCAAAAGAGTCGAGATAGAGTTGTTTTAGTTTTATATATTTATTAGGTTGTTGAGGTACCTATGTATTCCTCATTTTTACAATAATCAAAATGACCCTACATCTAATCAAAATTGTTTGTTTTACTAGTTTATAGGGGTACGTATTGTAATACCCCATAATTTTAAATATTTTATTTTATTCTATTCTTACTATGGTCATTATTTAAATTTTTACGAGGATATAATATATCATATTTGGAATTGAAATTGTATTATATTTATACTATTTTATTTATTTTAATGTTAAAGATAAACTCTCTTTTTAGTTTTAAGAAAAAAAATATTATTTTTTGAATACTTATAGTGACCCAAAACTTATTATTTTTAGAGAATAGTTATTTTTATATGATAATGTGTTGAAAATATTTTGAATATTGTTATATTAGCAGTTGCACTTTTTCTATAATTTAAAAGGCTATTTTACACCCTTATTTTGTATAGAATAGTAAAATGAAAAAAATGAGATTTCCATAAATAGTTAATTTTTGATAAAAAAAATAGATTAAGTAACTAAAATAATAAGATACCTACCTTATGAATGGCATGGGATGTTATATATTATCTTTATTTAAAATAAAGTTTGTTCATTATTTAGTTGGTTATATTAATTTGATGATTTGGAGGTTTATTTGTATATTCATATGATCAATTTATTTTTATAGGCAGTTAAGACATATTGAAGAGAGACATGTTTTTGTTTTTGTATATGATAAAATTTTATCTTTTTTCTTTATTCCTTAGTGTTTGTAATTAGGATCTACTAATTATCTTAAATGATATTATATGATAAATATTTCTTTATCTCATTTTATTAATATTGTAGATAAACAAACCCACATTTAGTAATTTATCCATAACTTTTCATCCGATAACAAAATTGAACGAATATTTTTGTGTTAGAAAGCCGACTTCAATATCTATAACTCTTAAGCACATACCAAACCCTAATAGCCAAAACTTTGTTTTTTTCTTTTTCCTCTTGTGTCATGGGCTATTTTCTATATCTTCCATTAATGTTCTTCGCATATTCAACCAATTCATCAAGACCTTCAATTGATTTATAAAATATTAAACAATCTTCAATATTATAGATTCAAGATCCAATTTTTGTTGTTGTTGCTCTTCTTCTTCTTCTTCTTCATTTGAGTTAAAGGAATAATTATTCTTTCAAGATCATCAACTCCTAGAGTTATTTTGGTATCATGGGGTCATTCTTTATGCATGAAGACGTTTTTTTTTCTATATATAAGGATTTTGTATTTGGTAATATTATTCTTTTTTAAACTTATATGCGTATATTATATATGTGTAGAATATGATGTCTATAAATTATGGATTTTTATGTATACCTTCTTATGAATATATTTTTTGCATCATGATATATAATACGATTAGCCTAATAATGCATGATTTTATGTTAAATTCGTGGTAAATTTGATTTGGCTGCAACTTTGCACTATTTTACAAAAAATACACAGAATTCAATAATGAGAGTTTAGCTTCCATATTATATATCAAATCAAAGCCTCAAAAGTCTATTTTTCATAAAAATTATTGAATTTTCATATTGAGTTATGAATCTAGAAAATTAATATAATTTACAAAATTAAATTTTGGTGTATTGTGTTGGTTTTGACCTATGCTTGAGTTATGGTGGTTATGTTAACACTAAATATTAACATTTGATCTTTTAATTTACTTTTGTTTTAATGTTTTAGTTAAAGGTTTGAGTTATATTTTTTAAAAAAATTATTCTATTTGTACCTTCATATTTTTTGAAAGTTACCTTTTTCAGATAATTTTATATTTGGAAAAATGTTTAGAAACTAGATAATAAAATAAAAAGAAATATATTTAATGAATAATAGTTACTTGTGTGCATTATGTGATCGCCTTAATAAGATATTAACACTTTAAGTGGAATAATAGGGCTTTGGATCCTGTAAGGTTGGCCTCCCAAAGTTAGGGATTGACAGTAGTGTTTCCTTTCTATTGTGGATATTATTTGTTTTATTTGCCTATTGTGTTTGGTTAAGGCTCCTTGTATACTCTATAGGCTTCTTTGGACTTTATTAGAGTATGTGTACGCTTAAATATAGGATAATCGAGGTGGTATGTCTTTGGAATTTTGTTATCTCCTTTGGACTTTGTCCTCTGGGATGGCTTAGGTTTGATATCTAATCCTCCTGTGGGTTGTGGTAGGTTTTCAGACTTTGATTTGTCAAGGGACCCCTTGATTGGTTTACCCATTTAAATAATAAGACGGGGTGATCACATAAAGTAAAGATTAATAATGGGATGATCATTTATTTCCTTTTGGCTGTATTATACGATTTAGTGTATATATATATACACATTTATATTATATTATATTATATTATATTGATGTATCACTTGGCACTTTTCTTGACTAACTTGTTACATGTGTTAAACAAGGTTGTGATGATCCATGATGCACATGGTGAGTAAATAACCTAATGCAGATTGAGTATGAATATGTTTGAGGTGTGGATGGAATGCATGGTGAGGAATAAGAAGAGTGGTGATGATTTTTATAGTCTTATTTATTGCTAATAACTACTTTCATAGTTTATGGTTGTATTAATCATTTCATTTTTGTTTATGTTCAATTGGCTTTGTTGAGTTTATTAGACATTGTTATTTTTTTGAGTTAATAATAAAGTTTAATGTATCTTCTTATTTTATCTAGCCTTAGCATCTAGTTTAAGCAAAATAGTGATGTCTGCTTACACTAGCTATGGCGGCAATACCCCCGCTATATTTAACTTCTGCATATATTTTTTCTTAATTTTCTAGTCAATTGATTTTAAAAAATGGGGGTGTTGCGTGTATACTTAAGAATTAGAAGTCCAATTTTGTACCCCCCCCATAAGCATGTTGTCTTTGAATGAGCTATATATCATAGTGTGTTTTACCAAATAGGAATAGTGGTCCCTTAGAGTGTCATACCTTTGAATGAGATATATGTTATATACTATTTTACTATATATTAATAATAATAAATTAGGTGTGTTATGTCTTGGAAAAAGTTTTATTTTGTGATACCTTTCCATCGACAATGAATAATAATTCATGGTGACAAACAAGTGGAAGAGAATGAAGATGTCGATTGGGATGGCCATTGATTGTAGGGTAAGCCACAAGTTGGATAGTCGATGATATGTGTAAGTTGGGTGTTAATGTCGTAGGACAATGCTGTTATTATAGATCAACAATAAGGTGAAGTATTGGTAGTAGATTGGAGAGGTGTAGTAGTGTGAGAATAGCATCGACTATTAGAACTCAATCCGTCCATGATGTGGTTGTGCTCATCACTATCAAGCTATACTGGGTGTTATTCATTGAGGTGTTGCTATTTGTAATGTTGTTGGTCGAGAAGCTTGCTAGAGTGGAATGGCGGAGGAAAGAGAATAAGGTTGTTAGGGGCAGTCATGATGTAGGAGAAAACACTCAATAATTGGATTTCATAATTATGGAACCAAATATTCTTCATTTAGAAAATGTCTTCCGCAAATTTGAAGACTAACTGATGGTTATGTTGCTTGAAACGTAACAAACAAGCAACTAAGAGTCTATGTGCATGTGCATAGCATGTAATGAGGGAGTAACCACATCCATGGGGAGTATATTGGCAGGATTCTCAAGCATCGTTAGTAATTTAGCTAATTTATTAATGAAGTAGTAAAGTTGGATAATAAAGTTAGCATAAAGTAGAATAAAGCTATCATAAAAGCAGCATAATACCTTTTAGCTTGGAATATTTTGGAATATGCCTTAACTAGTGGTAGAAAGGTTATATTAGGTATGAATGTTGAGCATATGGCATTGATAATTGAAGATTGGATTGAATTGAAGTTGAAGATCAACATTAAATGAATTTTGTGTGAGTTCAAACTTAAGCAAATCAAATCTGTGTGAACGGTTTGGTTTGAAAGTTTTAATCTCTTCGTTTGTGTGAATTAGAGATTAATCCATATCTTGTCTACTATTATTAATCCATATTTTCTTTCCCTAATTACCATCAAAATCCTATTCTAATTCTTGGTTAAACCAAACCCTAAATTGGTATGCAAAAACTAAAGCCCTAAACCATACCCTAAACCAAGATTCCAACCTGTATCCAAACCCTAAATTTTGACACTGAGCATCATCATCAATCCATCATTGAATGCATATATTAATTATTGTGTTCCATTCAAACCATCATCATTGTTAAACCCTCATCACCGAATCACCATCATCACTCTTCTACCACGATTCAAACCACCATCATCTTATTTACATCACTTTCAAAGCTTTAGTCATTTAACTCACCATCACCGTGCCTTTATCATATTATCCAAACTCCATTCGAACCATTAGTTCCACACCATTGAAGATTACACCCTCCCATGCATATGAGGTCACTTAGAGTTCAACAAATTAAGGGTCTTGTGTTGTGCTTGCTCTATTTTCTTAAGAATGCCTACTACAAAGAACCACCACTCACTTTTGAGCCACTTGATCCAAAAATTGAAGCCACTAGAGTGGCACATAAAGATAAAAAAAATTGAGTTGTATTGAGCTTCACAAAATAGAGTCAGGGCAAAAAACCGAAAATGAGGAAAATTGAGAGAAACTCGTGAGTGTTTATATTCCATTAGTCATTAAATCATGATTAAAATAAGCTGGTTGGTTATGGTTTGGGTGTAGATTTGTTGAGAAAGTATATTTTATTATTATATTGTTGAATTTTTGTTGTGGAGATAAAAAAAAGAGATAAAAGTTTTTTTTTAAATTAAAAAGCTAGATGAACCCTAGATATTGAGTATTTTCTCGCTAATGCTGTAAGAAAAGGAGGAAGAGATAAAAGAACAAGTGGCTTTACTTGTTGTTAGGTTAGGTTTTTATTTTCTTTTTAGTTTTCAATCATAAAACATAGAAAGTATATTCATCACAAATAAATAACAAACAAGCTTAAGAAATTATGAAAAATAAGAGAAAGCATCCAAACATTATTCTAAACTCAAACGTAAAATTTCATAAATTTATTATAAAAAATATAAATTAACTAATGTTTTGAAGGTGAAAGATTACATTTTAAAGTAAAATACTAAATAAATAGTAAAAAAAATTATGAGAACCATAAAAATACCAATTTAACATTTTAAATGAGTCGTAACCCAAAACTTAATTTTAAGATCCTTTGTAAATGTTTAAAAAGACCCTAAATAATGTAAAAATGTAATAATAATTTAAAATACTCTCAGAAAAAAATGACTTGAAAGTACTAACATGAATATATAGTTATTTATAAGGAATGGTATGCCTAAGAAAAAATGGTAAATTAATCATCAAAACCACTTTGTATTATCCTAAATGTTAAAATAAAACTTAAAAAATAGTCTGAGTTGAGTTTTATTTTTATATATATAGAAAATTTCCAAACAACCTATAAGCGGAAAGAGGCTTGGATAGATTTACAAAACTATAATCATATATAGTGTTTTATAAAAATCATAGTAAAGATTTGCAAAACAAAAAATTATATTTAAATAATAATTTTAACATTTTCAATCATATGAGGTTTAACTTAGTGGTAAATGTCAACTTCTGGGTATTAGAAGTCATAGGTTCAAATCATCTCCCCTTTCTGGATATTGTAACACATTTATGGTATCGCTATATATATAGTTATTTGTACTTCCCTTAACGCCCTCTATTAATAAAAAAAATCAACATTTTAATGTATAAAAATAACATATCTTAAATAAAATACTTTGGGGAATATCTCATTGTTAGATGCACATAAATTATTAATATTTTCTTTTAAATAAATCTAACTTAATCACAAATTCATAAAATAATCAATTTTGTTTAAAATAAAAAAGTCTAGCACAAGGGTTTGAAAGTTCATATATGAGTTTTAAAGCTTTGACCAAATAATCACCATAAAATTTATAAATCCAAATGATAAGAAAAAATCATTAAATATTTTTTAAATGGAAATTTAAATATAAATAAACCAATTTCTATAAAACTAAAATCGATCTACATAAATAAAAATTATTAATTTATTTAAATTAGATTATTATTTTTTTGAAAAAACAAGGAATTAAAATAATGGTGACTTAAATGAAAATAGGTTTTAGAAATTGAAAATAGGTTTCATATACAACTATAAGTAAAAATGAAAACTAGTTTTACTTTTCTAAAAAACCAAAGCGTAAAACTAAAATTAATGCAAAATAAACCTTAAGTAGTCACTACTTAAGTTGTGATAACTATCACACACCAAAACTTATTGAATTTGTTATGGAAAATAGGAGCTACGTCATGTTAACAACATAGAAATAAGATCTCTATAAGAAAGGTAAAGATTATGGTATAGTGATAGAAAGTAATAATAAGGTCAAGCATTCTTCAAAAATCAAAAATGATATTTCAAGAAACTATTGTAACACCCTCATTTTTTTTACTACTTAAAAATTTTCTTTTTGCAAAAGTGTTAATTATCAAATTACTGGGTGTTATTGTTACACTTAGTATAAGTTTGGTTCATTCACTTTTCTTATGCCAAGTGTTAAGGTTAAAACAAATTACAACCAGAATAAAACAACATAAATGAGAGGTAATATATAAATAAAAGTTATGGACAATGTACTCCATACAATAGTGGAAAATCAAAAATACCAAGGGACATAAGAGTCCGAAGAAAAACCAATTACATAAAAAACAGGTACCCGAAAGTATAACACCAATTTTTTAAACTATTAAACCCGAAAGCCCACTACAAAAAATGGGATCTCTTACCCTTCACATAGACATTTGTAAAAGTAGTATTAGTACAACTTTCTCTTACCGAGTAAATTACAATATCTCATAAGAAATAACATTCTCATATTATAGTCACACAAAATGCAAAAAGTATACTAGAGCACAAAACATGCACCATAACCATATGCAATAACTATGTAATAATATGTATTACATCAAATTCCAAGCTTAACAGTAAAACATAGTAGTTCACTTCACATCATTTCAAGGTACAGTAGACATATCTTGTTAATCAAAAAAAATTCCAAATACCAATATAGGGCATTGAGGTAAATGCCGAACCAAAAAATCCAAAACATTTTTGAATACCAAGGTAGGATACTAAGGCAACTACCGAATCAACACATCTAAAATAATTTTGAATACTTGGGTAGGACATTAAGGTAACTACCAAACCAAAAAATCCAAAACAATACCAAGGTAGGGCACTAAAGTAACTACTAAACCGACACATCCAAATAAATCCTTTTTATTTTATTTCACAAAATTTAATTCTATTTTTAGTTAATCGAGGGGGATATAATCAAACTAGGGACATTGATGTATACCCTATCATACTAGCACCCGAAGGTGATTCAACACGTTTACCCTTGAACCCAGGGACATAGTAGTATGCTTGGTCATACTAGCACATAAAGGCAACACGGTATCATCCAACCTCCGTCACCTAGTCCTTACGTACCGATACCCCCTATAGGCTCTATAGATCACCTATAGAGTAAAATAAGGCATTATTGGGGCACAAAGATACCCCAACAAACCAAAATAGACGAGGTTTAACATCTTATCTCTAGGGTAGCTAATCCTTGTGATTATCTATTCCCAAATCGAGGCATTTCACCTTAAGTATTAGTATTTTATGAGGTGATCCCATATGTCACATATTTTATAACAATTTCCATCTTCATAGTTAACCATTTTCCTTTTTATTACCAATTATTAAGGAAAACCTCAAAGGTTGTCGGTCTATGTCAAGCCAAGCCAAGTCAACACTAAGGTTAACCTATAAAAAGTCTAAATCCATCCTAATATCTAATTATTCATAAAAGATAAATTAGGTCTAAATTACCAAAATACCCTAATCATTATTATAATAATAATAATTTTTCATGGAAGAGCTAAAACACAATTACTCACATTATCTTATCATATAGGTTATCTTTGTGATTTAGCGATTAAATTCATTTTCCATTTTTCATGCATTTAGTGGGTTACGCTCGCAAAACCCTAATCATGTAACTCTTCACGTATCACATATTTCATGCAGCATGTACACGTTTTAAAGCACAATACGACTTAAACATGTAAATTATCATCACAATACATGTAGGAAAATATCTCTAACCATAGGTCATGTGAATATAAATCACTATAAGCTAACCCTAATTATATGTACATGCTTCCATTAGAATGATAGTAATCTTAAATACCATGCATTAGCAATCATGAGGTATTTAGCATGTCATTCAAATCATAACTTGACAAGGATAAAAACCCTAACAAAACCCTGGACATGCATACGTAAATCATATAACATATTACTCATACATATTGTTTAAAGTACGACAATTGTATGTGCCATTCATTTAAAATGTTATAATTTTATCATGCATATCATAATACTTGAAGGGTATAAAACCCTATCATGATTCTATGTCTAAACTATCCTAGCATGTTCGCATATAATTTCTACTATCTTATGAGTGATTGGATGTACTTAATCCAAGCTTATAATAAAAAGTCTTCTCCAATATCCTCAAGAATTACCTAAGAATTTAACACCCAATAACACATGTATTTGCATTTAATATTACTCAAAAAATAACCCAAAATTAATAAAACAACTCAAGGATAACTAACCAAATGAAAGAAAGCAACAAGGACCAACCAAAACTCATGCAATAAGGAGGAGGAATCAGTGGTGTTGCCGAAAATTAGAGGAAGGAGTAATGATGGATTTATGCATTGCTAGGGGAGGGAATGATAGAAATGGTTGGTGCAAGGAGGGGAGTTGTGGTAGGGAAAGTTGCAAAAAAGGGAAGAGGATCAACATAAATGGCTAAAGCTAAGGCGGAAGGTTTTTTTGCTTTTGGCATAAAGAGGAGTGAATATTTTGGTGAGGTTGTGCGTAGGTTGTTGGGGTGTTTTGTGAATTTCCTGGGCTTCAGTGTTGGAGGGTGTAGTAAGGAGGGGTGGTGCAATGGAAGTGGGTGTATCAAGGTAGGGAGCTACAATAATTTTGGTTGAAGGTGGTGGTTAGTGTTCGATGTGTTTGGGTAAAGGTGGAGAGTGTTGCTTTGATGAGTTTAGCGAGGGAGATGTGGTGTGTTTTCTAAGTTTGTGTGTTGGTTTCAGAAATAATAGCTGGTGCAAGGGATGAGGGATCAGTGGAAGGGGACATTTCTAAAGGAAGGTGGTCGATGGTAGAGTGCGTTGTAGAGAAGAAAATGGTAGAAACACAGGACGATAATGGTGAACAACGACTTTGTTCTTCCTTGAGGGAGCTTGAGAGAAATAGAGGAGAATGCAATACATTTGGAGGATTAAAGGACGACACAAAGGAGGAGGAGGATGAGAGGAAGAAAGGCTTATATGTCGTAAGAGAAATTTTGAAGCAAAACAAGGAGAGGGAAGTGTGGTGTAGGGTATGATGTGTGCAGATTTATGTCGAGGAAGGAATGGAGGAAAGGTTAAGAAAATCTAGTAAGATAGGGTTGTAACACCCCAAATTTTACTACTAAATTTTTTTTGATTTACAGCGGAAGTATATAGTCAAAATATTGGGTGTCACCGTCATAATTGACATAAGTCTAATTTACCAAACTATCCTTACATCAATCACTAGGCTAAAACCATTCATAGTAAAACAAGGTAATTATAAATGAGAGAAGCTTTTATAAATAAAAATACGAGTTTGGATATTAATTTCGAGTTACAATAATAGAATATAAATGAAGGAATACCATAGATTAAATAGTCCAAAAAGGTATCCGAGTAAATATATCATCAAGATAACATAACTCTTTATCCAAACACCCAGTATAGATAAAAGTCACCGATCTCCACACAAAACATCAAAAGCATCAAACTCATCCAGCAGGTTCTCAAATACCTGCACAACAGCATCAAGGTCTTCTGTTCATGGAAATGAGCTATACCCATTGAAAGGATGGTGAATATGCTACATGCTAAGTAAGGTAACAATACTATCAAATCAGGGATATAAATAATTACATACACTCATAACAGATGACGAGTATACATATAGTTTACGAAAAAGTCTCATAAGGTAAATACTAATCCATGCGTCTTTATTAGATATACCCCCTTTCATTCTTTTATTTAGATTGAGTTTAAGGACACTCCACTATTTTTAAACCAGTGGAACTATTTGAAGCATCTTCTCAAGGATAACACACATGAGCCACTATTATTATCCAATGGAAATGATCTAAAAACATTACTTTATTAATAAAAAATGCTCCCTAACCACTATTATAATCTTGTGGAATAGATATGAAGACATCACCTTGGTCCTGACTCACGTACTCTTTTATTTTAAATCATTAGTATCTTATCTGTTAGGTTACTTAATTCATATCCTTATCCATGATGAGCATGGGCCCCACTATCCTTAATCCAGTGGAATAGACTAAAGCACCTCTCAAGGACAATACACCTAAGGCACTATTATTATCTGGTGGAATGGATATGAAAACATCACCTCCTCAGGACAAAACTCTCCTGAGCTACTATTAATATTCGGTAGAACGGATATGAAAACGTCACATTGGCCTGACTCATGTGATCTTTTACTTTAAATGATTCATGTCTTATTTATGATTGATTCATATGTACATAACTCATTAAAGCACGTCAACACATCACATGGGTTATAATGTCATTATCTAGAGTTAAGATCCTTATTTTCCAAAACCCTGATTTCACAATTTAAGCGTAACTTCTCCCATATTGATCATTTACCCACCAAATTTAACTTACCTTCCTAAATATTATTATTATAATTATCATACCTAAAATTCAAGATCTAACTTTCACTTTTTACACATGTGATAATAGCTATATATTAAAAGTTACTATTCATAATGCTTACAAAACCCTAATTTCACAAGTAATTCATATATTTTCCTATAAGATTCATAAAATTACCAAATTCAATATACATAACTAAAATTCCAATATTAACCATATTTAAAGATTAAGTATGCTAGGTTGGAGGGTACTGTGTTGATTGTGTGTACCAATGTGACCAAGTGTACCACAGTGTCACTAGGTTCAATGGTAAAGGTATTGTGCCACCTTTGTGCTCTAGTATAACCGAGTGTACCCGGTGTCTCTGGTTTGATTGTATCCCCTTTAGCACTTAAGATGAGTTAAGCACCTATTGTGTAAGAATTTAAATGGATCATTGTGGTTGTGGTTTGGTATTTGCTTATGTGCACTGCATGGTTTTTGTAAGTTGGTTTGGTAGCTACTTTCGTGCCCTACCATTGATATTTGAAAATTATATTAGATTTTTTGGTTTGTTAGTTGCCTCAATGCTCTACCTTTGGTATATGGAATTGATTTTGGATTGTTGGCTCATTAGAGCCTTAGGGCACTGCCTTGTTGGCCATGGGTCATAATATAGCGATCGTGTATTGTGAGATGATATGAAATAATTAAGTATGTTGGTTGTTGATCATGGGGCATTGATGTTGTATACTTTCTTGTATGATTATTCGTATATTTTTATTGCATGTGTTTTATGCTTTGAGCATGTTACCAGATTATTTTGTGATATATGAACGTGTTATCTCTTACGAGGTATTGTAATTTATTTAGCACGAGGAAGATATACTGGCACTATATTTTTAGACGTTGGTGAATGCCATGGAGTGGTTCGAGACATAGTAGAGTGAAAAGAATCAATGGAGTCATCGGGCAGATGTCCTATCCTCATCATAGTGAGCTTATAGGTTTAAGAATTAGGGAAAACCGGTGTTGTATATTTGAAGGCTAAATTTTTATCACTCTTTCTTTGGACTCTTATGTTCCTTATTTTATTTTGATTATTGTGCTGTATGGAGAATAATTATCTGTAACTCTTATCTGAGATATAATCTCTTATTTATGTTGCTCTGTTTTAGATCTAAATTGTTTTGAACCTTAGCATTTGGCATAATAAAGGTGAAGGAACGAGATTTATATTAGATATAACGGTAACATCCATTATTTTGAGATTAACACTTCCGCAAAATAAAAAATTTAAGTAGTAAATTTGGAGGTATTATAAATATTAGATTAAAATTTAGAGGCATTACACAACATATAAAATAATTTTCCAATAATTCTTTATTCACTGTAACATTCTTCAATAAGGGAGTTAAACGCTTAAAATAGGTATCTAATATCATCGTTAAATGATACAGAGCTCAAAACATTCTTACTAACTACAAATCTTATACTTATTGCATGAAGTAGTATAGAAATCAAGGCAATATAATATTCAAATGAATCAAACAAAAAAAAACTAATTAAAGTAAAAACACAAAAAATCAAACCATCACAGGAGAAATTGATGTGGGGGAGCTTGAATCACTCTATATACTGTCAATGGTGAGTTTCAGATGCCAAAAACTAAGTTGTTGGCCAATGATTATACTGCGAAGATGAGTAGTGAGTTCACTGGAGGTTGGAGGAAGGGAGGATGTTGGAGTAGAGAAGGGATGGCAAAACTTTAATGTGGAAACATTCATTTATACCTAATTACAATATTATTCCAAATGCATATGACTCTATTAAAGTAAAAATGGATTTAAAATGCATGCTACTTAAATATAAATAGTTAATATATGATACCTAATTAAAGTCAAACCAAATCTCATAGTACTTTGGGTTTGATCTTCTCAACATATTTTTAAAACTTACCAAATCATATCATATCAGATTAAATAAATATAAATTTAATAGTAATAAATGAAATATAAAATTAATGGTGATAATTATAATAATGATATTAATGATAACAATGGTAGCAACACTGCTACAAAAAATGTTGATTATGATATTAATAATATTAAAATAATAATAATAACAACGTATTATTATTGCTTTTAATTTATTTTTGCGTACAAAGGAAGCCAACGATCACGGGCTTTAATGAATTTTTACCTATTTTAAAAAGAACAGAGATTGCACGCTAAACGACGTCGTCCGTTGTGCGCATCTTAAACCACCCACGCATTAATGTTTCTAACAATCATCGTGAAGGTTCCTCTGCGGCCGCAACCATGGCGACGGAGCTCGAAGAATTGCTGGACTTCTTATCATCTCAATTTCCCGCGGTAATCCCGTGATAAAACTCCATCCTCTACTCGCATTCAACTGTAATCAATATTTTTCTTGTTTTACGCTCGCTTTATTTTTCTCGACACAATTATTAGAACAAGAAGATACCCGGACTACGATGGGTTCAACATGAGTTTGGTTGGAGGAAAATTTAAGGAGATACTGACCTTGTCCCAGGTCAAACATAAGATAAATTGCGCGTAATTTTTCCGTACATGTGGTAATTTAGCCTGGTCAAGTTTATGTGCGACACTTCATTAATGGGACTTATAGCGTGTCTGATAGATATTATTGCATTATATAAAACCTTTGGGGAACAGAAGGCTGGAGCTAGTCATTCAATGTTTCAGCAACCGATAATCAGTCCAAAAGGGACAGAATGTTTGGATGCTGCCTTCGGGGTTAATATAATGAAGCTCCATTAGTCATTCTCTTTTCATTTATCCAAATCGCATAGATGCCCAGGCTTCGCATCAAGCATGACTAAGAATTGCTTGAACTTAAAGTTGGACGAGTAACTTGTTTCCTTTTTTAGACTTATTTGATGGGCGGGAGAAACCCAAATTGATTTATTGTTCTGCTTAATGCTTATCAGCAGCCTTACTGTTATTGATTGTTTTCATATGTTTATATAGAGTCCCCGCATTTGCTGGATTTAAGTTCAAAGGCATATAAAATATGCATTGATCAATTACTGTATCCAAAGTAGGGAAGCATATGATATTATTATTTTTTGTTTCCTCATTGTTTGATTTGCCACCGGTTTTGCCTCATTTTGCCTTCCGGTATTTATTTGAAGTCATTTGGGGTTCGGTTTTTGTGAATATTTTTCCGCATTTTATATTTCATGCTCTGTTACAAATGAAATTCAGGTGAAGAGGGGAGCTGTTGACATTGTTCGAGGGCTAACTGGGTCTGAAGAAGGTTTGCAGTCTCTTAGCAGATACTCTAAAGTCCTGCTGCCAAAATTAGCTCAGATTTTAAGTGAACCAAAGGTGCATCCCAACTATCTGTCTTCTTCTAACTGTGTTACATAGTTTCCTTTTCCTTTTTTGTTTCCCCCAGTCCCTTTTCTTTAATGTAACTGTATAAATGTATCATCGGTTGATAGAAGCCTATGCAAAAGGGTTCTACTTTACACATTTAGACAAAAACTATTGGCTAGGGGTGGAGTGTTATTGGCTTTCTTCCAGGTTGAATGAGAAATGATCTCATCAAAACTTCATGCAAACTACCTGAATGGGGGGAAAACATGAAACCTGAAGTGTAATGAAGACTTAATTGTTTATGAATGTACTGTTTCCAAAAAGTTCTTATGCTTAGAAATATAGAAGATTACTCAGATGCTTGTGTGCATCTCGTAATCACTGTTTACTGCATACTTCTTATCAGATATCTACTTTATCTAGCCCCAAATTGTCATATTATATGGCTACTTGACGTGGGCAGTAATAGCAACACATTTCTTTATTATGTCTCCTAACTGATGCATGAATCACTGATGCTTGGTAAGTAATAACCACATTTAAAATTTAATGAGGATGATTATTGGTTTAATATCCCAGGAAGTGTCAGAACCTGCTGCAGAATCTCTTGTAAATTTGTCCCAGAATTCAGATCTAGCTGGGAAGATGGTCTCCGAAGGAATGGTAAAAACTGCCATGGACCTCTTATATAAGAACGAGTCAGGCATAACTCGATTCTTGGTTATGCTCCTGGTTAATCTCACTCAGCTGGATGCTGGTATTAACTACTTACTGCAGGTGTGCTTTCCCCTATTCTGTTTATTTCCCTGAAATTGTTAGATGAAATTCAAGGCCTGAATCTTACAGTACTTTTCATCAGACTATTAATGCATCTCAATTCCCAAAATTCTCATGCTTTCATTCCATCTACGAGAGAAATTTCATTTTTCTATCTAATTGTAATTTGATGGAAAATTTGCCCTCTTCTGCACAAGTTGTAGACTGATGATGAAAAGATGCAAGGATTGTATGTTACAAGACTTGTCAGATCATTTTGTACATCGTCGAGTGAGAAAAAGAGTAAGTGGATCCTTAACTCTTGTGCTTGAAATATATCTCTACATGCATATGTGCTTTTTCAGGCTTTGACTGTGCATCATTCTCATCTAATAGTAAATTCTATTGGAATTGCGTATGTATCAGGTGATCCATTTGAGCATGTTGGCTCTATACTTGTGAACATTTCAAAGACAGCAGCTGGAAGGAAACTGTTGTTAGATCCGAAACGAGGGCTTTTAAGGCAGATAATTAGGCAGTTTGATTCAACAAGTCCCCTGCGGAGAAAGGGGGTATGTGTAGTGGTTTCACTTGCATTACTTCTGGATTGTTATGAATATTATGTTGTTGTTGTTGTTGCTGTCATTTTTCTATTTGGGCATCTTATTTTGCCATTTTTCTTTCTCTCACTGTGGCATTCTCTTTTGTCAAAGGAGAGATTACTTACCCATCAGCTGAGAGAAACTACTTAAGTTATTGTTAGTCATTTCTCTGGGATGTAGGGTTGGTCATTTAAGGACATCCTGTGCAAAATTGCGTTCTTGTTGTACATCATTGGTTGGTACTTCGCAATCTTGTGGCAGTTATGTGGCTTTCTCTCCCACGAAGTGTGTCTATTTCAAGCTTCATTTATATATATGCATGCGACTGACTCTACCTAGTGGCCTAGGGTTTGTATTGGTCTGGTTATCTATAACTATCCATGCTCTTGTGTACAAGTTGTCAGCTTTATGCCTGTGTATGACTTATGGATCTGTAAAATCTGTACGTAACAGGATATCAACATGCTGTGTTTCTCCCTAGTTACCCATGTATCCTACAGTGAACGCAATGAGGGAATGATGAAAGCATTTTGGTGCCAGGCATCATTTTGTACATGGCACTGAACCCTGGAGGGACTAGTTTGATTATAACCTTATTGGTTTTCATCTCTTCTACTTAAAGAAGGCACCAATGCACTTTTTTTGTAATTCAAATCAATTTATTTGCTTAAACTGAATCAGCTGTGTTTATATCTATTCTACGCACATTGTCTTTGTCAGTTCGTCATTGCTTTCTTCATGTGGCAGTTATGAATTGACTTTGAGAGCTAGTTTGTATGATCTATTCTGTATGCGCATGGGCATCCATGTATTTTCTTGAAGTTACTATTTACATTTGTATCTATTATGCAAAATGCATATTTTCATGTCCTTGTGTGCCTTTTTTGAATTGCCTTTCTGAGTTTACTTTCATGCTCCATTCTCTGCCTCAGTATAGTAGTAAGCTTTGGTGTAAGTATCAGTTTAGCAGGGTGTATATTTTATTGCAGGTTTCAGGAACCATTCGTAACTGCTGCTTTGATGCTGAAAGTCAGTTGCCAAATCTGCTTCTAGTGTCAGAGTTTCTATGGCCGGCTTTGCTATTGCCAGTAGCTGGAAACAAGGTATTGATATTTTCCAGTGCCTGCATTTGTGAAAGTCATTTTAGTCAGCTAGAATCAGTGTTTGAAAATGCATAAGACGCACCTAGGCGATAGAAGTCCTGGATCCTAGGCGAAGGCGCACGCAGGTGAAGTGAGGCGCCAAAACTACTTAAAAAATAATTAAATGACTTAAGTTTTTGGGTCAAGAGTCGGTGAAGAGTGTACCGACTGGGTAAGCTTTGACCTTTTTTCTTTCTCTGATTGTCGTTTCCTTCGCTGCTTCTTATATTCTCTTCCTTCTTTCTCCTTTTTTGGTGCTTGATAGGCTGTAGGTGTTTCTCCTTTTTTGCTCTGTTTTTCTGTAATCTGAGTTTCTGGTGCAGAGTGTCTGCGTGTGAGTTTTTATTTCTTATTTCCCTCACTCTTGTTTCCTCTTCTGTTCTCTTTACTTGCCTTTCCTCCTTTCTCTTTTTCTGGTGAAGACTTCTCATCGTCCAAAAAAATAACTAGTATTTTCTTTCCTTCTTTACTAAAATTTTTCCCTTTCCAATCTATTGCTCTCCCCAATCCCCATATTGATGGCAGAGCATTTTCCAATGCAATCAAAACTAAAAATAGGCTAATAATTATATTTTTCTAGTCTGTGCACAGATTGAAACACGGTACATAAGTAGTTTGGCCGAAATTTGTGAAAGGTGGGCGCCTCAGTGGCTGGTCACCTTGGTGCACCATTGCCTTGCCTAGCAGAAGAAAGCCCCCCCCCCCCCCCCCCCCGTCGTCGTCACCTAGTGCCGTGGGCCGTAGAGGCACACCTTTTCAAACACTGGCTAGAATTGCTTATTTGCCACAATGCTCCCTTCTGAAATACCCACATACTGAACATGAGAAATCTTATGGTGACTGTGCCTCTTGAATTGTAAGCCTGTTTGATAGGTGTCTAATTGATGGATGAAAATCTTCATTTGTTAGCTTCAATAACCTGTTTGGTGACCATATAATCTTCATCTTGATCACTTATGTTAACCGATGTAACCCGTCACTTTTTGTAAAGTTCAAAACTTTCCTTACATTTTATCACAATTTACTATGAAGTATTATATATATATATATATTTATCAAAGTAGATACTCAGAAAATTAATATACAATCATATTATTTTATTTCAGCACTTAATTTACCTACAGAGCTTTAGTGGCCATCCATATTGTTGGAACTACAAAATTTCTTCTGACTCGTGAGTTAATTTGGTCCGTCCTTATCCAGTCTCTGGAATATATCCATCTCAGGATGAGATTTGGAGCATTCCATGAGCATGACAAGTTACACAAAAAGCAAGTGATGTTGTGGGCAGGAATGTCCATTATTATAGAATGACCAGCTCCTCTTCTTTATGGAGTTGTTGCATTATCCTATCAACTTATGGAACAATCTGTATCTTGATATATTGTGACATTTCTTGTTAATATATCCTTCAAACAAATTTATCTAATCCCTATCTAATGCCCCCCCCCACCAAAAAAAGAGAAAAAACAAGAAACAAGTGAACGGCAGACACCCACAAAAAAGACTGAAAGGGAAGGAAGCTAGAAGTGGGACTTTTCCATCCCATCAAATTGCTTATTGCGTGAGTTCTCTTTTGATCTTTTTGCTATATTGTTAGGTATATAAAGATGAGGATACATCTAAAATGCCTCGTGAACTTGGAGTTGTTCTCTCAATTGAGCGAGAACTAGTTAGTGATGCTGAAATTCGTGTTCAAGTGCTGGAAGCAATTTACTTGATCGTATTGCAGGTAAAATTGCTTTTTTGATGCTTCTTTAGATTGGTTGCAAAGTTTCAATAGAAACAATATTATGCTACTAGGGGGCTGTTCTAATTATTGCTAATGAAGAACTTCATCGTTTCTGTGTTACCATCAAGAACATGGAGTTTCAGGCTTTTGTTATTTACTATTTTTTGTGTCAAAAGTGCACCAAAATGTGTACACTTAGTATAGAAAATGACCCTCTCTGCAGTGGTAGTAATAGTAGTATATAGCTGAACGGCTTTGTAAAGCTTTATGATCAAGATAAAAAGCAGCTGTTATATATCCAAAAAGGATATAAAAATGAATTTCTGATATGTTAATTCGACAACATAGAGTGCTGGGAATATGGTAGTAATTTGGTCAGTGGCTGAGGCTTGTCATGGGTTGAATGTTTCATCAGGATGCAGGGCGAAGAGCATTTTGGTCAGTCAATGGTCCAAAAATACTGCAATTGGGGTATGAAGATGAAGAAGATCCCAAAGCAATGGAAGCATATGAGAGAGTTGGTGCCCTGGTATTTTTTCTGTTATTCATCTGCACCTTTGTGATAACACCTCAGACCCCTCCCCTAAAAAAACAAAAATATGATCTCCGCATTACCAACCCTAAAAAGATTTTGTTTGTTTTATACAGCTCGTTGAAAGTACTGGAATTGAAGAACAGCCTGCATCTACATAGTTGCGAAGTTGTTAAGCTTTTGCTGTAATTTCACGTGGTTCAAATGGGACAGAGTCCCTCGTTATGAATTATGGCATTAAGTTTTGACAATGGCCATCCTATAGTAGGGCAAAGCATTATATCTGCGGCTCTTGTAAATGCATCAGTCGCCTCGGCGTTTTACTTTTACTAGGTATCTTGATTCATGGTGTAATCCTATTTCTAAATATTTTACGTGTGGCGTGATGGCGTCGATTAGATTGAAGTTTGCGCTTTACCCCATATGCGGTCACTTGGTTTACATCTGTTTCTTGTGTTAATGAGTGTAACACAAGATGGTAATTACTAATTGTAACAAATTAGATGTGGCTGCCAACAATCGACTGCTGTATGCTTAGCTCAAATTGTTCACCACTCGACTCTACGGAAAAGTATACTCTTTTACCTGCATTTTATCATAACTAAGGCCGTTTTTTATTTTTTATTTTTTGTTTGTGTGGAAAGGATGGGGGATTATAAGGATTCGGTCCTAATTTGTGCGACAAAACTCAAACGACCAAAGAGCTTAAGATTTTATAGTTTTTTTTTGGTAATTAATTGGGATTTATATTATCAAAATTGGGAGAAAAGGTACAAGTTTTAAGTTGTGCTTTTAAAACTAAGTCCAGCGATCAAAGTAAATTAAGATATGCCTTTACATCTTGTTTTTTTCCATACAAATTTAATCTACTATGAATCCTTCCCAATAGTATCTTTAATCATTAATCTAGGAAGATAAATCTGTAATATAAAAACAGATAGATTATGTCCTCTCTAGATGTAGTAAATTCCAACTGCAATAGTGGCTTGAACTAGTCTTCCATATGCAGAATCTTGATCAACAACTTCAGCTAGTGTGCTAATGAAGTTCATCCAATCCAGGAGGTAAAAGTCCAGCTCTAACCAGCCAAATAAGGGTTCCCAACAGAACTTGGCAAACACATACTGCACAAATAAATGGTCCAAAGTCTCCTTATGTGCACCACAAATACTACATAGGTTCTGAATATTATGTATCTACTGAGATAATCTTGCTATAGTGAGGAGTGCATTGTGAACTGCTAGCCAAGAGATTTTATAGTTTTTTTTTGGTATAGGGTAAAGAAGCTATAAGATTAAGATGCCCTCTTATTTTAGGTCTTTTGGTAGTGTATTTGATACAAGAAAAAAAGAAACTTTTTTTTATAGAATATGTATTGTAGTTTAAATAAAGATTTAAGTTGAATATTTACAAAAAAATTATGACATTCCAAGTATTTCATAAAAGATGTGTAAACTACAATGTGATATTTTATCTTTTTACTACCTTATATCAAACACCATCTAAGAGAATGATTGTTAACATGTTAAAATAGAGCTTGTAAAACCCAACTCGGCACATCTAAATTCCGACTTTATAAAATTCAAAAAGTTATCTACCCAAACCCGACCAAATGTTACATAGAGTTAATTCATCAATAATCAATCTGATTCAAACTTAACGCTACCAAAATCTAACTTACGGTCACAATTAACTCAAAACCAATGGAACCCGACATAACTAAGTTTGATACCAATCCGATTCGATATCAACTTGACTTGATGCCAAGTTGACTTAAGATTAATCTAACTTGAGATCATCTGAATCTGATATCAGCTTGGCTTGAAATTAATATGACCTGATATCAATATATTAATTTTAAATAGTTTGAACCAATAAAACCTGGCTTGAGTCAACCTAAAATCGCAACAAATTTGAACCCAAAGTAAGTCAACTTAAAATCCACCCTAATTAATAAATTAACCCTTGATAAACTAAATTCAAAATGATCCAACCAAACTTGAGTCAACCAAGAACCTAAGAATATTGTAACCCAAAGTAGCTAAATCTAAATAGAGAAATTAACCCGAGATTATGAGACCCCAAGTAACACAAACTCAACATGTAAATGAAATGGCTCAAATTTGGAGTAATTCGACTCAAACTAACAAATTCAACCAAATTTTCTCAAACTTACTACAAAATTAATCTAGCCACACAATTATAAATTGCACGTAGGAAAATGTAGTTCTCAAGAGACTAAGAGAAGTTAGGTTTTACTTATTGGAGGGATAAGGTAAAACCCTCGGCAAAGATCATGTGGGCTAGGATGATTGGCACCTTATATGAAAAGGTTATTCATGGTAAATGCATAGCATTCAAGACCTAAACACCAGAGAGGCAACTATCGAGGACATTCTAATAGTTCGAGAATCCCATATGTCTTTCCAAACAAGATTCTTGGTACGCCTCGACCCTGTGAAGTGGATTTCACAATTGATCTTTTGACAAGATAGACTAAAGAGTTGACATCAACATTTTTGTACTATATGGCACCAACAAAGATGGTATAACTAAAGAAGCAACAAGAGGAGTTGTTGGGGGAAAAGGTATATTTGATCAAGTATATCACCTTAGGGAACACCAATGTTATTCATCAAGAAGAAAGATGGAAGCTTGAGGTTGTGTATAGATTATGGAGGCCTGAATTAGATAAAAGTGAAGAACAATTATCCATTAGCTCGGATTTATGATATCTTTGATCAAATTAAAGGATTTATAGTCTTTTTAAATATTTTTCTATGTTCAGGATACCATCAACTAATGATTGTTGATTGGGACATCGCAAATACAACTTTCCAAATGAGATATGAGTATTATGAATTCATTGTGATGTTGTTTGGACTCACTAATGTTATAGTAGTGTTTATGGCTTTGATGAATTGGATATTCTAACCATACCTTGATTAGTCTATGGTCGTTTTCATTAAGCATATTCTAATTTACTCCAAGGGTTTGGATCATGATAAACATTTGAGATTGGCTTTGTAAATTTTGAGGGAATACCAATTGTATGCTAGGTTTTCTACGTGTGAATTTTAGTTGGATCATGTGACATTTTTTAGGCCATGTGATCAAGAAGGACCGTGTCTCTATAGATAGATTGAAGATTTAGGTTGTAGCAGAGTGGTTTGCCCCAAAGAATGGTAGAGAAATATGTAGTACTGTAGGGTTAGCTGGTTATTATTGATGCTTTGTGAAAGATGTAACACCCCTAAATTTACGAACAAAAAAATTCTATTTAAAAAGTTAATTGCGGAAGCTAAAATAATAAATTGTGAGGTGTTACTGCCACACTTGATATAAATTCAGTTTCCTCTACCATTTTGTTACCAAATGCTAAGGCTAAAAGCATTACTTCACTTAAATTAATAACACAATTATAAAATCAGAGTAGAGAGTGTGTTAAAGCCATTTAACATCATTCTAAATAAAACTAACTATCAGTGGTTATAAAATTTTAGTATAGAAAATACATAAGAGTACAAAATCTTTCAAATCAAAAGATACTAGGAAAAATACCGGATAGCCCTAAACTCTTAACCCAAATAATAGTCTTCAACTGATCTTGCAAGATAACTTGTAAAGACCACTTCCCATTGAATAAGAAGGGGCCCATGAAAAGGAACCTTTCAGTATAATAGTACTGAGTAATCCATTATATAAAAATAAAATGAACAACCCGCATGGAATATATAAAAGGCATCACAACAACACATGGTATTACAACATTGAAAAAGTTCATGTGATGATCAAAATCAAATAATCACATTAGATAAACAATATACTGCATCATACTCATTCATTTAAAACATAATAAAACTTACTAGCCAAACATACAATAGAGGCTGCCTGAAATAACGATTAGAATCAGTATCAATACCATAGCCATAACCTTCACAATATATCCCATCTCTCACTATCAAAACTGGCAATATCCAATACACCATAGGTAGGGCTTAAAGGCACAATACTAATAAAATCCATAATACTATCGGTAAGGCTCAAAGGCACAATACCAAACATAGGTAGGCATGAAGGCTAATACCAAACCACAGTTAGACACAGAGGCTGCTACTAGACCACAAGTAGACACGAAGGATTCTACCGAACCACAGGTAGGCATAAAGGCTACTACCAACCATAATTAGGCACAAATGCTACTACCGACCATAAGTAAGCACGAATGCTCCTACCGACCACAGGTAGGCACAAAGGCTACTACCGACCAATCTAATAATCATTTTGATTCAATAATAATCCTTTAAGGCACTGTATCCGACCAGCATAGGGATGACACCCTTTGATAAATCGAGGTATGGATGCAAGTGTCAGACACCCTTGTGTTAGAGTGACATCAGTGAGATTATTGTACTTGGACCAAATATGATTGAGGAGACAACTCAATAGGTTTAGTTTATTGAGGACTAAATGAGAACATTGTAGAGTTGCCAAAATAGCTATGTACATTAGAGACTCTGTAGTGATGGATTTGAGCCAGGGGAAAGAGTTATCACCCACCAAAGAGGTGTAGAGATTTGGTAGGAAGGGTAAATGGTGTCTAAGATAAATTAGTACTTATTATATTCTTGATAGGGCTGGCGAGGTTGAATACCGCCTAGCACTACCACTAAAGTTATCTCGAGTTCATAATGTCTTCCGCATCTTTCAGTTGAAGAATTACATATTAGATTCATCCCACGTGATCAGGCATGATGCGATCAAGCTCAACAATTTCTTATCTTATGTAGAGGTAAATTTGCAGATTCTCAACACCAAGGTCTGATGAACTCAGATGATCTCAGTTCTACCTGTGAAGATCATTTGGAGCCATCATGGAGCATATGAGGCAACCTAAGAGATAGAGAAGGATATATGCGAGTTTCACCTCGAGCTTTTCAGCATAGATGTGTTAGGATTTGGGGTTCTTTCTCTTTTAAAAGGGTAGTACCCGGTAGTATAGTGTCAACTACAATAGAGTTAATCACCAATATCACTTTTCTTGCACCATTTTTCCTTTCTTCCCCAACCTTGACTTTTGACTTCAGGAACGAAGTTTCTTTTAGGGGTAGTGATTTAATACCCTAAATTTTAGCTAAAGCTAATCCCAAATAATTAATATCATAAGCTAATTCTAATCTCAAGAAGTTAATATTTTTACCATATCCTAACTCCTTAATCCTAATTCTTAACTTACCCTAATATCTATTCTAGATTATTAATATTTTTAACCTAAGCCTAACCCTTAATGGATGTTAATTAAATTATCCTAATATCCTAACCTAAATTATTTTAACCCAAAATTAATTATAAACCCACACTTATTTTCCTCCCTCCTTTTTATTTTTCCTTTTTTCCTTTTTCTTTTCCCATGCCTGATCGGTTTTCTTTTCTTTCTTCTCTACCCTTATTCCTATGTAAATCTTTCCCACCCATACCCTCTACCATGATCTTTACCAAGACTTCACCTACACCTTACCGCATTAGTACATCATCATCCATACTCTGAGCTAATCGGTTTCATTGAAAAATCTTGCGCCATCATTTGTCTCCTTCCCTCTTTTCATGTGTGCATGGGTATATATATAACACATTTAATGCTAGAAAAGATCTCTCTTATCCTTCTATTATCTATTGAAAAAACTGCTCCACCAACCTGAGCCATTCCTTCTCCTCTCCATCACCAAATACACCACAAACCCCCCCCATCAACATCCTTTGTCGTGCCCCCAATTGGCCACTTCCACCGAAATCACACCACAATCACTGGTCAAAACTATTGTTCCCTCTCTCTTTGGTTCAACAAATCCTATTGAAGCCTCCTCATTTCTTCAACACCCATCACTTTCGGCATCCTTCACCATTCCCTCATCTATACCACCAGCCACTCTCATCAAAAACCGCCCCTAGCTTTAGCCAAGTCTACTATTCCCCCTTATTTTCCTTCCGCACCTACCACTGAACAACCCCCAAACCCTTTAACCAAAACTATAGATCCTCACCCACCACCTTTGATCATTACAATCGTTGCATACTACTTCTCTTTAATCACTTCCACTGCATCCACACCACCCACTTCAGCCTCCTTTTTCCATTCATGTATCACTAGTAATGACATCTTATGTCATCAATACCCCCTTGGTTTGGGAACTTCAACCGTTGATTCTCCCTTTATTGAGAAATCTTTTGGTTCAATTTTTCCTTCATTATTTCATTCTCCTTTACCTTGTCCTTTCTTGTTATATCTTTAAGTTCTGATGGTGTTTTATTATTGACTCTTAGGTGATTTTCGGCATATATTGGAGGAGGCGGGATAGGATACAAGCTTAGAGACTGGTATCTTTTTCTGTAATGATACTAGTCATTGTTTAGAGTTTTCTATTAAATGTCATGTATGATTATGTGTATTATCGTATTATTATTACTATTTTTTAAACACATGTTGTTAATGTCATGATATGAGAATATGATAGTATATAATGAAAAATGAGTGAGATGAGGAGTATGTGATATCGACACGTTAAGTACTATGTGGAAAACCCTAAGTGCGTTGTTATGATATATGATATTATCAAATGGATTTTATCTAGTATGAAATAAGTATATTTAAGATGTATGGTGATAAATGTAGGATGTAAAAATATTGATACCAAAAATATAAGATTTTCATGAATTAAGGGGTTTTGATTACCTTTAAGGGCATTTTGGTCAATATGGATTCAATATAGGAATTTTGACACTTTGGTATTTTAATGTGAATTTTGGTAATATAACCTAAGTTACAAATGTTTAAATTTTAAATATGCACAGTAAAATGTTCTTCAACATATTCAAAGCATTTTTTTACTAGTTACCCTCTAATCACCATAAGTAGGCTTAGGGAGAGTTAATCATAATTTTTAGGATTACTTAAAGGTTTTATCATAATTATGCATTAAATGTCAAAAAAATACATAATATGTGAATAGTTGACATGAAACCTTGACCACTGACTTTGAGTTTGACTTTAATCATTAACTACTAGCCATAAATAGTGGTTTTTTTTCTTAAAAATAGCATATGGCCTTATTTTGCTATTTAGGACTAAGTATATTTGTATTTTTTCCTCAATTGCACCCTAAGTGGTCTTTTGAGATTAAAGTAACTATTTTAAGGCTTTAATTAGCATAGTTTCAAACTAAGTCATGTTAGCTTTATGCCTTATGTGTTATGTGCTCTTCACTCGAAATTTTGTATTATCTCTAATCATAGAGTTTGGTTTTGATTATAGTTTTGTATTAGTCATTAAACATGAGAAACTTTATGATTTTTAATATCATTGTAAATTTTTTGTTAAACCCATAGAACTACCGGCATAGTTTAGTACACTTCTCTACTGTATAGTGTGTCAAAAGTACCTTTATAGAGGGGTGTATACATATAAGGATTAGGCTACTTTGGAATATGAATGTAGTGTGGCTAAACATTACCTTAATTACTATTTACGGTACCTTGGCTTTGGCCTTGTGTGGTGGGTGTATACATTATGTGCTTCATATTTAAATTGTTTTAATGCCTTAGCTAAGACCTTGGCTAGTGGGCGAGTATAACACATGACTTTGCATTGAACCATCGGTATTATATTGAACTGTATGCTTATTATTATGAGATTTATGTATGTATTGCATATGTTAACGTAATTTTATATAAGTTATATGTTGTATTTCATGTTAGTCATATTTTTATGTAGTAGTTTAATCTTACTCGTATCGTGTACTGACATATTTGTTTCATGGGAAGATGGCGAACCTCATGTGTAGGGTTTTGTATCCCTCGTAGATGAAAATTATGACAACCAACTCTGTAGTGATGACTGGTGTGGTTGATATCTTGGCAAAGTGATGTAGGTGTAGAGTTAAGCCAACTGACACCTAAAGGTGTACAAATTGGATATCCGTATATGTTTGGATACTTTTTCCGATATCCGCTCCATATATTTTAGACCTTAAATTTTATAATAATAAAAAATATCGGATATGAACCAAATTCTAATATATCCAATATCTGTATAAAAAATATTATTTCATCAATTTTAATAATTTTTACAAGGTGGTTTTTAAAAATAAAGATAATATATTAATTAATATTCATATAAGTATCTTATTTTATCAAAAAAATATTAAAATATTATTATAAAAGTTTAAAATGTAAAAATAAATAAAATTTAAGAACTTAAAACTATAAAAACATAATATTATGATTTATTATTGAAATAATCGACAAAATTTTGGATGTTTTCATCGATCAGATAATCCAGTCAAAAACTGAATATCTTTAATATTATATATCTTTTTGACTAAAATTGGATCGGATATCCTAAGTATTAGATTTAATTTTTTGGATACCAGATCGAATCCCAAATTTTTTGCATAGTCGGCGACACTTAGCTTTGTTTTTTCCTCTCACAAAAATATATTTAAGCTCATTTGTTGTTTAAACTCTTTTATTTATATTTTTGCATAAATAATGTTATTATATAATGTAATATTTTTACAACATTGTAATGTTTTAGCTCACATTGGGAGATATTTACTTATGTTTATATTATTGTGAATGTTTTTATCATTTCATCAATACTCATGCACCTAATATTAGTTAGGTGATTATTACACTTCTATTGATGTTAGTTGCAATGGTTTCATCTTTATTTTCATTTTTTGCATCCGTTCTACTCTGGAAAACTTTTTTTTGTTATGAAAATTGGGGATATTGCATAACTAGATCTGGAAAAGCTGACCCAACCTGACCGATCCAATCCAAATAACCCGACTTGAAACCCGATCTCAACCTGGAATCCCGAATTCGTCTGAACCAGACTCAAAATTAATTAATCCGATAGTGACCCATATCTGAAGTAACCCAATCCAAAAAGAACCCATCCAATACCTGGATAGAAACCTGGTAATAACCCAATCCACACTTATCCAACCCGAAATGATCCAACTTGAATCCGACCCATACTCGGACATAATTTTAGACTTAATCCAAACTAAATTCAAATTTCATCCACAAAGGTAATATTTTATTTTATATAAATACATAAGTACCAATAAACTATCTTATTAATAAAATTTTATGTAAATAAAAATCTGCAACTCATATAAAAACAAATGAAATAAAACTAGTAAGACTATATTCTTCTCACTTGATTATAATATCATATTAGCATTAATCAGGTTAGATCATAAACATTATTATTATTATTATTATTATTATTATTATTATTATTATTATTATTATTATTATTATTATCGTAACACTCCTATTTTCAAAACATATAATACTTATAAAACAATTCGGAAGTTGAATATAAATGAGGATATTACTGCCACATCTAGTGTAAGTAGACATTATTGTTCCTCTTACACTATATATCAAGGCTAAAACTTAATATTAAAACAAAAATAAAATTCCACAAGTGATAGGACACCATAATAAAGTCAAATAACAATAGTGAAAGTAGTTAACGGCATATTAGTAAATTATATAACTCTATTCTATTTATAACCGAATGAAATTGAAAAACCATCAAAAGATAGAACTCCGTAATCCAAACTACTCTATCAACTCATCCTGCAAGCATGCATCCAGCATCAAGTATGGTCACAATTTACTTGTACAAGACTATCTGCTCAGCATATACGTTATGGATCATCACAACCTTTTTTAAAATAACAAGAATTTATTAAGGGGAAAAACTAAGTAACATATTATTTAGAGGGAAAATATCATAATTTATAGAATCACTATAATACATCAAACATAACCGCATATGAGTCAAATGATAAGGCAAATATTTTTTCACCAAATATAAAAGCCTATTAAATTAGTGACCATATAAACACGCAATCTAATTTTATTTATTGAGTGAGAAAAACCCAACTAAGAGAGTCACTTGGAAAGTAAGTTCGAAGACATCTAATAACAACCAAAACTAACCATAGGAGATCCACCTCTTGGGCAATCCCAATGATCCTAGCGCCAAAGAAAAAAAATCAACATTGGTTATCTAGTCCTTAAGTGTGCATATTCTCTATAAGGTCTAAAGATCCTAATAGAGTAGACATGGAGCCTTGATGGCTATTGGTATGGTAAATAAACCCAGTGACTACACAACACTACAATCCAAGGAAAGACTATTAACAATCCCCAACTTTAGGATGTCAAACCTAGAAAACCCTATCCCACTCTCATCTTCCATTTTAAATTTTAGTGTCTTATTTAAAGCGACTATATAACACATTTTAAACATAGAATCATATCCATTCCTTAATTATCCATCTTTCTAAATATGTGTACCTTCTATATTTGGTACTTTCCAAAAATAGTAGCTTTCATAAATAATATTTTTCATAATTAACACGTCCCATAAATAATATTTTTTTATCAATAACTTTTTTATTAAATAAGGCTTTCCATAATACCACTTTTTTCAATTTGAACAGTTTCTATAAAGAATTGACCACTTGGGTCAAAATTCAATCAACCATCATAGTGATTCAATGCCAATTAGAAAAAAAAAGATCATATATTCATTATAATATCATATTACTACATGTGCCATAAAAAATCACATAATCACCCTACATATATTCTGAATAAATTAACAAAAGAAAATTATAAAAAATACATATGAATAAACTTATATTTATAAAACTCATATTGTTAGATAAAATTACGAACCACGTTGACAAGACACAAAGGTTTGTAAAGTAAGGGTTACCTCATATACAAAATTTAAAGCATTTTAAATCATATATCACAAATATAGTATTACATATATCAAAATATAGTTAATAATTTACTTATGAGTAACTAAAAAAGTAAGTGGGTTACTTGAAATGTGATTCGATCACCAAAGGCATACTAGTCAACTAATCCTCAAGTTAATAATTATATATTGTTAATGCTAGGTGAAATATATTAAATAAATGTATTATAATTATCTTAGGCTCAACTTATCAAAATCCTTAAATTTAATAATCTTTGAATCTATCACCTAATATTTATTTATAAGCCCTTAATTCTAGAATAATTAAGGGGGCATGGAATTACTCTAATAAATAAAGTGTTAAGTGATCATTTACCTAATTATTTACCTCTAAATAAAACTTATGAATTTAAACTCGATAAGAAAATAAATAAATATTTGCTACATAGTCATAACTATTGTTCAGAAACTAGAATTGATATGATAGCATCTTCAAAGGCTATTATAACATAAATCAATCAAATTAAAATTCTCAAAACTAAATCTAAAGGCTAGTACTTCATCTTCGTAATTACCTACTACTATGCAACATCATTAGTGCAATTGTTACTATTTTTTTATTATAATTTATCTATTTATCTTTATATAGGACCTCTACTAAATTATGACTTGTTGACTTAAGACTATGAATTAAAGATGAAAACAATGCTTAATAAATACAAAAAGGAGAGGCGTAGTGCACAACACCATTTAATATCCCCCATCATTTTTTTTATTCCTGCAAACATTATAAAGCTATTATTGATTGTATGTATGAAAGGTGTCTGACTAACTACAAACCTAGTTCGTTTATAATGGATAACATCATACACTCCTATACAATAATTCCATATTAAAATAATAATAAAAGGATAATATGATATAAACATATATTCTTTAAAGTATTAATTAAATATTTATGAATATCATGTGGTATCATAGCTCTTACACAGTAAACCCTAATCCCTAATCCAAGTACACCAATGTTGGCTCTTATATTTTATTTTTCTTGGGATATGCAGCTACTATGTTGATTATGGAGATTTAATAGATTATTTATAATAGCTAAGGGCAGTAGGATTACGGTAAAACAGGCTTAGTAAAGGATAATTTCTAAAACTTATTTATTTACTGAAAGTTAATTGGTTGCTAAATATAATTTGAAATGGTCAAAGCTCTATTCATTGTTAAATTCCACTAACAACTTAAATTATGTGATAACTATTTATTTCATCCATATCTTTCTCTAGCTAGATTATAATTTTCACTATGTTTATCACTTTCATAATTTGTAAAGTGTGAGAATTTTCTTATAATTACATGTAAATAATCATTTGTATAATCAAATAAATAGACATGTGTGTAGACCCTTATCCTCATCTATTATTATTATTATTATTATTATTATTTATTATTATAGGTATTAATTATTATAAATATAAAAATTTTAATTGTAAAAATAATGATTATAATACATAATATTATAATAAGAATAGTAAAATTTATATTTGTATTTCTACTAATAATAATGATTATTATATTTCTAAAGATAACAACAACAACAACAATTATAATAACAAAAATTATTATAACTAATGTGATAATTATAATTATTATAATAATCATTATTATATAATAATATTTATAATTTTATTTATAAAAATAATTATAATAATACTAATAATGATTATAATTTAATATTATTATTACATATTTTATGATAATAAATCGCAAAATTTAATTTATCAATTATACTAACTTGATAACAATCAATGTCAATAAAAATTTAAATTGAATTAACTTGGTCTAAACTCAATATGACCTAGAGTTTATAATTTAATTTATAGGCCTGAATCTACCCGATCCGACTCGAAGTCTGTACACTTGAATTGAACGCGAAGAGACTCGATGGGTTAGACTCGGACTCGACCTAATATTATTTTGACACAAAATGATCTAACCCATTACAGACCCTATACAAATCACAGACTCACAGTTACCCGAATTAGACTCAAACCCGAAGACACCCAAACCCAAATCCAAATCTGACCAAATTGCATAGTAATTTAATTTTAACCCAACCCAAACCCAACCTATATGACGTGATGCCACCTCTATGCATAACCCAAACCCATGATAACTCCTAATCCAAACATGACATGTGAAGTGGAATGACTTGAAATTAATAAGACACAAATACAACCCACGTGACCCGATTGCCACTTCCATATTTGAATAAAGATATTTTGGTACCCCGGGGAGCATCTTAGGGATTCAAACATGATATATACAAGAAAATTCAAATGAGAAGGATGGTTAAGATTTTATGGTTTGTTTGGTATGGAATAATGGAAGGGTAAAGGGTCCCTTCTTATTTTTTATTTTTTGGTTGGTGTATTTGCTATAGGAAATAATACTTTCTATGGAATATCTATTTTAGTTCAATTAAAAATCGAAAATGAATATTTTAATAATAAAAATGAATATACTCTAAATAATTCATACAAAAGATGTAAAAGTATGATAAAATATTTTACCATTCTATTATCTAGTACCAAAGGCCATCTAAAAGTGTTAGCCAATTTGTTTTAGGGGAAAACAATAGTGTCCACCGCAAAATTGTGAAGTCCTCAATGTTTGATATAAAAGAGTGCAAAAGGTTGTTGGAGGTGTAGCGTCTTAAGATTAAAAGTCTCAAATTTTAACATCACCTCTATAGAGCTTTTCAATGCATTTGAGGGGGGGGGAGGAGTTGGTAAATTATCCCTTAATAAGTAGTAAGCCTATTTGAAATCTTATAACCACGTCATATATGCTTTGGAACTTAAATTATAATAATTTAAAACTTTTTTAGGATGAAATTTTGTAGTTATTTAGGTATAGAATTATCATTCTTATATTATTATTTTCAATTTACTTAATGTTTATCTATCTATCTATCTATCTATCTATCTATCTATCTATCTATCTATCTATCTATCTATCTATCTATCTATCTATCTATCTATCTATCTATCTATCTATCTATCTATCTATCTATCTATCTATCTATCTATCTATCTATCTATCTATCTATCTATCTATCTATCTATCTATCTATCTATCTATGTATCTATCTATCTATGTATCTATCTATCTATCTATCTATCTATATATATATATATATATTCTTTATTATTTTTACTATATCAAGTGATAGAAATACTATTATAGATAGATAAACAAGGAGCACAAACAATATTTAAGGAATAGAAAAGTAATCATCTCCAAATGTGATGTTAACTTGTAGTTTTGATATGCAATTCTCATTGATATTAGGAAGATGGGTAGGTGGGCTCATGACATATAAGTTTTCCATTATACTCTACAAAACTCTAACATTAACTCTAATCCATCTTCAGATACTTAATTAAAGTATGAAAACTATTATTATAATTTTTTATTATTATAAATCATTCTTATTTATATTATATTATGACATAGAAATAATCTTACAAACAAATATGGTGAAGGAAAAGATATAAAAAATAATTTAATAAATACATATTATTATTATTATTATTATTATTATTAATTACTATTCAGTTTGGTAAATCTACATTTCAACACCTAAATTTTAATCAAACACTTTTATATTAACAACATTATTAAACCACAACAGCAAACACCAATAACAACCATCAATAGTTAATGTCATAAGCAACAACTTTCTCAAATAGGGTTTGCACATTATATACTTTGCTAACTATTATATAAGACTTTATTTCCTTTTTCTTAGAATAATATGAAGTAAACATAATATAAAGTATAGAAATAGTGATACATATATATCTAGTATTTATTTTTGAAAGGAGTAGGGGTGTTTTTAATAAGCAAAACAATTTTATTAATAAAACAATAGGTTTTGGCCTTGTGGATCATTTGTGAACCACAAGTATCATTTATGAACCATTTTTCACTAATTTTTTACTTGGGCAAAAGTGGACAAATGTATACCATATAACCTCAAAATTTCTACAACATATAATAAGATAAGAACTACCAACAAAGGCACATGGGGGGATGCATTATGTCAAAAACTAATGCATAGTTATTTTTAGTATATTTTAACAATACTATTTGAGTTATTGTTTTGCTTATTTAATCCCCCTAAAACCTCTTTGATCAATTTTGGTCGTGTTTGGACAACATATTGTTTTAAATGTCTTATTCTCTCCCCCCCCCTCTATCTCTTGTGTGAAAATCTTGTCGCAGTAGGTAGTGAAATAAGTTCCAAGTTTAGCTTTCATCATTTGGATTTTAGCCTTTAACTTTCAAGTTTCAACTAATTTTTAGCAAGTCATGTCAAACATACTTTTAAACTCCAAAAACTAAACCTCCAAGACAATAGCAAAATGACCATCCTTATGCTTTTTAACCAAAAGGAAAAAAACTCATAAATTATACAACCACCCCTCCACCTACACAACACACTCATCTTAACACATGGAATAAAAGCATGTTTGTTTTGAGATTAACTTAAGTTAGGAAATGTAGATTTTTTAAAATTATTTTTGGTTGGAAAACTTTTTTATAGTGGAACCTAGGTTAGGTTAAGTTAAATATTAACCTTTTTAAATCTAGATTAACCTCAAATTTATTAACCTTCAAATTGATTGCTAATGTCAATTAAGGTTAATTTATGAATGCTTTTAACATATTTACCTCCATTTAACCCAATCCGAACATGTTTATATCTTATTCACCTAGATTTACCTAAAAAATACCTATGCAGAATGCAATTCCTATAGTACTACAACAACCTTTTCCAAAAGGAAATGCCATAGAGGTCATATGTTGGTAACCAAAATTTCAACAAGATTGGGATAACAGAGGCATCCAAACTCATTACTCTATTATCTCATCAATAATTTATAATGCACTTATGGGTTACAATAATTCTAAATCCTTGGGATTGGATGGTTACAACTTCATATTTCTATAATCAACCTACCATTTATAAAGAAGGATGTCATAAATACCATTTAGGAGTTTTGGCTTTTAGAGAGTTTCCGAGATGATTAAATTCCATTTTCATAAGTATCATACCTAAGGTACCAAAACCATACCACTTGAAGGATTTCATGCCTATTAGCATGGCGGGGTGCCTCTATAAAGTTATCACAAAGGTATTGGCTGGCAGTCTAAAAATGGTAATTAAACAACTCATTGGGTCATCATAGTCTAATTTTATGGAAGATATATATATATATGATGGATAATATTATAATCTCAAGCAAAGAATTAGATTCTTGCAAGTGGAGGAAGGAAAGGTGAGTGATCCTAAAAGTGGATTTTTACAAGGCATATGATTGTATAAATTGGAGGTTTCTAGACTAGATAATGGTTAAAAAATGATTCCTATAGAAATGGAGGTTCTAGATTTGGACTTGCACTAACACCACTTTAGGTTCAATTCTGGTAAATGGGTCACCCACATCAACGTTCAAATTCCATTGGGGAATTTGATAAGGGGATTCTCTCTCTCCCTTTTTGTTCAATCTAGTAGTGGAAGCTCTTAATTAAATAGCTCCAAAAGGGTGTTGGTATTAGTATATGAAATGGCATAAATGTGGAGCATAATGGGCTTATTTTAGCCCACCTTCAATATGAGGATGATATAATCTTGTTTTTCCCAGCTAAGGAGAGCTATCTGCAAAATATAAAAGGATATTTGATTATATTTCATATTAATTTTGGCCTTTGTGTTAATTTTTGAAAAAAAAATATTGGAATTAACATGGATGAATGGTGGCAAGGAGAGTTTGGTGCAAAGTGTGTATATTACCATTCACTTACCTTGGTGTTCCGTTAGGAGGTAACATGCCCATTACTGATTTATGAGAACTTATAGTCTAAAAAATGCGCAATAGAATCACTAGGTGGAAAGGAAAGCTGATATTCGTTGATATACAACTCATTCATAATAAATCAGTTTTATTTAGTATATCGGTGTATTATTTATCCATTTTCCACATGCCTATAGTTGTAGCTCAATAGATTAAGAAGTTAATGCATGATGATTTATAAGGTAACAATAATAAATCAAGGAGAAAGTCGTACCTAGTGAGATGGCATATGGTGGTCGCTACAAACTTTGATGGTGGTTTGGGGTGGGAAATATGAAGCAAAAAATCAAGTTATGTTGCTTAAATGGATTTGGAGGTAACTTAGCAACAATGACACATTATGGTGCAAAATGGTATGTGCAAAATACATGTCTTTTTATTCTTCCTACATTCCCTACTAGAAACTTCCAAATTAAAGAGGGGTTTGGTCTTAGATATGTAAATATACAGTCGGCATCCCTATCATCTTATCCATATTTTGTAATAGTTTTTTAGTGAAGCTTAGAACAGGCTCAAAATTTTTGTTCTTGTTGGATATATATATTGGAGAGAGACCTCTTAAGGAGGTTATTCCTAGATTAGCATATGTAAATTGTAGGGTAGTAGATGTTGGCCTATGAAATAATAATAATAATAATAATAGAGGACGATAGAATTTGAGATGGATGTGGGTGTTATTTGAATGGGAATGAGATAAGCTTTGAAAACTAATGAATATCCTAAATAAAGCACATCTACACCCATGAAAATGAGATAGATTTATTTGGGTGCATGTTAGTGGGGGTATTCTCTTAGTTAGAAATTTAGAGGTTATGATTGTCCGCTTAACACATAGATCCAAACCCCAACTGCTACACTAGTATGGCAGGGTTTGGTTCCTTTTGAGTGGAAACCTTCAACTAGCAGGTAGTATTAGATAAAATATTGTCCCAAAAAAATATTTTTATTTGGGGTATTCCAAACGTTTAAGAGACATATTATTTTCTTTGTGACAAAAAAGCAGATGTTTCAGCTCACTTGTTCATCTATTGCTTATATGCGCATCAGAATTGAAATAGGTAGCTATGAATGTGGTTTGCAATGGCCATTCCTATGGATAATAGTTGGGTGCCTAGCTCAATGGAGATATCCACCTATAGGAAATTTTCATAAGAATGCCTAGGCTACAAGCCTTTTTCTATTTTATGGTCTCTATGAAAGAAGCACATTAGTATTTTTTTTTATCATTTCATCTCAAGTAGGCCTGTAAATGAGCCGAATCGAGCCGAACACTGCTAAGCTCGGGTTCGGCTCGTTTATATTTTATGAAGCTCGAGTTCGGCTCGAGCTTGTTTAGAGTTCGATTAGTCATGTTCGGATTCTGCTCGTTTAATATTCGTGAACTATTCGGCTCGGTTCGTATATATTAATCGAGCCTTTTGGGCTCGTTTACTGCTCGTTTGAGGTTCGTTTGGGGCTCGAGTTCGTAGTCCGTTAATAGTTCGTTAAAAGCTCGTTCGGGCTCGTTAAAAGCTCGTTTGGGCTCGTTAAAAGTTTGTTCGGGCTCGTTAATAGTTCGTTCGAGCTCGTTAAAAGCTCGTTTACGCCTTATTTACATGCTACAGTCCTATATAATACAACTAGTATAATTACCCTTAATAAATCAATATTTGACAAAATTTAGGCATAATTTGTCTTGATTATAGCCTGAACAAATATTAACCTGTTTCAAAAAAAAAATTGCAATGCACCTATTGCACTCAAATTTAGGTGCAAACTGCAAAGTTTCTCCCCTGTTTCAAAAAATGTTTACCATGCACCTATTGCATACAAATTTAGGTGCATAATTTCTCCCCAAAACCTATTTAATATTACAATAAATCCATAAAAACTAAATAATACAACTAGAGATGTAGATACATCATACATCAATAGATTCAATACACAAACAAAATGGCTTCAAAGCTCCATAATAATCATCACAGCCACATCCATTGCCATTGACCATTGAGTGATATGATAAAAATAACCTGCACCAAATTAAAAGTATAAAAATAATATTAGCATAGCTTAGAAGTTATGATATAATAAAAATTACTATAATAAATATAACGATGATAATAAATCACAAAATTTATTTATTGTTCATATTAAATTGATAACAATCAATGTGTGGCTAGAGGGATTACATTAGGTTGGGACTTGGGAGTAAATTTACAAACCTGCTGTATACTATCTGCATACTTAAATGGGCAAGTAATTACTGTATACTATTTACACATTATCTGTATACTATGCTAATATTGAGGAAAATAAACAGAAATCTTCTGACCTACAACAAGACCTACTGATTGAAACTACTTGGACTCCATTTGGTAACTAGATAATTACTATAATTACTATTTTATTTCAACTGTCGTAACAGAAGTTCAAAAAACTATGTTACCTTTTATCAAAACATACTATAAAAGGTTACAAACAAATAATAAAAAAATCGAAATACATACATGAAAATGTCGATATACATAAGTTCATCTACTATATCACAAATCGAGTTGGAATCTATATATAACATTGTGCTTTACTCACAAGTTTAACGATAAAACAATATTACTTCTCATTAAGAGGCACCAAACAATTAGAATCAATCAATGTAAATAGTAGCCCTCAATATACAAAAAAGAGTAATCAAAGCTGCGAGATCATAGTCGTTCCTATGAATATTAACTAACTGCATAGCTTGAAGCTGAAATCTCCATCATAAAACTGTAAGTTAACAGCAGAAACTACCCCAACGCCTCCAGCACATTTGGGATCACAGGGCTTCTGCCAAAATTTGCAGCTTATATAAAAACATCCTTGCCAAATAGGGGACTGAACAAACCTTTGTACCCAAATCCCAATTGTGGTTAAGATATGAGTCACGTATCAAGAGAATCACGCCTCAAATTGTCTACCAAACAATCCCTCTTCAAGTCCAGTTCGCCAAAGAAAAGCGCATTTATGCGCAAATTATGACAATTCCCAACGGAAGTTAACCACATCAAAATTAAAACCAAATTCAGTAATTTATCCACGCAAACAAATGGAATATAAAAGTAAAAATTGAGATCAAACACGTAAAGCGTTCAACTTTAAGAAACCAAAATTATAATAGGTATTTAAGTTTTCTCAGCTCAAGTAGGCCAAAAAAAGCAGTATTGAGGAAGCTAATAATCCCTCAAAGTACATGGCCAAAAAAGGATATACTTGCCATGCACAAATTTAGCAAGGAATTGGGCAAAAACAAAGTTCTGACCTAAGAACAAGCCTCTTGATACCTTCCTACAGCACAAAGAAGATGAGTGCCTGATAAAGAAGAACAACTCTAAACTCTAAAAAGTAGTATTAGGATGAATTCCTTGTATGAAGTAAATCTCAATATCTTTTTTAAAACTCATGTTTTTGAACTGAAACTGAAACTCATGTTTTTAAAACAATTTCAGTCACTTTTAAAGGAAAATAAAGGCCACCGATTGAGTTTGAATGAGATCATGGAGCATAATAGGATAAATTTAATGCAATGAGGTACATCAAAAAAGATCCATGGACAACAATGCATGGCCATGCCAACATCAAGTAGATACCAGCTAACACCTGTAGGTTGTATGCTAAGCCTAAGTAAAATAGAAAGATTGCTCAAGTAATTAATTGACAAGTGCTGCAACTACAAATAGCATTGGGAACAATTTAATGCAAACTAAATACTTAATAGATAGGAAAGGATATAAAATTTGTTCAAATAGTCAGCATGGATTCAGCAAGCAGAATAAAATTAACGTAACATGTGGGAGGGAGAAATGAACAGGGAGCAATGCTACCTGTATTACTATTTCTAGAGAATATTAATAATCTAAATAAAATTTGAAAACCATAAAATGAGGCTGGGAATGGAATGTAGATACCAGCATGGATAATCTAAATAATCTAAATTCAGCACAATGAGAGTCATAATAGAACAATGTTACATGAATGAGCTAGTTTTAGAAAACATACCATGATACCAAAATAAATCATAACGAGACTTCGGTAGCCAACAAAAAAAGACACGATTCACAATCTGCAAAAATAAATTATTTAAATTATAGTCATTATAGAGGCAAGTACCTTATATTCGAAGTTAGAACATTACCAACCAAATTATGGCAAATCAATTTCCTACATAGCTTCATATTCTTGTGTGTGTGCCTATTTTTTTTTTGACAAAAAAGGGAGCAAAACAAAAATTTAGTAGCTGCACTTAAATTGAAAACATAGATTAAGTAACTAAATTTAAATAATAGTAAAATAATTACCTTTTTCTTAGGCAAGTCATTATGACGACCCCAATCACCGGTGCAAAGGAAAACTTCAACAGTCTTCGGATCTAAAGAGGCCCGATATGGATCAATTACCCTCCCACCGGCACTAAAAGCAGCCTCTGAAGCAACTGATGTGATAGGAATTTCTAAAATATCACGTGCTACTTGTGATAATACAGGAAACTTCAAGGTATTTCCCTTCCACCAGTCGAGTGCAGAAAAAGGAGAACCTAAGCCATCTTTACACATATGCACACCCTCCTCTAGGTATATATCCAACTCTGATTTGCTCGATTGTTGGGTGATAGCACTCATAACAAACTTTTCAAACCTTGATTTCCTAGATAATAATCCTTTTTCAATCACATTACTAGGCCCAACCTCATTCATGTCCTTCTCCAATGCATTCTCAACACTACTCACATAATGTCCAGCATAACAATCAAAAATCTCCCTCAATGTTTTTTTTACCTCTCCAATATTTTTCTCAACCTCAAATTCTTTGTAAATGATAGGAAATGTATAATCAATCAACATCATTTTGTACCGAGGATCTAAAATAGAAGCAAGAGACATCAACATATTGCATTTACCCCAATACTTATCAAACTTTTCTTTCATTTTCATGGCCATTACTTGCATAAAAATGTCATCATCATTTACCTTCTCATCTAATGCCTCTTTTATCACCCAAATCTCCGAAAGATACAAGTTTGATGTTGGATATTCACTTCCTAAAATAACTTTTGTAATCTCATTAAAAATAGCAAGAAATCCACACACACCCTCCACTTGTTTCCATTCATCATGATTCAGTAACCATTGGTATCTCATATCTTGTTCAGCATATCTAGAAAATACATCTTTAAACTCTAAAGCTGTGGAAAAGATTGCATAAGCCGTATTCCATCTTGTTTTAACATCTAACACTAATTTTTTTTTGTCAAACCCACTTGCTTAGCAATCTCACTAAATAACTTCAAACGTGCTTCAGAATCTGCCAAATACTTCACACTTTCTCTCACATTTGTAGTAATATGTTCAATACATTCAAGCCCATCTTGAACCAACAAATTTATTATATGGGCACAACATCTCACATGAAATATTTTTCCATCAAAACAAAGCTTATTCTTAGAAGCAAAGCTATCTCTTGCTATCTTAACAACCCTATCATTAGCAGTTGCATTATCAACGGTAAGACTACAAACTTTATCCTCAATTCCCCAATCCATAAAACATTTGTACAAAGCATTGAAAATTGTTAGACCAGTACAAGGAGGGGCCAAGTGGAAAAAATTCAGGATGTATTTACGTAAGACCCAATCATCACCAATAAAATGTCCGGTCACAACCATATAATGGATTTTTTGAGCATCCGACTTCCACAAATCAGTAGTGATACTAATCTTCTGCGTCTTATCTAACACATTCTTAATTTTTTTCTTGTAATGATCATAAACAGAAAAACAATCTTGTTTGACCATAGCACGTGACACTTTTTTGTAATGAGGAGTCAGGGTTTTTAAGTATTCATTGAACATTTCATGTTCAACCATATTAAATGGGTACTCGTGGACTATAACGGCTTTAGCCCAAGCCTCTCTTGATTTTGCATGGTCAAATCGAAAGCAAGTAGCAGAACTTACCCCCATTGATTTTGTTAAAGACAACTCTTGCTGACCTTTTGGCTTGCGGAGTGCACAGGTAGACAAGTGTCGTCTTAAATGGGAGGTAGTGCCGCCAGCGATGATGGAAAGCTTGTCATGACAATGATTACATTGCGCCTTCTTCGTTCCATCTTTTAATACAACCTCTTTAAAGTCTTCCCATACAAGTGAAGTTTTCTTTCGAACCTTTTTCTTTATTGCACAATGCTCATCATCGTCGTCAAATCCACTACAAGCTTCAGCACCTTGCTCCCCATCCTCATTACAAGCCTCTTCTTCTCAAACTTTCACCATATTGTTATTGTCTTCTTCCATAGCTGGACTTGTAGCAGAAGATCGTGAATGTGTTGAGTTTGATCCTTGTTTAGAAGAAGAAAATTCTGAATATATTAATTTTGACATAGCCAGAAGTTATATATGATAATTGAAAAAGAAAACAAAGAAATTTGGGAGTAGGAGTAATAGCAACGCTTATAACACTAATAATTTAATAAACAATCTGATTGTGTAAGTTATACATACAATATTATTTTTTATTTTATTATACACGAGAACAAAACAAATAATATAATTAAAAAAATACCTACAAAGAAAAGTTCACACTTCTAACTTTTTTTGTTAAAACAAAAAAGACAAAACATGATATAAAAGAACAATTATAAATATAAATACCATAAAACTAATATTGTTCTCTTATATAAATCAAAAAATTAGAAGCATCTATAAAACAAAGTTCTTTATTAAAACAAAAATAAATAAAACATGATATATTAAACAGGATTATAAATAAATATACCAAAAAACTAAAAGTATAATAAAATAATTCAAAAAATAAGGCGTTGCTACTGCTACCTACTGACCAAATATTTTTTTTGACTTTAATTCTTCAACCATCAATATCTGTTAACTTCTTCAACCTAAGACCAAATCAAAACAATATTATTCAGATAAGCTTTAATAAGTAATTTAAGCATTAAATGTTGATTATATATTTAATAAATACTTACGTCATAATTAAAAATTAAAATATATACTTTTACATCTTACCTTGGAAGATGTAGTGACAAACAACACTAACATCAAAGGAGTTAAAACAAGAAGTTCGAGAGGAGGAATCACTTGCTAGACGGATTTTGTTCATGAAATTTAAATTGAGTAAGGGACAAGCCCCAAAAACAGAAAGGAGAAGAGGTACAGATAAGGTACCTTGCCAAAGTGTTGTGGAGAGCTTGATGTATCTTATGATTTCTAATAGGCTAGACCTTACTTATGCAGTGAGTGTGGTGAGTAGGTTCATGTCAGAACCTGGGAAAGAACATTGAAGGGCAGTAAAATGGATCATTAGATACTTAGCTGGGTCTAGGAAGGTTAGATTAGTGTTTGATGTGGAACAAAGTGACAGTTGCAAGGTTATACTGATTCTAATTATATATTTTGGGTAACGATAGCTCTTAGAAAGACAATTAATCACTAGGACTGATCCACAAAGTTAGTATATATGTTGGAACAACGTATTGTTGCACAAGAATACATTAAATACTATGGTTTTGAGTTTCAATTCCGATCTGTAGTGGGAAATAAGTAGTTGATGAATTGTCTAGAGTGCCACCAGAGATTTATGAGACATAGGCTGACTGGAAAACTTAAGAAATTGATAAAGTAAGCTTTTAACAAAAATTGATGCTGATTCGCAACATGGAGTAGAAGATGTTGCTGAGTTTTCTTGGATGCAAACGAGAGTGATGTACCAAAGATGTCTAATGATTCTGCGCAACTCTGCTTTCATACCAAACATTTTAGAAGAATATAATAGTTCTGCTTTTGGTGGACACACAAGTGATGATGACTTTTAAGTCTAATGCAAGCAACAACAAAAAAATGGGCACAACAGTGTTTGCAAAAAGATTATACTACTTTGTTCATGGCCCCTACTGTAGCTGTACCCAACCAAGTTTGAGAGGCTTTGAGCATGGACTTCATAGGACAACCAATTTAGAGGGAACGGTCATATTACCAGTTACACTGGACCTTTAAGAAAATATGCTCACTTCGTGCCACTTAAGCATCTCTGGTGGCTGAACTCTATTATAGATGAGTGGTACATCTTCATCTCAACCCTCATTACTGTTGACCATGATATATTTTTCATCCAAATGCTTGGACGATGAGGAATGAGGAAAAAAAGGGCTATGAAATATGGACTTTAATACTACCCCTAACAAAACCCTCTCCACTAATGTTTCTATCTAAAGGTGAACTGCCAATTTTAAACCTCCCTGAACTCTATTTTTTTCTTTATTTTTTATATTTTTCCCTTATCCAAATACTACTGCAATTATTTCTAAGTAGAACTTTGGTTTTGCTTGATTAGTTTGATATGATAAAATTAGTTATTCAATAATTAACTGAAATAAGCTGAAGCCAATTAGTTGGTTCGAGTAGTTCATGTCTAGCGAGGCTTCTTTGATGATCAATTGAAACAAACAAAAGCCAATTAGGTTTCTATTGTTTTGAAATGAATGCTATTAATTTTAATCGAATTCCAATGAATCTGAATGAAGAAGAAAGACAAACAGAAATGAAGCCAAAGAAAGAAAGCAAGGAGAATTAGCAAAAAAAAGGGGGTATTTTTGTCTTGTCGAATTTTCAAAACTTAATCTTCATATCATCCATCCCAACACAAATACTGACAGAAGAGTATGGAGTAACCAAAATGCTGGATTCATGATAGAAAAGTACCATACATAGAAATAGTTGTTGATGGAAAGTGCTAACTGCAAAGTTTTGAAACGAAATTAACAATCTTGAAATCATCAAATTCAAAATAGGTGAAACAAACGTACCACTTAAATTCAGCTAAAAAAATATATTCTCATAGTACAATAAAATTCATTTTACTACTTTGTGTAATGTCGTGGAGGCAAGCTAGACAACTATAACAAGGTTCCAGTGCTCAGGACAGTGCAAGAAGTATAAGCCTCCTGGTCAGACTTAAATTCATCTCTATTACAGGTTTCCATGTTTGTTGCTTAGTTTTTTTCAGTTACTTTCTTTCTTCTTAATCTTTTCTTGTCGAAACTTAATATAGTAAGTGAATTGGAAGATTGAGTCTTCACAGAGGGTAGCAATCATTTTAAAGCTAAAAAATTATAGCTAGGCATCGAAGCCAGAGAAGTTCCACGTATTGAACATTATATTATCATCAATAAACACTTAAATCATCCCATAAATTGACATATAATATCCAAAAGATAGGCTAGAAATATTACCTCACTGCAAAATTTAGTCCACACTCCACACAGAATCAGCAAGCCTGCAGCTGCAAGGTCTCGAACAGACTTGGGGGAAAAATTGACCTAGAACACTTCAAAATCAAATTAATCATCTAACTCGTCAAAAATTGTTACACGATTCGAAAAATAAAGAAGGAAGAACACATACCTGGGGGAAAAATTGACGAAGACCGCAACTCGGCAACCGCAAGGGTTTCAAAAAACACCAAATGACCTGCGCGGCGATTGGTGATTGCTAACTCAGGCAGGCTAAGATTTGACTATGTATTGTCGACTATCTAGTGTCGACAGTTGAGAATCGAAAAGAGAGATGGGGTGCGACTTGGGAGTTGGGAGCGTTGGGCACTGGGAGTCTGGGGCTGTGTTTGGGTCGTTCGGGGTCGGGGGAGCAGTCGAGCAGACGAGTAGTGTGGAAGTGTAGAAGTAGAACAGTAGACACACACAGGGCAAGACGCGGGGCGGGAGTAGTGTAACTAGGGCAACATGTGCTTCTACCAAAACGCGACGTTTTAATGTAAAACGCTGCGTTTTGGTTTACAACCTTACCGAGCTCTTAACGAGCTTCTACCAAGCTCTTAACGAGCTTTTAACGAGCTTCTACCGAGCTCTTAACGAGCTTTTATCGAGACGAGCCAAGCCGAATATACCTATGCTCAAGCTCGGCTCGTTTAATAAACAAGCCGAATACGAGCCTTAATTTAAGCTCATTTAACTAAACGATCGAGCTCGAACGAGCTTTTAACGAGCTAAACCCGAGCCGAGCTCAAATTGGCTGAGCTCGTTTACAGCCTTAATCTCAAGGCCCTGTGAAGTGTTTCATATGATTACAAATAAGATGGTGGATAAAGTATTGGGAAACCTCATTTCCCTATCGTACAGGAAAAAAAATGTTAGAGTCACCACCTACATGGTTAGTTACAAACAAACTAAAAGAGTATATAAACAAACTAAGGCACCATAGTTGTGGGAAAATTTGGTAATAGGAACTTTGAAGTGGAACACTGATGCCTTGGTAATGTTGGTTAAAAAGGAAACAATTGGTGGTGTTTTGATGGATTGGAATGGAAAGTTCACATGCTTATTTTTTATTTCAGTTGAGCGTACGGAAGTAAATGAGGTATAAATAATAACAATGTACTGGACAACTAGATTTTCTACGAAAAAGAATGGATGTAATATGTTAACAACATCATTTAACCAGATTCCCAAAATTTTGTGAAGTGGTGTAACAAGGTAGTTACAGAACTGTGGAAGTTGAATTTCCTTCTTTAATTATTTTAGCAACAGAAGCTATAATGGTCAAGTATGAAAATAAAATATAAAAAGCGCAAGGCAAACATAATGGCTAATTCACTTGCAAAATAGGGGCTCAAGCATGATCAACCGTTCATTGTGTGGCTACAAAACTAATTTTCTAGTGCCATCAGAGCTTTATGTGTAGATCAAATGGATTTGCTAGACTAAAAAAAGTAAAATGAATTAGCTCTATAGGGAAGGACAAATATGTAATGTGTGTAAGTTTTAAGATGGCAAGTAGAGGCATGATTCGTATGTTATATATTCTTTATTTTTGCTACTTACAATTTGGAATTTTTATGCCAGGTGTTTTTGGTAGGTCATCAATGGTATTTTACCTTTATTTTGTTAGGGCAAGTGATGAATGGTCCTTCCCAACCTTCCCTAGAAGGTGGGGAATTGGTTCGCGATGATGTTCGCTTGGCAATATCTTTGATAATTAATAAATTCTATACTTATCTAAAAAAAATACTCATATATTCACCTCACATTTGCCAACCTTTAAATTGATTATTAATATAATTTAATGTTGATGTATTAGTGATATTAAACTATTCTCCTCTCTTTGCCTCAATCCAAACAAGATTGTGACTTATTCACCTAGGTTAATATGACAAACATCTATAACTCCACCTCAAATTCGTTAATCTCAAAATTAATTGTCAATGCATGTAAAATATAATATATAAGTAATTTTAACCTATTAACCCAAATCAGAGCACAATTATGATTTATTTACCTAGGTAAACCTAACAAATATCCAAAATAATAGTTTATAACATTCCCCTAACCTAAGTTCACATGGTTTATTTAACCCAATATAAGTTACCTCAATCCAAATATACTACAATGAAAATTTAGTTCTAAAACAAAACATAACATGGGAGTTTCGATTAGCTTTGCAATAACTGCACGAGAATATAACCATTAATCAACTTAAATCAAATGTAGCTAGTAGCAACATCTCAACTTTGGTAAATTTTGGGTCATCTAGTAACAATGAATATTGTAACATATAAGTACCTTGATACTATTGTATTCATTTTATACTTCCACATAATATTACCTTTTTATTTTTTGATAAAAAGGAATAAAATATAAATATTGTAGCATCATTAACATCTATGAGTTATAAAAGAAAAACAAATAAATTATTTTGTGTGTGTTTCATAGTGACACTATCATTGTTGGGCGACATGCCTAAAAAAAATCATCATCACCATTTTAGAGAAGCTTGTTATCATGCATATATGCCTTTTATGTTCTTGGCTATTGTCAATAAGATCTATTTTTCTAAGATATCATCTTTCAACTATAATCTAATTTTATTGTCGATTATTCTCAACAACCCATATGTTTGCATTGATTTAATTACCCCATATACCATAAGTACGCAACATATTATTGTTGAATCATTTTATATTCATCATATACTAAATTATCTATTTTATTTTGATTTCATGATCCATTATATTTATTAAAAACTCAAAAAGTGTTCATAGATCTAGATATAAGCCAATTACTTTTTAGTATTGAGGAGTATGACATTCTATGAATGTTTCATGTCCAAGTTGTGCTTCAATCTACTAAATATTAGTTTTACCATTTTTTGAGGACTTATATAGTTTTTTAAGTGTAGACTCTCATCTCTAGGATCAATTACTTTCACCCATTTTTTTAAATAAAACATTAACATCTTAAATATTAATGCTCAAATTACAATAAAAATAATTTAATTTCTTCCATCCAAAATCATTAAATCATTTTTAGATGTAATATTTATTTTACTTACTAACTCCCTTCTCAAAGGTTGATAATTAACAAGACAAAAGAAGAAGAAGAAGAAGAAGAAGAAGAAGAAGAAGAAGAAGAAGAAGAAGAAGAAGAAGAAGAAGAAGAAGAAGAAGAAGAAGAAGAAGAAGAAGAAGAAGAAGAAGAAGAAGAAGAAGAAGAAAGACCAAAGATTGAGTGTTTGTTTGGAGTGAATAGTGGCGAATACAATTAGTTGTCCTCCTTCATCCTATTTGGAAACTTATTTATAAACATTCATGATGATTATTAGAACCACACAATATCAAAATAGGATAATTGATGACAATCACAGAGAAACTGAACTAGAATAGTAGAAGAGAATTGGTGGATTTCAATGATTAGGGTTAAGGTTTGTGGCTTAAAGTTTTGGTTTTAGGGCTAGGGTTTGTATACAAATTTGGTTTGGGTTTTGGAGGGTTAGTGAAATTTTTAATGATGATAACTAATGGATGTGTATCATGATTAATGAGTATCATTATCATTAATGAAGAAGAGGGTTAAGGTTAGGGTTTAGGTGGTTGAAGATGAACAAGATTGTGATTTCATGTGGTAAAATGTTTATGTATGTGAATGGATTGATTATGGGGTTGTTTTGTGTTAAATTAACACAAAATCTCTCTAGTTAATTCACACAAAAATTAAGAAAATAAAAATTTATTATGAATCACGTTGAAGTAATAAAGAATGAAGAAATCACAAAGAGATTAAATAAAGATTCAACTCAATTCAATTGCACTGTGAACTTCAATGTTTTATACATCCTATTTATATAACTTGATATACACCTCCTTAAGCTAAAATTTCCACACATAATATAGAATAAAACTTAAAATATAAATCATACAAATTTCCTCTCTAATTCATGCCACTCGTGAAGGGGGAAAACTGCTTAACAAGATAAACGTCTACTCATGACTTAACTAGATAATACCTTAATGTGAAAGGCACGTTGTCTCATTAAAATTTACATATTGACCCTTAATTCCCACTTTAATCCATTTTTGAAAAAGTAATGACCTTGGTTTTTCCCACTGAGCTAGTTTGAACCAATTATAGCAAATTAAAATTATTCCAACTAAAACCAACTATAAGTGGTTACAAAATTTAGTGGAAGGAAAGTGCATAAAAACGTAAGAGTACAAGAAACATCTAAATCAAAAGATACTGGGTAAAATAACGAATAATCCTACTCTTAACCCAAGCACCAGCCTTCAACCAATCTTGCAAGATAACCTCTATAGAGCACTACCCATTGAATAAGTAGAGACCCATGAAAAGGAATCATTTAGTAAAATGATACTAAGTAACCTATTATATAAAACTAATATAAAAAACTCACATGAAATACATAAAAGGCATCACAATAACATATGGTATAAACATTGAAATATTTATACAACGATATAAATGAGATAATCATATCAGATACACAATAACAATAAAGCTACAAACTGCTTATACTCATTAATTTAGAAAATAATAAAGCTTACCAACCAAGCATACAAGAGATTCTATCTAAAATAATGATTATAATCAATCTCAACACAACAACCATAAACTTCACAATATATATATATATATATATATATATATATATATATATATATATCATATTTTAATATCAAACCAATAATATTCATAAAACCACATGTAGAGCTCAAAGGCACAATACAAATAAAATTAATAACATTACAGTTAGGGCTCAAAGACATAATACTAAACACAAGTAGGTATGAATAATACTAATGGACCATAAGCAGGTACAAAGGCTACTACCAAACTATAAGTAGGCACAAAGGCTACTACCCAACCATAGGTAAGTACAAAGGCTACTACCGAACCACAGGTAGGCACAAAGACTACTACCGAACCACTAGTAAGTATAAAGACTGCTACCAAACCACAAGTAGGTACAAATGCTACTACTGGCCAATCCGATAATCATTTTGATCTAGTAATATTTATTTCCATTTTTACTTACTCAAGGTGAGATCATATCGAATCCAGAGACACTAAGGTACTCTGGTCATACCGATGCATTAAGTAACACAATATCCTACCAACTATCAACCCAAGGACACTAAGTTACCCTGGTCACACAGGCACATGAAAAAAACACAGTACCCTACCGACAAGAACACTAAAGTCTGTAGAGCTAAATAAAGTAAGATATAGGACCTTATTGGGGCACTAAGGCACAATAGAAAAAATCCACAATCAACCGTGGGATAAACCACATCTTTAGGGTAGCAACCCATAAAGATTCATCATTTTTGATCTAGAGGTCTTTCACTTTAAGTATTAGTATTATTAAGGTGACCATAAAATCGCATATTAATCACATAGATTTAATTTTCATACTTAACCATTTTAAATTATTTCTAAACATCCAAGATAACAATAATCAATGTCAATAACAAGGTTAATCATTAAAAATATAATAAAACCATCCTAGGCTCCATTATTCACACTTAGGCACTTCGGCAAAAAAAAGCCCTTTAGGCTAAAATAGCCACATTATCATCCATTTTAAATACCAGTTCCATTTTTTTTATTAACTAGTAAATAAAATATTAAAATAAAATAATTAAATCATTTAATATGTAAATAAATTACCAGATATACCAAATGACCCCTTTTCCCTTATACATGATTTTGCATGTAAAACCCTAACATGAGTTTTTAGAGCATCAAACCACATTTTCACATGCTCAAAAATAAATAATACATATTATGCATATTTATAAGAATAATTATCATGTTACATGCAAAATGACCAAATACCCCTAGGACATATAATAATAATAATAATAATAATAACAACAACAACAACAACAACAACAACAATCATGCTAAAATATGCATTTCTAAAACATCAAATCACATATCTTCATACTAAACAATAATTAAGACATATTAAGCATTCTTATCAAGTTAAATATTATAATATGCTTAAATAACCAAATTTCCCCTAGGGTACACGATAATAATATTAATGTTAAAAATATTTCTAGGCATGATCAGCCCATAATATTGGACATACATGACATATATGATTTATTCCCATCATTTAAACCTTTCAACATGAGTTTCGTACACAAAATAATTTCCATAAGTTAACATGCTTTATTTTACCAAATCCCATACTATCATTATTAGACAAATAAGCACAATGTAACGAATATACTTAATACACGATTTATACATCAAAGCCTAAATGTGTTATCATGTGATATTTGAACATTCAATGTAACAAACATACTTAACACAATTTATACATCAAAACTTAAATGTGATATTATGCGATATTTGAACATTTTAGTGGAGTATAGGGATTGCAATGTAACAAACATACTTAACACAATTTATACATCAAAACTTAAATGTGATATTATGCGATATTTGAACATTTTAGTGGAGTATAGGGATTGCAATGTAACAAACATACTTAACACAATTTATACATCAAAACCTAAATGTGTTATCATATGATATCTAAATATTTTAGTAGAGTATAAGGATTACCTGATATCCGGAAAAAAACATAATTTTATTAGGTAACCTACTAAATATTATAAGGCTCTACAAATTAAAATTTTGTACCTTAAAATAATACCATATTATCCATGTTAATATTTAACCAATAAACTAATAAATTTTATTAAAACATTTATTAAAAGGGAGAATTGCCAAATTACCCTTGGGTGAAAATGAGTAAATTTTTTTAATGGCACAACCTCACGCTGCTTATGTAGCGTGAGTGGGCGAAGTTAGAAGGCTCGGGGGTGAAGGGTTGGTTGGGTGTTGGTGATGGTGATGGCTGAGGTGGGTGGTGTGGGGGTGGAGCTACAAGTGGCGTGAGGGAGGTCGATGGCTGGTATCTAGAATTGTTGGTTCGCACTTAAGGAGATGCAAAAGAAATTTGAGGCAGGGAGGTAGATTACAAAGGATTGGTTAGGGGTTTGGTAGTGTGTGGCTTTAGGAAAAGGAAAAGGGACACACAAGTTGCAGTGGTGGTGGTGTTGGTCGAAAATCAAGACTGGGGAAGGTTAAGGAGAGAGTTATTACAGGCTTAGTTTCAAGTAAGGGTGGTGTGGTGGTTATGGTTGGTGAGACCAAACATGGTTGGGGAAAGAAGAAGGAGGTATATAATAATGAAGGCGAGGGAAGTAACGAGGAGGGAAAGGGAGGTAGAGGAAGAAGTCAACGTGGTTGGTTAGCAGTGAGGGAAAAAATGTAAGGAGGTAGTGGTGGTGGGGGGAAAGAAAATAGAGGCAAGGGAAGGTGGTAGAGGGAATCTTGATGGCTAAGGCTAGGGAAGAAGAAGAAGGAAAAGAGAATGAATGAAGGTTAAGGGAAGAAGAAGAAAGAAGAAGAAGAAGAAGAAGAAGAAGAAGAAGAAGAAGAAGAAGAAGAAGAAGAAGAAGAAGAAGAAGAAGAAGAAGAAGAAGAAGAATTGAAGAAGAAGAAGAAGAAGAAGAAGAGATGATGGTTGCGTGCTAGCTTCAATGGTTAAGGGTGGTTTGTGGGGGAAGAATCACATGAAAACGGAGGGGGAGAAGGAAGAAGAAGGAGCATAGAGTAGGTGTTGGTTTTTAACAAATGAAGAGATGGAGGAGAGTGCAGGTGTATGAAGGGATTACTGGATATGGTGAGGGAGAAATGGTTGGGTGATGCAAAAGGGGGTGGGGTAGGAGTGCAAGGGTGTAGATGGGAAGTTGGTAGTGGCATGTAGGGATCAATGCAATATGGAGCATAGGAGGTGAACAAAGGGAAAGAATGGGGAATGCATAGGGGATGCAGGGGATTGTTTGAGCTCAAATAGGAAAGGAGGGGGTTGGCATGCATGACAGTGTTTGGTTGTCGTAGGCTAGGCATGCTAGGGTATTCTAGGGGATCGTAGTAGATGCATAAGGTTGGGGTGTGTTTGGCTAGGAAAGGAAAGTAGGGTGCATGCGGGAGTTGGTGATGGAAGGGGCATGTAGGTTGGTAAGGGATGGATGTAGGATGGGATGCAAAGTGGCATGTGGAAGGGTGTGTTAGGGGTTGTTTGGGCATAGAGGGGGGAAAAAGAAATAAGGGGCAATGGGTTGGGCTAGAGGATAGGGAAGAAAAAAAAAAGAAGTGGGGTGGTTGGGCCGACCGAGGAAGGAAAGAAAAGAAAACGATAAAAGAAAGAAAAAGGGGGAAAGGGAAAAGAATAAAAAGGAAAAAGAAGGGAAATTTGGGGTTAGAACTAGAAATAAGTTAAATTTAAGTTTAAGATAATATTAATTTATTTGGGTTCAAGATATCTGATTAGGAAAAATAAATCGGGTATATTTACCAGTTAAGGGTGGATTTAAATTAAAATATAAAATAATTTAGATTATTTATTGGATTTGTGGTCTAAGGGTTAAAAAATAATTAAGATTATATTTAAGTGTTAAGTTTTTGGATAAAAGGTTAAACACTCAAAACTAAGATTACAAAATTTCGGGGTGTTATAGTATGCCCGTGCATCATTCTCCCATTGTTGAGAATGATTTGTCCTCAAATTTGCATCATTATATTATGGAGAATGATCACTCACATTATATGTCTTTGAAACATATATATAGTAATCTAGTAGATTAATCTTGTAAACACTTCCCCCAAACTTTCTAAAGACTTTGAAAGGACCATCCACCTTTGGCATGTGTTTAGAAAAGTGTTCCTTCCTTAGATAGAATCACACAAAATCTCCTAGAGTAAACACATGTTGGCTTTTATGATTTTGGCTCTAGTTTGATAAGTAACATTACTCCTCTATGTTTTTGCTCTAACTTGTTCATGTAAACACTTGAAATATTCCACTCACTCATGAACCTCATAGATCTTCAAAGGTACCAAATTAATGGGCATGTATGGATTTGTGTCACAAACTACATCAAAAATACTTGAGCCTATTAATTATGAAGGAATTATATTATAAGAAAACTCTGTATGTGCCAAATTCATATCCTAATCATTAGTACTCTTACTCACCAATCCTCTTAGTAAGGTACCAAGTGTTATATTAGTCACCTCTATTTGACCACTAGGTTGTGGGTGATGAGAAGTACTAAAAACAAGCTTAGCTCTTATCAATTGATATAAAGTCTTCCAAAAGTATTTTAGGAACTTCACATCTCCATCATTCATGATGCTTTAGGGAAACCATGCAACTTCACTAATTCTCTAGAGTAGAGATGTATAATTTAAGGAGCATCATTCATCTTCTAGCATAGAATAAAGTCTGTAATCTTGGAAAAATGATCCACTACCACCATGATTGAATCTTTGCCTCTTTAATTCCTCGTTAAGTCAAGTATGAAATTCATACTACTCCCTCCAGAGATTTATTAGGCATGACTACACAAGTAGTAGTACATAGATCCCTTTATAGAATAAACTCTTTCTCCTTTGACACAAAGAATATCTTCCAACCATAGCTTTCACATCTTTGATCATGTGTGACCAATGAAATTGCTCTTGAAGTAGCTCAACGACCTTTTTCACTCCAAAGTTTCCCACAATACCTTCCTCATGCACTTTCTCAATGAGAGAATCTTGAATAGAATACCTTGGGATGCATAGATTTTTTTTTGTGAATAGAAATCCTTCTTGGATCATATAAGCTCTACTACTCCCATGCTAATATCCATGAAGTCTTCATCTCTATAATAGATATCTTTGTCATCCATAATTGTAAGTACCATGGATCTTCTTGAAATACCATCTTTAACCAAGTTATCTTTGTCGTCCAAGTGTTTAGTAGAAAACATAAAGGATTACAAAAAGTTTGCCCACTTAGAATGTCTTGGACTTACCTTCTTTTATCGATACAAGTACCATAAATTCTCATGGTCTGAGTTAAGAACAAATAGTTTTTGCCTCAAATAATGACTCTAATTCTCTATATCTTATGATATCATAAAATTCCTTATCATAAGTTGAGTATTTGAGTTATGCACCATTTTACTTTTCACTAAAAAATGATATTGGTCTCATATCTTGTGACAAGACTCTCCTAATGCCTATACCACTAGCATTATAATTTACCACAAACAGCTTGTCAAATCTAGACAAGGCTAAAATAGGTGCATTAAAGAGCTTCATCTTCAACTCTTCAAAGATCTTGTAGTTGTTACACTTCACTTGAACTCTCCTTTCTTCATAAGTTGTGTGATTGGAGCTGTAGTAGTATAAAATTCATTGATAAATCTTCTATAAAAAGATTTTGATCCATGTAAACTTTGAAGAATGCTGATTTATGAATACTATATGAGGCCCTCAATAATTTTAAAGGAATAAAAATATTAGATAAAATGACACTTTATGAATATTCCTTATAAACGAAACAATATTTTATAGCATATAAAAATAATATTATATAAAGTGAAATAATTTTAAGTACCATGAGAACTTAGTAATATCTTAAGGAAATATTATTATGCAGTAACTCTAATACTCAAAACATTTTATAATACCTCTAAAAATGATATTCCATGAAATCGTAATATCAAATTCAGTATAATATTTTATGACGTTAAAAATACATTATGAACATAATATTTAATAAAACTTATAGTATTAGAAATATAAGACACTACATCATGTAAATAAAATATGAAAATAATGATCACAAAATAAGATTTAAAATTATGAGATATTACGGTATTATCCTCAAATTTAAGAAAATTAAATCTAAGACCTTTCTCCCCATCATTATAAGTCTTCATTTTCAATGATCCATACCATCAATTATTTGTTACACTTTCTCCATCTTCCTCCTCAATTTGGTCATGCATAAAGAGGTGGCACGTGGTATTCTATCATGTGTTTCATCTTCCTCCTTGACTACATGTTTCCACATGGTTGGATAGGCTCTTTTGAATTCAGGACAATTTCTCTTGGTGGCTCTCATATTGTCTAGCAATTTAGGAGTTAAGTTGCTGAATTTGTGCCACTAAAGAATCATACTTTTCATCTTTATTCATTTGTGTGTGAGTTTCGTGTATGGATAGGATCTCCAACAACAACAAAAATGTTTTCTACTTCATTGGTTGATGAATATTATAAAGTTTGAAAGTTTATTGTTTGGATCTTGACGGAGTCTTAATGAATTATTGACTAGTTCTTACTAGAAATATTGAATTTGAATCAAAAACTTGAACTATGATAATGAATCCCTTTTTGCATGATATATATCAAGAAAAACAAATGATTTAATAAAAAAAGATATGGGTATTAGAAACACAAAACATCAAAATATAATAATAATTGATAACGATCATAACAACAAAATTGAAGCAAAATAAGAGAAGATAATTAATGGATTTCAATTATTAGGGTTAGGATTTGTATGGCAATTTGGCTAGGGTTTTGTGAGGGGAGATTTGATGAAAATTTTAATGATTATAATTAATGGGTGTGGATTGTGATTTATGGCGATGATAATAATTGATGAAGATGAGGGTTGAGGTTAGGCTTTGTGTGGTTGATCAAGACTAACATGATTGTGATTTTATGTAGTTGAATGTGTATAGATGGATTATGGTAAAAGATTATAGGGAAATGTTTATGTTAAATAAACAAAAACTCTCTCTAATTAAATCACATAGAAAGACTTGATTATGAATCATATAAAAATCATAAATAAAGATTAACTTGCAAAGAGATTTAATAAATGTTCAACTCAATTCAATTGCACTATGAACTTAAACGTTGATTACATCCCATTTATATAAATTGATATGCACCTCCTACACTTAATTCCTCCACACACAAGATAAACTAAAACATAAAACCTAAATCACACAAAAATACTATCTAATTCACCTTTCTCATGAAGAAAAATTAAAAATACAATACTCACTAACAAGATAAACTTCTACTAATGATTTAATTAATTAATATATACTAATTAACTAAATATGGACGGTCCTTATAAGCATATGGATGTCCCCTCATGTGTAAATCATGTGGACTCATTATAATTTGCATAATAACCCTTAAGTCTCACTCTAATCCTTGGTTAAATAAGTAATTACCTTATTTGAACCAATTGTATTAGTTTGACCCAATTCTTCACACAAGTGTAAAACAATGTGATCTATAATTAAGTAATATAGCCCTTCATGTGTAGGATTAGTAGAACATGTATCTAAATCAATTCACCCAACTTAATGGAGGTTAAATGTAACACCCCCAATTTTACTAACCCAAATTTTTTCTTGTAAAAGAATAATGAAAAAGCTAAAATAGAAAATGGGAGATGCTACCACCACATATATAAGGAGGAGGTTAGACATAAAAATTAACAAACCAAAAGATTATTAGATTACAAAGTAACACTCTATATAGTTTTAAAAATTCTATAAGTGATTATTATATTTGTGCGAGTTGCATGCAAGCACAAGGAAGAAGGGGGTCGAAGAGGGTGGAAAAGGAAGGGGTTGGAGGAAGAAGAAGGGAATAAGAAGAAGAAAAGAATGGGCAGGTTGGCTTAGCAAGGGAGAAAAGAAGGACGAGTCGGCCAGTGCACAATGGAGAGGGGAGGGGAGAAAGGGAGAACTAGGTTGTCCCAATCAGGGGGAAGAAAGAAAGAAAGAAGGAAGGGGGAGCGGGTTGGATTGTCGCACGGGAGAAAGAGGAGGGAAGGGAAGTGGGTCGGTGGCCTAGCATGTAGGGGAAGGGGATCATAGGCTTGGCGGCCCGAAGGAGAAGAAAAAGGAAAAAGAAGGAAAAGAGAAAAAGGAGAAAGAAAAGGGAAAAGGAAAAGGGATAAAAATAAGATAAAATAATTTATGGAATAATAGAATGTAATATTTTTTATAGATAAATTAATTTAATATAATTTAATATATGAGTTTAAAAAGATTAATTTTAGAAAAGTATTGGTTTGAAAAATTATTTAAATAAAATAAGTATGATAAAATAATAAAATATTTATTTTAATTTATTAAATATTCATATCCAATTTTATATACTCAAAAATTCATAAAATAATTAAATTAAATAAATTTAAAAGCTAATTTATCCTAAATAAAAGTTATTTATTAAATTATAGATTTTTAAAATTTTGGAGGATTACAAATCTCCTCCTCGAGCTCAATCAAGGTACAAATAGAAGTATGTATAACCATATGAGAAAATACCTCATTATAGCCCATGCTTGGAATCTAATTATATCCATTTGCAACTAAATGAGCCTTATACCTTGGTCTCTCAACCTTTGAGGCTCCCTGTTTGAACTTGTGCATTCATTTGCAATCAATCATATTCTTTTTCCTAGGTGCCTTCACAAGTTCCCATGTTTGATTATTTAATAAGAACTCTATTTCTTTCTACATAGCAACACACTACTTAGTAGAATCAGAACTCATAATAGCCTTTGAGAATGATGTTGGATCATGCAAAACAACAATAGTATCTATGCTAGATAAGTTATATACAACCAATTCTTTAAAAATATACCTAACTAGAGGCTTAAGAATCATTCGTGCTCTACCCAAAGCAACACCCATTTGCTCTACCTATTGCTTGGAACCACCCACTTTAGGAACAGTGGGTCTATCAGAAGAGTATCTATTATCCAAGTTAAACTCAACCTCCCTGACATGAACCACTAGCATGCTCCACCTCCTTAGATACACCATCACAAGATTTAGTCTTCTTGAGGAACACCGACTCAATGAAGGTAACATCATTGCTATTTTAGAACTTGGATGCAGTTGGGTCCCATAACTTTTTCCCATTCTATCCATATGTAAAGCTAATAAAGATACACTTCTTATATCTAAGTTCAAGTTTACCATTATTTGCATAAGCATTAGTAGAATAACCAATGACAAAAAAATAGAGTAATTAGCTAGCTTACCAGACTATAGCTCCATAGGTGTCTTTAACATAATGGACCAATTCGGTGACTAGTTCACCATGCATGCTCCCATGTGAATCGCCTCAACCCAAAACTCTTTGTGTACCTCATTGTGATAACATTACAACAAGCCTTCTCCAATAGATTCATATTCATCTGCTCAGCAAATCGATTCTATTACGGTCTCCCAACACAAGTATGGTGTCTCGCTCTCCTATGGTCTTGTTAGAAATTAGTGAAAATCTACTAAAAAAACTCAAGGCCGTTATCTATCCTGAGACACTTAACTTACTTCCTCGTCTGCTTCTTTAGTAAGGCCTTTTAGCATTTTAAAACACCAAACACATTATTCTTATGCTTTAATAAATACACCCATAGCTTTCTAGAGAAGTCATCAATAAAAGTGAGTAAGTAACTCAAACCTCCTTTGGAAACCATCTCGTTGGACCCTATAAATATGAATGGATATACTCAAGAGGTAATCTCGTACTATGCTTAGCTGTGGAAAAGCTAACCTACTTTTACTTACCAAATACACAGTGCTTACAGAAGTCTATTAATCTCGACGATGTCACAACAGTTGCCCCCACAATAGCGGAACCCACCAACTAATATAACATCCCAAACCATCTCTCATTCATAGCTACCAGAGCCCCTTTTATAACTCTTATAGCACCATCCTTAATCACACACCAGTACCCATTATAATCTAAGGAATTCAATTAGATGAGGTTCTTAGTCATCTCAAGGACATTTATCTCATTAGGCAATGTCCTAACCACACCATCATGCATCCTCTACTTCATCGTCCCAATCCCAATAACTTTGCAAGCAATATTGTTGTCCATCAAGACAACTCCACCCTGAGTTTCCTCAAACATTTGCCTCAAACATTTGAAACCAACTCCAGTCAAGACATATATGGTAATAACACCTAGAATCTAAGATCTATCTGTCCCTAATATTGGTTTATCTATAAGTGGCCATCAAAAAATCTACATCACTATCATCTAGGGAAATAAAAACATCATCCTTTATACCAAATGACTCACAAAACTTAGCATTAGGCTTACTATTAAGACCAAACTTCCTAATATGCCCCTTCTTGTGAACAGCATAGCATATCACATTCTTTTGCCAACTTTTCAACTTATATCTGAAATTCTTATGATCACTAGGTCACCACTCCTGATTCCTCCTCCTTGCTGCAAGTCACTCACTATGTGAGTCCTCGGAAGTACTATTATCAGTTAAGTGACTATTAATCAACATACATTGTAGTAAGGTGGATTATTCATAAGATAGAACAATTAGGGGAAAAATAGAGATATTTATTCATGAACTTATGTAATTATAAGATGATTCAACAAATCATTTGACCAATTACACAAATAAATAATTCTCTAACAAGGAGAGCACTATGGAGAAGAAAAAGATAAGCTCGCTTGACTTTACGGCTAGGTTTTTATCACATTTCTTTATATCAGATAAAATTCTATAGGACAAAATAACATGTTTCGTAAAGTCACTAAAAACACGATCTATGTTAGGAAACATGAAACCTTGTGCTAATTTATTTGTCCAAAATATCACACTAAAACATTATGTGAATAAATTTGGCCCGTTTTTATCACAGAATTCATATGTTAAGTAAAACACTTATCTAGAACCTTCACAAACCAAAATAGTGTTATGTTGTGCATTAAATACCTATTTAAATCTCACAACATCAAATCATTCCATTCAACTTTGAGAACGATTCGCATCTCAACCATGGAAACCTTTATGGTTGTTAACCAAAGTAACTCACTTACTTTAAAGATATCTAGTATAGGAAAAACATTTATACTCATTGTAACACAAAAAAAAAACTAGAGATTTAAGTCCTTAAGTATGCATACCTCTACAGGATTTGTGATTTAACCTTTGAACTAGAAATGGACCCATTTAACTCAACAGTATTTTGCACTCTGTGCCCTAACCCGAGGTATGAGAAACCTCACCAACTGAAATCAACTTTTACTTTATGTGAATAATATTTTAGTTCAACCAATGATCCCAGGATCTAACATAACATCTAAATCAATTCAAAAAAACTGTGACCACTTTGGGTCACAACTATCAACTAGTCATTAAAGGCTAAGGTTAGGTAATAAGGTATAGTCTAGCAACACATAACCAATTTATTTCCAACTTTGTTCTTTAATTCCAATTACTCAATAGTTGACTTAAATATAACCTCCAATGATATGGTAAATGATCAAATATAAATCCAACTATAAGGTAATTAAGGTTGATATATTTTCATTTAATTGATACTTGGAGAAAGTAATAATCTAATGTCACACAACAACCTAATGACATACTAGCTAAACGGACCAAAGCTAATACAAAAAAGCCATAACAAGATCAATCACACTTAACCAAATTTAATTACTTTAAACCATCCCAAAATGACTTAAAAGGCTAGAGAGTCTGCTTCAGGACCATAAAAGAACAAAGCAAAAGCAAAAGGCTACTTAGCACACTAAAATAAATCAATTAAAAGGTTTTCTAGGGAAAAAAATATTCATCAAGAAAAAAGTTAGAGCCAAAATTTGGTTAGCATTTCTCAAAATAACTAGTTTTAATCCCAAAAGACCATATACGTGACAAACAATGCAAAATATTGGATATATTTAAGTTAGAAATCACAAAATAAGGTCGTATGTCATTTTTTTTTAAAATATTCATTGATAAAAAGAAGAAAAGTTAAAGTTTGGGTCAAAGTAAATTCAAAGTCAAAGTTAATGATTATAGTTAATGTTTTACTTTTACTATTTACATATTCAATATTTTACCATTTTAAGGTTGCTTTGTTCTTTTATGTCTAATCATGATTATTCCACCATTAACCCTAATTCAATTGGTTAATTTTTAACTAATACTCATAAACATTATGAATTCTCAATTAATCATACGTATGGTGGTTAGTGGGTAATTAGTGATAAATATTTTAAATATTCATGAAAATCATTCAAACTAAAATTTCTAAACCTAACCAAGCATTCATCCATCATAGCTTAGTTTATATCAATCCAAATGAAAATATATTATGTATCATATTTCACCTAAAAATTCCAATAATTATTAAAAAAAATCATTAGATTAACCAAAAACCAACTCTAACATAAAAGCTCGTGGATAAACCAAACATGGCACAATTTGACATATGTATGCACTCATAGGAAAATGATTACTGTAACACCCCCAAATTTACTACTGAAAAATTTCGTTTAAGACAAAGGTTTTAGCGGAAGCGAAAGAATTAAAACCATAAACTTGGGGGTATTACCGCCACACTTAGTACCAGACCGGTTCACTCCTACCGTTCCGATACTAAGCGCTAAGGCTAAACTAAACAATCATTAAGTAAGAGTCATCAAAACATAGGTCCATAGTTAACATAGACCATTCACGAAAACCACGAGTCAACAACAGTTAAAATATCGTTAAGATTACAACTTAAGAGTACGGTTTCAAAACAAGAAGCGTAGTACAAAATATAGCTAAATGAAACATATCCCAAGGGACCAATATCCGGATCGCCTACTCACTCAAGCCAAGCCTTCCACCCCACAATTTGTAACCGATCAAACCTGCATAAGAGGTCTGCTCCCCACCATTGGTGGATCATCACAGGACCCATTCAATCAATGTAGTATCAATACGGGTCCAATACTGAGTAAGGGCGCTGGTGCACTAAGGCCAAGCATACAATCATACCACATAGCACGATCATATAGACAACAAGCAATAACACACAAGATAAGGCTTGAGTACTTTCCGGTGACTTATTTTTATTTCTCATTAATAATAATACGTTCATTCCACACACATTCTTTAATAGTCCGTGTGAGTGCGGGAACCCCACTATTATAGTCGGTGGAACGGTCATGAGGGCCATGCCCTGCCACTATTATAGCCGGTGGACCGGTCACGAGGGTAACATAACCTGCCACTATTATTTGCCGGTGGACCGATCTGGCCCCGACTCACAAGGTGTTCCACTGTAAGTATTCGTATCTTTCCCCGGTCTTATCATCATTCTGATTAGTTTGTTGAGCACGGAATCCCCCACTATTATAGCCGGTGGAACGGTCACGAGGGCCATGCCCTGCCACTATTATAGCTGGTGGACCGGTCACGAGGGTAACATACCCTGCCACTATTATTTGCCGGTGGACCGGTCTGGGTCTGGCTCAACATCTTTCTCTGTAAGTAGTTAATGTCTTAACATATCTTATTCAAAAGGTTTTCACCAAGGATACGCATAAATCATTCTCTTTATGCTTTACACATCGCAACCAATAAAATTCCGCATTCATAACTACCCTTTAATCGATAATACACATGATTTCGCCAAACAACTCTAAGCAGTCATAACTAACCCTAATTGTCCACACCAACCCATGGTTAACCACTCTCATTCCTATTTTACCATAACCACTGTACTTAGCCATCCCAGACCTTAATTATCCTCAACATTCACAATTGGTTACTCCATCCCTACTTAATCACAACGCCCCATAGTTAATCACTCCAAACCCCGATTCCATACGATCATTAACTCCCATGCAAAACCCTAATACTGCCATACCAACATTAATACCAACATACAACCCATAACACCACCATGTAAACCCTAATACCACCATAATTCATTAATACCACTATACAATCGTTAATACCGCCATACGAATATTAATACCACCATACAAACCCTAATACCACCATGCAAACCCTAATACCACCATACAACATTAATACCTCCATAAAATGACAAATAACATCATACAACATTAATACCTCCATAAAATCACAAATACCACCATACTACATTAATACCTCCATAAAATCACAATACCACCATACGAACCCGAATACTGCCATAAGCCATTAATACCACTATGAAATCATTAGTACCACCATGCGAACATTTATGCCACCATACCAACCCTAATACCGCCATGCAAACCCTAATACCACCATACAAACCCTAATACCACCATACAACATTAATACCTCCATAAATCACAAATACCACCATACAACATTAATACCTCCATAAAAACACAAATACCACCATACCACATTAATGCCTCCATAAAATCACAATACCACCATAAGCCATTAATACCACTATGAAATCATTAGTACCACCATACGAACAATTATGCCACCATACAAACCCTAATCCCACCATAAAAACTTCAAGACTCCCATGATGGTTTCCAACTCATATTACCTTTCATCCTAACATGCATGTCCTAGTGGGCCATAACATATTACATCATACATATAAATGTCATGCTCATGTCACGGAAGCACATACAACATACCTCAATCTCCAAGCTGCGCTACACATAAGACAAGTTATACACAAATCATACAATACATGGCATATCATGACATACACAACATTCAACACATCCACGTCACACATAGCACAAGGCCATTAGCTTCGTCCTTACCTAAGGCGACGCCGGGCTTGGAGCATGCTCCTCTAACTCCTTAGGGATTTGGTCGGGGTTACCAATAAAAGGGGAAAATGCTAAGTATTAGTTTCCCTTATAATTACTATCAATCCTCATTCTAGTTTAAGGTTAGGGTTTTTATTACTAAAAAGGATTTTATACAAAAAATAGGGTTTTTACCTTAGAATTAGTATACTAAATATTAGTAGTCAAAATATAGTTATTTATGATACTTATTGTTACACTTATTTTATTAAGCCCATTAGTTCCATTCTTATAATACTAGTGTTCACTAGTCACAGTAAAATAGTGATAATAATAATAATAATAATAATAATAATAATAATAATAATAATAATAATAATAATAATAATAAGACTACTAATGGTGATACTTATGTTTCAAGTAATAGAACTCTAGCATTTTTAAGATTAGGTCTAACAATGGTGTTAGGTTTGAATAATAATATTATAAGGTCACAATATTACAAGTAAACTATTCTTAAGGGTGATAATGATAATAGTAATAATACTAATAATAACGATAATAATACTAATACTCCTAGTAGTAATGGTTATAACAATAATACAACCAAGTAAGGTTAAGTAGTAATAATAATAACCATAGTAAGGATAATATAGATAATAATAATAAAAATGTTAATACTAATAATTATAAGAATAGGACCAAGGTTAAGTATAATACAAGTTAGGGTTTAAAAGGGATGCTAGTATTAGTAAGAAAATAAGACATTGATAATAGAGACAATAATAATGGTAATAATGACACTAATGATAATAATCATAATAATAATAATAGTAATAATAAAAGTAATAACAATAATGATAATAATAATAATAATAATAATAAGTATATTAGTATCAATATTAGTAGAAAATAGTAGCAATTATGTAAAAGGGGTATTAGGGTTCGGATGAGTGGAGAACCACCTAGGGTCAGTGGTGGTCCGGCGGCGGCGCGTGGCGGCGACGGCGGCGGCGGTGGAGGAGGAAGGGAAGGGAAAAGATCAAGGTGGGGGCTGGATGGCAGGAGGAAAAGAGAAGTTTGAGGTGGGGGGAGAAGCAGCAGGTGAAGGGGAATGGAGTGAGGGTGGTGGCGTGGCAAGGGGCGGCGGCGCGCGGCGGCGACGGCGGCGGCCGAGGGTGGTGGAGAGAGGTGGAAGGTGAGGGAGGAAGGAGGAGAGGGAGGCAGGGGAAGTTGAAGGCAGGGAAAGGTAGAGGGATGTCTGCTGGGCATTTTGGAGGGTGGAAGAGGCTTTGGTGGCGGCTGGGCTGGCGGTGGGAGGCGGCGAAGGTTGGAAGAGGTGGTTTCGGGCAGTGGACTTTGCACGGCTAGGGCGGCACGTGAAGGGCAAGGAGGAGGGTGGTGGTGGCTGGGTTTTTTCGAGGGAGGTGCAAGGATGATAACGGGGGAAGCGGTGGTTTCGGCGGTGGCTGGAGGCGGTAGGAATGGCGTCTGTTCTGGCGGCGGCGGAATAGAGTTTCAGCAAGGTCCAAAGGGAGGGACTTGCTGTGGCCGTTCGGGAGGGGGTATTTATAGGCCAAGGGGGAAGGAAAATGACGAAGGGAGAAGGAGGCGTGCGAGGCAGGTGTGCAGGTGGCTGGTCGGTGGCAGGCGGTGCAGGTCCTGCCATGGCAGGTTGGGTCGGGGAAGGGGAGAGGAAAACGGGAAGGAGATGGCAAGTGGAAGAGGGAGAGAGGGACTTGGTCGGGGTCGAAAAGAGAAAGAAAATGACGGGAGAGAGGCAGGGAAGGGCAGGGGAGGACGGTCGGCGTGCAGAGGTGGCCAACGATATTCGGGGGTTGCAGGGTCGAGTTGCAGGTCGGGGAGGAAGAAGGAAAGGGAAAGGAGGAGGACTGCGGTCCAAGGGAGGAAAAGAAAAGGAAGGGAACCGGTCGGTTCGGCATTTATAAGGTTTTTTTAAAACTAAACGCGGCGTTTCAACGGTATGGGGGACAGAGTGCCACGTCGCGTTGCCCGTTTGGCAACGGCTATCTTCAGCGATCGGACGCAGCGTCTTAGCGGGAGGAGAGCCTAAATGCTGCGTTTGGGTGCACGGGCGGCTGACTCACTGGGCCGCGGGCGAGAAGAAGGAAGGAGAGGCGGGGAGGGGGTCTGGGCTGTGCAGGCCGGCCTAGTCCGGGGGGAAGAAAGAAAAAGAAAAAAAGTTAAGGAGGAGGAAGGAAAAAAAGAAAGAAGAAAAGGAAAAAGGAAAAAATGGAGAAATGATAAAATGGTTGGGTTGGAGGTATTTGGGTATTTATTTATTTATATAATTAATTTATATAATTAATTTTAATAATAATTATTTTAATTATAATAATTAAATCCATTTTTAAATTAGTTAGGCTATTTTGGATAAATTGTCCTTAACTTCCATTTTAATTAGTAAAATGTCCAAAATTTTCTAATAACTTATTTATTATTTTCTCCTTATTTTTCCTTAATAAATGTCCTCTTTATTTAATAAATTCACCTATTTTCTTAATCTTTCTCTAATAAATTATTATTTGCCATAATTCCTAAATTAGGATTTTGGGATATTTCAATTACGGTGTTTTACATACTAAATCAAATCATGAACTAAAAGTTGTGTTGGCAAGAAGAAATGTTAAGATTTATTTTGGCATATCACACTTCCACAAACTCAAACCACACACTTTCATATATGCCCAAAACATAGGGTAGAATCCTGATATCTAAACTATTATGATAATCCTTTTCCAATGAGTTTAGGAGGTTTACCACTAGGGTCGCAAATGGGTCAAGCTAAGATGAACTCAGTTGGGGCTCATGATTGGTTCATTTAATAGATGAGCCTAAAAGTGAGATTTTAATGAGTCAAGCCGAGATACTTAGTGATCTTTTATGGTAAACAAGTCAATCTTGTAAGATTTTATATTTTAAACAATATTTAACCCAAACTATTCATGCTTGGGCTCAATTTTTTTATTAAATAAGACTATAAGTAAGGCTCAATCTTAGCTTATTTAGTAAATGAACAAATTAGATAAGTCGAGCCTATAAAGTTCATAACCTACCTCTATTAATGTACAACTATATTTAGCACAAAGAAAAAAATATTAAGAACCAATCAGAACTTCATTAATGAACCTATTGAATCCTATAAAAAAAAGAAAATTTTTAGAGAAATCAAACCCATAAAAGCATAAAAAAGGAGAAGATCATGAGCTTTATCTTGATGTTTGGAAAGAAGAGCAAGCTTTATCTATGGAGGTAAGGCCATGGAAGGTTACCAAAATGGAGGAGGATGGAGGTGTACTAAGGTAATAAGGATAAGAGGTGAAATAAAATGAAACGTGTGTAAGTAAAAGGGTTAGCAACAGATGGTGGGCTGCGTGTAACCTAAGGTGGTGATTTAGATACATGGAAATAGGGGTGAATGGTGTTTAGGAGAAAGGATTGGGCATGATATGCACATGTTGGGGGTAAGGTAGAATTTTGGGGAGACATTACATGAGAGGTTTTAATATATATACATATATATATATATATATATATATATATATATATATATGTATATGTATATAGTCTCACGGACAACATGAGGGAGAGGGTGAGATTAGAACCACTTGTGGATTATATTGGAAGGTTAATATTAGATCTAAGATAGGTATAAATAAATAGGATTTAATCTCATAAGAAAATGATAAAATTCAAGCATAGAAAATTAAGTTTGATGGCTTATATAGCCTAAAGATGAAAAATTTATTTGAAAATAATAAAAATAAAGATAGAATATTTCTAATTCATTGCTAAATTTAGATTATAAAAATACAATAATCCCCTAAATTTTGTAAACTTGGATAATTTAAAATATCATTTTGACATGAAAAAATGTAATAAAAGCTAAATTACATGCAATTATTGTTTTTCTTCAAAACCTTCGTTTAAAATTTTGAATATAGCTGGAAGAATCAGAAAATTCAAATATGATCAATTTAGAATGATCTAGGATAATTTAGATGGTCAAAAATAGATTAGAGTATCTCATAAAGTTAATTCATGAGCCAATATATGAATAATGGAACAAAATGTTTCCAAAATACAACCAGGGTTTCAATTTGCTTTAAGAGATGTGATAATTTTTTAAATGACATAAAATTTCCTTGTATATAATATTAAATAAATCTTTGAAAAGTGGGGCATTGCATCAAAAGATCGCCTCAAATTGCCTCATTTTTATGTATAAGGAGGTTAACAAAAATGAGGTAATTCGAGGTAATCTTTCAATATTTGCCTCCTAGTAAAATTTAATTGATATAACTTTCATTTACTGCAATTCATCCCAACCAAAATACGATTAAAATAATTTTCACTTGTGTTAGGTTAATATTATCTTAATAATAATTTAAATCATTCACCCTAATTCACCTCTATTACTATCACCTTAGTGAATTTTTAATATTTAATCTGACCCTAATTCACCCAAATGTAAATGAACCCTGAGTGTGACGCTCATCACCTTAGAGAGAGAGAGAGCTATATAAAGAAGGTAGCATGTATAGAAAATACCTTAGGTGTAATGAGATGCTTTGAAGAGGAAAACAACATGTGCAAGAATAAGGTATACCGCTTGACTCTTTAGTGTATATTAATTACATAAGAAGACTCACTCCAAAAACCTCACCCTGCCTAGCTATCAAAGTTGAGTAGAGAAAAATAAAATTAACATAAAAACAAAATCTCATGACAATGATAGTAAAAAACCCTTTATAAAAGTGTAATTGAACTCAAGGTCATCACAACATTGGGATCCCCTTGTTTACTTCTTGTGCCTTCGGTCACATACTATAGTAATCCGCAGTTACATCCCACTACAAGAAACTAAGGCATTAGTGAAAAGTTTAGCGATCAAATATTTTTTTTTGGTCTCTTTTGATATGTTATTAATGACCAAGATTAAAATCCATTTTTATTGATATACCTACTACAATTAGAGTAACTTTTGATCATTAATTATTAGAGTAGTTGGTTGATAAATACATCCTCATATACTTATATATTTTGTAATAAAGAAAAAGAAAATATCAAAGGCCGTAAATTATCAAGACCCTTTTATTATTCAGATTAGAACCCTTGACTTTAAAGTTTGAACTACTAATCCCAAGCTCATTCATCATAATGAACTTAAACATTAACGGCAAACAAAGACATTAATTAGATATATTTATCATCTTTATTTAGTTCTTTCTCATTCATGGTCAGTTATATGTATTACTTCATTTTTGCCACACCCAACAACTCTTCTTTTACCTTTGATGGCGTCACCACATAATATGGCTTTTGTTCTGTTCAAGGATGATGGTCAACTCATCATCGGTGAGTTTCATTCCTTATATTAGTAAACTTTTCACATCTTGTTCAATTAAATTTATTCCGGGGAGATATCTCTTCATTATTTTGTCATTACTTCTCTCATATTCTCTCGATTTTCTACTTTTATATCCTCCTTATTTCGTCTATCACTATGTTAGTTTTCCATTTACTTCTAACCTAAAGTAAAGGTGTTGAGGTTAGGTTAATGGTGACCGAGGGTATTCTACAACCTACATCTGTACCTTCCTCATTCTCCTATTGGATAAAATTAGGGTTAGATTAATTTTAGATTGTTTGTGTTTCTTTGCTATCTGTGTGATGTATAAATAGGGTGAGTAGGTTGGTTATTATGGTTATTATATATTTTAGTTCTCTGATTATGAGGTAAGGAGCATATAAGGTCATGGTTTTTAGCTTGGTGTATACTAGTTTTGGTTTTGATTGTTGGGAATTACTAATGTCATGCTTTGAGTTTAATTTTTTTATTACCTTTGAATATAAGTTTTACTTGCAATTCATGATTCATTTTTAGCTTAAGTTTCAACTAGTGGTTTGATTTTGGTTTAGATTTTAGTTTTTGGGTCAATTATAATTATATTTCAATTTTGGTTTAGTTTTCAATTTATTGATTTTTTTATCAGTTATTTTTCTATTCAATTTCTAATTTGAGTTTTCAATTCCATTTTTTGGTTAGATTATGGTTTAGGTTTCAATTTTGGTTTTATTATTTCTCAATTATAACTAAATTATTGTATAGTTATCATAAACAAAATATTTCAGCATGTCCATTTTTAGCCAATACATGGAATGTGTGGTATGATGTGAGTAATTGTGTGATATAGATTAATTATATTCTCCATGCACATGGTATGGTAGTTCACCTTTTAAATATGTATTTGTTAACATTACTCACATTCTTTTTTATAGGTATTCGAGAAAAGAAAGGAAAAAATTAAGCATAAAAATTGTTAGGAAAATTGTATAAACATATTGTAGGAGCAATGACTTTATAGCATAAAATTATTAAGGCTCCATTTGGTTCTAAGAATAGAAAAGTGAACAAATTTGATGGAAAATAATTTTTAGTTATTAGGCTGTTGGGAAAAAAATTCGTATCATCCTTATTATTCACTCATCCATTTTTAGTGATTCCTCGATTATCATATAATGATGTGTGTTAAAATTTAGAAAAATTTTCAAATTGCTTGTTCATTTGGCTATTGCTCAAAGTTTTTGTTGATAGACCTTTATTAGGTGTATTAATTAGTTTTTAACATGTAACATCTAAAATTTTCATTTCTCTTTTGATATTATCATAGTACATCTAGAGAGGACACCTAATTATAATGTTTGTTTCTAACTTCTCATTGTCTGACCTAATAGAAGTGGGATTTTATTGATGTGAATCAAGAGGCTAAAAGGATCTCCTTGATATAAATCTGATATCTAAATTACAAGGGAAAAAAGTAGTAACACTTGATGTAAGATATAGATTCAGGAAAAGATAAACTGGTGTTGAGCTTAAGGTTTGAGTTTCACATTACTTCTTTTTACGTACATACCTGATAAAGTACTTTGTTAATTAGACTTTAATACATTGTTGAACTATGTTGGTCTAATGGCATGTGTTCCTCTGCATTGTGCAAGCCATTGATCATAAATTATGCCAGGAGGAAGCATATTTTGTATTTAAAAGTTCATCTTCCTTATCACCCATTGACAAAAGTCTTTATTTGATAGATTTACCACTGTAATTACCTTAATAGGAGATGAGATGATTATGCAACTTTGGTATTCAAGTTTATATCCAATAATAAATTCAAATGAGTCATGCATTTTATCTATAAAATGCTTATTTTAGGTAGTAACTTGTTGAATAATAAAAATCCTACAAAATTATGAAAAAATAGCTATTAACAAGGGAAAGTAATAAGTCCTATACAAATTAGCCACATAAAAGGAACCTAAGTAAGGAAGTTACATTTCTAAGGCCTTTTTCCCATGCCTTTTGGACTCCTGCTAAGATAATCTTTTGTGCCTAAGGGCAATAATGGTCATAAAATTGAGGGTTGAGATGTCTGCCATAATTTTCAATAGAGAAACAAATAGGTGCAAATGCTAGGAGGATGAGTGATAAGATAAGGTTCTTGAACCGGGCCATTTCCATGTGTTTGTACACTATAGTGGAAAGCTTGAAATTTTGATTAGGTTGATGCTATGAGATCACAGTGATGGGTATTTATAAAAGCAACAAACAAAGTCAAATTTTAGAAATGTGACGGGCAAGTAGATGGGTTGGTAATTTTGGGAATTTAATACTAAGTTTACATGGTTTTATATTCTTTAGATATAAAGATAATTCATATATGAAAATATATTAATGATTACTTTTGTTTGAATTAGACTAGAAAATGGAATTTAGGATTACTTTATTGCTAAAATTGGCCATCATTTTACTAATGCCTTTATTTGATTTGGTTGGGTGTTTAAAGTTGTAGAGGGTTAGAAGTTTGTGAATTATTATCCTTTTTATAGTACTATTTTCTTCTTTTTTCCAAATTTGGAATAAAAATCTCATATGGGTATTCAACAAGTTAGGCATTAGTTTATATAGGTTATTGGGGGGAATTTACTAGATGTACAATAAGTGAACATATCAAGAGAGGTTTCCATCTAATTTACCAAGTTTGGCTAAAAGCATTTGCATGAGTGTGCTTGAACATTTAGTTCTTCATGCGTTGTCCTCCTTTACTTAATGATGCATTGTGAATGACGCCTTATTTTTGTTCCTTAATGATGGCATAATATTCTCCTTCCTTGTTGGATATGATAATATTATTCTTCTCATATTTAAGATAGTAGTGCTTGTATCATGTGACTCAAACTATATAATTGTATGGGCTCATGGCAGAGACAATTAATCTCATTATCTATCCATGATTGATGTGATCTAATAATTTTAGAACCTAAAGGATAAATAAAGAAGATGGAAATCCGGCATATGATAATTATGTATACAACTCTTTTAATAGAGTACTTGAGCATCCAATAGATATACAATATAACTTATATAATAAGTATTACACTCGAGTTATGGTTGCGAATTGTGTAGTAATTCTAAAGATGTGTCTATTTCAATTTGGGAGAATGTTAACCTTGATACTATTACCTAAACAAATAAGCTTAAGAGTATAAACATAATAACAATCCTTTGCATCTATCCTTTATAGTATTGATTCTTATGCAAATAAACGAGCTTAAAATATTCATGATCTCTTATTAACATGCTACTTAATTTGGCCTATTAATCATGTTGTGAACTTTTTAAGACCAACTTGGACTGGAAAAATATGATAATTGCCATAACAAATTGAGAATGGGAAATGAGGATTTTGTTGGTCTTCCATTGTTATAGTTTGTCTCTTATGAATAGATGAAGTTCCCTTTTAACTTGTGTAATTTTTGTTCTTTGTTGGTCATGATGCCATAACAACAGAAGCACTCAGTGTGTAACACCCCAAAATTTTACAACCTAATTTTTGAACTTTTAGCCTTTTATCCTAAAAATTAACCATTAAATATTAGCTTAATTATTTTTGTTAACCCTTAACCAACAAACCCAAATAAATTATTTGATAATTTATCCAAATTATTTTATCTTTCTCCTTTTTATGTAAATTAACCCTAAATTGATAATTTTATCCGATTTATTTTTCCTAATAGGATACCTTAAATTTGGATAAATTAATTTTTATCTTAATCCTAAATTTAACCTAATTATAATTTTAACCATAAATTTAATTTCTTTCCCTTTTTCTTCTCTCTCCTTTTCTCTTTTCTTTTTTTTTCTTTGTTTTCTCTTCCTTCCCCGCACCCCTCCCACTCTCTTTTCTTTCTTCCTTATACCTCGGCCTACTCAACCTAGACCACCTTTCTTTTTTCTCTCTCTTTTCTTCTTTCCCTCCCCAACCCAACCAACCCCCCTTTCCTCCTTCTCTTCTTTTCTTTCCCCATCCATGCCAACCTAGCCCATCCCCATATTTCTTTTATTTCCCCCATTTGAACCCTAGTCCAAACCATCTATTCCTTCCATCCTCTTTCTCCCCGATCTAACTCCTATATGCACCCAAACATGCCTCTTTTACACCTCCTATGCACCCGAGCACGCCCCAAACACGCTCCAACGCCCTCTCCATTTCCCCCTTGCCTACACCCCACACCCCACCGTCCTCCTTTCCCTTCATAGACAAACCAACCATGCCCTCCCCCTTACATTTCTCCCCCTCACATATCTCTCCTCTTTCCCTACCTGCAACCTATGCCTCTACAACTCGCCCAAACAACCCCTAACCTCCCACATGCATACACCTCCTCCCTCATCAGTTTTCATTTCTCCTTCACCATATCTAGCTATCTATACATATACACCCACACCCTTCTCCTGTTTGTGCAACCCCGAACCATACTCCTTCCTCTTCTTCCCTAGCCTTTCTCATTCTCCATCCCTACCTCTATTTTCTCTACCTTTTAGACCACCAAATGCTCCTCAACTCTCCCAGCACCACATACCTCACTCCCTAGCCAACTTTCTCCTACAACCCATGCATTTTCCCCATCCTCTACCTCGCAGCCCACACAACACCTTCTCACCACTACCCTCACTTCTCCTTACTACAACTATCACCACCAAAACCATTGCCACACTCGTCACTCGCTAAATCCTCCTATAGAAAACCAATCCCCCAAGCCCATACCTTCCTCCTCCCTTCTCCTTCTCCATTCCCCTACCTTGGTCACCCTTTCGTGTCTCCCTTCCCCTTCCCATCACACCAACACCACACCATCACTGAAGTCCAACCACCTTTACAACCCTCCATGATGTGTGTGGGAGGATGGGAATCTCAAATTAATGATAATATGGCTCGTTTATGTTGTTAATAGTTATAAGAAGCTTCAATAATAAGTTATGGCTGAGAAGACATTTGAATATGGTGAACTAAGGCTAAATTTGATTTGAACCAAGTGATGGTGATTTCGGTAATGATGGTTTATCGATGATGATGGTTCGAATGGTGTGAACTAATTAGTATATGCATTCAACAATGGTGTGTTGATCATGATAAGGATTCAAATGTTAGGGTTTATATGGAGGACGATTTTGTGGTTTAGGGTTAGGGTTTAGTTTGAATAGAAGGATTAAGGTGATGTTTGGTTCGGATGGAAGGGTGTAGGGTTTTGAATGGTGGTTTAGGGTTTCTAATATGTAAACCGAATTAGGGATGCAATTATCTTCGAATTATAGTGAGGTTTCGATAAAAATTATGGCTGGAGCAATATGGATTATGGAGAGTATAAGAGATATGAATTAATCTCTAATTCACACATATAAAGAGATTAAAACTTTCATGTTAAATCGTTCACACATATTCGATTAGCTTGAATTGAACTCACACAGAATTCAACTTGTATTCAACTTAAATATTGATCTTCAATCTTCAATGTCCTTAATCGTACCTTATATGGCTTTTTATAGCCATTCTACCACCTAGCTAAAAGCATAATTCAAAAGATTTCAAGCTAAAAGATATTATGCTACTTTTATGCTAACTTTATGCTACCTTACATTAACTTTATGCTTTATCTATTATCCAATCCTACTACTTAATTAATTAATTAATTAAATAATTTAATAATCGTGCTCAACCAATAATGAAAATAAACTCCCTATGCATGTAGTCATCATTCCACGCATGCCATGTACATACATGTAGACACTTAGTTGCTTGTTTAGTATGTTTCGAGCAACGTAACCATCTGTTGGTCTTCAAATTTGTGGGAGATACTTTCCAAATGAAGAATAATTTCTTCCATAATTATGAAAGCCAATTCTTTAGTGTTTTCTCATGCATCACTCTGTTGTTTCCTCCCCCTCATTGCAACTTTCCCTCACCGGCACCACCATCCCTTGACCTTGACTTCTCCTCCCTACAACCCCTTTTATTTTTTTCAGCCTCGCCCAATGCCCCATCCTTTACCTCCAGCTCCACCAACCACTGGCCTCTCTCATCGTAGTCAGCTCCACCCACCAAGCTTTCACACAATTTCCCTAAGACTCGTACCACACAAGTAGCATAAGATTTTTCTTTTAATATTTTTTCCCATTTTCAACATCAAGGGCATTTTGATAATTTATGATTTAATAATTATTTTAATAAAAAAATATTATTTTATTTTTTAGATATTAATATGGTTACTGTGGTATTATTTTCCAATATAAAAGTTTAATTAGGGGACCTAATAAATTTTATTAGGTTAACTATAATTTATTCTTTTGTTGGAAATTAGGTAATCCCTATACTCTATTAAAATTTTAAGATATTGTATGATAACACATTAAATTTTTTGATGTATAAATTTCATTAAGTGTTTGTTACATTATAATTATTTTCTTAGGAGTGTTAGCATGAAAATTAGTAAAATGGAGCATGTTGAATTTTGTATGAATTATTATGTGTATAGAAGTATGTTAAAATAGGTTGTATGTTATTATTGATAAATATGAGAGTGTGTTGTTTGAAAGTTTTGGAAACATATGTTAAGGTTTTACATGTTAAACCATGTGTAAGGATACATGTCATGGTTAAGTATCTATTTATATTTGTGACTATGTATTTTATGGTGATAGAATATATTTAAGGTTAAAAAATTATTCATATTGGGACTCGAAAGATTTTGGTGGAAAATGAGTATTTTAGTTATCTTAGAGGCATTTTGGTCAATATAGGTTAAAAATAAAATATTGGGTATTTTAATGTGATGAGTGGTTTGAAATAGGTTAAGTATATGTGGAAAGTGAAAGGCCACACAAGATAGGAAATGATTACATGAATTACTATTACACTTCTCAAGTGAAATATTAATCGCTTAAAGAGAAAGATTACATGAGTTGAAGCCGAGGTGTGGAGCCTATTCCACCAGATGATAATAATAGCTCAAGTGAATTTTCCCTGAGAGATGCTTCATCCCATTTCTTGGTTCAAGAATAGGGTCAGGTGGGCAGAGGTGTTGGGTCCTTTCCACTGGAAGATAATAGTAGCTAAGATGTGTTGTCCTTGAGAGGTTCTTCATGTCTTTCCACCAGTTTAATAATAGTGGTCTATTGCATTTTCCTTGAGAGGTGTTAGGTTCATTCTATCAGATGATAATAGTGGCTCAGGGGTGTTGTCTCTGAAAGGTTCTTTGGACCGTTCCACCAGTTTAAGAACGGTGATGCTCCTACGCTCAACATAAAACAAAATATGATATTAAGATAAACAATAATGAATAAGATATTAATCATTTAAAGTGAAAAATCACGCGAGTCAATATCGAGCTATTGTGTTTATTCAATTGAATAATAATAGTGGCTTGGGCGTATTTTTCTATAAGAGGTACTTCATATCGTTCCACTAGTTTAAGAATATTGGTCAGAAGTGTATTGCCCTAATAGGTGCTGTGTCCACTCCACCAAACAATAATAGTGACTTGAGTGTGTTTTGCCCTAAAAGGTACTTCACTCTGTTCCACCATATTAAGAATAGTGAGCTCCCTAAAATCAGCGTGAATAAAAAAATAGAAATGATCAAAATCACGAATTGGTTTCTTTTTTAGTTAAGATTAATGATATAGATGTAGAGAATGAGATATACTGTGAAGGTTATGGTTGTTGTGTTGAGTTTGATCCTAATCATTATTTCCTATAGCATCTCGTATACGTTTGGTTGGTAAGTTTTATTATGTTCTAAATGAATGAATATGACTAGTATATAGCTTTGCTATATGATACAGTTATCATATTTCAATCACCATATGAATATTTCAATGTCTACACCATGTGTTGCCATGATGTTTTTTATGTGTTCCATGCGGGGTTTTTATATTAGTTTTGTATAATGGGTTACTCAATATTATTATACTGAAGGGTTCCTATTTATGGCCCCCTACTTATTAAATGGGAATTAGACTTTGCAGGTGAGCATGCAAGATCAATTGAAGGCTAATGCTTAGGTTAAGATTAGGGTTGTCCAGTATTTGTCCTGGCATCTTTTGACCTAGATGATTATTTACTCTTATGATTCCCATGTATTTCATTTCACTGAATTTTTTAACCACTAACAATTGGTTTTATTTGGAATGATGTTAAATTACTTTAATTATCTCTAATCTTATTCTTAGAACTGTGTTATTAAATTAAGTGGAGTAACATTTTTAGCATTAACACTTGGTGTAAGAATGGAAGAGGAAATCAGACTTGTACCAAATGTGGCAGTAACACCCCACATTTTACTATTTTAGCTTCTACAATTACTTATTTAAATGAAAATTTTTAATTTGTAAATTTTGGGTGTTATAAAATGCTTTGAGGTAAGCATGAGTTTTATCACCTATAGTATGCCTACATGCAATTAGAAATAAGGTATACTGTGCCTGCATAGAATTAGAAATAAGATTGGTTCTTGTTTGGAACCTAATAGTCCTATAGAAACTAAAATGGATTTACATTTTTAAAACACAAAATTAGGAACTTATTTGCTTACACTGTAGTGCATACATATGTCAAACCAATAATCATATCATATGCATACATATATCTATAACAAATGACACAATCCTATATCATATTCGTATATATAGAGTTCTATATATAAAATGTAGTCTTTTATCTACCTATATATCATAAGAAAATAATCCATCTACATTAGGCTCTTCACGGTACAACTAGCCAAAAATCTAGCTTATTGTCGAAAAATGCTAAAAAAAACTAGTCATAGTTGAAAGCTGGTAAGTTATCTAAAAGATTTTTCACTCCTTTAAAATTTAAAGACACTAGAATACTTGTTTACTTTGCTGCAACTCTTAGCTAAGAATATGGTTCTTTGGAATAGAAAATAATTTTATGGTTAAAAATAAATAAATTATATGTTAAATTTTGTGTAGGATAAGCTAAAGCATAGCAGACAAGTTATAGCTGTTTTTTTTAACTACCACATGCTTTATGATAAAATCCAAGCTTTGCTGCAACTTAGAAATATTCACAATTAAAAGAGTGCTTGAAAAATTACTTACATTAATCTCGTTTAGAGTTGTGCTTTAAATTTATAATCTTATCCTTTTAATATTTCAACTCTAATGGTGAAATTCGTAAAAGGGCTCATTTAAAAGTATCTGAATGTGCAACTAAAAATAATTTTGTAAATGTTGTTTGGTGTGAAAAGTATGTGAAGTTAATTTATGTGTATGTTTCATTTCTAGTTAATTTCAATAATTTATAGTTCTATATATTTTGGTATCTTATGTTAATTATTATTTCATATCTTTTTATTAATGAATATATAAACACTTTATTTTGGCAAACTAATAAATTATATAGCGTATGATGGATTGAAAGATTAGTTTTTGGATATATTGTTAAATATAACATTTTAGAATGCTTTGGTATTTTGAAATCTTTATGTTATATACTTGAATATGGTGTGTTACATTATACGTGAATATTTTATTGGCTAAAATGTAATTTGTGAAAAATTATTCATTATTCAAATGGAGAAATATACATGTGCAGGTATATAACTTGAGAAAGGATTATATGGTTGTATTTGATATGACGACATAAAAGGCGGTCATAATAAATATATGTGATGATCTTATATTTATCTAATTGTGATAAGGAAATTTGTTTGCTGATATCATTAGCAACTGGTTGTTTTTTTCATCACTCCTACTAATTACAACCAATATTACATATTGTTGTTACTACAGTTAATGACCAAAATCAATAGTTGTTGTTATTACTTTTAGTGAGAAATATTAGTAGTCATCGTTATTACTTTTAACAATCAATATTAATAGTCGTTGCTACTACTTTTAGAGACCAACATTAGAAATTGTCGTCATTGCTTTTAGTGACAAACATTAAAAGATATTATTACTACTTATAGCGACCAAAATTATAAGTCTTCATTATTATTTTTGGCTACTTATATTATATGTATTTGCTAAAAATTCAATTTGTCATAAAATCCTTTAGCGAAGGATCAATAATGACCAATTATGCCATTCCCTCTATGGCAACCTCCACCTCATCCTCTTAAGCATTAATCTTAAAGCATTGAATTGCTAAGTTTCTTAATCTTGATGCAAACCATCATTTTCCTATGTTCTTTTTTGAGCTTAAACATGCTTAAGGATGAAATCCTCAAATTCGATGGCATTTTTGACCAATGTAGGAGTATCTACAATTGAGGATCATATTTTAGCTATTAATTTCCCTAATTTTTAAAATCAAGAAACTTGAAAAATTAATTATCGATCAAACCATAGCCATACAAGCCATGTAAAAATCCCTTTTCTCTTTTTTTCTTCAAAAGCTGAAAACTAGAGGCCTAAGCCACGCTTGATCTAGCATTTTCTTAAGAAATTTTCCTCTACTTTGAACCCTTATTTTTCCTTTTAACTCTCAGTACTTTCTAACCCAAAATGTATCCATGTCATACTCCCCCTTGGAAGCTACACAAATCATCCAGAAATCATTTTCACCTTGGATGATAAGTCGCTTGCAACACTTGGAAAGAATAATGCAAATTTGAGAAAGAGTAAGGAAAGATAGAAGACATTCTATACTTTTTATATTGACTAAAAGGTTGAAAGAGTTTTTTTTTTTCTTTTTGTTTGTGTATCTGGTTGTTATAATTTGTATCATATGAAGAAGGGAGTTAAGAGATTCAAAAATCATCTAAGAAACCCCCATAAGCGAAGTACATAGGCTAGGATCTAAGCATGATTTTCATCCCTACCAGGCTTTAACACAAAAATTAGTTGGTTAAGTTGTAAAATTTAATTATGCACTTCTCTTATATGTTTTAGGATAATATGGAATTAAAAGACAACTTAACTTTGGTTAACTTGTCATAGCTACTAAAAAATGTGAAGTTTCTTTGTTAAATCTTACAAGATTTATCCTAAGAGTTGTGTAACTTATGTGGCAGTATGGCTCAAAGATGTACCTCAAAGATGGAGTAGTACTGCTCAATGATGGAGAGGAAATTTGAAGGAATGATTCATTCTGGATATGGCATCTTTCAAAATAATCTATTGTAAGAAGAAGGTACAATGGTCGTCAAACTCACAAAGATGGAGAGGAAATTTGAAGGAATGATGCCCATCAACCTACCATATATGAAGAAGAAAATTGAGAGCATAATGGTTATAAAAATCACGAGGAAGAAGAATACTTTATCGATAGGATGATATACCAAATTTTAAAAGAAGGTTTAGAAGCCATGCAAGAAGAGAAAAATTACACTGATGGTTACAACTGGCAGATACCCTTCACATAAGACATTTCTAAAATGTCAACATAGAGAATTAGAATACCTACTTTCAAATTATTTGATGATTTTTCAAATCCATATAATAATAGGAATAAAATGTTTTTAGTTGGGTCTTGAGAAGATACTTTATACAAAGCATTCTTGGGAAATTTGAAAGGATCAACACTAAGGTGGTTTGGCAAACTCAAGGCTAAGTCGATAAATTCCTGTTCCCATCTCGCGATGACTTTCGTTGAGCAATTTGATGCATCTACTAACCCAATAAAGATTCATCATCTCTAATGGGATTCTCCTAGAGGACGACAGACTATTTTTAGTCATTTTTTTAAAATAATCGATAAGGAGGTTCGACAGATTAACGAGCTAGATAATGGCATCTGTAATACCCTACTTTTGAAAACCCTAACTATAAACCGATAATTATGTGTATTGGTTGTTATAACTATCTTGTGATGTTTTGTATTAAATATATTATTAATATATTTATTATTATTATGAATATTAGATATAAATTTTAATTAGGTTAAAATTCGCTGGAGGGTACATTATTAAAATTTAATCCTAAGTTAGATATTAACAAGTATTTGTTGCGTTGAGTAAATCCTATTTCGGTAACCAGATATTCTTCCCGGTTATTTACCTAAATAATCTCCCTATCCTACTAGTTTTTCTTGACTTTTCTCCTTTTCCTTCCCACACACTTTTATCCTCCTACACATTACCCTACACCATACCTCCTTCTCATTTATGTTTCCCTCTCCTTATTTTGCTCCACATTTTCCATCACGTCATCCTCTTCCTTATCCTTCTCATCTTGTTTCATGCCTCTTTTCCTATCATCCTACATTTCCTTACCTTCCACCCTAGCTCCTTCACGCAAGGAAAGCCTCCCTATTTCTCCTTGCCCATTTCTTTTCACCATTTCTTTCTCCACATTACACTCCACCACCACTCCCTTTCCCCTAGCACAAGCCATTTCCATCGGTCCCTCAACCCCGAAACTAGAAAATCCTGCCTAAACTACCTCAACACCAACACACAACCTCACCAAAATCACCCCAACTCCCTTGTCCAGGCTCACCACAGCCATCGTCTCCACTTTTGTCTAAACCTCACCAAATATCAACCATCACCTTCTGCTAAACTCACCAAAAACTCACCAAGATTTAGATTTATGCTAGGTTTATACATTATCCAAGAATTATGACATGCATGATACAATGATAACATGTTAAATGAATGATACATACTATTATTGTAAGTTAAGTTGTATGCATGAGTAATATGTTATATAATTTATGTCTGCATGTCTACGGTTTTGTTATGGTTTTCCTTCTTTTTAAGTTATGATTTAAATTTTATGGTAAATATTTCATGATTACTAATGCATGGTATTTAGGATTACTATGATTCACGTGGAAGCATATACACATGATTAGGGTTAGTTTGTGATAATTCATATTCACATGACCTAGGATTAGAGATAATTCTCTACATGTACGATGCCGATAATTTCCCTACTTAAATGTTGTACTATGCCTTAAATATGTATGCACATTGATGTGTATCTCAATAATTTGTATTTAAATAATTCTATTGATTATTGTAAATTACATTGTACGTATAATCACTTTTCTTATTCTATAAATAATTAGGGAAAAATCAAATTATTTGGAAATGGACCATATTGTGGATGTTGTGAGTAGATGTTGTTGATTGCTGCTATTGTCCAGAAATTGTTGCATAATTGATCTTTCTTGTTGATTATATCATAGGGAAAATTATCAATCCCATATGATGCATTTTCCGGCACATCTTGGCTAGTGGAAATTAAGTTGGCCGCATAATCAGCCACCTGACCCATATTTTATGGGTTAGAAGGATTGCAGATTATGCAACCCTTGATAGCCATAATTAGCTACATAAAGTAGCTGATGGGAATTAAGTTGTAATTCAATTATATGGGAATGTTTTAATCTCGTATTTTGTAGTTGGGCTGAATTATTATTATCAACACCAATGGCCTTGTATTCTTTTGTGTTATTTGGCTGATATGTTGGGCTGATACGTGGGTTATTGTATTTGAGCCCATTGATCGTATAATGGCTTGTATTGTTTTGTATTGTATACACACATATATAAGGCATATACAAGGATGGTTGTACGATACTTTGGGGAGATATATAGATATTCGATCGTTCTTCTTTTCTCTGGAATTTTCTCTCTCTCACAAAAACCTCACTCGCTCAATCTTCTTCTCTGTTAATCTTCTTCTTGAGTCTCTTTTCTGTAAATCCAACCTCAGTTGCCGTTGATATAACTGTGCTCTGAGTTTTCTTGATCTTCCTTTTGTCTGATTCCTTAGGCTGATCGATCTTTTGTGGTCGAAGTCTTCACTTGACTAACGGTCCTGCGAAACTTCTTTGAAACCTATCCAGGCTTCATCACACATGCTGTATGTAATATGTGAAACATGAGAGTTGCATGATTAAGGTTTTGTGGTTACAACCCACTAAATACATAACAAGTGGAAAATATAGTTAATCACCAAAATGCAAAGATTACCTACATGCTAAAATAATGTAAAATATTATCTTTTAGCCTTTTCATGATAAAGTTCTTATAATAATAATGTTTGGTACAGAAATGAATAAAATGGCGAAACTAGGGTTTTGAATGGCATTTTACTAATTTTGACCTAATATATCTTTTATGAATAATTGAATGTTAGTACGACCTTATACTTTTTATAAGTTAACCTTAATGTTGATTGGGCTTGAAATAGATCGATAACCTTAGGTTTTACCTTAATAATTAAAAATAAAAGGAAAAAATGGTTAAGTATGGAAATGGAAACTGTTGTGTAGTATGAGACATATATGATCACCTCATAGAATATGAATACTTAAAGTGAAAGACCTCGACTTAGGAATAGTTACTCTCTAAGATTAGCTACCCTAAAGACGAGGTGCTAGCCCTCATTTGTTTTGGTTCGTTGGTATGCTGCTCTACCCTAGTAAGACCTTATTCTATTTAAAATGCCCCAAAAATATTTATTTTAGGAAATATAATTAAATAATGATTTGTTAGGAAATTTATTTATTTGGAATAGGAAAGATTTATTTAGGGAAAATTAATAATAATTTATAAATATTTTTATAAAGGAAAAATTGGGCTTTTTGCTAATTAAAAAGAAATGTAGGAGAAATATTTTTAAAAACCCTAAATTATTCTAAAAAGGAAATTTAATATTATTTTAATGAAATATTTTATTCTAATTACCCAAAATATTCTAATTAATTTATTTAAACCCAAACCACTTAAACTTTCCTTTTTCCTTTTTTTTCTTTCCTCCTTTTTCTTTCTTTTCTTTCTTTTTCTTTCTTTTTCTTTCTTTTCCTCTTTTCCTTTTTCTTTTCTCTCGTGAGGATTGGGCCTGGACGTGGCCCAAATCCTCTTTCCTTTCGCGGCCCAATGCCGCTCTTTCTTTTCTTCCATCTTCAAACACCGCATTTTGTTCGTTATTACCCTGGGATGCCGCATTTCATTGACGGAAACTCAATCCCAACCGACCGGCCCAGTTCCTCCCCCTTTTCTTTCCTTTCTTTTTCCCTCGACCACCGGGCTCACCTTCTTCTTCTTCCTCCTTCCTCCGGCGTCATCCACCTATAGCTTCGAGGGCCGAAAATGGTGTCGCCGTCCATGCGTGTCATGACCGGCCTTTCTCCCTCTCTTTCTCTTCCCCTCGACACCCACTCTGGCATGAATTGCCCCACTTCCCTTTTCTCCCACACGATCTCCCTATTTTCTCTTACAAAGGTCGGGTACAATTTGAAATTGTACTGACAGATCAACGACACAATTACCCCAATAACTCACCGGCATTGACCCCTTGCCAACTTCCAGAACTCGACCCTACCCTCTAACACTATAAATACCCCTCGTGTACTATAATTTCGAGATTTTTTTCCCAAAACCCTAAGTGCAAACCTATGCACCACCATGAATTTAGACGTGTCATTTGCCGCGGTTAGCCAACATCGCCACCACCTCTTCCTCCCAAATTCTTCCTTGCATCACACTCTAGCTAACTAAACTATCCACCTCCTTCAATTCTTCTCGCACGAGCCACCATAGACGTGCGAAGTTCCCTATCCCTCTCGCAAAAACTTTTACCCCGCAACCTTTAAACCACCATCCACCACCACATCTACCGCTTCTACTGCCTTATTCACCACCCAAAAAATTCTTCTAATTCTCCTCCACCGAACCATAACCTCCTTTTCTTTTTTCTCCTTCTCCTCCCCTCTTTTTCTTCATATTTTCCTCTTTTAGCTCTCTTTTTCAGCCATCGCCATGCACCACCACCAATGCCACCCATCCCTGCCGACTCAAGGTGAAACCCTAGACCTTCTCAGCCCTTCTTTTCTATTTATTGTAATTTATTATGTTTTTATTCCAATTTTTAGCATTATTCGAATAAAATTATTATTATTATCATTATTATTGTTATTGCTATTAGATGTAATATTATTGATAAATTTTGTTGGCAAGGTGGATATTATTCTTGAGATAATTAAATTGTTAGTTTTGAATTTTAGGAATTTATATGAATTATTATAAGTTTATTAAAATTATTAAAATTATTAGTATAATTATTTTTTATTAATGTTAATTATTTTAGGGGGCTGAGACCTTAAATTTTAATTAGGTCTCACACCCTTGTATTTTTAGTACTATTATTAATATTTTTACTATTATTATCATTAATAATATTATTATCTTTATTATTTTTAATATTATAAGTAATATATATTATTAATATTATTATTAATATTATTAAATAGTACTTTTATTATTTGGGGTGGGGTCGAAAGCCCACCTTGTAATTTTAGGATTATATTATGATTATTATTAATATTTATACTACTACTACTACTACTACTACTACTACTACTAATAATAATAATAATAATAATAATAATAATAATATTATTATTATTATTATTATTATTATTATTATTATTATCTTTACCAACATTATTTTGGTGAAGGGTAGAAACCCTTATATCACCTTTCGTTTTAAATTACATTAGTATTTTTAGTAGTATTTTGTATAGTTAATTTTAGTATAGTATTATTTTAATTAAAAACCAAGTCTTAGGATAAGTTAGTATCTAATAGTATTTTTAGGAGGGAACCTAATTTTAGTATTCTTCCCATAATAGATGAGCCTAGTCAAAGCCCTCAAGAGGTATAGGAGTGTGCTCGAAGACCGGTGACATTTTAGGTAAGGGGTGCTAAGGCCATTTGTGTGATATGTGATTTATATTCCATGCATGTCATGTGATATGATTTATTGTATATTTTATGTGTATATTGTATAACTATTATGAATGCAACATGATGTGGAAGTTGAGGTGTGTTTTATGTAAATAATTATGGCATGAGAATGATGCGTATAAATGTGTTATTATTATGGTATAATATGGCCTTGAGGCATGCATGATGGGGTTGTAAAATAATGATGGGGAGTTGCATGGTGTTAGGGTTTTGCATGGAGTTGCATGGTGTTAGGGTTTTGCATGGAATTGCATGGGTTAGGGTTGGAGTTGTATGGAGTAGTAGGGTTTTGCATGGAGTAGTGGTTGACTGGTGGAATTAATGTTTGCATGATGGTATTGGGGTTTTGTATGGTGGTTTAGGGTTTGCATGGGATCTAGGGTTTACATGGAGTTAGGGTTTGCATGGGCCTTAGGGTGTGTCATATTTAACTATGGGGGTGGTGGTTAACTAGGGTTGGAGTGTTGACCTGAGTTGAAGAGTAAGCATGGTAGAAGTCAGTCTTGTATGTCTTGGAATGATCTTTTGAATAAGATACTTAAAATATTAAATACTTAAAGTGGAAGATGTTGAGCTGGGTCCATACCGATCCACCGGCTAAAATAGTGGCAGGGCATGTACCCTCGCGACCGATCCAACGACTATAATAGTGGGGGTTCCCGGGCTCAAAAAACCAAACCATATATGTTGTTAAGATGTGGGAAGACACTAATTACTTACAGTGGAATACTGTACGAGAAGGGGCCAGACCGATCCACCGGCATATAATAGTAGCAGGGTATGTTACCTTCACGACCGATCCACCAGCTAAAATAGTGGCAGGGCATGTACCCTCGCGACCAATCTACCGGCAAAAATAGTGGGGTTCCCGTACTCATATGGACTTGATAAAGAGCATAGTGTGAAAATAAATTCGATAAAGGCTTGATGAAGTAAATAATCTGATTTGTATTGAATCATGGTATTTCACATGAGCTTTTATTTTATCTTGTGTTATTATGATTGAATTATATGCTCCTTTATTATTATGCATTGGTTGTGTGAATTTTGTATGCTGGCCTTAGTGCTCGGTTACCTTACTCAGTACGTAGTGTATTGATCACCCGTTTCATGGGTGCTGCTCATTCCCACGATTAGAAGGCCCGTCTGACCTGTTACAGGTAGGATATGCTTATTTCGATGCTATTGATGTCTATGGGACATCAGGAGGGGCCGAGTGATGTTTGGGTTGGATCAGTTCCCAGAGTGACATGGTCGGCTTTCCATATGATATTATTATTCATATTTCCTTTATTCATGATTATCATTTCGGAAATAATTTTATTATTGTAGTTATCTCTTTCCTTGAAAAACTAACTCTCGTATTTTGGTTTGTGTAAAGACTTATACATACTCTGATTTTCGTATTTATGAATTTGGATTATTAATGATGTTATATGTAGTGCTCTCTTAGCCTTAGCACTTGGTACCAGAACGATAGGAGTGAACCGATCTGGTACTAAGTGTGGGGTAGCATCCCTAGAATTTACGGTTTTAATTTATAAGTATTGTTTTAAAAAAATGTATAAATTTTGGGGGTGTTACACTATTTTATAGGTGATTTACAGGACCTATAGGGATATCAATACTTAAGGAATAGGTGACAGATATTGGATTTTCTATGTGTGTCGGTATGATTAAGCGTTCCACTGGGTTCATGGGTTTGAGAGTAAGGGTATTGTGTCACCTTTGGGTGCCAATATAATTGAGTGTACCTCAGCGTACCTAGGTTGATTGTATGCCCCTCGAGTAATGTAAAATGGAAATACCTATTGTGTAAGAAAATAAAAGGGATTTTTTTGGATTTGTTAATTCAGTAGTCGCCTTAATGCCCTATCTTGCCATTTGAAATTATTTTAGATTTTTTGGTTCAATAGTCACTTTAGTGCCCTACCTTGTTATTCAAAATTGTTTTAGATTTTTTGGTTTAGTAGTTGCCTTAGTGCCCTACCTTGGTATTTGAAATTGTTTTAGAATTTTTGGTTTGGTATTTGCCTCGATGCCCTACCTTGGTTTTTAGAATTTATTTGATTAATCAGATATGCCTATTAGACCTTGAGATGATGTGAATTAAATTAGTATGTTTTATTGTTGAACTTGAAACTTGATATCATTTATACTATTTCATAATTGTTGCATGTGGTTATGGTACATGATCTATGCTTTAGTATGATTTCAAATCATTATGTAACTATGTGCAATGTAAGTATGCTACCTCTGGTGAAGTATTGTGATTTATTCAGTATGAGGAAGTCGTACTGATACTACTTTTGCAGATAACTATGTGAAGGGTATGGAGCAGCTCCCAGAGTACTATAGGGACAAGGAAGAGAGTCCTTGGTAAGAGATCACATTTTCATAGTGCGTCTTTGGGTCTAAGAGATAAGACAAATTAATGTTGTACCTTCGGGTACCTGTTTTTGATGTAATCGATTTTCTTTAGACTTCTATACCCCTTGGTGTTTTGATTTTCCATTATTGTACGAAGTATATTACCCACTACTTTTTGTTCATGTAATGTCTCATATTTCCACCGATTTACTTTGGTTATAGTTTTTTTTAGCCTTAACACTTTGTATAAGAGAGGTGAGGGGGATAGACTTATGGTAAGCGTGACAGTAATACCCAATAATTTGGTAATTAATGCTTCTACATAAGAAAATTGTTAAGTAGTAAAAATGGGAGTGTTGCAACATTGATAGATCTTCTTTACTTAGATGCTTGGCTAACAGAGAGCTAGTTGAGAATTATATTTAGCCAATCACAAATCCTATACTTCTTTAAGAAATGACATGCGGAAGAGAATAGATGCTAAGGAAATGACTAAGGTGATGTAACCTCTGGCTATAAAAATAGAGACACACTCCATGTTCAGATAGAGGCCATATATGGATATATACAATCCTAAAGAGATATAGGCCAGTGGGAGACCATATGGGTATAAGTTCGACAGCATCCACACATGCCCAACGACCTCCCATGGTTAGGTTTAACAAATATACACCCTTAGTGGCTAGTATTGAGCATACATACAGTGTGGAAAATGATAATTAAAAGTTTCCAAGGACATTTCCAATTCAAGCTAACATGAAGTACATAAACTTGAATAAGTAGTGTGTCTGTTATGATAAGTATGCCCGTAATACTGATGAGTGTTGACCGTTAAATGATATGGTTGAATATCTAGTTCATAAGGGGGAAATTTAAAGCATTACATGCAGATATTCTTCATAAGATAAGAAAAAGGGGGAAATTTTTAATTACCCCTGCCACCTAAAGTCAAATGACCTCAATATATCATATACACCATTACGGGAGGATATTCCTTAGCTATGGCAAGCAATGCAGCCCTAAAAGCATACGTTAGAGATGCCAAATTCTATAAAAATTTAAAAAAAAAAGGTCAGAAAGAAATGTTTGGGAGTTAATATTTGTGGTAAAGGTTGAGGGATAGAGCATGGTCGAATAACATGATGATTCCTTAGTAATCAAAGTACAAGTTATTGATTATGTAATGAATATGGTTTATTATGGACAATAGTAGTTCGATTGATGACATATTTAAAGAAATTTATAAGCAAATGGATCTGCCAAATAAATTATTGATAAATACAACTACACCTCTAGTGTGATTCACGAGCAACATCATAAAATCAAGGGGAGTGGTGGATCTCACTATGACAGTCGGCTAACTAGGGACAATTAAGAGTGTACAAGTAGACTTCGTGATAGTTTCTTGCATGTTGGTATATAATATCATACTATGACGAGCATCCCTTAACAAACTCCAGGCTATAATATTTATGATTGGACTCTCAATGAGATTCCTATTTAATGGAGGATGGGTGGAGGTTTAAGGCAATCAAAGGACAATGAATCAATGCTATGCTATCGAATTAAGGGGCACCCTAGGAAGGTTATATGAGAAATATTGGTACTAGAAGGCATGAAGACCTCCTAGGAAGTCACCCGAGCTACTACAGAGGTGAAAGAAATGCAACAAGGGGATGCAAGTCATAAAGTGATGATAGAAAAAACATCGATGAAGTCGATAAAGAGGAACTACTTGTTTCCTAATAAACAACAAACATGTATTTGCTTGGAAGGTGTCATATTTAGAGGGAATCCCCCCTAAAATGATTGAATATTATTTGGACATAAAGGATTGATTTAAACTAGTTAACTAAAAGAAGAGGTTTTCGGGTAAAAAAACATAAGGCAATTCAAGTGAAGATGGAAAAATTACTCTCTTCAGGCTTTATCTGGGAGGTGAAATATGCCAACTGGATAGCCAACTCAGTTGCGGTAAAGAAGTCCAATGGAAAATAGACAATGTGTGTCAACTTTACTAAATTGAACAGAGTATGTCTTAAGGATGGTTACCCACTTCTTTGGATTGACCAATTAATTAAATCAACAATTAGATATGAAAGGTTAAGATATATGGATGTTTCTCCGGGTATCATCAAATCAAACTCGTTGATGTTGAACAATAGAAAATCACCTTTATCGTAGATCATAGACTTTATTATTATAATGTAATGCGATTTGGGCTAAAGAATGCTAGGTCAAATTTTCAAATGTTGGTTAATGAAATATTTAAAGGGCAAATGTGAAAGTAGATATACTTATGCAGATACCATGATCGTAAAAAGTAAGAAGAAATAAACGCACATACAATAGCTCCAAATAGTTTTTAATATTTTAAGAAAAATATCAAATGAATTTAACCCCACTTAATGCATATTTGGAGTTGGTGCCAACAAAATCCTAGAATTCATGGTGTTTAATAGGGACATTAACATATGTCACTGTCTTGAATATGCAACCTCCAACTGGGAAAAGAGACATCCAACAACTAACAAAAATAATAATCATCTACACAATTCCTTGGCCAAAGGAGCAAATAAGAGTTTTCCTTTTTTCAAACTTTTATGAACAAAAGATAATTTTCAATGAATAGAGGAATTCCATAAAGCATTTTATGATTTGAAGGCCCATTTGTCCAAATTGCCAAGCTTCACCATCCTATTGGAAGGAGAGGGACTATTCTTATACCTTGCAACATTAGTGTCAGTTGCCTCTTCAATTCTTGTTAGGGAATACACTGGTGCCAAATTATAAAGACATATCTATTACACTAGCAAAGGGCTTGTTGATATTGAATGTCGATACTCCAACTTGGAGAAAAATGGCCTATGCCTTATTGATCACTTCTAAGAAGTTGAAATCTTATTTTGATACTCATTTTATTATGTTTTTAACTAACATTCGTCTTAGAATCATATTGCATAAACCATATAACTTAGGAAGAATGATGGTGCAGATCTCTTATTTAGCAGATATGATATAAAATATAGACCCACATCTATAATCAAAGGGAAATCTTTAACAAAACTCATCATTGGGTGTTCATTTAGGACTAATCTTATCCCTTTATTAATATTGGGGGGATAAAGGGAGTGGACATTATATGTTAATTGATCATCCAACGGTCTGGGTGATGGGGTTGGTGTGGTCTTAATTGATCCGAATGGCATCATTGTAGAATATGCATTAAGAATTGGTTTTTATGCCACCAATAACAAGGTCGAGTATGAGGATTCTCTAGTGAGACTCGTAATAGAGCATGGTCTAAAGGCAAATAAGATCAAACTCTATATCAACTTAGTATTAGTCGTCGGATAATACAATGAGCGATATAAGGTTAGAGAGCCTAGCATGGGAAATTTCCTGGGAAAGCTAATCGAGATAATGAAAAAAATTTCCTCAATTCAAATTTCTCGAGTACCACGGACAACCAATCCAACAACTAATTAATGCTCTAGCCAAATTAGCCTTAGCCAATACCTTTTCCTTTTCCAAGACAATGAAAATAGAATACATGACAATAAGGTCGATGGACATAAGTAAAGCCCAAGAAGAAAAGTTTGACATTACAAAAATATTGACATCAAACAAATGGATTAAAAGAGATGACGTATTACTTAAAAGAGGAACTTATGTTGGTGGACAAAAATAAAGTATTTGAACTAAAAATAAAGGTTATAAAATACTTTTGTGACCAATGGGGAGTTACACATGCACTCATAAACCATGTCGATGCTAAAATGCATGCATCAAGCAATAAGATAAAAGGTATTATAAAAAGCCCATACTGGAATATGTGGCTTGCATCAAGCTGCCAAGTCCCCCTCGACTAAAGCTTTGCATTAGGGATATTACTAGAAGACCCTACACTAGGATGCTACAACAACCATACACTGATGCCAGCCATATCAAACATTTACCCTACACAAAATATTTCCACTTCAAAACTTCAACCTATTATAGACTTGTGACCATTTGTCGTCTAGGGTACTAACATTTCAAGACCTCTTAGTCTTGATAAAGATGATACTCAAAATAAATGTTATTTTTTATGTCAATATATTTATATGATGTTTTCTAAGCTTATATAGTGAGAATTTATTGGCCAAAAAATATTCATTATTGTTGTTATTAATTATTTCACAAAGTGGGTGGAAGCATAGGCCCTCATTTAGATCACGGAAAAGCGAGCGCCATAATTATGTTGGAAAAATATAATATGCCAGTAAGAAAAGGAAAATAAACCTTAGTGAGATAACTATTATACGATGAAAACTAAGAAAATTTTTTGGGTTTAGAGTGCCACAGGAAATTATTATGGATAATAATTGGCAATTTGATGGCTATAAATATAGACAATTTTGTGAAAACTGAGGCATTGATTGTATATTTACTTCAGTAGATTGACCACATGTAAATTTCATCTATTTTTTTAAAATGAGAATGTTTGGTTCAGTAGAGCGGGCTTCTTATTGGGATCAATTCATTGTATTGGTCAAGCTAAGCATGAGACTAAAGAAATATTGGGAGTGTTGAGATGCCGATTAGATGGAGATAAGAAAGGATGGGTAGATGAGTTTCCAACAATTTTATGGGTTGTTAGAAAAACCTTAAAGAACCTAACAAGTGAGAAACCTTTCAATTTAGCTTTCATAACTAAAATAGTTGTTCCGATAGAGAAAGATATCATACCATATAAAAGCACTCAATATGATCCTAAAGACAAAGAAGAAGCGCTAAAAATTGAGAAAAACTTACTCGATGAACAAAGAGATATATTCCAAATATGAATCACAAAGTATCGACAACAAATAGATAAATATTATGATGAGAAAGTCAAACCCGGTCATCTAAGAGCAAGAGGCTGGGCATTAATGAAGGTTGAGTGCCAAAGCTTTAACCGTTGAGGCAAACTTGTAACCAAACGGGAAGGCCCATATCAAGTTATGGAACAAGTTGGGCTAGCAATCTTTATACTAGCTAGTAAGGATAGAAGATACTTAGCCAATTCTCATAATGCAAAACACTTAAGAAAATATCATCTGTGAAATTGCTCAAATTTGGTTGAATGATAGCATTGTTACATTTGCATTCATGTAATTTGTTAATTTTTCTTCAAGATTTGTCAACAAAGGAATAAATTTTCATCCTCCACTTATTTGATCTTAATAATGTCATCTATAGTTAATAAGTTGGTTGAATAACATGAACATATAATTTAAATACGCAAGCCCTCTAAGCAGGGGTCATCTATAGTTATTAAAGTTGTAAGCTCTCAAACGAAGAGATCATAGGGAAAACTTTGAATATGTAAGCCCTTAAAAAAGAGACCGTCAGCAATCTCTATCTATGACCCTCATCGATGTCGTCAAGTATTGATGGTGGGCATGCTTTGTGATATAAAAGTTCCTAAAAAGATTTCATTCACTAATCCCGAGGCTCAATATGTAAACCCTTAAATCAAAATGGCAGTTGAGCATTGAAGGGGGCACATCCTAGTGAATTTCACTAAGCCCAAGGCTTAACACATAAGCCCTCAAAGAGGCCAAAATTGAATACGAGCACACATTTTAAATTAAAAGGTATATTTGCTTTCACTCGCTAAGACTAAGAGGCACATTTGGTGAGATGAAAGAGCAAATCTCTTTCATTGACTAATCCTAGGATATTAGGGTGTGTCCTTGGTCAAGGTACCAAGGTCGCCGACTCATTACGCACACCTAGAGACTTTTCAGATTAGCTAAGCTAATGTTCCCATGATGTGTTCCTCACCCAAGGTATTGAGTCCACTAAGCCCGTGTTAAGGGATATAGTTATTCCATTCATTCTGATCAACCAATGATAATTATATTAGACACTAATTTGGTTCGTGGCCACCAAATTATAATAAAATGTTCAAGTGTGTTGTATGGGTCTTCATTCTTTTTATCACAAGTATTCACCCTCGATATTATGTTTTTTTGGTATTCTTATTATGATATGCTCTTTTTATATTGAAATCGTTGAAGGATCATAAATGAAGAAATATATGCAAAAGAGGGATAAAATCATTCTATATATAAAGGAGATATGTACAGATTACATGAAAAAAATGTGTGAATTAGGGGGGCTTCCTAATAATCACTATCCTATTCACTGTCACCCTCGACCTCTTCAGACCATTCAAGAACAGGAATATTCTCCAAGTATTTTCCTTGTTACAACTATTTTTTAGCTTTACACAGTGATCGTTAAAAGAAGAATACTCAAACCTTAATATTATTATTATTATTATTTATTATTCAAATATTTGTAATATTACTCCTAATGCCTTTATTATTAACATTGTTACTATAACATTATTACTATTACTATTACTACTATTACTACTACTACTACTACTACTACTACTATCATTATTATGGTAAAAATATTTGAACCCTTATATTATCATTATTTAAAATAATATTATTAATATCACTATCCTCAGCAATATTAGTATTTTGTTGGTATTACTATTATTATATTATTATTTTATCCTTAACCCTATTATTAGCCATAACCCTAAAAATACTAGGGTTTCTATTACTACGAGTATTAGTATTACTATTATTATTAATATCACTAGTTTTGCTATAACTAATGTTAGTACTATTATTAAAAGAAATAAAGCTATTAGATTTAATAATATAAATATGGCTATAAATATTAACATAAACCTATTTTGACTAGTAATAATCTAGTAGGATAACTTGAGGATAAAAACCCTAATTTTCACTTGTAAAGTTTCCTTTAATAATAGTAACCCTAATCTGAGAATAAAATGGAAAATAATAGTATTTTGGTAGGAGGGAAACTAATCCTTAGTTTTTCCCTCTTATAGGTGAAACCAGTCAAAATCCTAAAGAGGCGTAGGAGCGTACTCCAAGACTGGTGACGTTTTAGGTAAGGATGTATCCAAGGCCCTATATGTTTTTTTGTGTCTTATATGCCTTGTATGCAATGTATCATGATATGTTGTGTATCTTGTGTTTATTATCATAATTATTTTATGTGTAGCACAGCTTAGAGTTGAGGTATGCTTATGTGCTTTCTTATGGCATATGTTTAATATGTTTATGCTGTGAATTGTGATATAATGTGATGTGGCCCTTTAGGACATGCATGTTTGGATATTTAATATGGCAATATGGGGTGGAAAGATGAAAAAGAAAGATGGGAAAATATATTGACCAAAGGGAAGTAAGTTAACCAAGGAGAAGTGAGTTGACCAAGGAGTGTGGGATTGACCTAAATATCATGTGATCTATGAGTGGAAGAATAAAAAGGAGGCTCTAAATAAAATAAAAGAGTGGGTGAACCTTAAAGGGGAGGATCTAGGGTTTGTATAAGATAATCTAGGGTTTTGCATGAAAACTTTGAGAGTTTGCATGGAGTGCATGGAGTCCACATAGGGATGAATTTTATGTGTGAAAAGTTGTATTGGGATTTAAGTAAGGTAAGGCAATATTTTTTTGGGTGATTGGAGGCTTTGGGTGAAAAATATTACGTGGGTTAGTATAAGGGTGCACATGAGACCTAGCTAGGGTTTGGGAGGAAAACCCTAATTTGAGATGGTGGTGAAAGTAAAAATAAATGGAGGGGAATGGTGTATAGGATGAGGATGGAGGAACGCCATGTGTAGGGTGAGTATGAATATCATGGGAGAAGTAAGGGGGGAAGGTGAGAAATGGAGATGTGATAGGTGGAAATAAGGATGCTAGGGTTTGGTGTGACCAACTAGAGTGTGGTGTAGCCACCTAGGGTTTTGTGGTCACATGTGTACTTAGGGGAGTAAAGTGAAATGATAAGGGGTGAATCTAAGGAAGTGATGTGTGGGGTGTTGAACAACCTTGGTTGTGTAAGGTGGAGAAGGATGGGCCACATAGGCTCATATTAGGGTTTTTGGAAAAAACCCTAGGGTAAGGTAGTGAGTGGACTTGGAGGTGTTAGGTAGTGGACCTTGACCCACACACTTAAGAATGAGCCTCCGGTGTGAATAAGTGGAGTAAGGAAAGGATGTTGGGGTGTGTTAGGAGGGGCGGAGTCTCTAGATATGGGATGGGCCCTCTTGGGAGGATAAATGTAGAAGGAGCATGACATGCATGTCTAGGATGAAACTTGTTGAATAATATATAGTAAGATATTAATCATTTAAACAGAAAGATTGTTGAGCAGGGCCTAGACTGGTCCACCAGTGAATAATAGTGGCTAGGAGCCGGGGTGTCCTAGAGATCGATTCACTAGCGAATAATAGTGGTCAGGAGCATTATGCCCTATACGTTTCCGGTCCACCGGCTATAATAGTGAGGGATTTCGTACTACAAAAATTGAATATAATTGTGCTAAGACATGGGAAAAAGACTAAGTACTTACAATGAAACACCATGAGAGTCGGGGCCAGACCGGTCCACAGGCGAATAATAGTGGTCAGGAGCATCTTGCCTTGAAGATCGATCTACCGATAATAATAGCGGTCAGAAGCATGATGCCCTGTACGTTTTTTAGTCCACCGGCTATAATAGTGGGAGCCTTGCACTCGCATGGAATGATAATAAATACGGTGTGAAATGAGCATTGATCAAATAATTAAATAATCAGTTCTTCCGGACTAGAACTTGGCCTTTGTTCATCTGTAATGATTGTATGTCATTTATGTGATCATACTCGTGTTACATATTTTTGTATGCTTGGTCTTAGCTGTATGGTTACCTTACTCAATACGTAGCATACTGACCACCCTTTTTATGGGTGGTGCTCATTCTCAAGAGCAGAAGGTCCCTTTGAGTTTGTGTAGGTTGGCGATGCTGTCTTTGATGCCTTCGATGTTTATGAGGCATTGGGTGGGGCCTAGTGCTGAGCATGGACTTGGCTTGTGGATTCGAGAGCGTCGTGGCCGGATTTACTTTTCATGTTCTTTTACATTGTACCGGTTTTCTTATACTTGATTTTCATTGTGTTGTAATCTAAATTCCTTTCAAGGAATTTTAATTATGAATTGTGGTTTGTAAACTATTTTCCACATACTCTGATTTCCATATTATGACCTTTCTAGTTTTGTTATGAATTATCGTTTTCAGTATTGACTCATGTTTGACAATAATCCTCTTCAGCCTTAGCACTTGGTAGTTGGTACTAGAACGGTAGGAGTTAATCGGTCTGGTACTAAGTGTAGCAGTAATATCCCTATGATTCACAATTTTGTTATTTCGCTTCCACTAATTCTTTAATAAAATGAAAATTTTCAATAGTGAATTTTGGGGGTGTTACATATGTACTATGTTATTTTAAGCGTTTTGGTTGATTAGCCTTGTATCTGATATGAGAAAGTATCAAATGCCTATCATGTATCAGGTACGATGGTAACACTCCGTTTTTTCTAGGTGTTTTCTATTTTCGTAATTGTTTTAATGAAATTTTTCGATAGTAAAAAATGGGGATGTTACACCTACCACACTTTTTTTTTCTCTTTCCTTATCCTTCGTTCAACCTCTATATATATATATGTGGTCTTATACTCATTTTTGGAGATTCGAAATCATTAATATATAATCTCACTTATCCCATCTCCATTGAATTTTCCTCTTGGTATCCATTAATTTGTCAACATTTCCTTTAAATTCCCTAAGAACCGCTTGGTTAACAAAATACCAACAACAATATGCATAATCATTGTTTATCTATAATGTGATACTTATAAATGAGCTTCTAACAAACATGTAAATGTTTCTCAATCAAGCATCTAAATAATACTATAAACGAGTCAGTTAGTAAAGAAACAAGTTGAGCATATCACTTGAGATATATTATAAATGAGTCTAAAAATATGATTTAATTTTTGACTCATTTTAATTAAATTAATGAGTTGATTTGGACATTTATCGAGCCCAATCAAATCGGCTGTGGGCCAACTCTATTCGACAACAACTCTAGTCATATGCTAAACTAAATTGAATTTTAAGGTATTTATATTTTGAATTTTACCAACTACCATTTATCCAAACACGAACCTTAAGATATCCAAAATTTATTTTTAATCATTTGATTATGACTTTATTACACCAATAAGAGTATTAACAAGAACTATAGATCTTGATTTATGAACTAAAATTAGACATTAATAATTTTCACACACACACACACATATATATATACTAGAAAGCTAACAAATTCTAAAGAAACGATCATAATAGTTCCACATCAAGAGTAATGACTGAAACACAGAAAATAGAAATATTTGATATGTGATATTATAAATAATGCAAATATTTGTCACATATTTTAAAATAAATTAGTATTTGAGAGAATCTCGAATAAATAAAGGCCAATTTCCTTGCCGCCAAAGAACTGGCGCTATATTCCAGTTGCGCCCAAATTCAAAAAAATCAGAGTTCTCACATCACCTTCCCGCCATCCTATCCATCTCACCTAAGCCTTCTGGATTCATTCCAATGCTCAATCACGCCCTTCATAACCTCCCCTCCTTCCAATCATCTTTCCCTCTCAAAAGGCCGATCAACTTGAGATCATTGAAATGGATATTTCCGACATAGCAAGGCGTTTGGGTCTCGATGAAAATAAGCTGGTTGTACGAAAAGCCGCGGAACTCCGTCGCCTTTGTGACGTAAAATTTGATTCTGCAGCCGTCGGCATCGTAAGTCTTTCCGTTTCCGTCCGAACCGACAAACACTGTTACACACTTTTTGTCATTCTGGTTAATTGACCCTTATTTCCTCTTAATTTTTAACGTTGACTTTATTCAGGGAGAGATATGCAAGGCTGTGATTTGCTTAGAAATTGCTGCGAACACGTAATTCCTCGACTTCTGCCCTATCTTAATTTTTCGGCGTTTGATGATTCCTAAGCAATCTGACTCGCATTGTTTTGAAATGAATTTGGGTTATTTATTTATTCTCTCTCAGATTTGATGTCATATTTGATCGACCTAACGCTATAAAAATGAGTGGAATGTCAGAGAAAGCGTACAATAGATCGTTCAATTCGTTGCAGAATGTACTCGATGTCAAGTGGGTATCCCTGTTATATCTTGAAATATTTTTCCTTTTTTTTTTTGTTTTATTGAAATATTTGTGGGACCGAACAACTGATCTGTGTATATTTGCATCGTTACAGGAATAAGTTGGACGTGAGAGAGTTAGCAATTCAGTTTGGCTGTGTTAGGATCATCCCCTTTGTACACAAAGGCTTAAAACTGTAAGTTCCATTTTATCTGATTTTGATTTTGGTATTGTTCTTGCGGTGCGTCTGCGAAGTGTTAGATGTTTTGTCAGGCAAGGAACATGGTTGCCTTATCTAATGATGTCGGACAAGGAACATTGTTGCATTGGTTAGTGGTGTCAAATAGGGATGACTGCATTGGTTAGTGCCTTAGTGGTGTCAAATAAGGATGGTTGCATTGATTTGTGATGTCACACAAGAAACATGGTTGCATTGATTAGTGGTCTATGCTTTGTTCTCAGTATGCTGCAGCTCTTGAGTGTATGTTTATTCTCTCTGCTTCGGATGTTGGTATTGTTCTCCGGGGGTGCCTGCTAAGTGTCTGATGATTTGTCTGACAAGGAATAGGTTTGCATTGATCAGTGGTCTATGCTTACTTCTCAGTATGCTTTAACTCTGGAATGTATGCTCAATATATCTGTTGTCAGCGGAAAAATTGATTGAAGAGAGCTTACCAAGTTATAATGGTGGATGTTGAGGGAGTTTTGTGGGTTGGATCAAAGCTATAACGGGGCTTTTATTTGATTTCAGTTACAAGGATCGTTTTGTTGCTTCTCTTCCGCCTAGCAGACGTGGTAGCACCGACTTCACACGGCCTGTTTTTACTGGTGTGGCTTTCTATTTGTGTGCTAAAAAACACAAGGTATTCCATTTAGATACACGGCCTTTTCTTTTCTCTATGCAAGCACTGCAATTTGTGTAGTATCGTGCTATTCACGCGATCTTCTGTGTATTCAGCTACTCACGTGATGTTTTGTCATTCACAAAATCCTCTCAATTGCAGCTTAGAGTAGATAAGCTGAAGTTGATTGAACTATGTGGCACTTCAGAGTCGGAATTTTCTAGTGTAAGGATTGTCCTTTCAAGTTGTATCATTCTTTGTTTTTTTGAATCTAGGATATCTTGCAATCTAATTAGTAACGATCAATGGCTACAACTGCAGGTCTCTAATTCCATGAAAGACCTTTGTTTTGATATGTTTGGGGTGGCAAAAGAAAAGAAAGATCCAAAGGAAATTAAAGGACACCGAGGTAAAACAAGCTAATAGTTCTTGTGGGCAGTTCTTGATTCCTGATGTGCATATCTTTTACCGTTGGTTTCTGGCTGAATTTATGTAGAGCTACTGGATGTCTTACCTGAGAAACGAGGGTTTGAGGACGGCGGTTACATGTCTGATGAGGAGATTGAGGTAAGGCGACAATATTCATATGATATGTACCCTCCGGCCACTATTTGTCACATGCGTTTGACAGTAGCAATGGAAAACTTGTCACTCCTGTTTGCCAGTCTCCAGCTTCCGTGATCGGTGGCAGCGCTAGTGGTGAAATTTAGATGCCTTGATAACCCATCCACTTTCTATCTATTTTGTCAAGGGAGTTGCTATGTCTATCTTGACTATACCTCTGAACTTAAGAAGCTTCTGTCTAGTAGGCCGTTTGGATAAGCGGGAGAGATTATTAGTTGGTATTGGGCCTACTGTCACATGTGGAGCTACGCCTATGTATTTTTAGCTCACCACATGAGCATTGTGAGTGTGGATATACGTATCTCCTATAAGCCTGCCCCAGCTAGTAATTCTCCACTTGAAGTCCATATACTGCAATGTGGGTTGTCACGGGGTAACTTATTTCATCTAAGTCTTTCCCATGCGGCACTTAGAAGCACAACGCCTTTAGTGCTTAGTAAGTCAGCCTTTTTCGAACTAAGGCTATTACCAAGCTTTTGAAGACGAGTAAGAACACTTGGAGAACTTAGGAGGCTTAGAGAGAGAGTGAGAGAGTTTGTGTATAAGAAGAGAACTCTTTATTGATAAGAGAGGAGAGAGCTTGCAACTTGAGAGGTGATGGGAGCAAATGGGGTGATCCTCTATTTATAGTTGAGGTTTCCCTTCCTTTCCCTCATTTGGTGGAAGGTTCTAGATCTTTCATACCCTTTTAGATAATTTTAGAGACACTTCTAGATTATAAAATATTTTAGGAGACTCTTCTAGATTCCTTCATGATCCTTTTAGCTTTTAGGCTTCTAGAGGGTTCCACGCCATTCTAAGAGGTTTCTAGATATTTATACAAGGTTTCATACACTTCTACATTATTCTACTAGAGTCTATATAACTCTAGAACATTCTAGAACTTTTCGGACAAAAATGTGAAAAAAATAAGCGGGCCGTGACAGGGTGCTCAATTAAATATGCCTCCACAATTTGGCTTTGGTAGAGGTGCTGGTGTTCTGGTATGTGGGCACGAAGGACTTAGGTGTCCCAGCTAGGGATTCTTAAGGTTTTTGGTGGTTCGACGAAAGACTTCGTGTTTTTCTTTAATGTTAGTCCATGTAACTCATGGAAGGTCTTACATCGGAGTTCATATAGTTTGCTCTAGAATCAAGCCTTCGCTCAGGGAAGAAAAACGTTTATGTTACAGCTGGATCGGAATAACTTTCACTGTCTCTTTTCTGTTTTGAGAACCTGATCTTCGGTGGAAATTATTAAGCCATAGGACGGTTAAGGCGTGCCATAGGACGGTAGTTCTCGTGCAAGAGCAAAACGTTGTCGTCTTATCGAACTGATGTCCCAAGTCTTAACTCAGAAGTTTGCATGTTATGTCAGTGAGGGATCTTTTACTTCCGTCTTATCCTTAGGCGTTCAAATCCATGCTAGCGTATAGGCTGAAATGGGTCACTAGCGAAGTATAACTAACGGCGCGCTCTGTTTATTTGCTTTATCTATGCCTCATTTGTAGTTGCATGAAATGACGTTCCTTTTATATATATACGCATCTTGCAGCCTTCTGGTTATAAGAAACGGAAACGGATGGAGAAACATGCTTATGATGATTGGAAATCCTCCGTGCTTGCATCAAATAACCAGGACAAGGATAAGACATGTATGCTTACAAGTCTCTCTTATTATAATTGCATTTCTGTTCAATAATGCAAATGCAATTCTGAGGTGACCCTTCTCCTTTATCGTCCAGTGAATATCAAGCGGACTAAGCAGGCTCGACTAAGCTTCGGAAAAGCTGCTAGAAAGAAGCAGGGGCTTGTGTGAAAAAAATTGTTCTGATGTTAGTTTTGTTGGTTACATGGTGGCACAGCAAGGGAGTTTACTCATTGGGTATAATGCTATACAGCCGAAGATCGGGGTCAATCCTTTTTATTTTTATTTTTTGTTCATGTGTAATCTTCAAGCTTCGACCCTCTCATTCATTGAAAAAAACATAAAAAAAAAGGTTACGCAGCCGAACCGGTGACGGAGGTTATTGTAGCCGGAAAACCATGTGTCGGGAGAAAGGTTTATTTGGTTCTGGAATATTCAGTTCTTGATTGACCACGCAGGGCAAGATCCCCCGGCTTGCATGCTTTCCCGGTTGCCGTTTCGTACAATATACATTTTCGAGTACACTCTATAGTGTTTGAGGTTTTGAACGTGTTCACTCTTGATCTCAGTCATTGCTACCTTAGGTAGACTGGTGTCTTAAACTGCTTTGTATATTATTTACAAATTACAACTAATATCAAATGGAATTAGTTGGGGATATTCCCCCCCCCCTCAAGTAGTGTTGGACAAAATTAAGAAAATAATATGTACCAATCCGTGTTTAGATTGCATTTGGTTTGTCATTTGTTTTTCTTCACATTGAAGTGCCATAAGGCTATTTTTTATAATATCTAATTATTATAATTCCTTTTTACAAATTGGCTTGTTCAATAGTATTTTGGTAGATTTGTACGTGTTAATTAATGTCTGAATTTGTGGTCACTTGACTGTACCTCGTGGATTCAGGGGTAATTTACAATTATAATGAAATGGTTCATCTCTTTGAAGCTTGCATCGGCTAGTCCATCCACCGTACCGATAATGATCAAAGTTGAGTTCTTGAGGAGGCCAGAAAGCGGAACTTTAAGCATGCGCGCATTAGCTGTGGCTCTAAGGTGGCCGTTTAGTTGGTCAGTGGAGGGTACCTAAGCCAATTTCACCACCTTTCATCTCTAATCGAAGCCTGCAATTTTCTTCGAGAAAAGTTTGAATCATGATTGATTGCACGTGATTATAGGGAGACCGGAGAACAATGGTCCTGCCGATGCTTTAGCCCATCATGGTCAGGTCATTAATTTTGGTGTGCTCGTCTTTGAAGACCCACCGGGGTCTTTTATACATGAAACATGATAGACTTTTGTTTGACATGGTAGGTGGAACTCTGTATAGGAGTATTGATGTAAATGGGTTTCTACCCCTCCATTGCAAGTTAAAAAAAGAAGTAATATTGCACTATATGTTTTTATATTTTGGTAAAGTTATATTAGATACTTTTTTGTTTATTAAAATATTAATTTTTGTAAATACAAAAGATTATGATATGTAATATAATTTTATCAAACCACTAGAATATATGATACAAACAAAGAATAAAGAAATATCAAATTTGAGTTATTGAAACCAATACTGATCCTATTTTGATGTTTGAGTTGGAAGAATGACCGGAGGATGACAACTGGATGACCAAGTAGATGAAATATCTAGATTAGGATTGTTGATGAGTTAAATTGAACTTGATACCTCAAGTCCAAGCTCAGGTTGTTTAATTTTCATTAGGATCGAATTTGGCTTAAGTTCTAAATGAGCCAAACAATCTCAGCTTGAAAAAGTTCCGCTTGACTCGTTAATTTTTTTTAAAAAAATTAAACAACCTAAATCAACTTGTTTACCATGATTTGATTTGTGACTCAACTTGTCTAATTATAGTGAGTGGTAACAATAAATACAAGCCCATGTTCATGGTAATATTATAAAACCTACAATGAGTCCATATAAAAAGATGGATCCCTCTCCAAAATATTGTCCTAATGATAACTCTCATATCCAAAACAACAAGATCTATCCACACAAATTATCCAATACATCACTAAAATACAAAAAATGCCATCTTTAGAACAATTATCATACATTATAAACAAAACATAAGCTAATACTTGTCTTACACCAAGTCCTAGTTCAACGTTTTCACCAACACAAAATAAGCATAGAACTTCTAGCCCAAACTCTAAATAAGCTAGGAACATTTCTCAATCTTTAAAACCTAGCAACAAAAGAGAAAGATAATTAGATTGTTAATTAAGTACTCTATATGACTAACTTTACTAGTCTTTGGGGAATTAGAAGCTTAAACAAAGAAATAAGCAACATATTTGCGTAAACAACATCGAGAATCAAAAGGATGGACCTTTTGAGTAGTGTGATATCATAATATGTAATTGAGAAATTTAATTAGATCTATACCTAGAATTTTATCAAAACACAACATGTCATGGAATATCTTAACTTTCAACATATCTATGGTGATATGTTTTTTTTAAGAAAGCCAGCAATAAAACATTATGATTAGAAGGTAATCCATGAAGTATCAAATGAAACAACATAATGGTAATTATATTTGAAGAACATAAATAAAGGAGCATGAATACCTTCTTCTTCAACCCTTCTTTGATTGAACACAATTTCCTGCACAAAAGAGTACTTCAACAGTGTTTGTAGGTAATGATGATATTTAGGGATTAATAACCCTCACCCCAACAATAAAAGTAGATTATAAAGCAATAGTAGTGATAGGTATTGATAAGATATCTTTATCCATTTGAGATAAAATACGAAACTTAAGAGTATTTGCTTTTTACCATTCTAAAACACTAAAAGAAGATTCAGACTCATCATCACAAGTAAATACACTTCCCTCTAAGTAAAATTCCAACTCTGATTTTGAAGGTAGTTGCTTGATGGATTTTCAAATAAATTGCTTAAATCTCATCCTTCCAAAACCCGCACCTTTCTTTGTCCCATCATCAATAGAGGATAACCCTTCAACTTTGTCATAATCCACTATAGACTTCTTTAAGCTACTTTTATACTCTTGAGCATAATAATCATATATGACTCCCAAAGTATTTTGAACAAGCTCAATATTCTTCCTAGCTTCATTATGACTAAAAGCATTAGGGAATGCATATTCAGCCAAATAAATCTTACATAAAGGGTCTAAAATCGTTGCAATAACCATTAGTAAGTTACACTCCCTCCAATATTTATCAAAAATTTATTTCATGATTAATGCCATCCTTTGAATAAATGGCTCTAATGAGCATGCTTTCTCATTTAAAACAACTTTAATCCTCCATAACTTAGGAAGATATAAGTTTGTTGTTGGATACTCACTTTTTGAGACTATATTTTTCCCTTCAATAAAAATTTCAAGAAATTCACTCACTAATTGGGGTTGTCTCCCTTTTTTAGGGAAAGGTGACCATTTATATGACAGATCCTATTGTGCATATCTAGGAAAGGCCTCCTTCAACTCTAATACAACATAAAACATAACATATAAATAATTCCAACGGGTACAAATATCAAGAAACAACTTCTTTGTAGCAATTTAAAAAATCTAGCAACCTCACTAAATTTTATCAAATAAGCTTTTGAATTAGACAAATATTTCATACTTGTGCGAACATTAGTTATTACACTACTAATATCCTTATATCCATCTTGAACTAATAAATTAATAATGTGGGTACAAAATTGAACATTATAGGGTTCTTTAAATACTTATACTTTATTTGCAAGTGATTATGTGCAGACTATGGAGTGACACAAGTGTATAAGCATGGTGAGAACTTATGAGAGGAGATTTCATTCTCAAAATGGACTTTTAGTTCTAAGAATTATGGCAAACTGATGTGACACTTTCAGGTGCTAACTTTTTTTGTAGTCAGTTTTCCTTTGGGCTCATGTGTTTCTTATTGTATTTTAGTTATCATTGTTGTACAGAAGGTGTTTATTTGTAACATTTATTTATATTATTGTCTATTTTTTGTTTTTTTGTTTGATTTTTTATCTGACTTGTTTTACCTTTATCATTTGGCATAAGAAATATAATAATACCAAAATTATGCTAAGTGTGACGGTTAAACCTGCTATTTTTTTTATAGTTTATGCTTCCGCAAATGAAAATGTTAAGTAGGAAAAATGAAGGAATTACATACACAAACATTCATTCACTATAAAAAAAACCCCACATCCCTCTATTTCAAAAGTAATTGTACTTGTGTCTTTATAGTTTGCCATGTTTACGTATATTGTAGCTTCCTCATGTATGAAAAAAGGTAAGCAATTTTTATATGTTTCACATATTAATTTCTTATCAAATTATCCCAATTTGGAACATGTACAATCCATTACCTCCTTTTCCTAAAAATGAAGTAAGATCACCACAAGATTCAACCAAGTAATAGTTGTAATGCAAACTTATAATGATCACTACGAAAAATATTAATTTTCACCTACCCTTTATGTACCACATATATTCATGTGAGTTAGCTTTATAATTTGTCAAACAGTATCATTCTGCATGTAATATGTCACAATATTTTTTTCAATAATATTAATACTAGCCTACATTATATTAATATTGGATGACAAATATATTAAGAACTTGATATTATAAATAAATAAATAACTATTGAAATATTGGAGTATCATAGAACCTATCTTAGCTACACCAACTTGTCTTCTAGCAACTTCCTTCACTTCTTATTGAACTTTTGTATAAGGAGACTTTGAGACTTTCTTCAATGACATTGTCTTACTTTTGGGAGTATGTTTCTTGGTAAAATATGATTTTTTTTCATAATTTCACTCTTGTGGCAATCTCTAATGGTAGGTAAAACTATAACACTCTCATTTTTCAAAACCTATTCATTGGATAAATAAAAAATAATGTATGTGAAAGTTAAATACGATAAGGATATTACAACTAAAAATAGTATAAGTAGACAATGTTATTCTATTTACACTAGCTACTAAATCTAGTTAAAATAGGAAAAAATATTAAAATTTATTATTAACTCAAATAAAAGAAAATAAAATATCTAATAAACCCAAAAAAACCAACTGAATATAAAACAAAAATAAAATGGTTAATACAACTAGAATCTATAAAAACAATTATTAGAAAAAAAAGAGGACTATGAAAAACATCACCACTCTCATTCTTCCTCACCATGGATGCTATATATACCTTGAACATGTTCATACTTAATCTACACTAAGTTATTTACTCATCATATACATTATGTGTAACACCCCAATTTTTTCTACTGAAAAATTTTATTTTACAGCGGAAGTATATAAGTAAAATATTAGGGATTACCACCGTAATTGATATAAGTATGGTTTATTCAACCATTACTTACATCAATTAAAAGGCTAAAACATTTATAGTAACATAAGAAAATTAGAAACAAAAGAAACATTTATAATATAATAATGAGTTTGGAGATTAACTCCTAATTACAATAGATAAAATATAAAATAAGGGATACCATGGATAAAGAGTCTAAAAAAGTATTCAGGTAATTACAACTACCAGATAAGGTCACTCATCCCCATATAGTGCATCACAGGAAACATAATCATATAGGGAATCTTCTGAGACCTACAGATAAGAATCAAGGTCTCCTATTCATGGAAATGAGCAACACCCATAAAACGGATATGATGTGTGTAGGAGGATGGGATTTTCAAATTGGCGAGAATATGAATCGGTTATGTTGGTATTGATTAGAAGATGGTTTGGTGAAGCAGTATTCGGATTTAAAGTGTTGAATAGAATGGAAGGATGATGAGGATAATGAGAATAAGGTAAGTATGATTCGGTGATGATGAGTAATTAATGATGATGGTTTGAATAAGATGGATTAACTATGATATTGATTCATATAAGATGAGATAATTATGATATTTATTCGACAATGATTTGTAAATGATGATGAGGATTCGAATGTTATGGTTTGGATGGAAGATGACATCATGGTTTAGGATTAGGGTTAGGGTTTATCTTTGAATGGAGGGTTAAGGTTATGTTTGGTTCAAATGGAAGGGATTAGGTTTTCGAATGATGAAACCAAATTAGGGCTTCAATTATGCTCGATTTTGGAAGATGTTTGGATGATAATTGTGTCTAGAAAAACATGGATTATAGAGAGAAGAAAGGATAGGACTTAACCTCTAATTCACACAAATAAAGAGACTAAGATTTTCAATCTAAATCGTTCCCACATATTCGATTAACTTGAATTGAACTCACACATAAATCAACTTTGCATTAAAATTCAATATTTATTTTCAATTGTTGCTTATAATCGTGATTTTCATGGCTCTACATAGCCATTTTACCACTTAGCTAAAAAGCATAATTCAAAAGATTCCAAGCTAAAAGATATTATACTACTTTATGCTCTATCTAATATCTAACCCTACTACTTAATTAGTTAATTAGCTAAATTAATAATAGTGCTCAACCAAGCTGCAAATAAACTCCCCATGCACGTAGCCATGCATTCCATACATGCCATGCACATGCACATAGACACTTAGTAGCTTGTTTGGTATGTTTCTAACAATGTAACCATACGATTGTCTTCAAATTTATGGGAGATACTTTCCAAATGAAGAATAATTGGTTCCATAGTTATGAAAGTCAATTCTTGAGGGCTTACTTCTACATTAGGATGGTCAGTGCGCTACCGATTGAGTAAGGGAATAGTAATATCAAAACAACGATACAATTAGCATATGCTTCTCAACAGATGATAAGTATACATGTAAATAAATGAAACATCTCATGAGACATATAATGATATGTCTTTTTATTTGATACAATCCATTTTAATTCTTTTATATACGTTGAGTGCAGTAAATCTACTATTCTTAAACCAGTGGAATGGTATGAAATACTTTCTCAAGGATAATACACCTAAGATACTATTATAATTTGACTAAACGGATCTGAAAACATCACCTTCTTAGGGCAGAACGCTCCTGAGTCACTATTCTCTTCGGTGGAACAAAAAATATATAAAAACAACACTTTGGTCCTGACTCACGTATTCTTCCACTTTAAATCATTATTGTCTTTTCCATAGGTTATACTATTATATTTTTATTTCACAATCAGAAGGGACCCCACTATTCTTAATCTGGTGAAACGGATTGAAATACCTTCTCGGGATAAAATGCTCTCGAGCCACTATTTTTTCTAGTAGAATGAATATTAAAAAAATCATCTTCTCGGGGCAGAACACTCCCAAGCCACTATTCTTGCCGATGGAATGTTATATATATATATATATATATATATATGTAATACCCCGTATTTTTAAAATCCAGATTTATTAAGCTTAATGATTTTATTAGCGTAATTTGATGTAAATAATTAATTATTCTAATTTCGTTTCGTTTTACAGATTTATCGATGATTTCGAATTCATGATTGAATGTAATTAATCATTGTCGTTGCGAACCATTCTAGACAAATTCGTTCACGACAGTGATTTTATTATATTCTTATGATTTCGATCTTCAGTTAAAAATATATATTTCCGTTCTTTCTCGTATTTTGGGTTTTAATATTTTTAATTCATTTTCGATTATATCTTCGTCATGTTTACGACTTTGTTTTGAAGTTATGTTTCGTTAATGAAATATACTATTTAATTATAGAATTTCTGTTTAAATAGTTAAATTTATTTTAATGATTTTACCCGTAGAAAATATTTCCGACTTTAAATTTATTCATTTCGGGAATCGTTAATAATTTTTGGGAAGTTTTAAATTAAAAAGATTTTCGGAGTTTATTTATGAATTTTCTTATGGAATTAATTTTCTTTTGTTTTATGCTTTTTGGTTTCTGGAAAACCGATTTCGGAAATTATGTAAATTAATCTCGATTTATTAGAATTTGACTTAAATATTTTATTATATGTTTTTAAATATTATTTCGGGGTCTTATGATGTATTTCCGTAAATAATATAAATTTTTATGTTCATTAGTAAATTATTCCGAAAATGTTTATGAAATTCTTTATATAGCCTTTTTATTTATTTTAAGTGTTCTGATCGTTTCGAAAATAATTTTCGTTTAATAAATTTTAGATAAAGTCTTCCGATAATAATTTTTGATAATTAGTATTCCCTTTTATAATTGTATTTGCAAAAAAAAAAAAGCCCAAACCTGTCGGGACCCCCGACCCCCTTCTCTCTTTTCCTTATCTTTCCCAGTCCCGACTCCCTTCTCCCTGGCCCTGCGCCTTGCCCCTGTCCCGAAGCTCTAGCCACCTCTCTTCTCCTCCCCAGCTCCTCCCTCTTCCTTCGCTGGCCACGGCCGACCACCGCTGGCGACGCCGCACAGCAGCCACAGCAGCAGCCGCAGCAGCCACAGCAGTAGCAGCCGCAACAGCGACCGAAACGGCCACGCCCAGCAGCAGCAACCGCGCAGGTTGTGCCGCCACCGTCCGGCTCCGGTGAGCCTCGCTGACCACCGGCGAGCCTCGCTGACCACCGGCGAGCCGACTCCGTCCTCCGGCACAGCTTTCCCGACCTTCCCTTGCCTCGATTTGCCGGTTTTTCGTTTGATATAAATTTTGAAAACCCTAACCCTTGTTTTAATTAATTGGGTATGAATTAGCTTATAAAAAGTTAAATTGATTGTTTGATTGTGTATATATGTGCTGTAAGATTGATTTGGATAGGTTAATTGTGTGATTGTGTTGGAATTTTGGAAAAATTGGATTTTTAGCCGGGTTATGCCCAAATTTTTCGGATCCGCCCGTTTTTGCGATTTCGGACAAATTGATTATATAATATATTTTTAAATGTATCTAATTTCATGTCGGAACCGTCAATTTGAGAAATTTATGCAGAATTTATCGGAATTTGAATTCTAGGTCAAATTTTGGGTGTAATGAAATTGGGTCGTATAATTGAGCCGTTTCGCTCAATTGATTTTACAATATTGTTTAAAATGTATTTAATTTTATATTGGAAGTGTTGATTTGGGAAAATTGTACGTAATTGATCGGAATTGGATTTTTAGGTCAAAACTCCCGCGGGTTTAAATTGAATTATGTAATCAGGTTATTTTATTCAATTGACTATATAAATTACATTATGATATGTTTAATTACATTTTCGAACCATCAATTGATATGTTTTGGCAAGAATTGATCGGATTTGCGTTCCGGGCTCAAAAACCCTAATTGTGCTAAATTGAATATTTCTATTATCGGTTTTGATCAATTGATTATTTGATATGTTATAAAATGTGTTTAATTGCATTTCTAAACATTCAATTTGATCAAACTTATAGAATTTTACCGAATCGTATTTTCGGGCCCAAAACCCTAGATTTTAAGTGAGATTATGAAATTGGTTATTTGTATAGTTGTTTCGCTAAAATTAAATTTATAAAAGTAGTGGAAATGTCCCAAGTGCTATTGTATTAATCCGTTTTGATTTAGTTTTAACCTTAAATCTTAATAAAGCTATGCTTTTAAGTTCTAAGTTTTGGACACGTTTTCTAAGAAAGATCATTTGTGTCGTTTGTGTTTATTTAACTAGAATATATGGATTATTGATTGATAGGATAGTTCCTAATTTAGTTTTTATTTCTATCGGATCTAGGAAAGCTTTCTTGTGGACCCACGAACTAGGGATTCCTCTCCCTCTTATTTCGCTTAGCTAGCTTCGGATCCAGGTAAGTCTCTACTTACCTCTACTTGTGGTTGTTTAGTAAGGACGTAACTAAGGCCACTTGTGTGTTCTGCATGTTTTAAGTGCCTTATATGCTTTGTATGGTTGTATGCTATAACCTGTATATTATGTGTATATTTGTGAAGCGCAACATGGATCCGAGGTACGTCCCCGTACCCTTGTCTTCGTGTACTAATATGTTGTGGTACAAGTGTGATGTGACGTGACCCCTACGACATGTAGGTTGGGTGATGTGAGGGAGTGTGGTGAAGTGAGGGAACTTGAAAAAGAAAAATAAGAGGTTAGAATGACCAAAGGGGAGTATGTTGGCTAAACAAGGTATGGACGACCTAAGGAGTTCACCATTTGGGAAATAATTAGGAGAAAGTGGAATTAAGTAAACAAAAAGGTGGGTATAAATTAAGGTTGCATGGGGAAGTCTGTTGCTTGGTGATATGATGGGTAGTATTGGAGTTTATATAGTGGTTTTAATGATTACTTGGTGGTATTAGTGACTTATGGTGGTATTAGGGTTTATATGGTTGTATTTATAATTACTTGGTGGTATTAAATACTTATGGTGGTATTAGGGTTTGTAAGGTGGCATTAGGGTTGTATAGTTGTTTTAATAATTACTTGGTGGTATTAAATGTTTATGGTGGTATCAGGGTTTGCAAGGTGTTATTAGGGTTTATATGGTTGTATTATGATTACTTGGTGGTATTGAATGCTTATGGTGGCATTAGGGTTTGCAAGGTGGTATTAGGGTTTATATGGTTGTATTAATGATTACTTGGTGGTAATAATGGCTTATGGTGGTATTAAGGTTTGTAAGGTGATATTAGGGTTTATATAGTTGTATTAATGATTACTTGGTGGTAATAATGGCTTATGGTGGTATTAGGGTTTGCAAGGTGGTATTAGGGTTTATATAGTGGTATTAATGATTATTTGGTGGTATAAATGGCTTATGGTGGTATTAGGGTTTTCGTGATGGTATTATGGTTGTTATGTTCAAATAAGGTTAAGAGTGGTTAGCCATGGCCTGGTGTGGACAATCATGGTTCGTATGGCTGTGTAGAGTTGTTTGGTGTTATTATGTGTATTATTGAGTAAAGTGTAGTTATGAATGTGAAATTTTATCGTTTGTGATGTGTAAAGTATGTAGTGAATGATTTATGCATGTCAAGGACATGATGTGGTTCAATAAGATTCGAATAAGACATTAATTACGTAAAGTGAAAGATTGATGAGCCCGACCCAGTCCGTTCCACCGGTTATAATAGTGGCCAGAGGCGTTCTGCCCTGGGTGTGTATTTCCGGTCCACCGGCTATAATAGTGGGGGATTCGGGCTCGACAGACCCAAACGAATAAGTTAATCCACAAGGAAAATACTAAATACTTACAGTGGAACACCATGTGAGTCGGGGCCAGTCCGGTCCACCGGTTAGAATAGTGGCCAGAGGCGTTCTGCCCTCGGTGTTTATTTCCGGTCCACCGGCTATAATAGTGGTCAGAGGCGTTCTGCCCTGTGTGTTTATTTCCGGTCCACCGGCTATAATAGTGGGGCTCCCGCGCTCACATGGTCTAATAAAGAATGTGTTGAATGAATCTGAATGAAGTAATCCACGGGAAAATATTAAGTACTTACAGCGAAACACCATGTAAGTTCGGGGCCAGTCCGGTCCACCGGTTAGAATAGTGGCCAGAGGCGTTCTGCCCTGAGTGTTGATTTCCGGTCCACCGGCTATAATAGTGGGGTCCCCGCGCTTACATGGATCATTACAGAATATGTGTGGAATGAATATACTATTAATGAGAATAAAGACTAAGTCTAATTGAACCATAGCCAACTTTTATTATATGTATTACCACATGCTGTTTACGTGCATATTGAGTCACTTGTTATTTCGGTTATACTATGCTTATATGTTAAATGGGATGTTATGTGTTATATGTTACTATGAGTGTATGACAAGAGCCATGCTGTGGGTTGTGAGTATGACCGATATTGTATTATAATTTAATATGTACTTGATGTTACAGTTTACGTCTCTCCCATAAGATAGGGTAGTGAGACTTACTCAGTACTGGACCCGTACTGATACTACACTGGTTGAATGGGTCCTGTGATGATCCACCGATGGTGGGGAGCAGACCTCTTGTGCAGGTTAAGATCGGATACTGGTTTGGGGTGGAAGGCTTGACCTGAGTGAGTAGGCGATCCGGATATTTATCCTTCGAGATTTATTTTGTTTAATTGTATTCACCTTTGGAAGTTGCAAGTATTGTTCTCAGATTTCTAAGGGTTTTGTAATTGACTTTAAATTTCTCGTATTCTGATAAGTGTTTACAATTCAGATTTAATTGTTTGACAGGTTTTAGCCTTGCATCTAACATGAGATAGATGGTTGACATTATCTTGTGTTAGATGTGGCGGTAACATTTCCCAAATTCGTTCCTAGCTTCCGCTTTAATCTTTCAAAAAATTTTTTTTTCAGGAGTGAAATTTGGGGGTGTTACAATATAAGCATCACCTTGGCCTTACTCATGTACTCTTTCACTTTAAGTGATTAGTATCTTATTTATGATTAATTCTCAAGAATTAAACACATTAAAGCAGATAAACACATAACACAGGTCAAAGTCCTTAAGTCTCTTCAAACCTTAATTATACACCCCTAGTATTCATTCTCCCATATTGATTATTCCACCACAAATTATATTATATCATCCTTGAATCTCATCATTATTATCATACCCGTAATGCATAGTCTAACACCATCATCATGCACATATGTTAATAATCTTATTTAAGATACTATTTACAGAATTACTAATAACCCTAATTTCATAAGTAGTCACAACTCCTCTCATAAGACTCACATGATTACCAAGTCCAATAAACAACCTCATAAGGTTAATCATTAGCAACATATCCAGAATATGAATCACCTCTAGATTTTACACATAGAATGATGAAATTATCATTTTAAGTTATTATGTCATTATTTCATTCTAAAGGACCCCAAATCAAACAATAATACTTCCAAACATTTCTCAGGATATCATTATCATATTTTAATCCACCTAACACATAAAACACCACGATTTCCTTATTATCCCATAATGACCAAAATTCCCTCAAGGATAAAATAATGACCTTTATTTTATAAAATCTTGCACCTTCCACACATATTATTTTCCAAATCCACCGATCATCATCATATCTCAATAATACGCTTTTTTCCATTTATCATAGCTTATTTTGCCCATATTTCATACCACGAAATATATTCCCACAATTATGTTATTATCATAACAAAATCATAACTATACTTCTTACCCATTCTCACTTTATTTCAAACATAATATGCATATCATCATAAAATATCATGATCAACATATATTAAATTATATAGCAATAAAATCACAAAAAACACACATAACCATACAAGCAAATAACACCAAAAAAAACCCTAAACATTGATTAGTATCCTTACCAAGTAGGACACCAGGCTCTAAGCACGTAAATCCTAGACTTCCTCCTCCGAGATTACGAGAATACCATCTATAAAAAATAATAAAATCCACGGTTAGGCTTGAAGAGTACAACCGAGGGAGAAATTAAGGTAAAGAGGGTAAAAGTGGAAATAATTGTAGTCAAATAGAAGCTTGAGGTGTGTGGATGCGTGGGGGAGCTATGGTAAAAATTTGGTGGTATTTGGATAAGGTTTAGGGGTAAAAATAAGGGTGCACAGTCTATATAGGGTGGCTGCACGGGCATGCTGCAGGTAGTGCACACCCAGGTCATGAGTTAGGATTGCACACAACTAGGCAGTGTGAAGTGGCATGATTGTGCTCTATCACCGACAAATAGGTCGCAAGTCGAATAGATGCACACGGGCGTGTGATAGAAAATTTTAGTGTTGTACAGTCGTGCACAGGCTATGCATTTTGTAAAAACGTGATGGACATGAGGAAGAAGAGGAACAAAGAGGCGGTGGTCAAAAGCTATGGCCGATGACGGTGCTGGGGAAGGTTGGGGTGACCTTAGGTGGTCGGACCATAGGCTTTGTACGGCGTGTGGTGGTGCACAATGGTGTTGGTGGTGATGGAGGTGGCTCAATTGTGAAAAATAGGGAATAACCACCCTAGGAAGAAGAAAAGGAGAAGGGAAGAAGAAGAAGGAAAGAAAGGGAAGATTGTGCAGAGGCTTTTGGACACAAAATGGCAAAGTGGAGGAAAAACAAAAAGGAATAAATGAGGGTGTGGTATATGTGTGTGTAACACAAATGGGGAAAGGTAAATAGAGAGGGAGGCATGTGAACGGACGATGTAGGGGGTGGTGCAGGTCACAAGGGGTAGCAATGGAGATGATGGTTGTGTGTTGTGGTGAAATTGCAGGTGAAGGTGATGGTGATGGTGAGTGTGTATGTTGCAGGACGATGAGGAAGAAAAAGAAGAAGGCAAGGGGTGTGCGTGTGTGTGCAAGTCGAGCAGCAAGGATGAGAGAAGAAGAAGATTAGTGATGAATGATGGATGAGGGATGAGGGTGGCTATAGAGGAGATGATGGGAGATTGTGCAAGTGGAGGGGGAATGCATGTTGCAACAAAATTTAGCTATTATGGCTAAGTTGACAAGAGAAGGAGAGGAAATAAAAGAAAAGGAGAAAGAAAAGGAAACAAGAGAAAAATGTTGGGGATTAGTTTAGGTGATTTTAGATTAGCCAAAATAGTTAAGATTAGTGGTAATTTTAGCGGATTTGAGATTGGGTTGCAAAATATGGCTTATTCGGGTCAAAGATTTGTATTCGGTTAGGGTTTTGGGATTAAGAAATTAGGTTAAGGCTAAAATAATTAAGATTTTCTCAGAATTAGAATCAAATTAGGGTGTTAATGATACGAGATTAGGCTAAGAAAATTTTTGGGGTATTACATTATGAATCATCGCAACCTTATTTAAAATATATAACCAAATCTAAGTAACACATAAGTACAATGGAGTATAATATAGAAGTATATATATTAATGCACACACAATCACATAGGGAAATCGCATGCGAAAAAATATCCAATTTTTGATATTTACTTTAGGCGATCATGGCATCCAATTATCTAAATAGGCAAACTAACCTAGGGGTCACCTATCAAATGTAAGTCTGAGGACCTAACACTAACCATAGGAATATTAGAAATCACACGTGAGTCATCCTAGAGAACACAGTTTAAAAAGGATTACGAAAGTTTGAAGACCTACCACCTCGGTCTTCTTGTCTTTAAGTGTGTGCACTCCTTAATATGATATGAAGAAGCCTATAGAGTAGATGATGAGCCTTAACCGGATGTAACTAACAAATACATAAATATCCACAAAAGAAATTAAAGGCCATTTTTTATCCCCAACTTTAGGGGACCAAACCTGAAGGATCCAAAACCCACTTTATATTTTACTTTAAGTTATGTTATTTTAATTAAGTGTAGTTATACAAGGTCACACAATCCACCACATTAACTTCACTTTATCCACTTTTCATAATGGATAACCTAACCAAATTAAATACAAATACACTTAGTTGGGGTGCAACACCCCCATTTTTAAGACTTAAAAATTTTGTTTAAAGAGTTAAGCGCAAAAGCTAAAATAATAAAAATGAGGGGTGTTACTGCCATACTTGGTATAAGTCTGGTTTCCTCTACCATTATCATACCAAGTGCTAAGACTAAACTATTACTCCGCTAATATTAATAACACAATTAAGTGAAATGAAATAATGAGAACAAAGTATTTATATTTTCTAAATAAAAATAGCATTAGTAGTTACAACTTAATAGAGAAAAAGTATAGGAGGAAACAAGAGTCCAAATATAACCAGAATCAAAGATACCAAAAAAGGACATCAGACAGTCCTAATCTCAACCTATACTACTAGCCTGCGATTAAACTCTTAAGATGACTTGCAAAGGCTATTTCCCATTGAATATTAAGGGGCCATGAAAGATATGCTTTAGTATAATAATACTGACAACCCATTATACAAAACCAATATAAAAACCAACATAGAACACATATAAGCCATTACAACAATACATGATATAAAACACCAAATTATACATCAGATGATTGAAATATGATAACCATTTAAGATAACTGAATACCATCAAGGTCTTCTCCTTCTTCCCACCTATTCCAGCCCACCCCACACCCTCTCTCTTCTTTTCTTTCTTTCCTTACCTTTCTACTCAGTTGGGCTAGCACAACTCCCTCTCTTTCTTTTTTTTCCTTTCTCCCTCGCACGGGTTGGCCTGCCCACTCTTCTTTATCCCCCTCTTGATCTCCTTCTTCTTTCTCTTCTCCCTTCCTTCTTCTTCTTCATCTATGCTAATCCAAACAACCCCCATGCCTGGACCTCACACACCCTCTGAAACCTTCTTCCTTGCTACCCCTGCAACCAACCTGCAGCCTTCTCTCTCTCCCATCCTTTTCCTTTCATTTTTGGCCATGCACACCCCCTGCACCCTTCCCGCATGCTCCTTTCCTTTCCTCCGTCTTCTTCTCCCTGCCACCGTAGGTCATGAGCCTACAACCCTCCCCCTACACCCACCTAACCCTGTACCCACCACATATTTTCCTCTCTTCTTTTTCTTCTCATTCTCTCCTTCTCCTCTACCTCATTGCTTCTTCCCTGAGCTCTTCCCTCTCCTACATGAGCCTCCCCTTCGTTCTTTGCCCCTTTTTTTCCTTGTTTTTCTCATGTTGCCTACTCCGCCATATCCACCGCCCAATCGGCCACCACACTAGCTCCCTTTCCCCATACTACCTTCTTGCACCACCCCAAGCAACCACGCATGCAATCTGCAACCAACTCCCCTTCCTTTTCTTTTCTTCTCCTCTCAGCCACCTCCCAACACCACCACCTTGTGTCACCCGTCTCCCCTCTTCCACCTCCACTGAAGCCTCCCCTCAGCTACCTGACACCACCCCGACATCTACCTACAACATCTTGCCTAAACTCCCCCAGCAACCCCTCCTTTTCTCCTTTTTCTATTTCTTTCTTCCTCTTCTCCCTCCCTTCTTTGCACCCTCCTTATCCTAGCCACCGTGGCCGTCTCTGCCACTATGAACCACCACACTTCGATCCCCAGCCACCACCTACACCTTGCCTCACTCCTACACCCGGCAACCAACCTGAACTCCTTTCCACAAGCCACTACCTGAGACTTTTTCCCCCTTTATGCCATTTTCAATTCTCCCTCCCTCACTGATAAAGTGAATATTTTCTATATTTTTATCTTTCTTTGCCTTCACTTTGGGATTTCATTTAATCTCTTTCAGATATTTTGCTATGGTTCTAGTATATTATTAGCACTACTACTTTCTCGAGTTTTGTGTTTCAAGAAAATTCCACAAGAACACCAAATTCGAGAAAGAAATACATGTTTTCAGAATAAAGGACCTAACATGGAAGGATTTGGAGGAGAGTAAGTCAATAAAACATGTTTATGAAAGAGTCTAGAAGCTAAGAGAGCTATAGAGCTAGAGATATGCTAAGAATTCCATAAGAAACAAGAAGAGAGAGTTGCACAACTAGTTGCACACCCAGCTGCATAGTCGTGCAGCATTTGCTTGAGATTTTTGAAGAAAAAAGAACCGCACGGCCAGGCAGTGCATGAATCGCATAGCCATGCAGAATTTTATGTTGAAAAAGTCGAGGATCCAGACCTTGCATGGTCAGGTAATGCGCGACTCGCACAGCCGTGCAAGGTCCAAAATTCTATTTGTTCGAGAGCTGAGACGCTGCACGGTCATGCAGCGATGGTTACTCCTACAATCGTCGTGTGCGATATGCCTGGCTTGATGGGGATTATTTAAGTCACACTTCAAGGAATTCTTAAGGAGTTTTAGGAGGGATTCCAGATCACTTTTCCTTATCATTATTGAGCACTGGTTTCATGTATTTTGTTTGTTTCCATTATTTTGGTTTTTTTGAAGATTTAAGTGCATATTCATGTATGATCAACGTGGAATCGACTTTGTTGTCCTTCAGTTTATGGTTAATTCAATCTAACTCTTCTTCTTTGTATATTTGTATTGTTGTTATGCTTATTATGTAATTTATTTCGTTGATTTTTCTTAAAGACATGCGTGAGTTATCTTCTTTGCTAGGAGTGAACTAGGACTATTTTAGTATTAATATGATGAACCGAAGTATTATGTCGTATGTTTGATTTGTCTATACTATTTTATGTGCTAAGATTAATTGTTGTAAAGTGGATTTGATGAAATCCGACCTCCTTAGATAATATCTACAACTAAAAGGTTGAAATTATTATTAGAAAGTAGCATGTGTATGAGAATTTAAGCAATCATGAAAATAGATGTTTAACTCCTAGGAACTATAAAATTGGTGACTCTTAATGGATTTAGTTTAATTTGCAAGTCACAAAATTAGTCGGAAAATTAGATTAAATACATTCTTAGTCCTTGAAAGAGGCTAATGGATATAATTAGACCAATCGTTCATAGTTAACGAATTAAAATACGACATATTCATTGTTTCAACATTAATTACTAATTTGGAGACTGAAGTTCAATCCTAGGTTTCATTTCTATTATTTTAGCATTTACAATAAGAAATTTTTTCATAATTATTCCTATTATCCATTTGCATATCCCTTATCCATATTGATTTAGATAGTTAAGATACTAAAGAAGTATTCTCAATTGCGAAGTACTTGTGGGATATGACCTTGAAATGCTATAACAAATCCGTGCGCTTGCGGCAATAGCCCATCACTCACCCTTACGAGCGTGCATGCATACTCACGCTATATGGGCAGCATGAGATATGCTGCTAATTTGTGGGTGTAGTCTTAGCTAATTTTGAGGTATAGTGCGGTTTGGTAATACTATATTTTTAATAAAAATCCTTATTTCATTTATCTAATAATAACATGTTAATTATGACATTGTTTTAGGTACAATTTTTACTAATTGGAGCTTAAGCTTTTAAACCAGGACAGCGGTAGAGTTTGATTTTTTCCAACAATAAGGTAGCCATTATACCCTACTAAAATATATGGATTTAAGTATGTTAACACATAAGAGTTTTTGTATGTGTTTTTTTATGAAAATGATGTGTTATTATCAAGCCCATGATTATTATGATATCTTGCATATGGTGTAAAATGTGTGAAAGGGGGGATTAGGGATGGCAATTTTTCCCGCAAATTTGGAGCCCCATCGAGGATTCTTAATATAAAATTTTTAGAGATAGGTTTGGGTTCCCTAGGGCCATAAATGAGCCAAGTCAAGCTGAATACCCCTAGGCTTGGGTTCAACTCGTTTAACTAAACGAATGACCCGAATCGAGCTTTTAACGAGCCGAGCCAAGCTCACGAGCCAAAGCCAAAAGATAAACTGAGCTGAGCTCGAGACTCACTTTTAGGCTCGTTTAACTAAATGAACGAGCCAAACCAAGTTTTTAACGAGCCAAGCTAAATACCGAACTGGCTCAGCTCATTTACATCCCTCCCTATCCCCGAACCCGCCCCGAATATTTTTTATATACTTATATATAATATATATAATTTTTTATAGAATATAAATTAAAAGTATAATATAAAAAAAGGCTTGAGGATCGGGGATGGGATTAGGGATCGGGGATTGGATATAAAGTTGGGTTTCGGGAATCGGGTTGGGTTTTAAGGTCAGAAAATAATTTGGAAATGAAAAATGGATTAGGGATTAGGTCGGGTATAGGGATTTGATCCCTACGGGGATCGGGTCAGGTTCGGGGATGGGGATGGGGTCCCCAACTCGCCCCGTTGCCATCCCTGAGGAACTAAGAAAAATGGGTGATAAGTACTATGTGCATATACATGCCATGCTAAGTAAATATGGACATTTGTAATAGGAATAGTGCTAATATGAATCCTAGGGGCAATTTGATTATTTGGACATATCATAATGTCTAAACCTAAATGGGGTAATTAATGGGTTATGTATGATGTTCGAAATGGATATGGACGTTTGGTGGAGTATAAATATAAGTGTTAGTAGAAATATCCATATTTCATGAGCTAGGGGTAATTTGGTAATTTTTATCTATGGTGTCGATTATTTTAATACAAATGCATGCTAAGTATTGTGGGGTGTGGAAACTGGAAACTGAAGATACGAGTTTGTAGTATTAAAAAGACTTGTTCCATCATGAAAAAAAATGATATTTTATATTCTAGGGGCATTTTAGTAATTATATATGATCAATGGGAGTGACCTAAATAAATGTGCATCATAGGTTTTAAGAATAATAATAAGAGTTTTACGGTGTTAAATGATGCATGTTGGCATGGATAATAATATTTTAAGTGTTAGGGGTATTTTAGTAATTTTTTATGTAAAGTAGAGGTTACTTAAAATAAATATGCATGATAGGTAATAGTTGGTGCCAATAATAATAATAATAATAAGGGTTTTGTAGCGTTAATAAAGTATATGGGGCATGATCATTAATAATAAATAACCTAGGGGCATTTTAGTAGATTTACAAGCAAGAAGGGCATTTTGGTAATTTTATAAATAAGAAGGGTATTTTGGTAATATGACAACTAAAAGGGGCATTTTTGTAATTTGGTAAGTAAGAAGGGCATCTTGGTAAATTTACAAGTAAGAAGGGCATTTTAGTAAATTGTAAATAAGAAGGGCATTTTAATAATTTTGTAAGTAAGAGGGGTTAATTTGGTAAATTTGCATGTAATATGGTAATTGGTCAAATGAACCTTCATAATAAGTAATAAGTGATGTTAAATAAAAGAATAGGGGTTTGTGACTTTAGTATCACCTGTTCAAGTACAATCATGAATACTATAAACCTTAGGGGTATTATGGTAAATTGGAGTGTATCATAAAGAATATGCATGGTTTAGGGTTAAATGGGTAATTGAGGATTTATAGTGATGTTTTCTTCATAAACATGCACGAGATGCCTTGATTGCTGATTATGCATGAGAATATATACTAGATTATGCATGAAAATGTGTGATGGTTGTTCTAGAAGTGCATGCTAGGGTTTATGTGTTAAATGATCACTTGGTGTGTAGGGCACCTTAACTACATAATCAATAGTATAATCATGATACATTAATCTATTAGGGCATGTTGATAAATAAAAATGAATTGTTTATAGGAAGTGGATAGTAAAGAGGTAGTCATAGCCTTAGGGGTATTTTGGTCATTTTGACCTAAGGTGCCTAAATATGAGTATTGGAACCTAGGATGGCTTTAGTGAACTATTTAAGTTAACATCGACAATATTACTAATGTTGATTACGTCATAATAATGGATACAAATAAAAATGGTTAAGCATGTAATTAATGTGTTTCTCGTGGCCACCTTAATCAAGACACTGATACTTAAAGTGAAAGACTTCGAGATCGGAAATGGTGACTCTTTAAGGGTCGCTACCCAAAAGACAAGGTTTATCCCATGATTATTCTTGATTTTACTGGTGTGCCTTAGTGCTCTAGCTAAGCCCTACATCCTACTTTATTTAGCTCTACAGACCTACTTAGAGGGTATGCATACTTATGGATTAGCTGTCCTTATTTGTAGGTAATATGTGTCTTTATGCACCAGTGCAACCAGGGTACCTTTGCGTCCCTGAGTTGATAGTTAATAGGATACTGTGTTACTTGTATACGCCAATATGACTAGTGTGTCTTTGTGTCTTCGGATTTGTGATCTCCCCATCGAGTTAATAAATGGAATTGGTGTGCTAATTAAATGGAAATACACTAATCACTTATAGTGGAACACCACATAGGTTGGGACCGTATGAATAATATCATATGTATCGGTCCACCGGTTATAATAGTTTCTAAGTACATTTCCCCAAGGGTTGTATATATGTACCGATCAACCGATTATAATAGTGGTGAGCTGCGTTTTACCCTGGGGTTGTATATCTTGTGCTCAGTCCACTGGTTATAATAGTGGGGGTCCCCAAACCTATGTGGATATAATTCAAGAGATGATTATGATTAATATCTAATTGATGGCTTAAGTCCAGATAATATTGATTATACCATTATGATATATTGATATGATATAGTAGCAGCCTTAGTGCCTGCTTTAAGTGGGGGTGTGCAATGGCTCAATATGATGTTGGCTATTTAATTATAGTACAAAGAGCTTCGCTTGGATGCTCTCTTGGTAAATGCTTTTAATTCTAAGTAAATGAACTTGATGACATATGACATTAAAGTATGTGTCCATTCTAATGATTATTATATCTTGATATATATGTCTGTGTAATTTACTGTTCATGTGTTGCGTACAAGTCCTATCTTTTAATTCTGTATAAAGGGTTACTCAGTACCGTAGTACTGAAGGGTTCTTTTCGCGGGCCCCTGCTTATTCAATGGGTAGTGTCCTTCGCAGGTTAGTCTGTAGGAGTTATTCAGGGTTTATTTTCGGGTTAAGAGCATAGGACTATCCAGGAAGATTTCAGTGTTTTCCTATAAAATTTTATTTTCCTTTATTCAATGATCTTATTCTGTAACCATTATAAGTGGATTCTATTCTTGTGAATTTAATCTATCGCGCTACTCAATTTTAGTTTTGTAATCATGAATTTTTGTAAAGTTGGTTATTCTTTTTAGCCTTAACACTTGGTATTAGAACAATGGAAGAAAACTAGTTTCGTACTAAGTGTGGCGGTAACATCCTCGAAATTTATTGTATTTGCTTCTGCTTAAATTTTAAAAACAATAATTTTCAGTTGTGAATTTTGGGGGGTGTTACAAGTGATGCTTAAAGAGCCACCATTATCGATCTCATGGTCTTTTAGTTTAAGTGTTTGTATTTTCTTAAGGCGATCACGAAATTGCATATTAATCACATAGATCTAATTTTCTATACTTAGCCATTTTTACTCAGTTTCCATTTATTCAAGACAACCATAAACGAGGTCAATACCGAGTTCAACATTAAAAATATACTAAGGACATCCTTAGCTCAATTATTCACATTTTAGTGCATTAGGTCAAAAATGACCAAAATACCGCTAAGGCCAAAATTACCCAATTATCATCCATTTTAAATACTAACTCCATTTTTTAATTAATTTATCATGAAAAGGCTAACATATCATAATTAAATTAATTATCGTGTAAATAAATCATCAGATATGTCAATTGACTATTTTATCCCTATACATGATTCTGCACACAAAAACCGTAGCATGTGTTTTTTATTTATCCAAAATCACATAATCTTATACTCAACAATATAATACACATTAGACATGCTTGTCTGGATAAATATCCTAATACACTTAAAATAGCCAAATTTCCGATAGGGCACACACTAATAGTAATTTATATCATAAATTGGTTTAAGTATGCCCAACCTATCATTTTACACATTTTTCTTCTTCTTTTGCATTCAAGATAATGAACCACCATTTATTGGGTTATTAACATATAATACATGTTTTACTTGTGAGGATAACATCAATGAGTATTGCTTAGTAAAATAGGTACAAACTCTTTTTTGATTGTCAAGCCATTTGCACCCGAATAAAGGGACTCTAAAAGTGGTGTAATCCAATAACCATATGCTCTCTATCACCCCATAGTATGTCATTGATGCATAGATAGAGGTTTTGTCTTTAGCACTTGATATATGTAAATCTCATGATATTATACTCACACCACTATTTTGCATATTGCTATTGCTATCCTACTCTTTTATGTATAAAGTACACCCATTGATCATATATAAGTTGTAAGACATCACTTCTCTATGAGGAGGGTGGTGCAACCAATAGAAATAAGTATCATATTTAAATGATTGAGATGGAAAACACTCTAAAAAGGGGTTGTTTTGTCCATCTAATATTTATTTCTTGCTCCTAGATGTACTTGAATCCCTCAAATTATCCATATGTTGATCCACATATGGACGGACATCATCTCTATCATGAAGGATATAGAGATGAGTTTGCAAAAATGAATCATCATCAATGAAGACCATATGAAATCCTTTGCATCATTTTCCCTTATTCCTTTATACCTAAATGTCGTGGTTTAATAATGTCTATCATATTGACATTGGGCAAGAACTCACAACAAAATTATGTTGCCTTCTCCACTAGATAACTCTCAGCAATGTAGCATTCAGACTTGTTCAGATTCCTCACATATCTTTTTAAGAATTTTATATACCTTTCAAATGAATACATCCAATACAAATAAACTGACCTACATAATCTAACCTCCCTAATTAAGAGAAACATTAAATGAATCATGATTATAAAGAATGATGGAGGAAAATACATCTCAAGATGGCATAATATAGTCATAATCTCACTCTACAATTTATCCAAACTTGTAAGGTCAATAACATTACTACATAGTTCATTGAAAAAGAAACAAAATATGGCGATGATACTTCAAAACTAGTTTGGTAATATATAACATATAGAAATTAGCAACACATCTTGAATAAGAATATGATGATCATGAGATTTTGTACCCATTGACTTCAAATCTTTCTTCATACTAAGTTTCTTAACATTTGATGAGTATCCTTTAGAAACCTTTGCTCAATGCAAGCACTCACAGAAAGAGATACTATCTTTTTTTTTTAGGAAAGAGTATAACATGCATGTGGTAAAAAAGTTCTATTTTCCACCTTCTAAGGATTAATTATATTCTCATACCTATGCCGACTAAGTCCAACCGAGCATTGATGCCATCCTTTGTCTTTTTTGGCACATTGAGAAGCACACCAATTAGATAATTGGATACATAATTCTCAATATGCATCACATCAAGACAATATTGTACGTACAAGTTCTTTCAATATGGAAGGTTAAAGAACATTGACCTTTTATTCCTCTCGCTTGAAGGGACTATTTTCTCATTACTTTTTTTTTGAAAGGAACGTTCAAGTTTTTTAATTTCCCAAATACTTGAAATCTCATGAGATGATTCAGAGCTCTTGATTCTTCAACTTTCCCATTAAAAGATTTTCTTTACCTATAATAATGATGATTCGTAGGTAAGAATCTACAATGTTAAAAATACCCTTCTATAGCTAGAGAAAAGTTGTGTGATTTTTACAAATAGAACATACATAGTGTCTATGCACACTATAATCTATAAGATTACCATAAGTAGGAAAAACATTTATGGTACAAAATAACATAGCTCTCAAGTTAAAAGACTATTGACTTCATGCATCAACTACTTTAACTCTGTGAACCCACATGTACTTTCAAACCTCAATAAGGGGAGATAAATAACAACAATTTCATTACCTGGCTAATTTGATGTAATACCCCGTATTTTTAAAATCCAGATTTATTGAGTTTAATGATTTTATTAGCGTAATTTGATATAAAAAATTAATTATTTTAATTTCGATTCGTTTTATGGAGTTATCGACGATTTAGAATTCATATTTGAATTTAATTAATCGTTGTCATTGCGAAATATTATAGATAAATTCATTCACGACAATGATTTTATTATATTCTTATGAATTCGATTTTCTTTCTCGTATTTTTATTTTTAATATTTTAGATTTTTTTCGATTATAACTTCGTCATGTGTTTACAGCGTTATTTTGAAGTTATATTCATTGACGAAATATATTATTTAAATTATAGAATTTCTGTTTAAATAGTTAAAGTTATTTTAATGATTTTACCTGTAAAAAATATTTCCGACTTTAAATTTATTCGATTCCAGAAATCGTTAATATTTTCGGGAAGTTTAAATTAAAAATATTTTCGGAGCTTATTTAAGAATTTCTTTTTGAAATTAATTTTCTTCCGTTCTACGCTTTTTAGTTTGCGGAAAACCGATTTCGGAAATTATTAAAATTAGTCTCGGTTTATTAGAATTTGACTTAAATATTTTATTATATGTTTTTAAATATTATTTCGGGGTCTTATAATGTATTTCCATAAATAATATAAATTTTTACGTTCGTTGGCAAATTCTTCCGAGAATGTTTCCGAAATTCTGTATATAGTTCTTTTATTTATTTTAAGCTTTCTGAACCTTACGAAATAATTTTCGTCTAATAAATTTTAGATAAAATCTTCCAATAATAATTTTTAAACTTTAGTATTTTGTTTTATGTATTTTTGTAAAATAAAAAATAAAAAATCCCGCGCCCTGCCTGCCAACCCCCCCTTCATTTTTCTTTTCCCGCTTCTCTCCCTTCTCTTCTGTTTCCCTATCCCCGTCGACCCCTGTCCCTGTCCCGCAACCCTAGCCAGCCGCCACCTCCTCCCCAACCCCTCCCTCCTCCTTCGTCGATTGTCACAAGCCGACCACCGCCGCAGCAACCACCAGCAGCAGCGTGCAGGAGCAGCAGCAGGTCACTGCAGCGACGAGCCGCGCTGGGTGCGCCGCCGTCCAGCCACGACAGGCCCTGCTAACCACCGGCGAGCCACCCCCGGTCTCCGATAAAGCTTCTCCGGCCTTCCCTTGTCCCGATTTGTTGATTTTCGTTTGGTATAATTTTTTGAAAAACCCTAACATTGATTTGATTTAATTGAGTATGATTTAGCTTGTGATAAGCTAAATTAATTGTTTGATTATGTATATATGTGCTGTGAGATTGATTTGGATAAGTTAATTGTATGGTTTAGGTTGGATAAATTGATTATACAATATGTTTTTAAATGTATCTAATTTCATGTCGGAACCGTCAATTTGAGAAATTTATGCTGAATCAATTGAAATTTGATTCCTAGGTCAAAATTCATGTGTAATGAAATTGGGTCGCATAATTGAGTTGTTTCGCTCAATTGATTTTATAATATCATTTGAAATGTATTTAATTTCATATTGGAAGCGTTGATTTGGAAAAATTGTGCGTAATTAATTGGAATTGAATTTTAGGTCAAAACTCTTACGGGACTAAATTGGATTGTGTAATCGGGTTTTTTTATTCAATTGACTATATAATTTATATTAGAATATATTTAATTACATTTTCGAACCATCAATTTATATATTTTAGTAAGAATTGATCGGATTTGTGTTCCGGGCTCAAAAACCCTAATTGTGCTGAATTGAGTATTTCTTTTATTGGTTTTGATCAATTGATTATTTAATATGTTATAAATTGTGTTTAATTGCATTTATAAACATTCAATTTGATTAAATTAATAGAATTCAACCGAATTGTATTTTCGGGCCTAAAACCCTAGATTTCAAGTGAGATTATGAAATTGATCATATGTATAGTTGTTTTTCTAAAATTAAATTTGTATAAATAGTTGAAATGATCCTAATTGCTTTCTAATACCTTTAATTTGAATTATCTGAGTTTGTGTTGTGGGCTTTAAAACCCTAATTTTGAAAATGGATAGTCTTAAATTGGCTACTAAGAAGATTGTTTTGTTGAAATTAATTATCTAGATTTATCTAAAATTAATTTAATTGTGTTTTAAAACTATCAATTTGAGGTAATCGAAGTGATTTGGTCGATTCGTAGTTTAGGAATTAAAAACCCTAATCTTCGGGGATTGTTTTATAAAATTGATTTTTGCTATGCGTCTTTTATCTAATCGATTTCTGTCTTTGGGTTTTAAATCATTTAAATTATGCTTTAATCTAATCGGTTTGGATTCGGTTCTATGTAAATGGTTGGTTTACTTATTTAGTTGTAAAACCTAATGAATAAGTCATTTTCGATAAATTAACTTGTGATCGATTATTCTTTCTCGGGCTTTCCAAATTAGTTTGAAATGTCCCAAGTGATATGTTTATTAATCCGTTTTTATTTATTTTTAACCTTAAATCTTAATAGAGCTATGCTCTTAAGTCCTAGGTTTTGGACGCATTTTCCAAGAAAAATTGTTTGTGTCTCTTTGTATCGATTTAATTATAATAATTGAATTATTGATCGATAGGATAGTTTCTAACTTAGTTTTCGATTTCTATCGGCGATCTAGGAAAGCTTTGTTGTGGATCCTCGAGCTAGTGATCTCTCTCTCCCTCTTATCTCGCTTAGCTAGCTTCGAATTTAAGTAAGTCTATACTTACCTCCACTTATGGGTGTTTCGTAAGGATGTAACTAAGGCCGCTTGTGTGTTACATGTTTTACTTGCTTTGGATGCCTTGTACGATTTATATGTTGTGTCTTATATGTTATATGTTTTTATTGTGTAGCGTAGCTTGGAATCGAGGTATGTTCTCGTGCTCTTGTCTGGTATGTGCTAATATGGGTATGCCGCCAATTATGATGGATGTCATGTGGCCTTTTAGGACATGCATGTTAAGGGTAAAATTCTGCTGAATAAGATACGATAAAATACTAATCATGTAAAGTGGAAGAGTATTGAGTTGGGTCCAGCCGATCCACCGGTAAGGAATAGTGGTGTGGACTATTGTCTCGCAAGTGACCGATCCACCGACGAATAATAGTGGTGTGGACATTGTCCCGCAAGTGACCGGCCCACCGACAATAATAGTGGGGGATCCCGAGCTCAGTAAACCAAACCCTAATTTGTTAATACACGTAAAAGTTACTAAGTACTTACAGTGGAACACCATGAGAGTCGGGGCCAGACCGATCTAGCGGCATAAAATAGTGGTTAGGTGCGTTCTGTCCTATAAGTGACCGATCCACCGACTATAATAGTGGTTAGGTACGTTTTGCCCTATAAGTGACCGATCCACCGGCTATAATAGTGGGGTTCTCGCACTCGCATGGATTAATAAAGATTATGATGTGAATCAATCATATTTACCAAATATCTAAAAGAATAAGTCTACCCGGACCATAGCCGACTTTTATTATCTGTATTACTACATGATGCTTATGTGAGTATGTCAAGTAATGAGTTTTCAAAAATATGGATTATTCCTACCTGAGGCGCATGAGCTACTTTACATTTCGGTCATACCACACTCATATGTTTAAATAAGATGATACATATGTTTCACATGTTATTATATGTGTATGGTAGGACTTGTGATGTGGGTTTTGAGTATTCGTAATATTGTATCAACGTATTGTACCATGATTTAATATGCACTTGATGTTATAGTTTACGTCTCTCCCATAAGACAGGGGAGTGGGATTTACTCAACATTGGACCTGTACTGATACTACCTTGGTTGAATGGGTCATGTGATGATCCACTGATGGTGGGGAGCATACCTCTTGTGCAGGTTTAAGATCGGATACTGTTTTGGGGTGGAAGGCTTGACTTGAGAGTGTAGGTAATCCGAAAATTTTTCCGTCGGGTTTTATCTTGTTTAACAGTATTCATCTTTGGAAGTTACAAGTTTTGTGTTTATAATTTCAAGGGTATTGTAATTGACTTTTAATTTCTCGTATGCTGATAAGCTTTTAAAATCCAGATTTATTTTACAGGTCCCACTGATTCATTCAACGATGATTTTATTTAGTAAATCTATTTACTTGCCATCTGCCTGTGGATATTTCCTTATGGGAGTTTATCCTCACGGCATAGATGTTGTTAGGAATTTTATTTAACATGTTTTAGCCTTACATCTAGCATGAGATAGATGGCAGACATTTATCTTGCGTTAGATTTGGACGTAACATTCCCCAAATTCTCTTTAAGCTTCTGCTTTATTCTTTCAATTTTTTTTTTCAGGAGTGAAATTTGGGGGTGTTACATTTGAACCATATATAATTAATGACAGCATCATCCATTCCCTCTTTATGCATAATAATGGGGGAAGATTGTAGATCACTATAATAACGATCCATAAACTTTAGTTGGTGTTTCTAGTAAAAGGGTTCATTATGTTTGACTAGAGTTCAGCCCATAGGCTTTTAGCTTCACTACTAAAATTAGGGTATACACAATGAATTATCTTCTATTGAGGAAAATCTGTCGGATGTCTAAGCTTGTCATAAAAAAGATCCTTCCTTTCACATACCATATAAGGTTTTCTGCATTTTTCTCACTATGAAACATGCGCGCGTTGGAATTATGGTATAACTGAAAAGTACCACAACACCTTATTAGGATCATTATCCTCTTATATTGTAACATTTGATATTGAGGACAACTATCTAACGATACATGTTCATTACAATAGAAAATATAATTGTTAGGACATACATGAAATTTTTCATAATTTAAACCCATAGAGCACATTATCTTCTTAGCTTCATAAGTACGAGAAATAACCACATTGTCCTTCGGAAGCATCTCCTTCAAAAGCTCAAGAAGAGAAGTGAAGCTTTTATTACTCCATCCATTACCGGCCTTTAAGTTGTACAATCATAACACAATAGATAATTTTATAAATTTAGTACAACCATTGTACGAAGGAGTCTCCAAGTCATTAACCAAATTTTCAAATATTTTAGGATGGTCTATAAAATGTTCTTTAACATTTTTGGTCAGGTCCTTTATGTAAGCATAGTTATATGCATCTTCAACATCATTGTAGTCAACCACACTAGGTTCTTAATAAGTAGCTCTCCATGTCATATCCACATAGTATAACTCTTATCAATTCCACGGATAATGAGATGATTTCGTATCGCATTCACCACTCTTCTTATCATATCTCCAAAATCTACATATGGGAAAAATATCCACAAAGAATCTTTCGACTATTCAACAACTATCTTAAGAAAGTCTTGAACACTGTCTATATATTATATAGACAACCTACTTATATATATCGACTTACAATCCATAATGAGAACTAAGTAAAATCTGCCCTTAAATTAAAAATAAAAATAGGGAATCTAATAATATTAGCCAAGTAAAGTAAAAGCCACCAACATACTAGAATGTATATACACCATGAAAACATTTGCACTAGTAATAATACCATGATTTCTACAATCCTTTCCATTTTGTTTTTATACTTTGCTTTTAGAAATAACTTGATAATAAATCTAGTGAATGGTTTTCCATCTGCATAAGACATATCAACTCAAAATCTAATAACATATAGTGTACAGATATACTCCACAACATCATATACAATATAAATATACATGAAGGAGTTTGAATATGCAAGACATAAGCAAAATTTAGAATTTCATACAAAAAGATTAAAACACAAAGAGAAGAAGAACAAAGGAATAATGAACATATTGTAAAAAGAGAGAAAATTCTGATGCCGGTAAACTGAAGAAGTGAAAAAATGAGCAAGAACTATAGCGAAGAGAAGAGACAAGGACAATGGTCGGCAATAGAGGTTCTTTGCTTCAACGTGTGCTGGCTGATTTCTTACTTGCAAGCGAGGTAAAATAAAAATCGTAGGTGATTCTAGATTAAAGAATAACAAAGTTTAAAAAAATGGAGGAAAAGAGTATACATGACAGTTCGATGTTAAAACCGTTGTGTATACTATGTTTATATTAAAAAAAATAATAATAGTATACACTTTATATTATAGAACAAAACCACTTTGCATACCCTTCCAAAAAGTAGTTTATCATAAAAGTATACATAACAGTTTTATTCTATAACCGCGGCGTATACTACTATTTCCCTCCTTTTTTTTAATATGAAAAATAGTATATACAATGGTTGTAACCTAGAATCATCATGCATTCAATTATATAAAAAAATTATTTTCTTATTAAGGGTATGCATAACGTTTGTAGAATAAAATTATTTTATATATGTGCCGTTTAAAATGTAAAAATGTTTAGGATAATGAAATATATGATGATTTATTCTTAAATTATATTACACCGGCTACCGGTTATTCCGAATAGTGTACTGGTGATCACGACTTTTGCTTCGGTCGATGGCGATTAAACCTCAATAATTAACTACATATAATATTGCACACAGGAATGAATTATTCAGTAAGCAAAAGAAAAAGGAAAGCTAAAGTAGGATAGTATCTTGCAAGTTGCAACCTTGAACACAAGACAAAAATATCGGTTCTATTAATTAATTCAATAGAACTAAGACTCGCAGAGTGCTGTCAAAGGAAATCATAGGCATCAACAGTAGCATGGATAATAACAATTAACAAACTATAGGTAAAATGTGTTGTATGTACTTTTCTCTTTAACAAGAAACGTTTTGCATGTGAATAGTTTATATATAAAAGGAGCTGATATGGATTTCGTAAGAGCAACGTCACGACGGGAGGAAGGATGATTACCGTCCAATCCATTAGAATATATCCACTCCATTAGAACATATCCACGCTAGCCTGCGTTTGGTACCCCTGTCCTCCGATCTCCTTCAAGAACATGAAACCCATCATGTGAACAATCGCTCGGCCGTAATGATAACAAACGTAAGAGAAGTTATTCAAACAATAACATTATAACTCGTTAAATAATTGAGAAATGAGATAGCTTGATAGATATTTTTACTATAATGTACTTCTATTTTTTTAAGTAATAAAAAATAAAATAAAACCATGCACACAATTCTCATTAATGATAACAAAACAAATTGTCCTCCTTATATGTAAAATGGATTAAATCTTAAACTCTTTATCTTCAAAAATTTATCTTCTGTTTATTTTAACAATTCCACTTAATCATTCTAACCCAAATTAGGTAGTAGTCAAAGTTTAAACCTTAATTCAATGTGTTTGCTTCTATTCTTTCTATATATTTCCTCTGTTTATAAAAGAAAGTTTTTTTTTTATCTATTTACACACTATTTTAGGGGGAAAATAATTTGACAATTAATGCATGGAAAAAAGAAATAGGAAAAGTAGGGGTAAAAATGAAAAATTAAGCATTCACTTTTCTAAAACAAATTTCATTTTGAAACAAAAATTTTTGAGCTAAAAAGATTTACTTTCAGAAATAAAGGGAGTACCCCTTATTATCATAAATGTTAACTGACGTGTTAAATATTTTAACAAGTATTTTGAATAATGAGATATTAACACAGTTATTAATTAATTATATTTAATTTATTTGTAATTATTATTTAAATACTTTTTTTAATGTTACTATATTTAATAAATATTTGTTATCAACCAAATAGTAATGACTAATTAAATATTACTCTATCTGTATCAAAAAGTAATTCATTCTATCACTAAATTTTTATATATAAAAAAGTTGTTTTAGCAAAGTCAAAACCTACTTTTTATTTTCAACCTCACTTTTTTTATATATTATCTATGTGTTAAATGCTTTGTTATTTTTTTAATAAATGGTGTAAATATAATGATAATACAACTTTTATTGTTTCTAAGTACGCAGATTGATTGGATGACTTTTTTATATACTAATGGAGTACATATATTTAGGGAATAATTATATAAAATTTAACATCTTGATTTGAATATATAATATTTATTATTACACTTTCAATAATAATACTATTATATAAATGGAATTCTTAAATTATCATTATAATTATGTTTATCATTATTATCTATTATATACGACTTTATATTTAATTAAATTTATAAAATTTAGAAAAAGTAAAATTCATGCATCGCACTTATGCAACACTAGTAAATAGTTATATTACATATACATAAGTTATGCATTATTGAACTAAGCCCCATTGGTCAAAGTCTGTTTTTCTAACTAAGCTGACCAAGTAAAATATCTTATAACTAAAATGATTTATATTATTATCATCATCATCATCATCATCATCATCATCATCAACTAAAATTACAAGGGTATTACATCTTCCCAAACCATTTTGAAAAATAAAAATCACATAACAATGTCCAAAATCTTGGGGCATTGGCAAAAATATTAGGAAATACAGATTTATGAAAAAATCTTTTCAAGTGTATTAAGAACCTTAAGCAAAACACTAGCGGATAATTTATTGCTCTTGCTGGATTCTAAATCTAATTTTCTTTTGGTATTTGTATTAGCTAAAGAAGAAGAAACATTAGAAACATAATTTACAAAAAGAGAATCAGAATGCTTCTTTTTTGAATGATTGATTTGTTCCTCATCTTCCTCTATTTTCTCATCTTTTCAATAGTTTTTAGTGTTTCACAAGAATTCTTCAAAGAATCCGACATTCCCTTAAATGCCACAAAAACATATTTAGCCATAACTAGTGATTTGTTCAATGCATCTACCGTAGCTTTAATCTACTCTACCGATTTTGCTTATGAACAATTCATGTCATATAAAAACATTTTCCTACATAACTGATATTTTAAGTTGGTCTAATATTATTTTAATAGTATAAATACCTCAAAATACATAATTAAAATTAAAATCAAAGAGACAAAATAAATATAAGTGCAAGAATAACTAATATACAAATAAGTATATTAGGCGACTGTAAAATATAAGATATACAAGGTATACACGTGCTATGGGCTAAAAATGGACGATCATATGCATCTTCCCTGTAAATCACACGAATTCAACAAAAGTCTCGGCAAAAGAAAAAAAATAACTTTATTATTTTAGATGTAAATTGTTAACAAAGGTTGAAACATAGTTGTAGATGTACATAAAAATAAAAATAATCTAAATATTACTCAGAGGAGGAACATCCATGACAATGAACGTGGGAACAACGGAGGAAGACGAGGATCACAAAAAATTATATTTGATTTAATAATAATAATAATATATTAGGGCTTTATAGAATTTTCAAATTTTTAAAAAGATATGTTAAATTATTTTTTCAGAACTTTTATATATATTTAGTGATATATTTTAATTTTAATAATTATTATAATTCCATCTATATTATATTTATTTACATATATGATTATTTAATTAATAATTTTTAAAGATTAACTAGTAAAATTTCTTCATGCGATGCACATGTAGAGTTTTACATATTGTGATAATAAATTTTAAAATAAGTACGAAAAATAATATAAGAAATAATGGAATTATAAGAAGACAATATAGTTAATATAAAGGATAAAATATTAAGAGAAAGATTTCAACGATATATTTCTTATTTTTTAATCAAATAATTAAGTTTCCCACTACATCATTTTATTCAGTTCTTTAATTAATATGCGATTCTTCAAATTTCCTCATCACAACCGTAGATTTTAAGGTATCTGAAATACCCCAAAACCCTAATTTAAGAAATTATGTTAAGATAGGGATTTATTAGGGAAATTAATTAAATAAATTATTTTATTCAAATAAGGGGGAATATTTCAGGCAAAATCAAGAGGGAAATAATAAATAACTTAATTAAGGAAAATTTGGATGTTTTGCTAATTAAAATGGAATTTAGTAAAACTTATTTAAAATATCCTAAATTAATCTAAAAAGGGAATTTAATTATTATTTTACTAAATATTATTATTTTAAATATTGAAAAATACCAAAATATTCTAAATACCCAACCAACTTATTTTTTCTTTTTTCTTTTTCCCTTCTTTTTCCTTTTTCTTTCCTTTCTCTCCTTTCTCCTTTTTCTTTTTCCCATTCTTCCCCCGGACTGGGCCAGCCCCTCCTTTTAGCCTAGACTTCTTCTCCTTCTTCCTCTGCGCGGCCCAAGCTCACACCCCCTTTCTCTTCTCTAACATCACCCAATCACCTGGTTCTCCCCTTCTTCTTCTTCTTCTTCTTCTTCTTCTTCTTCTTCTCTTTCCCTTATGCCGGTTGGCCAACTCTTCTTCTTCTTATTCTTCTCGCTCCTCTCCTACGTGAGGCCTACAGCCTGCCACTGCCGACCAGCCATCACTGCACCGCCTGCCTACCTCCCTCTCTCCCCCTTGTCGCTTTCCTTTCATTTTTTGACCCCAACCAACCCCACATCTCCCCTTCACACGTGCCCCTCCCTTTCATTTTCTTCTCCCCCAACCCAACCTACCCCTGCCATTTGCAGACTTGTACCGCCCTGCCATCGTCAGCCGGTGACCCTGCCATACCTGCCCCTATTTTTCTCCTCCCCACTATTGTTTCCACCCCCATTTGCCTATAAATACCCCATACCTGACCCTTAATTGAGCTCCCTTTTGATGTCCATAAAACCTACCTCCTTGCGCCAACGCCACCATCACCCAACGCTGCCGCCCGAAACAACAGCCAACATCCTCCTTGCATCACCCTTCACCGCACCACACCACTCACCACCTCTGATTCTTCCTGCATAAGCTGCCTTTGCCATGCCAAATTGGCTGCCAAAACTGCCAATTCTCTACCATTACTGCCCCTCGTGCCGCCATGCGCTGCTGCAACCACCACTCTATCTACCTTCCAAAACACCCACCTAAGCCTCCTCTACATCTCCCTACCTTCCTTTCTCCTTACCTTTGAAATACCCCAAAACCCTAATTTAGGAAATCATGGCCGAATAAGGAATTATTAGGATGATTAATTAAATAAACTATTTTATTTATTATTATGAAGTTAATTAAGGTAAATCTAGGAGAATTTATAAATAATTTTAAATAGGAAAGGAATTTGGGTATTTTGCTAATTAAAATAAAATTTAAGAAAATTCTTTCAAAATCCCTAAATTAGCCTAAAAAGATAATTTAATCATTATTTTAATAATTATTATATTTATTTAGCATCCCAAATTACCCAAATTGTATTAATTAAGCCAACCACCATTTTTCCTTTCTTTTCCTTTTTTATTTTTCCTTTTCCCCCCTATTTTTCCTTTTCCTTTCTTTCCTTCTCTTCCTTTTTCTCTTTTCCCCGACCTAGGTCGGCCGCTGGCCCAACTTCCCCTTCCCCTTCCCCTGCGCTGCCCAGCTTCCTGCGGCTCTCCCCCTCTCTTGGCTGGTTTGGCCTTTCTTTTCTTTCTTTTTCTTTTCCCCTGGACTGCCGGTCCAACCCCTCCACTTCATCTTCAACCTTTGACACCCTGCATTCGAAATTCTCGTCAGAAAAAGTCTGCAACGACCACACCAACTGTACCAGCCATTCCTTCCCTCTCTTCTCTGCTGACTCCCCTACCATTTCGATAGAACCCTTCCTCCCTTCTCCTACACATCATATCTCTCTCTCTCTCTCCAACAACTCATGGTTTGCACACGCAGACCTACGCCGACCATTCTCGCCGGACAGAGGGCCAGAACCCTGCCCCTACTCTGCCACGCATCCTTGTCGTTTTTCCTTCCCGATTCACCTATAAATATCCCTGAAGGCTGCCATAATCGAGTTTCGATTTTGGCATCCTAGAAAACCAAACCGAGAGCCACCCCCTGTTTAGCCAACTATTCCTCCGTCGTTGGCCATCTTCGCCGCCCACTCTGGCCACCAAAACGCTCCCTGCACTGCCCTCTACACAACCCAGCCACCAGCCTTCCTTGCCTTGCCCTGCACGAGCCACCCCGACCGTGCAAAATTGACTCCCTGAATAGCCCCATTCGACATTGCGCTACCTTCACGCCGTGATTCCACCGCCTAAAGCGCCACCTCTACCCCCAAAACAACCAGGGAATCCTACCCTACCACCCCAAACCTCCATTTTCCCCTACTTACCTCTCCCCTAGCCTCCACATCCACCTCTCCACTTCTTTCTTCCTCCATCGCCCCCACCGCCGCCGACACCACCACCTAGCCTAGGTTGTTCCCCAACTCTTTAATCCCTAAACCCCGTATATTAAATGTGTTAATGATTTTTAATATTATTAACTATTACTATTAGTGTTATTATAATAATTATTATTATTATCATTATTATTATTATTACTACTACTACTACTATTATTATTACTATTATTACTACTACTATTATTACTATTATGTCTTAACATTTATCCCGAAGAACTTCTAATTAATGGTAATAATTAATACTAAAATCTTGTTATGTTATTATTATTACTATTATTATTATTATTACTATTATATTATTATTATTATTATTATTATTATTATTACTACTATTATTATTATTATCATTATCATTATTATTATTATCATCATGGTTATGGTGGTTATTGCTATTATTATTATTATTATTGTTCCTACTCTTATTATTATTATTATTATTGTTGTTGTTGTTGTTGTTGTTATTATTATTGTTATTATTATTATTATTATCGTTATATTTACTATAATTATTACTTTAACTATTATTACCATCGTTATTATCCTTATTATCCTTATTATTATTATTATTATTATTATTTAATATTATTATTATTTAATATTATTATTTTTAGTATTCTTATTATGATTATTATTGCCACTATTAATATCACTATTATCACTATTATTACTATTATTATTATTAGTATTCTTCTTCTTCTTCTTATTATTATTATTATTATTATTATTATTATTATTATTATTATTATTATTATTATTATTATTAATATTGGAACCCCTTCTTTAATACTATGAATATTACCAAGACTTACTTTGATTAGTGGTGGTTTGATTAACTATCTTGTGAATAATAATAATAACCCTATCCTTTTTAATTATAAACTACTATTATTAATATTAGCCTTAGTATTAGGCCATGATAGGGGTAAGATAGGAAATTATGGTAATTTCGGTAGAGGGAGATTAACCCATAGTATTTTCCTCTAAGAGGTGAATCAAGTCAAAACTCACAGGAGGCATAGGAGCGTGCTCCAAGCCTGGCGCCGATTTAGGTAAGGGTGTAGCTAAGGCCGCTTGTGTGATATGTGTCATGCTTGCCTTGGATGTCTTGTATGATTATACATCATATTTTACATGTTATTATCTTACTTGTTTTATGTGTAGCGCAACTTGGAATCCGAGGTACATCCATGTGATCGATTTTGTTATGTATTAATGTGGATATGCTACAAGTTATGATATGATGTGGCCTTAGGACATGCATGTTAGGGTATGTGATGTGGTGATGTGGGTTGGGGCATGAAAAAGAAAAATAAGAAAAAAAAGATAACCAAGGGGAAGTAAGTTAGCTAATGAAGGTATAGGAGGAACTAGGGTTTGCATGGGGTGGTTAAGGTCCGCATAGGGGCGAACCTTACGTTTGGAAAGATGCCTCGGGGTGTGAAGAAGGTAATAGAAGTTTCGTTTGTGTGTTTGGGGGTTTCAGGCAAAAAATAGTTTATGGGACAATATAAGGGTGCGTAGGAGACTAGATTAGGGTTTAAGGGGAAACCCTAATTTGAGTAGGGGAAAGAGAAAAAGAAAATAATAAAAATAAGTGAGAATGAGTGGGGCATGAAGTGAGGGGTGGAACCAAAGGGTCGTGATGTGTAGGGGTGATAAAATAGTCTAGATTGTGCAAGGTAGAAAGGGATGGGCCACATAGGCCCATATTAGAGTATTTGGAGAAAACCATAGAGGAAAGCGGCGAGTGGACTTTAGGGTATAAGGTGGTGGGCTTTGACCCACACACTTAGGAGTTGGGTTCCTAATATAAGTAAGCAGGTTAAGGGAAGGATGTCGGGGTGAGTGAGGAGGTATAGAGGTCTCAAGATATGAGACGGGCCCTCTTAGGAGGATAAGTATAGCTGGAGTTAGCCATGCATGTCTAGGGCAGAATCTGTCGAATAAGATACTGTAAAATACTAATCATGTAAAGTGGAAGACTATTGAGATGGCTCTAGCTGATCCACTGGTTAGTAATAGTGGTTAGGGTTTTACCCTATAAGTGACCGATCTACCGGCGAATAATAGTGGTGTGGACTTCGTCCCGCAAATGACCGGCCCACCAACAATAATAGTGGGGGATCCCAAGCTCAATAAACCAAACCCTAATGTGATAATTCACATAAAAGATACTAAACACTTACAGTGGAACACCATGAGAGTCGGGATCAGGCCGATCCACCGGCATAATAGTGGCCATGAGCGTTTTGCCCTGGAGACCGATCCACCGGCATATAATAGTGGTCAAGTGAATCTTGCCCTATAAGTGACTGATCCACCGGCTATAATAGTGGGGTTCCCATACTCGCATGGACTGATAAGAATTATGATGTGAAACGAGTATTAACCAGTGAATAAATAAACAATGTGATCCTTTATTTACCTGAGAAGTTGTATGCCATCATGTGATTGTGATTATGCTATGTGTTCTTATGTGTTGGCCTTAGTTATATGGTTACCTTACTCAGTACATAGCGTACTGACCACCCGTTTCATGGGTGCTGCTCATTCCTACGAGCAGAAGGCCCATCTGATTTAGTACAGGTTTGTGATTCTATATTTGATGCCTACGACGCTTATGAGGCATCGAGCGGGACCGAGAGTTTAGTCCGGACCTAGCTTGGGGGTTGAGAGTGACGTGGCCGGAGTCTATTGTCCACCTTATCTTTCCTATGTCTTTAAATTTATTCTATTTTTTATGTACGATGTTTCAAACATTTGGAACCTTAAAATCGTACCTTTGAATTATACTTTTGACTTTCCGCACTCTGATTTTGTATGACTCGAGTTTTACTAATGACTAGTGTTTTATTAACAACTCATATTTGATGGTTAATCTTGTTTGACCTTAGCACTTAGTACCAAGACGGTAGGAGTGAACCGATCTGGTACTAAGTGTGGCGGTAATGCCCCCAAATTTACAGTTTTATCTTTTCGTTTTTGTTAGACTCTTTTAAATTAAACGAAAATTTTCAGTAGTAAATTTAGGGGTGTTACAATCTTCCTCTCCTTCACCCTTCCTCCCCCTCCACCACCTTCGCCCACCATAGCATCCGCCACCTGCGCTGCCCCTTTGGCTGAGCCATCACCACCATTTCAACCTCTTAACCCAGAGCATCCACCACCACCACCACAACCACCCTTTCACTCCCCCTCTTCTAGCCTAGAAACCCACCTTTTCAACTTCTCTTCCTCATCCATTGCTGCCGCTTGGTCACCACCATCCCTAGGTTGTGTCCTAGCCTCCCTAACCTTTAAAAATAATTTATTGAGTTGTTAATTATTTTATTTGTATTAATATCATCATTATCATCATTGTTGCTACTACTACTACTATGGATATATTATTATTATTATTATTATTATTATTATTATTATTATTACCAACTTCGACATATTGTTATTGTTACTATTATTATTATTATTATTATTATTATTATTGTTGTTGTTGTTGTTGTTTTTGTTGTTGTTGTTGTTGTTGTTATCATCATCATCATCATCATTATCATTATTATTAACTTGGGAACTATTATTACTAATGTTGATACTAACATGATTATTCAAACCCTATCATTATTATTACTAAGATTTGAAGTATTATTACCATTATCATCATCATCATCATTATTGTTATTAACCTTGGTTCTATTATTATTAATGTTACTATTATTATGATTATTAGGACCCTTGTTATTATCATTCTTAAGATTCGAACTATTATTAATATTAATAATCAAACTATTATTATTAATATTATTTTATCATTATTGCCTATATTACTAATTTTACTATTATTATTATTACTACTATTGTTGTTGTTGTTGTTGTTGTTGTTATTATCATCCACATTATCACTATGGTCACTATTTTAGTATTACTAATACTACTATTATTATTACTAAGAATTGGGTTATTATTATTATTATTATTATTATTATTAAAGCTACTAACTTTAGTAATATAGATATTGCTAATAATACTTTAACAAGGACCAATATAACTACCAAGACTTATTTTGGCTATTAGTAGCATGATTAACTACTTTAAGAATAATACCCTTACTTTTACTTATAAAACTACTACTATTATTATTAGCCCTAATATCAAGCTATGATAAGGATAGGGTAGGAAATAATGGTAATTTTAGTAAGAGGGAAGTTAACCCTTAGTATTTCTCTCTTATCGGTGAATCAAATCAAAACCCTAAGGAGTCGTAAGAGTATGCTCCAAGCCCGGTATCGTATTCGGTAAGGATGTAGCTAAGATCAACTATGCATGTTATGTGCCTTGTATGCTATGTGTTATGCTATGTTGGTGTACCTTATGTTATTATGACTATTTACTTATAGCACAGCTAGGAGTTGAGGTATGCTTATGTGACTTCCTTATGGCATGTGTATAATGATATGTATGTTGTGCTTGTGGTGTTATATGATGTGACCCTCTTGGACATGCATGCTAGGATGTTTTAATAATATGATATGGGGTGAAAGAATGAAAAGGAAAATATAGGAAGTGAGTTGATAAAAGGGATATGAGAATGACCTAATTATCTCATGATCCATGAGGGGATAAATAAAAGAGAAATATGGATAAAATAAGAGAGTGGAGTTAATCTTTCATGAGGAAGTCTAGGGTTTGTATGGGATTGATGGAGTTTGTATGGGGATGATCCTTACATGGGGAAAGTTGTCTTGGGTGTAAGTAAGGTAAAGAAAGAGTTGTTTGGATGATTGGAGTCCTTGAGTGAAAAATAGTACATAGGTTGGTGTAAGGGTGCATAGGAAACTTGGATAGAGTTTGGGAGGAAAACTCTAAATAGAGGAGATTATGGAAGTGAAAATAATGGAGGGTGAGTGGAATATGGGGCAAAAGTGGAAGAATATCACATAGAGGGTGAGTGTGGGTGTCATAGGGAAGAGAGGATGGTAGGTGAGTAATGGAGAGGTGATATATGGGAAAAGAAATGTGCTAGGGTTTGGGTGGCCAACTAGGGTTTCATGGTCATATGTGTAAATGGGAAGTAAAGTGGAATGCTTGGGGTTGAATCTAAGTGAGGTGATGTGTTGGGTGGTAAAGGAGCTTTAGTTGTGTGAGATAGAGGAATGATGGGCCATGTAAGTCCACTTAGGGTTTTTGGGGAAAATCCTAGGGGACAATAGTGAGTTGTCCTTATATGGTATAAGGAAGTGGGCCTCTACCCACACCCTTAGGAGTTGGGTATTTATGGTAAGTAAAAAAATGGGGAAAGGATGTCTAGATGTGTTGGGAGGTGCAAAGGTTCTAAGGTATGAGACATGCCCTCTCAAGATAATAGGTGTAGACTGATTGTGACATATATGTCAAGGGTGGAAATATTTATTGAATAAGACACAAATAAAATACTAACCACTTAAAGAGAAAGATTGTTGAGCCGAGCCCAGACCGGTCCATCGGTAAATAATAGTGGCTAGGAGCCGGGTGCCTTGGAGACTGATCCACCGGCAAATAATAGTGGCAAGGAGCATTTTGCCCTGCATGTTTTCGGTCCACCGGCTATAATAGTGGGATATTCCGTGCTCAAAAAATCAAACCTAATGATGTTAAGCCATGAAAAGATACTATGTACTTACAGTGAAACACCATAAGAGTCGAGGCTAAACCGGTCCACCAACGAATAATAGTTTGCAGGTGCGTTATGGCCTGAGTGTATTTTCGGTCTACCAACTATAATAGTGGGGTTCCCAAACTTGCATGGATTGATAATAAGTATGGTGTGAAATGAGTATACTGATAAGATATCTAAATAATAAATAAAATCGGACTATAACACGACCTCTATTATTTGTATTGGTTGTATGTTGTCTATGTGATCCTACTTGTATTATATATCTTCCTATGTTTGGCCTTAGATGCATGGTTGCCTTATTTAGTTTGTAACATACTAAACACCCGTTTCATAGTTGTTGTTCATTCTCACTAGCAAAGGGCCCTGTTGAGTTTATTCAGGTAGGAGATGCCATCTTTGAGGCCTATGATGCTTATGAGGCATTGGGCGGGGCTGAGAGTTGAGTTTTGGACTTGGCTCGGGATCAAGAGCGACGTTGGCCGGATTCTCTTTTACTATTAGTTTACCTATGTATCATTTTGCTTTGGTTTCATTTCATCGTACTGTATCTTTTATCTCTTTTGGAAACTCTAATTATGCACTCTATTAGGTTGTAACAACTTTTTAATGCGCACTTTGATTTTCGTGTTATGAAAATTTCATTTTTTCTATGAATCCTTGTTTTAAGTTCGAATAATGTTTGGTGATAAATTTTCTTAGCCTTGTGGTTAGTACGAGACTAGCCAGAGGCCAGGCTTGTATTGATTATGGCGATAGCACCCCCCGGTGCTTGTATTTGTTTGTTTAAATGAAAATTTTCAATTGTGAATTTTGGGGGTGTTACAGTACCACACACAAAGGAAATAACGATAAGTAGTTTTACTTGTTGTTGAATATATTATATTGTTCTTGACATTAATTAAAATCACATGTTAATATGATAGATAACAGAGAAATGCGTATTAATTTATGCAAGTAGCAAAACTTACAATAAAGATAAGTTCTCTTTATACATGAATATTGTATATACTATATAGTATATAATTAATAAATTACTTAATATTTCTTGCATTGTCATCTCTAATGTGCTTTTTTGTTATCTTGATAGATTTTGTAAGCCTTCTCATGGTCAATTTGTTGTAATATAAGAGTTTGTGTAACTATTACTTGTAAACCGTCCAATATTTGGAGTGATTTTAGCTATATAAGGGAAGAAGGGAGACAAAATCTAATTTTATTAAGCCTAATGATTTTATTAGCGTAATTTGATGTGAATATTTAATCATTTTAATTTCGATTCGTTTTATGGATTTATCGATGATTTCGAATTCATAATTGAATGTAATTAATCATTGTAGTTGCAAACCATTCTAGATAAATTCATTCACGACAATGATTTTATTATATTCTTATGAATTCGATTTTCGGTTAAAAATATATATTCCCGTTCTCTCTCGTATTTTTATTTTTAATATTTTAGATTTGTTTTCAATTATAACTTTGTCGTGTGATTACAACGTTATTTTGAAGTTATATTTTGTTGACGAAATATATTATTTAAATTATATAATTTCTATTTAAATAGTTAAAGTTATGTTAATGATAATATCTGTAAAAAAATATTTTCGACTTTAAATATATTCGATTCTAGAAATCGTTAATATCTTCGGGAAGTTTAAATTACAAATATTTTCGGAGCTTATTTAAGAATTTCTTTTTGAAATTAATTTCCTTTCGTTCTACGCTTTTTAGTTTGTGAAAAACCGATTTCGAAAATTATTAAAATTAGTCTCGGTTTATTAGAATTTGACTTAAATATTTTATTATATGTTTTTAAATATTATTTCAGGGTCTTATAATGTATTTTCGTAAATAATATAAATTTTTACTTTCGTTGGTGACTTCTTCCGAAAATGTTTCCAAAATTCTGTATATAGTTCTTTTATTTATTTTAAGCTTTCGGAACCTTACGAAATAATTTTCGTCTAATAAATTTTAGATAAAATCTTCCAATAATAATTTTTAAACTTTTAGTATTTTGTCGATATTTGATTTCTAGGTCAAAATTCGTGTGTGATAAAATTGGGTCGAATAATTGAGTCGTTTCACTAAATTGATTTTATAATATCGTTTGAAATGTATTTAATTTCATATTGGAAGTGTTGATTTGGGAAAATTGTGGGTATTTATCCAGAATTGGATTTTTAGATCAAAATTCCTGCTGGTTTAAATTGAATTGTGTAATCGGGTTATTTTATTTAATTGACTATATAAATTACATTAGAATATGTTTAATTACATTTCTGAACTGTCAATTGATATGTTTTGGCAAGAATTGATCGGATTTGTGTTCCGGGCTCAAAAACCCTAATTGTGCTAAATTGGGTATTTCTTTTATTGGTTTTGATCAATTGATTATTTGATATGTTATAAAATGTGTTTAATTGCAATTCTAAACATTCAATTTGATTAAATTAATAGAATTCAAACGAATTGCATTTTCGGGGCTAAACCCTAGATTTCAAGTGAAATTATGAAATTGATCATATGTATAATTGTTTTTCTAAAATTAAATTTATAGAAATAGTTGAAATGATCATAATTGCATTTTAATGCCTTTAATTGGAATCAATTGATTTGAATTACCGGAGTTTGTGTCGTGGGCTTTAAAACCCTAATTTGGAAAATGGATAGTCTTAAATTGGCTACTAGGAAGATTGTTTTGTTGAAACTAATTATCTAGATTTATCTAAAATTATTTTAATTGTGTTTTAAAACTATCAATTTGAGGTTATCAAAGTGATTTGGGTGATTCGTAGTTTAGGCATTAAAAACCCTAATCTTTGGGGATGATTTTATAAAATTGATTTTTGCTATGCGTCTTTTATCTAATCGATTTCTATCTTTGGGTTTTAAATCATTTAAATTATGTTTTAATCTAATCGGTTTGGATTTGGTTCTATATAAATGGTTGGGTTACCTATTTAGTTGTAAAACCTAATGAATAAATTATTTTCGATAAATTAATTTATGATCGATTATTCTTTCTCGGTCTTTCCAAATTAATTGGAAATTTCCCAAGTGGTATTTGTATTAATTCGTTTGATTCATATTTAATCTTAAATCTTGATAGAGCTATGCTTTTGAGTCCTAAGTTTTGGACATGTTTTCCAAGAAAGATCATTTGTGTTTATTTAATTAGAATATGTGAATTATTAGTTGATAAGATAGTTTCTAACTTAGTTTTCGATGTCTACCGGCGATCTAGGAAAGCTTTATTGTGGATCCTCGAGCTAGTAATCTTCTCTCTCCCTCTTATCTCGCTTAGCTAGCTTCGGGTCTAGGTAAGTCTCTACTTACCTCCATTTATGGGTAAGGCCCCTATGTGTTATGTGACTTGTATGCCTTGGATGCTTTATGTATCATGTTATGTTGTGTATCACATGATTATCCTTAACTTGTATTGTGCATAACACAACTTGGAGTTGGGGTATGTTGTATGTATTTTCTTACGACATGAGTGTGATATTCTTATATGGTGATTATGATGTGATGTGACATGATATAACCCTCTAGGACATGCATGCTAGGGTGACTGTCATCATGATATAGGAATGAAAGGACAAAAAGAAATAAATGGGAAGTGAGTTGCTAAGAGGGATATGAGGTTGACCAAAATGAATAAGAGATGAGAACTACGCATGGGAATTCTAGGGTTTGCATGGGAAATTTGAGAGTTTGCATCGGTTGGAAAAAACTTGCATGGGGATGATCGTTACGTGAGAAAAGTTGTATTAAGGTGTAAACAAGCTAAAGGGAGAGTTGTGGAGTGTTTGGAGACTTGGGATGAAAAATAATACATAGGTTGGTGTAGGGGTGTATAAGGGACCTGATTAGGGTTTTGGGAGAAAGTAGTAATCTGAAAAATGTGGAAGTAAAAATGATTAAGGGAGAGTGGAATACGAGTTAAGATTAGAAATTGTTGTATAAGGGGTGATTATAGGTGTCATGGGAGAGAAGAGATATTGGGTGAAAAAGAGAGGCGTTACTTGTGGGAGAAGAAAGGTACTAGGGTTGAAGTGACCAACTAGGGTTTTTCGGTCACATGTGGAATCGAGGGGTGAAGCGATATAATTTGGGGTTGGATCTAAATGAGATGAGGTGTGGGACGATAAATGGAGTAATGGTAGTGTAAGTGAGAGAAAGTTGGGCCACATAGATCCAATTAGGGTTTCCAAAGGAAAACCCTAGAGGAAGATAGCATGTGGAGTGGAAGTCATGAGGTGTTGGGCCTTAACCCACACCCATAGGAATCCCCATTATGTGTAAGCGTAAAGAGGAATGGATGTCGAGGTGTGATAAGGGGCGCAAGAGTCCCAAAATATGGGACGGGCCCTCTTGGGAGGATAAGTGTGGATATAGTTAGCCATACATGTCAAGGGTGTAATTTTTATTGAATAAGACACGAATAAAATATTAATCACTTAAAGAGGAAGATTGTTGAGCCGGGCCCAGACCGATCCACCGGCATAATAGTGGCCAGGTGCCGGGGTGCCCTGGAGATCGATCCATCGGCATATAATAGTGGTTAGGTGCGTTCTGCCCTATAAGTGACCGATCCGCCAGCTATAATAGTGGAGGATCCCGAACTCAACAAACCAAACATTAAGTTACAAATAAATCATAGAAAGATACGTTATAATCACAGTGAAACACCATGAGAGTTGGGGCCAAATCGATCCACCGGCATAATAGTGGCCAGGAGCGTTCTGCCCTAGAGACCAATCCACCGGCATAAAATAGTGGTTAGGTGCGTTCTGTCCTATAAGTGACCGATCCACCGGCTATAATAGTGGGGTTCCCGCACTCTCATGGATTCATAACGATTATGATGTGAATCGACTATATTTATCAGAGATCTAAAGAATGAGTCTACCCGAACCATAGCCGGCTCTTATTATCCGTATTACTACATGAGGCTTATGTGATTGTGGCCATGTAATAAGTTGTCAATAATATGGATTATTCCTACCTGAGGCGCATGAGCTACTTTAAATTTCGGTCATACCACTTATATGTTTAAATAGGATGTTACATATGTTTCACATGTTATTATATGTGTATGGTAGGACTTGTGATGTGGGTTTTGAGTATGTGTAATATTGTATCAATGTATTGTACCATGATTTAATATGCACTTGATGTTATAGTTTACGTCTCTCCCATAAGATAGGGTAGTGGGATTTACTCAGTATTGGACCCGTACTGATACTACCTTAGTTGAATGGGTCATGTGATGATCCACCGATGGTGGGGAGCAGACCTCTTGTGTAGGTTTAAGTTCAGATACTGTTTCGGGGTGGAAGGCTTGACTTGAGAGAGTAGGCAAATCCGGAATTTGATCTATCGGAATTTGTCTTATTTAACCGTATTCGTATTTTGAATTTTCAAGTGTTGTATTTAAAATATCAAGGGTATTGTAATTAACTTTCAATCTCTCGTACTATGATAAGCTTTTAAAATTTGGATTGATTTCACATGTTCCGCTGATTGATTCAACGATGAATTTATTTAATGAATTGATTCACTTGCCATCTGCCTGTGGATATCTCCTTGTGGGAGTTTATCCTTACGACATCGATGTTTAAAGTTCTGTTTGATAGGTTTTAGCCTTGCATCTAACATGAGATAGATGGTGGACATTTATCTTGTGTTAGATGTGGCGGTAACATTCCCCAAATTCTCTTCTAGCTTCCGCTTTATTCTTTCAATTGTTTTTTCAGGAGTGAATGTTGGGGGTGTTACAAGAAGTGTCATAAGGAAGAATATGAGAAGCAGAAATGTCGTGTGTAATTAATTCATTAAGTTATATACAATGAAGGGAGAACATAGGAAGTAGAAGGCACCCAGCTAATTAAATTATGTTTACTTCATTTGGTGTTTTAATGCTCTTCAATTAATACGCACCTATCATATTAAGAGGGAAAGATGAATAGTAATGAAATGAGGCGTGGGAATTAGAAAGCCCATAGCTAATTAATTGGTATTCAGTTTTGACATGTGTTTCTATGTAATTTAATTAATATGCATTTATCATATTAAGATGGAGAGATGAATAACAATTTATTTGGTGTGACTATGCATGTTTTCTGTCAAATTCCAAAGCTTGGGATATATAATTAATGATTTATTTGGCTGTGTTTAAAATAATTAATGACTATGTTTCATTTATTATAGCCATTAATTACTTAATTACAAATATCAGTTAAAACAATCAGTTTAAATAAAATTCTTAAAAATGTCAATTCTGAAATGTCAAACATAAAATAAATTGTTGCATAAGTTTCATTTGCACTGAAAAAGATAATAATCATATATTTTGAAATAACAGTCAATATAGATAAAAAATATTTTTATTTGGGTGATGTAAGATTGCTTAAGATTTTCAATTATTGTAAAGAATAGAAAAACATTTTATATAACATATACATTTAAATGAATAAAATTAGTATACTTGATTATATGAGGAATATTATATCAGTGTCATTGTTGTTATCTACAATTGAAAGAAATAACAACAATTTATTTAGAGACATTTTTGTATTGTCGGTCAATTTTTTTTAAAAGGGTCATCATTTCCGATTGATTAAATTTTAGTTTTGCTATTATGCATATGTTGTTGATGATATTGAAAAAGTATTACAGTATCAATTATAACCAAATTGAATAAAAGTATGTGTGAAGAAAAGACGTATGAGATGCTGGTGATATATCAAATAAGATTAAGTCAAGTAAGTAAATTATTTATTATTCCGGTTTATTTACTATGATATTCACTAATGTTGTTGATATAGAAAGGATAGGAATGAAGCTATCATTTGGGTTTTCATATTACTCAATTAATATGTATTTATCACTGATAAAGGGAGTACATATAATGCATGTATTACTTGAGATTTTCGGTTTCGATGTTCCGTTTGGTGTTTCAATATTATTTAATTAATATATATTTATAATACTAACAAAGGAAGATGAAGAAGTACGAACTTGATAAAGGGACGATGATTAATGCAATAAGCAAAAGTCGGAGTAATTGACTAGGGAAAATTTTTTGTAGTATACTTAGGTGAAACTAATTAAATAAAAATTAAAATAGTCTTAAAGTATTTAGTTATAAGTATAAAATATCATGTACATATAATTATACTAATATGTACAATTAATTATACATAAATGTACAAACAATATTCTCTATATGTACATGTATATTAGAAGGTCAAAAAAACTGGATTAAATACTAAATCGATTGACCAACTTTAATTATTTTGGTTCAAATAAATCACCAACTATTTTTTTTCAATTGACTAATGAATTGGTAGTGATAATTAACGATAATAGATAACGATTATAATTAATAATTAATAATATTGGGTATATTTTAGGTAAATTTTTTATTATATAAATATGGATATAAGAATTCGCCAATCAGTTGCTGACAATAACCTATGATAGTGGCCATTGTTAGGCCGCCCGCCACCACAAAAATTGGCTTTAAGAATTAAGAGGTGGTCCCGCGATGGTACGACTCATTCGGTCATTCCGCCTGGTTTGAACGGTAAATGCTGTCTGTATCCATGGACCAGAAACGATCATTCAACCTTCTGCCTCTGGAACATTGGTTCAGAACTTTTGCCCACCAGGAAATCAACGGTCCAGTTAACTTCGGAGTTCGGGTTTCCGTTTTTTTTCGGGAGAGAAACGCGGGCCCATCTCATATACTTTTTTCGACCACCGGACAGCCACGTAGTAGGTTCACAGCAAATAGGATAGACCTGCACCCGGGAAATGAAAAAGACGGCAACTCTCCATTCTCTAACGTGATTCCTTTCGCTCCCCTCCTCTCTCCATGAGATGCAAGAAACAACTGCTTCAAAATTTCATTCCATTTGCGAGGAGAGAGACCGAGAGAGAGAGAGAGAGAGAGTCCTCTCTTCTCTTTCATCCTAGGTTACCCGCACAATTACAAAACCCTAATTAATTCGCCGGCATGCACTTTACTCTCAATATACACTCGCTCGTCAATTCACCTCTCCTGATTTGCAGCTGAATATCATCATCAAACAATCATTGAATCAAACGACGCCACGCTGAAAGAGGACGGAAAATATCATAACTAACACCATAAATTTTATTTTCCGGGTTTCTAAGTTAGTTTAATCTCGACCTCCGAAATTGAGTGGCGCGCGATGGTGGCTGTAGGTGGCGTTGAGGTGTCTGATCAGCTTATTGGTACGGTTGCACCCATACTAGTTTATTGGGTGTACTCTGGATTTTATGTCTTGTTGGGATCATTCGAGAATTATCGATTACATTCGAGGAAAGATGAAGATGAGAATAATTTGGTCTCTAAAGGGACCGTGATTAAAGGTGTTCTTCTTCAACAAGTCGTACAAGCTGTCGTTGCCACAATCTTATATGCGGTTTGTGTCTTGATATTCCTTCCCTTTTTTTTTTCTTCCATTGATTGAGCTGATTGGTTTTTCTCGGTTATTGGTTTCGGTTTTTGTTCATCTGATTAATTCTCGTGGGACTTCTGTTTATTTTAATTTTCTTGTTTGTATCCGTTTTTTTATTTCTATCTAGTCACTTTCTGTTTTGGGATTTATGCAGCTTCTCGAGTGTAATCGTACTACCCTTTTTTGGTCAAGCAATTTTCTGTCTTTTTGTTTGTTTTTGGGGAGGGGCTCGAGGAGATTACTCCTAAGTAATAAGTTTAGTATGGCCTTTCAAGTAACGTTTGCCTGGAATTCATGAAAGTGGTTGGTTGAATTCTTTTCATCAGGTTGGGCAGATATTGGAGCACTATCAATTTGCCTTTTTCAATATCGAAGAGGGCAAGATTAGCTTCTTTGCTTTTTTTTTTTTTAATTTTTTTTTATCGGTGTGACAAAAAAATGCCCCATTTCTGTCAACTTTTTTCTATTTACAGTGGGCAGATAAGAGGCTAACATAATGGGAGGCACCACCACCAACAACCTCCAGCTATAGCGAGGTGTGGGGAGGACTAGTAGACGCGTGCAGTTTTACCTCATCCCCCTAATTGGTAGAATAAACAAAGAGAAAACAAAGTAAGATACGGTCAGATAATTTTTTAATGGAGAGTAAAAAGTAGGAGTGGTGATAGTATTATGGACACAAACATGCCTCTTTAATGGCAAGAGGTTTAATTTAGCTACTATATCCTTTTTTTCTGCACTAGTAAAAGATGATTTACCATGAGATATTGACTTGGTTAAAAGATATAGATAGGTGGACTTGTGGAGGGCAACAGAAAAACATAATGTCTGATGGATAAAGGTAGTGAAGAACTATTGGCTTCTTCCTCTGTGATTTCAATTAACTTGAGTTGATAGGAATTAGTTTCATATCATACATCTAATGCCCCAGTTCTGCTTCACGGGTTCTGTGAATTCCTTAGAACATGGTAGCAGGTGGCTTGTAGAGTTTTTAAAGCCTCATAAGAAGTGACCTTACTTTCTTCATGCCCCCAGTGTTACCCAAAATAGACTGGGGCAGAGTCCATGCAATTTATTTCAGTATTATAAGTCTTGAACATTAGGGATGATGATTACCGTGCTGACCCAAGTCTACTTGTGATGACATGTTGTGCCTGTGGGAGCATCACAATTTGGTTGTTTTTGACATTGAAATCTTTATCCTTTCCTTTACAATTGCTCGAATATTGGAAAGAAAGGACACTGATATGAAAATAAGAGCTTAACCTTATCTCTTTTGTTATATAATCTTCACCCCTGTGGCGGTTGGTTTTATTGGTATGTATGACAAACCATTCCTCACCTCATCATTTTGCTTAAATTATCTTTTGAGTTTTGAAAAATTCCCCAAGTCTGTGGAGTTCATTTTTCCTCTTTATTTTCTTGGTTTTACAGTTTTCTCGTCAGTTTCCTCTCTTCACCATGCAATATTATTTTTCCATTATTGTATTATGCTTTCTCTCTTCTTTCTTATCTGTGACAGTTATATCTCCTTGCACTTCTTCTCTGTTATAAGTTTTAATGCCACTTTGAACTCTGTCTTCTTCTTCCTCCAAACATTTTGGAATAATTTTAGTTGCAAAAGCTTACAGTTTGCGAAGAACTACTGTGAGAAAGAATTTTGAGTGCATATGATCAGTAGAGGCCTCTATAAAGGCTATAATATAAGCTGCTGCAATTTCAGTTGTACTATCATCCCTTTCTGTTTCCAATGTAGTTCTTCCCTTTTCTTATATGGTGATGTCATAAGACTGATGGGGAACCCTTATGACACTTGAGATTTGAAATTTCATAAGTTTATGCCAGTGAAGGATATTTATTATCCTAAGAGAGGGTCGGTGTATGGACAGTAGCCACTTGTGGCTTAGCCATAAAACAAAATATCGTCCGAAAACGTATCAGATTTTGGCCTCACAGATACGATATTTCGATGATACGCGACAGAAAAAAAAATCACACATATATTGCTAATATTTACCAATATTGACCAATACAGACCAATATTAACTGATTTATGTCTGATATTTGCATATATTTGTTGCAAAAAATAAAGAAAATTCACCCTACGACGTATAAAATATCTTCTGCGATACCCCGAGACTGCAATGCCGCGACTGTGATCGAAATCGCGACTGTGACCATGGTTTTATTGTCGAAAAACATACATCAACAAATCATGGTGTCTACCTCACACAATTGGTGAGTGAAAATTCAAATCTATATCTACATATATCATAATACAGCAATTTTCTTCTTTTCTCTCTATTTCCTTCCATTAATATACCAATATTGTTGTTAATGAGGTGAACCCCTAATATTTAAGCTTGGTTTGTTTGTTAAATATTGGTATTTGAATTTTACCCGTTAGTCAAGATAACTCTAATAATAGAAATATATTGAGTAATTTTAGTTTGTTTTATTAGAAGCTCACTTATTGACTTGATTTACCTATCTGAATATTTTTTATTGAATATATGATATTAATAATATGTATCATATTCTTTATATCCATCATACTCAACTAGTTTATGCACAACACAATATGTAGTTTGAAATTAGTTGTTATAAAAGAATGACTAAGCACTACATATATATAATGTAGTACTTATGAATGAACCTCTAACAAACATCTAATTGAGTAATGATCATTAATCAAACCTTTAAACATGCTGACTCGTAAACAAATGATCTAAACCTACCCTAGCTTGAATTTTGCTTGTTTAACTGAATGAGTCAGCCCTTTATCGAATCAAATCAGGTTTGCGAGCCAGTTTGACTCGTCAATAGCCCTAATTGTGAGTGGGCAATAATGAGAGCAAGTGTGGTGAATTCCTTTTTTTCTTGTTTCTTTTTTCCTTTTTTACCAAACGACGGGGGTGGAGAATTTGAGAGTTAACATGGGACAAAGAGAGAGACATGAGTAGGCAAAAGTGAGTGAATTTTGTAGTACATTTTTTTTGAATGAAAAATACTTCTATGACAAATTGGATGAGACAAAAGTTGGGGGTACATGAGTGAGCAAAGATGTAAGTTGAGCACATAATCTTTATCAGAATTTGAAAGCGTGTGATTTGTGCATGATCTAATGAATGCTGAATAGTTATGGATCAAACTGTGTAACAGATACATATGATTATAGTGCAGGCTAGAATGGATATTGGATACCGTTAAAGTTGAGTCAATTGGGTGGAAAAGTTATTATTGTTTATATATGAGTGGTTGGATGAGGAAAATAGAAGGATTTATTTTATTTTATTTTATTTATCATAGTGGGGTAGTGTATTCTGTTTTTTTTTTTTAATTTTTTTTAATTTTTTTTATAATGCGTCATTATCCATTTGTGTGGTCTTCATGATTTTGGTAATTAACTATGCAGCTTTGAAACTTCACAAGGCAATTGTAAGGTTACATTCTATTCAGCAGGCATTCCTTGGTCCATTTCTTCATTTAAGTTTTGTGAATGTTGCCAAAATTTTAAGTTATAAAAAAGTGATTTAGTAAAATTGTCTTTACCTGTTATCTCCTTTTTTTTTTGTCATATACAATCAGACCATCAAATTCCTCATACCGCCCTAATTGCCTAGTTCATGCTAGGTTAACAACTTCTCCCTGGTGGTAGCAGTGGTGTTGTTTTTATTGTTACTGTCATTGTGCTAGAGGCCTCTGCAAACCAAGATTTCAAAGTCCTTAATGTGAAATTTGAGGCAAGTGAGGAAAAAATTGATGTCATTTTGGGTTTGAGCTTATTGTCATGGTGGTTATCAATGGGTGTTTTCATTTTTGAAGTGCAAAGGAGATAAAGGAGCAAAAAGTAGAAGAGAGGTATATGGTGTTAGAAAGGCGGGAAGTTGTGAAAGAAGTGTTAAGGTGGTGAGTTTGATTATTATCGGTGGCGATTTGGTGCAAGATTTGTGAGGAGTGTTTTGAAGCGTTTAATAGGATAGAGAAATGTATATTTTGCAGTATTACATTGGCTTCTTTCATGGATGGATGGCGGGCAGGGCTGTGGTGATGATCACGGAGAGGATAAAATAGGAGAGAATGAGGAGAACTTAATTTCCATTCGGTGGCCACTTTAAGGGTGTGAGGGAGGGGAGAACAAAATAGAAGCGGTGCATCTAGAGGGGGGAAACAAATGGAGGGTTGGTGTGACTGTAGCCGGCACGCAATTTAAACCCTCTTGTTGTCAATTGTAGCATTAGTAAATAGGGTATCGTTCTAGCCGGGGATTGAGAGGGCTCACCTCTAATTAACTAGCTTGGAAATAAAACTAAAAACACTAAATAACCTAGAATAAATAAATAAGAAAAATATTAATGGGGGTTATAAAAATAATAATAATAAAAGAAATAAATAAAATAAACTAATAATGAAAATAATTGGAAACCGCAGATATGAGAAATATGTTAGGGAAATCAAAATCCACCACTAGATTAGGTTGTAATATAATATTTATTTCTAAGTCATCCTTTAATCGTGAGAAAGAGATCGACCAAGTTGCACACCAAAATCAGGTCTATACACCTTATATTACTTCCCTTAATTAATTAATACGACAAAGCGCCAATATTAACCCTATTAAATACTAGCAGTATAGCAGCAACAAGCGGCTCCTATATTTAACTAGATTTAATGCATTAAGTGTAAGTGGAAGGCTGTCAATCTAGGTACCCAAACTAGTACAAAAAGCAAGTCTAGCTGTATTTCCTTTCCTTGACCCACACGTATCGAAACGTTTTACCACTTCGGTTAGAATCACAAAACGATTAGGTGAATTGTTATCTAACCTAGCTGCAATTTATACATATAAATTCTAGTATATTTAGATGACCACCTAGCAAGCAATTAATCCTACATACTGTCACTTATGAGGTACCAGAACAAGGCATGCACCAAATAAACTATACTTGACAGAATTATACATATAAACGATAGCAATTAACATAGAGTCAAGAAACAATCTCACGAAACAAAGAAAATAAAATTATAAGTCAAACCACAGTCTAGGGTTTCAATTCATTCCCTAACAATAAATAATCAGCCAACCATAATTAAAGAATTAATTACACAGAAATATATATCTAAAATATAAATTAAAAATAAGAGAAAGAAATAACCGGAATTAATTTTGGAGGAAAGATCAAGAATTTATTCAGATAAAAATTAATTTTATCTGAAATAAATTCTACCGGTATTAAATTCTTCCTCAAAATTTTCTTCCTTATTTCGGCGCTTGAATTTCCGTGCAATTCTTTCTTTTTCTTTTTTTTTCGTCGCTGGCGGCGGAGGGCTGACGGAGGCTGTGATGCGGCTGCCTCAAAATCCATGCCCTGTGACGTGCGGCTTGTCTCCCTTCTCTCTTTCCGTGTGTCGAAACCTGGCGCTCTGTCCTCCTCCGTGCCGCACCGTTCCTCGAGCCTGGTGAGGCTCTCGTCCGCACCCGTTTCTCTCTTCTCAAAGTCCGAGCCTATAAAGGCTCTACTCTCCTACCGCACACCCTGTTCTCTGCCTAACGGCAGAGACCGCCTCCTTTCCACCTCAGCCCTATTCCGTCTTTTTTTCTTTTTTTTGTTTGTTGATCGTGCGCCGACCTCTCTCTTCTCTGCTAAGCCTCGTTTGGCTTCGTTTCTTTGTTCCGGGCCTTCGGCTTTTGGGCCGTTGGTTCAAAGGTCAAGTTTCTTTTTTTTTTTAATTTCTTTTTAAAATAAAACCTGCAAAATAAAATTAACTAAATATTAATAAATAATATTATACTCTAAATTTACTTAATTTATATTATTTTAGCTCAAATAATAAAATTTATGCAATTTTTACCACTTAAGCATAAAACAATAATTATTCCCCTATATTAGCTAAATAAACTACCAAAAACTAAGATTATAAGGGTATAAAATGTGTCAAAATATGAACTCATCAAGGGTTAAGGTTATCTCATGTTAACTGTATAAAGTTTCAAAAAGTGTGTATATGCCAAAATTGTGAAAACCACAGTGTAACACCCCTAATTTTCAAAACTGAAAATACCATAAAATAATTTACAGAAGCTTAAATAAATAAAAAATGAGGCTATTACCATACAATTAAATACCGGTCTCGATACGCAATATTGGCCGATATTTATCGGATTTTGGGTCAGCTAATACGCGAAATTGGCGATACGTAATGGAGTTAGAATTTCACGTATTTATCGATGATATATCGGTTATCGACCGATATTTATTGGTATTTGCTAATATTTATTGTGAAAAAAAATAAAAAATCACGTTGTGACATATAAAATATCATTTACGATGCTCTGATACCACGATATCGCGAATGCAACCGCGACCGCGATTTTATTGCTTAGCTATTACCGCCACACCTAACTAAATTAGACATGCCACATCTAACCAAAGTAGATGTAAGGCTAAAATCAAGTAAACAAAATCAACAAAAATAATGCTTATTATGAATTTTGAATAAATCAAATGCTAATATATTTGTAAAATTGCTTGTGCTCGATGACCAACTTCTTAAGATGGAGGAGAGTAGTGACTAGGATTTGGTTAACTGCATGTAGATATATATACACACATTTAGGTAATTATTTCATAGCAACCCATATCACTTATTAAGATATTAATAACATGCCAATACTTACTGTAGGTAACTACCATAGGTTACTAGATAGAAAGTATTTGGTAGCAAATTAAATCTAACCAGTCAAAGATTATACACTAACAATATCCTTATTTACTGGTAAAATGTTACGCTCTTTATTAAGGAACACAAAATGAAAACAAAAGGTTGTTGTGGTTACTATAGCTAAATTCTTATAGCATGAAGTGAGGCAAAAGAAAGGAAACGTGGGCTTTTACATGCATGAATATATAAATTGATTTGTGTGCAAATAAGCTCATAAGTTCACTGGCATGTGCTTATATCATATATTCAACTGATTGAATAAGGAAGGCATGAACATACATATACATATACATGTACACATACATACATATATACCTGCCATATATACACATATATATAAGCCACGTGTAGTAATTAGTTGTGGCTAACAAAAAATAATTAAGAAGAGATACAATTTCTAGTATCTATAGGGTATTTCTAATAAATAGACCATATAAGGTTGGTAAAAGATATCCAAAATATAAAGGATATACAAGATCGTCAAAATATATAAAAAGATAAGTATAATGATGACAAGATATAGAAAAATTATGGAAAGATATAGCAAACATGGGAAGATTATGGGCCAATATAATATATCCTCTTATTTTACCCCATATTTATAAACCCAAATGATAAATAAATGGGCTAAAATATAATAAGCATAGAGGATAAGGGTTAAAGTGAGGCTCATTTTTAGAAAATAAAGTTTTCTCCAAAAATAAGTTTAATTAAAAGCAATTCAAAAGTGATAGTGAAAATTTACCTAGTGATATATCAATACCTATAATCTACACCAAGTGAGAATAAAATAGGAGAGAATGGGGAGAACTTGATTTCCACTCGGTGGCCACTATGAGTGTGTGATGGAGTGAGAGAACAAAATAGAAGGGGTACATCCATTGGGGAAACAGAAGGAGGGTTAAGGTAACCTTAGGTAATTGTATAAAGCTTCAAAACCAATGTTATATGCCAAAATTGTGAAAACCCTAGATATTGATATTTCTCTTTTTTTCAGGGTTAAAGTGAGCCTATATATTGATACTTCTGTCAAGCCTAGTGATATAGCAATACTTGTATTCTATACCAATTGAGATAATGATCTTTTACAAGAGGTGGCAGTGAAGATGCCTAGATTGGGAAGAATGCAGCCTTGACGTAATAAGATTTGCTCGTTTTTGCATCAGATTTCATCAATAGAGTTGCTGCCTTGCTGGTATGAGAATGTTTTGGGCTATATTGTAGCTACAACACTAATAATATTTGTGCAATAAGATTCTGACATCTAGAGGGTCTGAAGGACTGAGATGACATTGGCAACTAAATTGGAATTCGGGGGAATTCTGATTAGGAGAGAATAACATTGAATTGTACTCTTTGGGAAACAAAATAGTGCGAAAATGGAGCCCTAGCATTATAAACTGATTCCGTGTTCTTGGATGTTGTGATGCCTGTTCGCTCACTCCATCTTTCATGTTTGAATATGTGATTTTGTTTATTGGGTTGCAGTTCTGAGTTGAACTATTTGAATGTATGTCCACTGCCTGTTCACAACGAAGGTGGTTTTTCATGGTTGCTCTCCAGCTATGATTGGACCGATTATGATGCATGTAATAATCATGCATGTTATTGTCGTTACGGCTGACACTGGGTATGGGGGATCCTGTATGGCTGTCGATGCCTGATTGATGATTTTAATTTGCTGGCCCAGTGTACCGACGAGTGAGAATGTATATTTGTAGGTAGCAGGAGACTCTGGTGACGCAGAAGGTCAACAAGATGGTTCCTATCTTGTTCTGGTGAGACAGTTTTTGACGGCGATGGCGGTTTTGGACACCTGGCAATACTTCATGCATAGGCTAATGCATCAAAACAAATTCTTGTACCGGCATATCCATTCTCTACATCACCGGCTTATCGTTCCATATGCATACGGGGCACTCTATAATCACCCACTGGAGGGGCTTACGCTGGACACCGTAGGTGGGGCTCTAGCCTTTCTTGCTTCGGGAATGTCACCTCGAGCCTCTATCTTCTTCTTCTCGTTTGCCACCATCAAGACAGTAGATGACCACTGCGGATTAATGCTGCCTGGCAACATGTTCCACGTGTTTTTCACGAACAACACGGCTTATCACGATGTGCACCACCAGCTGCATGGAAGCAAGTACAACTTTTCTCAGCCGTTCTTTGTGTTGTGGGATCGAATTCTTGGAACCTATATGCCTTACTCATTAGAGAAGAGAGAGAGTGGTGGTTTTGAAGCAAGGCCGATCAAGGAATGCAAGGATGATTAATTAATACCATAACAAATAAAATCTACTTTTAGCCGTTTGTATATGTAAGAAGATACGGAGTGTGTCACTGCTGGTAGTGATCTTGCTCATCATTTCCCGGCCTTTCCCTCTCTTTACGTAAGATATGATGATTAGTTGTACGTATGATATATAGTATGCTTAATTTGATTTTTTTTTGTTCCTTCCCTCCTTGTAAAGTTCCTTGTATTTTTTTCTTTGGGTTAGGGGGGGAGGGTAGTAATGGAGTTGAATATGGTGTAATAGGTTAGTAAAGTTACACTTAATAGTGTTGCTTTCCGCGAACATTTTCTGGGCATGTTTGTTTTTTTGGTAGCCTTTTGGTTTTGTTGATAAACGTTTATGATAGAGAGAGGATGAGTAATTGATTCTTGCGTCAGTCGGTAGCATCTGCTCCGGCTTATCTTTTCAAGATTCAGCTATTTATGTCGAAGGAGCTGAATGGAAGTGTAGTGTCCTGATTAAGTCTTGGAGGACAATATACACCAGGAATTTAAATTATGTTGACTAGTAAGTTCTGAATGATATAGGAATGCAAATCACATGTTCTGGGCCGTTAAGCTTGTAGAATTTGGATAGCAGAGTGCCAGTCGCAGTGGCAACAAAATTCACTTAAAACTGAGAGGGTCAGGAGTCTTGAGTTGTTTGATATCCGCCGACTTTCGATTGGGACATTCAAAAAGTTGCATGTATGTGCGCAAAGTTTACTGCATTCTTATCCTTGCCGGCTCAAGCGTGGTCTTGCCCCCAGAAGTTGGAGCTTGATCTAATAAAGCAGCGGGGCAATACATCTATTGTAGTCCCCTTTGTATTTGCATAAAGTATATGGTTATTTCCTTAACCATTCATCTGAAATATCAATCAGCCATGTGCAACCTGATAGCCAAATGCAGCGGCGAGCGGGGGAGTTTCAACCTTTACGCATACAGGCAAGATATATCCTGTCTAATCTTCGCTCCGCTGAGGAGACCAGAAGAAACTAACATTTTGGGACGCAACTAGAAGTTGAAGAAATACCTAACAGCACAAACAGGAAACGAAGTGATTAATCAGTACAATAACTAGCCTGAGTTTATTCAAAATGGGGTGTGGTTAATACCGACTAAATGCTGGAAAAATTTATCTAGTTGTAGCGAATCCAGCCTTATTTCAATTTGGCCTTTTTTGATATTGAAATGAAGTAGGTTAAACATAAAACGGCGATGCAGCGATTGTTCCGGACATGTGCATTATACACACCCTTCAATGATTGGCCTTTTAGAGCTAACTTCTCAAGGATATACTCTTTTTCAGAACCGAGTTCCGTTTTGGGGAAGGAGGAGGACGAATCACGACCGAGGTTGATGGTATGGATCAAATTCAGAAGGTGCGTCTTAGATTATTTATGTCAAAATAATAATAATAATAATCAACGGAAGAGGAGGAGGCTACACAGTTGTGGGCTATGATGCTCAATCAAGATTAGCATTATATACATCCCACATCGGCGGGGAGTGAGACCATAAGAGTGAGACGGCTATAAGAAAGAGCGGTGGACTGCCTTAGAAATTACTTACCTGGATGGGGTCGATGAGTGATCAACAAGGCTCATGGCCTAGGTTGGTGGCTTCCATTGCACTCTGGTGGTGCGCCATCCTAACGTCTCCCAAATTGGGAGAGCGTACATCATAATTTGTGGTAGTGGGGGCTTGCGTCCGCGCAGCCCCCTCCGAAACTATAATAAAAGTTGTAAGCGCCAAGGTACTTAAATACTAATTTTATCCCCAGGGCTGGACAAGCAACAAATCAGAATAAAATACATAAGGAGGACTATGAGACGGAATTTGTCTTCCGGTTTCCAAGTACGAATGTAGATTATCTGAATGGTAATTGTAGGTGGGTTCAACTGGTTCCCCTACAGGTAGACATTCAAATGAACCACTGACAAGCGTAAAATGGCTGAATTCTTACGATAGTGATATGGTCTAAGCTCTCTTATGTATAGCAATTTATCCAAATAAATACCCATGAATGGAAGATAATGCATAGGACAATAAAGACGGTCGAGACTCGAGAGGACTGATCACAGACCGCTTACTATATATGTTAAAGTAAACTGCTCCAACACCTTTCTTTTCCGCTCATACACGTCACGTCAAGATGCATGTAGCTTTGTTGACATTTCTTTGACACGTGTACAAGTTGTGCAATTCTTCTTTTGTGGTCGATTTTGTGTGACATGTGTCATTAGTTTATTAGACCAACTTTTATAGATTGTTTTTTTTTACCAGGTGTTACGCATCGGCCGGTTACCTTTTGTTTACCGAGAGTTCTACTTTCCCATATTTATCGTGTTGTATCAAACTGCCAACTAAACTACGCTCGTGCGGACTGTTGGATAGATGTATTCTATAAAATATCTTATAAACACATTTTTATAAGTTGAAAAGATAATATTTTGGATATCTAATAATTTTTTTAAAAATATTTAAAAATTGATTTCGACACTTTATATATTCTAAAATTTAGTTTAAATAATCAATAATTATTTAAATCTATTAGATAAAAAATTATTAAATTGAAAGATAAAAAAAGTTAATTTAATTTGAGTAAATATGATCTAATAGTTTAATTTGAATTTTAAGTTACATTATATTCAATTAGTAATTTTAAATTTTAGATAATAATTAAATATTTAATAAAAAATAATTAAAAAGTATAAAATTTACTTACTATAAACACTCATTTCAAATTATACACACATACACACGTACATAATTATATAAAATAAAATTTTATGAAAAATAAATAGTATTTAGAATATATATGTATATAATTTATTAGATCGAATATCTAATTTTTTTAAATTTTTTATTTATCGGATCGAATATTTGATTTAAAAAAAATATTGAATCAGTTATTTAATATTTCGTATCGGATTATCGGATATCGAATAGTATAAACAATCTCATAACATCCACGATATATTTACGTGACAATGAATCTATGGTCACTGCAAAGGTCTCCGCAATCCATTTGGATGTGATGATTTTTTTGGGGGATTTTAATTTCAAAAATTAAAATATCTTTTGATTTCTAGGCATAAAACAATTTATAAATTTAACTCCTAGTTTGGCTAGAATCCTCAAACGTGAACTATCCGCTGTTTGAAATTGATGATGCTACAAAATTTAAATTCATTTAGTATCTATTTTGATTTTGCTGATGAACTAATCCGATTTTTAACATGTTTTGTAGATTACTGTGATTGCACAATACATAAAATCGAACTTAGGTTTGTTTATTTATTTAATCTTCTTCAATAACTACAAACACTACATTGAGCATTTAGAGGCTTTCCAACTTTGATGTTTAAATACGCATTTGAAGAGCTCGTAGCACTTCACAGTACTTCACTCATAAGTAAAAAAAAAAGGAAAAAAAGTAAAAAAAGAAGAAGAAGCCAATTTCAATTAGCATGTTATACACCCATCAAATCAAAACTCTTTACTTTCCATATTTCATTGATAGAGTCTCGATTCTCAATCATTAAATCAAAGCATCCAAAGTGCTTTACCTAGATATTACAACTATTAAGTTGAACATCTTTTGCAATGCCCTATGTAATGTACAACAACCATTCAATCTAACCAAACATGTCATTACATTTTACTTTATTATTGGAGAAATTTTGTTACTACATAGTTGTTATTTTATTGTTAAGAGGAATTTTGTTGCTAAACATGTTACTTTACTATTCTATATGTTGGATATCATTATATAGATTTTCCATGTATTGATATGCCAACGTTTATATTTTAGAAAATTATTCTACTAGAAATTAATTATGAAAGAGAAACAAATCTGACCAGAATTACTGAAATAAAAGTTGTAACCTCAATACTCCCAAAATATCAAAAATACAATTAGTGAACAATAGAAGCATGCTTATATTATTAACATTCTTTGCCTATGAAATAAAAAAGTAATATTTAACCTATTTATATGCAAACAACAACAAAAAGAAATACACCAAATGTTATAGTGCAACGTACATAAAATCCACCAATGGTGGTTACAGTAACACATAACATTAAAATCAGGAATTTAAAGAGAAAGAGAAAACCCTAACGATACCGGATAACTCCTTACTGTCTTTCACGTAGCCCACTTGAGTAACACCTCAAAATACCTGCAAGGACACTGCTCATTGAATAGGTAGGGGCCCCATAAAGGGAATCCCTTCAGTACTAAGGTACTGAGTAACCCTTTAATATCACACTTAAAGACAGACTCGCATACAATACATAATGCAAGCTACATACATAAATAATGAGAGGTGCACACATAACAATAACATGTATAATAACTTATAAATCACGATCGATACTTTGGGCCTTAAGCCATTATTCCGTCATCATTCCATCAATCTCATATTTTATATCCATGTGAGTACGAGAACCCCACTATTATAGCCGGGGGACAGGAAGTAAACACACAGGGCATAACGCCTCTGACCACTATTATTGCCGGTGGACCGGTCTGACCCCGACTCACATGGTGTTCCACTATAAGTGATTAGTATTTTTCCATAATCTTATTCACATACATAACCGATTTTATTGAGCTCGGGACCCCTACTATTATTGCCGGTGGACCGGAATACATATAAACTCATCATCCAGGGCACAACGCTCCTGGCCACTATTATAATCGGTGGACCGGGATATATAAAGAATCATCATCCAGGGCACAACGCTCCTGGCCACTATTATAACCGGTGGACCGGGATATATAGAGAATCATCACTCAGGGCACAACGCTCCTGACCACTATTATAACCGGTGGACCAGTACTCAATATCATAATCATCTGGGCCCGGCTCATTAATATTCCACTTTCACTAATAGTATCTTTCCTTTCTTTAATCAGGACATCAATCATATTTATTTGCCTCGAACGGGAGATCAATAACCCGGGACACAAAGGTATACCGGTCGTACAGGTGTATATCAGCTACTCAGTACCCTTCAACCATGAACACAAGGACGCAAAGGTACCCTGGTCGTACTGGTGCATAAAGCTAACTCAGTACCCTATCAACAAGGACACCTAATCCATAAGTATGCATACCCCCTAACTAGGTCCGTAGAGCTAGAAAGAGTAAGATATAGGGCCTGGTTGGGGCACAAAGACACACCAGCAAATACCAGAATAATCATGGACTAAACCACGTCCTTAGGATAGCGAACCCTAAGGAGTCACCATTCCCAATCTCGAGGTCTTTCACTTTAAGTAATAGTGTCTTAATTAAAGTGATCACGAAAAGCACGATAATCCGATACTTATTCACTTTCAATCGTTCTGATATCATTAATCATTTCTTATTCAGATGATTATCCAGGATATCATAGAGAAATCATTAAGGCCATACTAATTATCAATTACTCTTACTTGGCTAATTAGTATTATTTAAATCATATTATAATTTTCCACAATCATAACAATACATTAGGTACAAATTACTCCTTAACCCCTTACTTATATAATTGCTAAGTATCCATTCCTTACTTGATAAATTACCATATTACCCTTAAGGTTGCATAATTACCAAATTACTCCTTGTCCACTTTAGATTACCAAATTGTCTCCTACACTTTTTAGATCACCATTCACCCCTCATAATTACTACACTTATCATATTTCCCATTTGGTTGGTTATATTAATAAATCACCATTCTCCTTTGTTATAATTACAAAACTGCCCTCGAGTTGGATAAATTACTAAATTACCCTCCTTCATTATCATGATTACTATTTTGCCCCTTTAGTTGGTTAAACAATTTTCACTTTACCCTTTAATCGACTAAATTACCAAATTGCCCTTCTCCTTTATCATAATTACCATTTTACCCCTCTCAATTATTTTAATTGCCATTTACCCTTTTTAATTATCATAAATCCCAAATTACCCTTCTCCATAATTACCAACATTAATTTACCCTTCTTCATAATCATAATTATTAATTTACCCTTCTCCATATTTATAATTACTATATTACCCTTCTCCATTATTAAAATTACCATAATACCCTTTAATTGGTTAATTTACCAAATTACCCATCTCTAATATCATACTTATCCGATTGCCCTTCTACAATCATAATTTAACCACTAAATTATCTTTCGCCGTTATCATAATTACCAAGTTACCCCTTACTCCCAAGTTTACCATAATATCCTTTTATTTACAAGATTACCCTTATGCCCCTTACTCTCAAATTACCATACTATCCTTTTATTTACAAAATTACCACAATACCCCTTATTCTTATAAAGTTTCCATAACACCCCCTTTTACTTTACAATTTACTATTCTACCCTTTTACATCCAAAGTTACTATTTTTATTCTTCCTTACAAAATTACCATTTTGCCCTTCTTTCCCAAAATTACCATATTACCCCTTACTTATAAATTACCATTTCGCCATTCACTTATACCATTACCATATTACTATTTACTTATGAAATTACGATTTTGCCCCTTTACTTCCAAATTTTACCATAATGCCCATTTACCTAAAAAATTACCATAATGCCCTCCTTCATCCAAAATTACTATTTTACCCCTACTTCCAAAATTACCATTCTTACCACTTACTTATAAAATTACTATATTGCCCTTTGACTCCAAAATTACCGCTTTACCCTTTTCTCCAAAAATTACTATAATACCCCTTTACTTATAAAATTATCATTTGGCCATTTAATCATAAAATTACCATATTATTCTTTTATCTCAAAAATTACCATAATACCCTTCTTTCTCACAACTTACAATTTTATCCTTTACTTATAAATTATCATTTAACCCCTTTCTTTTTAAATTACCAAAATACCCTTTTACTTATAAAATTACCGAAATACCCTTTTCACTTATAAAATTTCCACTCAATCCCTTTATTCACCATTTTTATGAATTTACTAACACTACATAAAATAATGATATTAGTACTTCATTATTATCATCTAAGTCCACCAACATGTCATTATTCAACATAACACTCATTAGCAACTACATACATTAGATCGCATACTTCATAAGCATAATTACTAAAATACCCTTAGACAATAACATCATTCATACGTTAGCAACATAATACATCATAAACAAGCATTTAATATTTCCATCAATAATCAAATTTCTTCCTTAAGTATCATACCTACACATGGCACAAAGGTTATCATGCTTTTCCTTTTTATCAAACAATATAAGAAACCATATACATATCGTGCTAAGCACACCAAACATGCATAAAATCATACTAAACCCCTAATGTGCTAGCATACATTTTTCCATATATTTAAGGGAGGATTAACAGTTACCTTAATCCCGCAAAATATCAAATCTTACCGGTACCCCGGTTAAAGATTTAGGCTTTAATTGGCAACTCAACACCTAAAAATAGTATCCATCATATTTATGTTAGAAATAAGACTCTAAGCATAAAACTTTATAAAATTTAATTAATAAAACACTTAACATAAAATACCATTATACCTTAAAAATTAGCCAAATAATTTTCAAAATAAAGGGGAGCTCACGCTGCATGAGCAGCGTGAGTTTCATGCAGAAATGAGAGGGGGAAAGGCTCGAAGAGGGGTGAGGTAGAAGAGGGGAGAGGTGGCTCGATTTAGGGACTTTAGGCTAGAAAAGAAGGTAGTTGGGGGAGGATTCAAGGCAAGGGAATGGTGCAGGAGTGAAGAGGGGGTGTAGGTGGAGGCTAAGGGTGGTTTCACGGCGGCATAGGGCGGCGGAGACGGCGGCGAAGTTGGCTGCCGAGAAGGGTCGAGGTGGAGGGGTTGTGAAGGAAGGAAAAGGAGAGGGAAAATGGAGGGGTTCAAGGGTTGTTTTCGGCCAACTGATGTATGGCTGTTGTAGAGGGGGTTGCAAGGTGTCGAACGGCGGGTTGGGTGGCGGCAGAGGTGGCCGGACGGCGGTAAAGTGGCGGTTGCAGGTGGCTCGATGGTAAGGGGGGGAGGGAAACTGGGGAGAAAAAGAAAAGGGGTCGAGAAGGGAGGGAGTGTAGGGCTAGAGGGGCGGCGTAGTGGTGTAGGGTGGTAGTAGGTGGTGGAAGAAGGCGCCACAGGGTTGGTCTTGGTGGTTCAAGCGGTGGCTGGCGGCGGTGATCAATAACCGGGAAAAAAATGGGGAAGAAGGAAGGAGAGAGGAGGGAGCTCGGAGGAAGAGGAGATGCTCGAAAAAAAAGTGGGAAATGAAGGCTGGAGGGATGAAGAAAAAGAAGAGGGAGAAGAGAGGGGGCAGGGCTGGCCGACGATCGATGTTGCAGGTTGCAGGGCTGGTCGGGTGGCAGGGAGAAGGAAGGGGAGAAGAAGGAAAGAATTCAGGCGGGAATGGAGGGTGCAGGGGTAGTTTGGCTCAAAATAGGAAAGAAAAGGACGGGGTAGAGAGAGGGAGTAGCAGGGGCAAGTACGGCGGCAGGCGGCGGCAGTTGCAGGCGGTGGTCGGGCGTGCATGGAGGACAGAAGCAGGTCGGGGAAGAAAAGAGAAGAAGAAGGTTGGCGAGCGGCTGGACCGGCGCAGGAAAAGAAGAGAGCCGGCTGGTCCAGGGAGAAAAGAAGGAGGGACGGCTGGGCTGGAGGGACGGGCGTGCGAGGAGGAGCAGGGGCGGGGAACGGGCCTGTGGCCCAGCGCGCAAGGAGGGAGAAGCAGGCCAGCAGCCTGGCGGCCCAAAGCCAAGAAGAAGGGAGGAAAAAAAAAGAAATAAGGGAAGGGAGAAAGAAAAGAAAAAGTAGGAAAAAGGAAAGTGGGAAAAATGGAAAATATTAAAATAATTAAACTTATAAAATAATAGAATGTAATATTTTTTATAATAAGTTTATTTAATAATTTAATTTAATATAATTAAATATATGGCTTAAAAAGGGATAGTTATAGTAAAACACTAATTTGGAAATTTATTTAAATAAAATAATATGATAAATAGAAAAATATTTACTTTTAATTTATTAAATACTCTTATCCAAATTTACATGCTCTAAAATCCATAAAATAGTTAAAATAAATATTTTTAAAAGATAATTTTATTTCAAATAAAGGTTATTTATTAGAACATAGGTTTTCAAAATTTTTGGGGTATTACACTAGAGCTATCTAGTGTCCTTTGGTATATTTGAATTCAATTGTAATTGGACACCTCTATCCTTCTATATTTTCTCTCTTTGAGTTTTGTAAACAATTGATGTTGCTTTTATCTAGAACAATATTGATCTATTTCTCCCTCCTTTCTGATTCATGTAACCATGTTATAAATCTAAGTAGATTAATAATTTTAGCATCAGCACTTGGTATGAGAATAGTGAAAGTAACCAGACTTGTACCAAGTGTAGCGATAACACCATTTGTTTTTATTATTTTAGCTTCCGTACTTAACTCTGTAAATAAAAATTTTAAGTCCTAAAACCGGGGTGTCATAGACTTCATCGAGATGAAAGCTATCAATTTAGTCAACCGATCTTAACTTTCTAACATGTCATACAATTGGATACAAACTCTACTACCTATCTCTTCATGTGAGACCGTTAATAGATCATCCTAAATTCCTTGCACAACTTATCACTTCCACAATGGATGGATATGGATTAAAGTAATATCATATGTTTTAGATTAGCGTAACTCTATGGTACATATTATTGACCAATTTAGTGAATGCTTTCATCCTATTGAATTTAAAAGTCCTCAACTCTACCATCTTGTATCTTTTGCGGAATCTGCTCAGCTTGACATCCCTAAGTTACCTCCATCGAATATCATCGAATACAACTGATGTGAGCTCATGTTTCTTTAATTTATAAGATATGTAAGCCACCACTCTATCATAATACATTAATATACAACCCAATACATGCTTCGACACATCATTAAGAACCTCAAACCCTTTGAATCCCAATGGCAAAGTCAAAACTAGTGTTGTAGTTAGATGTCACTTCAACTTCTAAAACAAACCATTGAAGGTATCACCCCCTTTGAAATTTGGGGGAATTCTTTAGAATAATTTTCAAGTGACAAACTACCTTGGAAAATTTCTAAACAAAACACTGGTAGTGTCCTGTTAACCCTAGAAAACTATGAACCTTAAAGATGAAAGTTGATGCTACTCACTCCATAACTACTAAAATCTTTATTGGATCCTTGTCAAATCCTCCACCTAACATCACATTACCTAAAAATGTAACCTCTCGTATACAAAATTTTCATTTAGATAATTTGGTGTACAGCTTATGCTCTTAACAGAGTGATAAAATAGTACAAAGATGCTACTTATGTTTCTCTATGCTAAGAGAATACACAAGGACATCATCTATGAATACCAACACAAAATAGCCAAGGTAACATTGGAAAATCCTCATTATTAGGTCTATAAATATTTTTAGTACATTGGTGAACCAAAATGGCATCATCATGAGCTCATGGTGTCATGATTATTGTCTTCATGATGTTTGACTTTGCTATATATAACTAGTGGCACGTTGATATTAGGTCAATCTTTGAGAATGTCTTAACTCCTTGAAGTTGATCAAATAGGCCATCAATACTTAGATGTGGATATCAATTATTCACCATCAATTGGTTCCAATCCTTATAATCAATGCACAAAAGTAAACTCTCATCATTATTCTTCATGAAGAGAACTAGTGCTCCCCGTGGAGACACACTCGCATGATTTTAACCATGAGCCATAAACTCCTCCAGCTATGACTTCAACTCTCACAACTTTACTAATGCTATTTTGATAAGGTGTTCTCAATATAGGCTTGGCTTCCTATACTATATCAATGGTGAAGTCCACCTTGCACATCGACAACATCCTAGATATCTTATTTGGAAAAACATTAGGCAAATCTTGAGCTACCACAACATCCTACAATGGCAACCTTTTAGCTTCCAACTTCTAAATATGATGTAGATACATAGGATAATCACTTTGCATTGTTGAGCAAAGCATATAGGTATATACAATATTCATTGTAGGTATAGGTTTGCATCTCCTATAGGAAACCATAATACCCTTAGATCCTTACAACACTTTTTTTCCTATACACAATCAATAGTTGCTCCGTAGGGTCATGTCCAAACCTCATAAATCCATCTAAAACAAGTCCAAAAGGAATTTTATCCCACCTATCTCTAAGGCATTGTTCAAGTAGAGTTTATTATAATCTAATCTACCCTAAGATAACAAAGCAACATATATCGATAGAATAACTTATGGAGACAATGCAACTTTAGCAACAAATGAGGTCGAAATAAATGAAAGTGAAACTACTAAATCAAACAACATATGCCTTAACAACAAAAGAATGAAAAATGTACTAGTGACCACATTCAACTATCGATCAACCTTTACCTGGATCATGACATTGAGGTGTTTGTCTGACTATCCACTTTAGTATTCCCTATGATACCCTCCAAAATTCCAAATCTATCCTCCTTTACCTTGAGGAAATGGGCGGGACCCACATTGTCTCCTCTTTTCCTCATTAAGTTGTATACTAATGGGGGTAGATGCTTATGCTCCTGGTGGGGCTTACAGGTTTATTATCGATATGCTTGTTGCACAGGCACAAGCGACCCCTATGACTTGTATTGACCCTGCTACCACCGTAGACACTCGAAAGACTAGTGACCCCACCTACTACAAGCATGGCATTGAATGTGCACCATGTCAATCTCGCTTTGGATTATCCAAGACACAATAATGATAGGCAAAGCGCCTCTGTGACCCCTAAGGTATGGACTTACCACCCATTTGACCTCTAGGTTGAAAACTTGGGGGTTTACTATTGCTATTAGGGGTGTTCAAACATGGATAACCACATCCATTTAATCTGATATCCGATTCAATTAATTTAATAGAATATTTGAAAATTCAAATATCTTCAAATACAAATAAGATATTGATCCAATTGGATAAGTATCCAATTTTCATACAAATGTTTTAAATTAATCAATTTTAAAGGCTTATATAATAAAATATTTAAGAATAAGGATAGAAAGTTTGATAATATTTATGTTCATGTACATATGAGTGTCTTATGTTATCTCAAAATAGTGTTAAAATATATTATCAAGCTTTCAACTCAAGAAGATGAATAAACTTTAGAAAGTGGCCACTAAATTAAAATTTATATTATAATAGTTATCAAAAGATTATATAGTTACTAGAGTAATTACATAATTGTTTTACAATTATTGATAATCTTTTATTATTTCATATGGCCACAAAAGGTTCATGTTTATAATCTTACTTTAAATATATGTATCTCTACGAATAAGATATTCGATTTATTTAAATTTTTATTGACTGGATTAATTATTTAATTTTTCAGATAAGATTGAGTTGGATATTAGAATGTATCAACAAAATATCAAATCATATGAACAACCATAATTGCAATGCTAGATCCTTCCTAAAAAACCTTACGTCTTAGGCTTCCTCTTACCTAAATTGAGGGTTGCTCTTGAATCAAAGTGGCAACGGTACATAGTTGCTCATATAATGTAGCCAGAACATGGAAAATCACTGTATGGATGCCAAGAATATCATCAACTATTGTTTCCAAGAATTTCATCAATGCCATATGCTCTAAGACTACCTCTCATGTTGATTGTATCATATGTAGTAACAAATAAAAAGTTAAGGTAATGTTACCATTTTTGTTGCTAACAAAATTTGTATTTAGTCACGAGCAATTATATGATGCAATTTTTAGAATAATAAATCGTAGAGATTTGAAAATTTTGATATACAAGTATACAACAATATGTTGATGAAAGTAATTTAACATGGAATATTGTATTCAAGGAAGTGTTTGAAAAAATTTGATCATGTAAGTTTATTGTTAATCTATCCATATTTCATTTTAGCTTTTGTACATTCAAAATATTCTTATTATCTCAATAAATTATATTAATTATCATTAAATATTGACATCATTAAAAATTAAATATAACTAGATTATCAATACCTCCATGGATTGTACAGGTAGAGTTGTAAATGAGCCGTGTAAACTCAGGTAAACTTGGATCGGTTTAACTCATTTATTTAGTTAAATGAATTAGTTTGAACCTTAACTTTAGACTCGTTTATTAAATGACTTGAATCCGAACTTGAAAAAGTTTGACTTGACTCACTTATTGTATTTGTTTAGTTAAATAATTTGAGTTTGTACCTTATTTTAAAGATATTGTTTAGCTCAGATGAACTCTTTTAAAGCTTTATGCATGGGTGGGAATTTAGTTCCCAATAATTTCTAAACCCATTTAAACTGTGGGAGATCATGCCTAGAGCCGACAAAAGTTGACCCGACCCGCCCAACCCGATCTGACCCGAACGAAACCTGACCCGATATGACCCGGAAAATTTAGCAACCTGACCCGACCCAGACCCGACCCGACAATGACCCGACCCGGCATTGACCCGATAATAATCAACCCGACCCGACCCGATCCCAACCCACGACCCGTTATTGACCCGACCCGATAGCGACCCGACCCGATGACGACCCGACCTGCAATTGACCCGACCCGCTTTGACCCGACCCGAAGCTGACCCGACCCGACAATCACTCGATCTGACCCAACATTAACCTAATCAGACATAAAAATATATTATTAAAATAATAATAAATTACATATATTTTATTATTCATTTAAAGCTTTTAAAAAATATAGAATTTTATAAATTGTACTTATTTTTCATAATTTTACCCTAGACATTATTATTTATTAATGATATCCTAATAAGATATATTATTAATAAATAAAAAACCAAAATAAAAAAGATAAACATCCAGTTATAATCCTATAAAATGATTTTCAAAACGTGTTCATTACATCTACTAATCCACCTATTTGAAGAAACTCTTAATAGAAGAGTATAATAGTATCATTTATTAGTTATCAATTTATCACTTATCACCCACAAAATCCAACAAATAATAACTATACCCCGTATCAAGAGTATCTCACGTTACAACCCTAAATTTAAAGTTTTAGTTATATTTTTTCTTTTAATATTATTAATTTACTTTAAATATAATTAAGTATTCTACGTTCATCAATTTTAAATTTACAATATCTAATTATTTTTGTTAATTATAATATTAATATTAATATTTTACATTATTTAATTTTTAATTTATATGAATATATATAATAATTAATGAAAATATATAAAATTATTATTTAATTTAAATTATGTTTAAAATAACTTATTATATTTTTTTACTATAATAATAATAATTAATAAAAATATTACAATAAAAATATAAATATAATAATGTTAATAAAATAAAACAAATATAATACTCTTTTTTCATTTATCTTTACTAATAATCTTATGATTGTATCTAATATTTACAATGTAATAAATGATAATTATACATTGTTTATTCTTGTTATGCTCACATTTATTTTATAAAATTATCTTTTTTTAAGTAATCAAATATTTTAACTAATTAAGTAAATATAATATATTATAAATATCTAAATTTTTACTTTTAAAATTTATAAATATTTTAAGCAATTGAATATAATGCTATTAAAACTTGTAAATATTTTTATTATTTACCTTTGTAAAAATAAAACACATATAATATTCTTATTTCATTTATTTTTACTAGTAATCTTATTATTGTATCTAATATATACAATGTAATAAATGATAATTAATTATACATTGTATAGTCTTGTTTTGATCATCTTTATTTTATAAAATTATCTTTTTTTAAGTAATTAAATATTTTAAGTTATCAAATAAATTATAATCAATGATAAATATATTTGTTTGATTCAAAGCGTAATATTTTTTATTATTAAAATTTATAAATATCTTTACTATTTATTTGTTAAAATAAAGCGCATTTAATATTTTTAATTCTTTTATCTGCAATATTAATCTTATGATTGTCTGTCTCTAATATTTATGATTTATGAAATGATAATTACTTAGGCTCGAATATGAGTAAATCCGTCAAAACTCGGCCCATTAAGTTAACCCGTAACTAATTGAATTCAACCCGTCAAATTGTATGAAATGAGTCAAATGATCCCACCCATCAACTTAACTCGAAACAACTCAGAGATAACTAACCCGTCATAGTATATTATTACATGAAAATATGAAATGACTTGAACCGGTCGAAGCCACCTACTCACGTGAACTAGAAAATGACCCGAAACCAACCCGACCCTACCACCAGTCAAGTTAATCCGAAATTATCCGAATCCGAGTTTTCTTAACTCGAATAGCCGGACCTAACCCGACCCGACAAATTAACCTGAAATGATCTGACCCGACCCGCACCCGACCCGCAATAATCAAATGACCCGACCCGAACCCGACCCGCCCGACTCGATTGCCACCTCTAATCATGCCTAGAGATATTCTTTTTTTCTGCTCTGTTTTTACCTGATCCCATCAATGCGGGTAAATTGGGCATAAGAGAAGTTCCCCACATCGGCAACTAAATGGAACGCGACTCTTGAATACTCGTATTAAAATGATCCGATCGTCTTTTCTGATTGCACGCAGCCATTCGACATGCACATAGCGAACTATTCTTTCGCCTTTTACTAAAGAATACCGTGTGCCTGTTGAACGAATTGGCATACGCCAATTTCTGGAGTGGGTGCTCTCATGTAGGGCATCTGTCAAATCTTGTTCAAAGTTATCCCTATGCGGCCGTCATACTAAGAACTATCACATGTTTAAATGTATTTTACCAGCCGGGCGGCGGTGGTACGGTGGACGCAATATGACCTGAGGACCGTGAAAGCAGGAGGATGGTGATTGTCTACGGACGAGGATCGAACGAACGCCCCCAAGCTTGGCAGCTGTGATTAGATGGATCAAAATGAACAATAACTTCTGCTAGAAGCAGTAAGCACCTTGCGGAATACGGAACATTTTATCTTACAAATTCCATTGTTAATATGGTAGGCATGCAAATTCCAATTGGTGATATAGTAGACGTGCATCATGTTTAATTCCAAAACCAATACGGATGGGTCCTGTTTTAGAGCTGATTATATGGAAGTTATTTTAGGGGGTTTAGGGAACTTTGTTAAAAGCCTATTTGGTATAAAATATATTAAATTTAAAATTTAAGATGAAAATGTATTTTTAATTCTAAAAGATGTGTATGAGTATCTCATATAATTTCTAAGATAGATATATATGTTTATTAAATATTAGATTTGACATATCAAACATAAAAATTACAGAATAAAAAATGGAAATATAATTCCATAATTTACCAACTTTCTAAATAAGTGGTAAGAGATTTATTGGAATTATATTGGCAAATGTGATAACCTTGTTGTCAAATAGGGGTATTTATAAATGGATATATGTATTCATCCAATCGAATATATGTTTTGCATCTCTTAGATATAATATTCAAACTTTTAAATATCTAAAAATATAGATTAAATATAGACCGGATATCGGATATATCTATTCATATAAAAATACTATTTTAACAATTTTGAAAACTATATCAAGAAAATTTTATAAATAAAAACTGTATATTAGTTAATATTTATTTGAAAGTCTTAATTTATCGAAAAAGAGTAGTATAAGTATTAAATGTCGGATATGATTTTTGGATACTAAAATTTTTTGATAACCCTAATGTTGAGTGCTGGGTTTGAGATATGAATTCATTTTGTCCGAAGAAATGTTTCCATTTTTTATGACCCAAAGCTCGTTTTGAGGAGTTTTGTAGGTTTTTTATCGAACAATTAGAGATAGGAAGGTCAACAAAGTTTTAGATGTTTTGGTGAAACGAGTAGCAACGACCCAAGTTATTATTGTTGTTGTTGATGTGTTTCATGGTCCTAATATTAATTTGGATGTTTTGAGCGCTGATGTAATTTTTGGGTAGTTTTTGTTTTAGACTTATGAGGCCTAGTACCCAAAAATTAAAGAGAAGCTTTTCATTCTATCTAAAAGAAAAAAATTCAAGAAGGGCACATAGAATACAATAATACTTAGACAATGGGCAAATAAAATAACAGTTATGAATTCTCGTGCTTACACCCCCCCTCCGACCGAAGTCAACTCAACATGCGAGGAGAATTTAGGGAACAGGAATGGAAAAAAGAGTAAAAGGAAACTGATATCAGCCATACCGACACTGCTCACTATGGGCGAGGCTTATTATCAGTCCATTTGGTAAATGAGAATGAAAGTTTGGGAATTAAAGAGTGGGAATGAGAATGAGAATTAGGAAGTGGGAATTGTTTTATTTAATTCCATTCCCATGTTTGGTATTTGATGGGATTAACTTGGGAATAACTTGGGAATAAAAGTTTCCTATTTTTGGTACGTGGGAATGAGATTAGAAATATAGTCATAAATTTACAAAAATATCCTTCTTATATATATATATAACCAATTTTTTTTTTTTCCATTATTCAACTCTATTTTCCTTATAATAGATCATATAATATTAGATCAGATCCGATCAGGTTAGATTTGATTCAATACAATCAGATCAGATAATAGTAATTATTATTATTATTATTGTCATTATCATTATTATTATATCAAATAATATTTACAATAATAGTTATTATTATAATTATGATTATCTTTATTGTAATTATAATTATTACTATAATTATTATCTTTATTATATTTTTAATTATAATTATAATTATCATTATAATTATTATCTTTATTATATTTTTAATTATAATTAATTATTATACTAATTAGAATTATAATAAAAATAATAATTATATAATGATAATTATAATATAGTTATAATTATTATAAAGATAATCATCATCATCATCATTATTATTATAATTAATATTATTAATACAATATTATACATAATATAAGGTTATTTTGATCTTTTTATTTTCAATCCCAATTCCCACACTTTTAATACCATACGCCCTCCAAAGAATAAATTGGTGGAAATAGATATTCCCAATTTTCATTTTCAATTTCATTTTTATTTCCATTTCCTCAAAATAAATAATAATATATTTAAATTCCTCTTTAAATTTTTATTTCCACTATTTTATTCCCATCAACCAAACTAACTAGCTAGGAGGTCAGGTCAGCAATACTGCACAGTACTCTGACAAAGAAAGATAGAAAACTTATTCAATCAAACTATTTTCTAACAGAATTTTGCACCGTCAAGTGGACGTGCCGGAGTTGTTATCAGACTCGACTTTAAATCATGTGCGCGGGTTAGAATCCTGCCGTTGACGTTTCGTTTTTCATTTTCATTTTCTTCTGTGAGAAGATCGGCTATTAGCTACCTGCCTGCCTGCCCCGATATCATAGTACACAGCTATTTGAAGTCTGAAGATCCACATTCACCTGGCCAGCCAGCCAGCTGGCTTTATTTATTATTTATTAAACTCCAATTAATGGCTGGGGACGGATGTCTTGTCACCTGTGGGCGGGGTACTTCTAGAGGAAGGGTGGGAGATTAGTCGTAATGTGAAAAAGGTGTGTCCTTTCTTGCTCTCAGCAATAATTTTGGGTCTATGTGCTGTAAATTTTGTTTTGGGTCCATACGAAAGGGGTAAAATATGATATATATTTTAGGAACGTACAAAATACTTGTTGTAACTAGGGCTGTGCAAAAAATTCGGGATCCGAAAATCCGATCCGATATTTAAAAATCCGATCCGACATTTCGGATATCCGAACCGGTTTTATTCTAAAAGGATATCCGACATTCGGATATCCGATTTTTTTTTGGATTATCCGATCCGAAAAAATATCCGATATTTTGTTGATTATTTCAATAATACACCATATTATTGTGTTTTTATAGTTTTAAGTTTTAAAATTTTATTTATTTTTATATTTTAAATATTTATAATAATATTTTAATACTTCTTTTAGATAAAATAAGATATTTATATGAATATAGATATGAATATTAATTGATATATGATCCTTATTTTTAAAAATATTATAGTAAAAGTTATTAAAATTGATAAAATAGTATTTTCATACGGATATTGGATATATCCGAATCCGGTCTATATCCGGTCTATATTTTTCGGATATCCGCATTCCGGATATCCGGTCTAAAAAAATATGGAGCGGATATCCGAAAAAATATCCGAATGGATACGGATATCCGGTTTTGCACACCCCTAGTTGTAACTGTATCTATCATGAAAAGTCAAATTTTAATTAGTGACTTTAGGCTCTTGCTGCTTGGGGAGATGATAATGAATTTCGGATTCAATCCGTTCTATTTTTAAATGATATGGGCCTATAATTTTTGAATCTTACAAATTTAAATTTAATTGAAATATATATATATAGATTTGGGTCTGGATTAAGTAGTTCTAGTTCCAAATTTGACCTACTAGATTTATTTAGTATACACACACATATTCAATGTATATTTGTTATATTTGTCGTGATCTTTTTTAAGCTCTTTATTATTATTTTTTTTTAATTTTATTTCTATATATTTACTTTATAAATAATATGCATAATATTTTATTCTAAAAGTATTACATACCATTTAAAAAGTTAAATTAATTATTTTAAAATGTTTATCTTTTCATTAAATGATTTTTAAGGACTCGTTTAGGATTCATTTATTTTCTAGATCTGATGGATCTGGATTTAACATTTTAAAACTCGATGTGTCTGTGTTTAGTTATTATAAATGGATCTAGGTCTGATCTTCTCTAACCTAGATCCAACATATTATTATCCCTAGTTTTTTGTATAGGAAGATGATGATGGCTACTCAATTATGCTACATAAAGAAGTGATAACAGACGGTGGTTAACAATAGTGACCAATAAGATATATAATGAATGAACAAAAGTATAGTAAAGCCATAGAAGAGATCAAAAACTCATAAAAGATTAATGGAGAAGATAAGAATGGAAGAAAGTGATAAATATAATTTGGTTTAATATTATATTTTGTTCTTTATATATATCTATAATCTACCAGTATCCAACCAACTAACATTAATTAATATAATTGATAATTTGTAACATCGTTATGTTAAAGTGTATAATACAACAAACGTTAGTTGGTATAGCTGGCAATTTCTCCCCAATCAACAAACATCAACATTGATGTAAGGTGAGAGAAGAGAATAAGAAATTGAGAAGGAAATCGGAAAATCACTCTGGATTAATAATATTCATTCATTGGTGTTCCAAGTAACAAGCCTAAGACCCCTTTATATAGACTAAGGGCCGCAAAATAACAATAACAAAATTACTAATTACTAGCTAAGATGAGATCGAAATAAGATAATTACTAAGGTAAATAAGATAATTACTAAGATAAGATAGTAAAGAACAAAAGATAAGATAAGAATCTAATTTTTATTCCTATGCTTATACTTATTCCTATAGAAATCCTTTTTATCCACATCATTCTCTCCCACCGGAAAAAAGAACTCGACTCTGGCGAGTGAGATCGAAGAAAGTCATCAAGCAATGCTGGAGCCATATCTCGAAGATCATCCTCATGAACCCAGGTAGCATCACAATCCGGGCGGTTCTTCCACGTGATCCAAAATCGGTGAAAACCTCTTCTAGAAGAAGCAACATACTCCACATTATCGATAGAAGCAATCTCATCCTTGGGCAGTTGAACAGGTGGCAACGTCAACTCCTTTAGACCTGCAGACACACTAGAAGGCAAGACATGAGGCTCGAAGTTGCCTCTATAAGGTGACAAATCACTCACATTGAAAACAGGACTAATACCTAAATCATCGGGTAGATCTAGCACATAAGCATTCGGTCCTTATTTTTTCAAAATCTCATACGGGCCCATGGCACGCACATGTAACTTTTTAAAACATCCTTTTGGAAAACGTTCAGGACACAAGCGTACCATGACAAATTCACCTTCATTAAAACCCTTATCTCTACGATGCACATCAATAGCAAGTTTATAATCCACATTACTCAACATAATCTTACGTCTAATCTCATCATGCAAGGAATGTATATGATCAGCAAAGGACTCAACAGATGTAGACATACGTGCATGTGGGGACAGGGGGCCAAAATCAACAGGAGCACGAGGGACATAACCATAAATAATTTCAAAAGGAATCTTTCCCGTGGATCGATTAGACGCATTGTTATAAGCAAACTCAGCTGTGGGTAACACTAAATCCCAAGTACGAGGTCGATTGTCGACAAGACAACGAAGAAGGTCACTTAAACCTCGATTTACCACCTCAGTCTAACCATCGGTCTGGGGATGATGTGCAGTAGAAAACTTCAAATGGGTTTTACTAAGAGTCTAGAGTGTCCTCCAGAACCAACAAACAAACCTAGAATATCTATCAGACACTATGGAAGAAGGAAGACCATGTAGTCTGACTACCTCACGAAAAATCAATCTAGCAACGTGAACAACATCGGAAGTCTTACTACAGGGTATGAAATGGGCCATTTTGGAGAATATATCTACTATTATAAGAATTGAGGCATGGTCTTTGGATGTTTTGGGGATACCCGGAATAAAGTCCATGCTAAGGTCCTTCCATGGCTTATGATGAACAGGTAAAGGAGTATATAAACCCTTCTTTTGCTTCTTAGTTTTAGCTAACTGACAAGTACGACACTAGGATATGACTCTCTTAACGTCTTGCTGCCAAGAAGGCCAATAGAAACGATCACGTACCAAGGTGATGGTACGATCCATACCAAAGTGACCAACAAGGCCACCGGCGTGCAATTCCCAAATAAGAAAGTCTGTATACAAGGATTAGGGAATGCACAACCTAGAAGATCTAAAAAGATATCCATCATGGATGACATAATCAACGAATTCCTTACGGTTACCATTAGAGACTTCTTAGTAGATATGACCGAAATCGGGACAAGAAGAGTAATCATCCTTCATAATATCAAAGTTAGTAGCCCTAATACTCCATTGTTGAAGGATAGCACCTATCCTACTAAGATCATCACCTACCCTATTCTCAGTTCTTGAACTATGTTTTAGGAAGAAAGTATATTCTCCTAAGAACTCAAGCCATTTAGCATACTTCTTGGGCAATTCTCGCTTTGAATGCAAATACTCTAGTGCCAGATGGTCAGAATAGACTACAAAGTCTTGGGGTAAAAGGTAATACCGCCAATGATGGAGGGACCGAACCACATCATATAACTCCTTAAGATGGATGGTGTACTTCTGTTTAGATGCGTTGAGTTTCTCACTGAAAAGCGCTATAGGATGTCCTTCCTGACCTAACACTCTTCCAATGCTTGTCTCGCAAGCATCCCAATGAACCTTGAAGACCTTACTAAAATCGGGATTCCTAAGGACAAGGGCCTTAGTCATACATTCCTTAAATTCTTGAAAGGCTCTAGAGGCTTTGGGAGTCCACTAAAATGATCTCTTCTTTAAACAATAAGTGATAGGGACCATAATAGAGCTAAAATTGCAGATGAACTGACGATAGAAAGAAACTAGACCATGGAAGCTACACACTTTCATAACATATATCGGTTCAAGCCACTCCTTAATAACTCTGACTTTCTCAGGGTCAGTAGAAATTCCTTGAGAAGAAACAATTAAGCCTAGAAAAAGAACCTAAGACTGAAGGAAGGAACATTTCTTGAGGTTACCATAAAGCTTGGTTTCTCGTAAAGTAGCGAAGACTTATCTAAGGTGGTCCAGGTGATCCCCCTTAGACTTACTATAGATCAGGATGTCATCGAAATAGACAACGGGGAATTTTCCTATGAATGGATGTATGATATGGGTCATAAACCTCATGAATGTGATAGGGGCATTTGATAACCCAAAATGCATAACTAACCACTCAAAGAGTCCATCTTGTATCTTAAAGGCTGTTTTCCATTCATTCCCTGGCCGAATACGAATTTGGTGGTACCCGCTACGTAAGTCGATATTAGAGTAATAACTAGAGACAGCTAGATTGTATAACATGTCCTCTAGTCTAGGGATAGGAAATCTATACTTAACCGTGATTTTATTAATGGCTCTATTATCCACACACATTATCCAAGTTCCGTCCTTCTTGGGAGTGAGTAAGGTGGGTACTGCATAAGGACTCATACTATGTTTCACAAATCCCTTACGAAGGAGGTTCTCAACTTGCCTATGTAATTTGGCATGCTCATTAGGGTTCATCCTATAATGGGGAAGATTAGGTAATTGAGACCCACGAATAAGATCGATAACATGTTGAATGTCTCTCATGGGTGGTAACTCCTTGGGTAACTCTTCGGGAGCTACATCAGAGAAGTCACCCAATAACTTGTGAACCTTAGTGGGAATGGGTGAAGTGGAGTTTAGGGAGACCTCTTGAGCGACTATGGCTAATAGGAAATCGGTTTTCCTGCTTTCCTGATAAAAGATACTAGGGGTGATAATTTGAACCCTATTCATAGGATTTTCCTTAGGCGTAGAAGTGGGTTTACGAGGTAAAGGATCAGATGGCTTTGTAGGGGTAAGAATGATATGCTTTCCTTCAAAGAAAAAGTAGTGAGTATTTGGTCGACAATCAATCTTAACTGAATGATCATAAAGCAAGGTCTACCTAAGAGAAGATGGGCTACATCCATGGGAAGCACGTCAAAATAAAGATCTTCCTTATAATGTGGGCCTTAGTGGAGGGGAACTAGGCATCTTTGGTCAATGGGAAGTGTGCTCTTGTTGACCCAAGCTACCGTAAAAGGATTAAGATGAGGCTTAGGCTTAAGGTTTAGTCTTTTTATGGTGGCTTGAGATACGACATTAAGGGTACTACCACTATCTATGACCAACTTAGCAGATTTCCCATTACACGTAAAGAAGATGCAGGAAATGGAAGTTTGCTTCCACTCATCGAGATGGGTGCCTTGCAATAGAACACATCTAACCACATTAGAATGCTTTTCTAGTTGAGGGTTGATAGTCCTAACAAGGCTACAATGTAGGGTGTCATCCTCTTCTAGTTCCTCATCATCACCTGAATATTCACATGGGTCAACTATAAGATCCTCAATAGGTGGCTCATCATCCTCATGCTCTAGGATCATAGTACGATGGGGACACCGAGATGCAATATGCCCTCACTCATGGCAGTTATGACATTGGATGGAATTAGCAGCCAATTGAACGGTGTTAGATCGACTACTAGGAGTAGAGTTATAGGTGTTGGATTGGGAAGCACTCTTAGATTTAGACTTGGAGGATGTAGGCATGAAGGAATTAGTCTGACGTGAATCATTACAATAAGAAGATGAATATCGAGTGGAGGATCATTTGAAGCGTCTTTCAAATTCAAGAGCCAACTTAAAAGCATCTTCGACACATGTAGGGCCATGGAGCTTAACATCTTCCCTAATGGAATCCCTAAGACCATTAATGTACCTAAAGGGGGTAATGTCGGTAGGTTCAGGATAGTCACACCTTACTAAACAATCCTCAAACTTCTGGGTATACTCAGAGACACTGGAGGAAGATTGTTTAAGGTTGTACATTTGCTCTAGAAGTTGATTTCTATGAAAAGTAGGAAGATATTTTTCTTTCAACTTTTCTTTCATAATTGTCCATTGACGAATAGGTGGCTCTCCTAAATGATCCATCTGGGTCTGGACCATTTCCCAATACCGGTTTGTGGCCCCAAAGAGCTTCATCTTAGTAAACCGGACTCTCTCTATATCACTCATATTATATAATTTGAAATAATCATCCATTTCTTCTAACCAATCAGTAAAAAGGTTTGGGTCAAGAGTCCCATCATAGGAGTTCACATCAACTTTGACTTTCCGAGTAATGTCATCCTCATATCTAGGATATGGTTGTCTATCATGATGGTTGGAGTTTCTATGATTCCTATGGCGAAGGGGTACCACGTCATCCTTAGATGTTTCCTTATTTGAATAATCGAGATTAGGAGGGTTTACGGGGCCTTGAGACCTAAGGTTCCTATAGTGTGGAGGGATGTAACCAGGGGTTTGTTTGCAGGACCCAAGAACACTACGGTTTGAGTCAACTAAATTGGAATGAGGTAATATCGGTTGTCTAACTGATTGAGGGTCAGGCTCATCAATGGGATGTTTTTCCATCATCCCTTCCATATTTTTAGCTAGCTTAAAAACTAATTGTTCTAGTTGGTCCGTACGGAAATGGTCAGATTGATCATCTGACCCTTGACTCTTAGAAGATGAAGGCATTTTTTTTAATAAAGAATGTATGCAAACTTTGGTAGAAGCTACAAGGAATCACTCACATATACGAAATCACTTGTGTGGTGACCCACGATTCCTCTTATACTACATTAGTCTTCCATGTAAGAAGGTGGAATGAGATTCGCTTAAGTACACTAAAACCTTTCGACAGTTTAGGCCTTGGTGATAAAGACTTTCATAGGATAGCGACCACTTCAGTTCTAGTGGAATTAATTTTTTTTAAAGATGATATGATAAAAAGAAATAATAATAATAAAATAGACACTAACAGATAAATATGAAAGATAAGATAAACACTAAATTATGCTAAGTAATAAAGACGATAAACCTACCCTATGAACGTCATAAAGATAAGAATATTAATAAAAGAGACTAAATTAGATAAACAAGTATCCCGAATTTTAATTAAAGTTTTTTTTAAAATAAGGACCTAAGCAAATATACTAAATAACCCAAATAATTTAAATAAAAGTCAAGTTTCAAGTGAGAAATTTAACCTCTCAAGAACTAAAAAGTCTCTGTCAAGACTCTGAGTTTAAATACACGTTGAGTTTAACTGTAAGGATGAATCAAACACGTTCAGTTCCTGATGTAAAGGAAAAACTCAACGAAAAAAACTCGTTAAGTTCCTGTTCAACCGAACAATACACGACCAACCAAAACTCGTTCAGTTCATTGTTTGACAGAACAACACCAGCCAAGGGAACAAAGCTGGCCCGTTGACGACGGATGGTGACGCGGCGAGCTTCGGCAAACGTCGCGACAACCTGTGACTGCAAAATCCAAAAGGCCAACTAGTGCTGGAATCGGCGAAGGACAATGGCGGCGCTGCCCGCGGATTCCCAGCGAAATCGAACAAAATTCCTAATCTATTGTGTTTAACTCCCTCACAAACACTCAAATCACTCTCTCACAGTTGATCGCGACTGTAATTGATATGTATTGCACTCTCAATCTTCTCTGATTCCTTCAATATTTTGTGATTAGCTAATCTAGGGTTAGGGTTCAAACGAATTCGCCCGATTGGGGCAGAAATCGATCGAGTGAGCTTTTGATTGTTTTTTTTTTGCGTGATTAATGCTCGAATTGAAGGGATTTAGCTTTGATTTGGGCGAATTTTAGGTTCTACTGAAATGGTTTGGGACAAATTTAGATGAATTAATAGATTTAGGGATTATGGTGGTGGTCACGATGACGACTACATTGGCGGAGAATGGCTGGGGCCTTAGAGGGTTGGCGAGAGCAATGGTAGGGTGGTGGTGGCGTCAGATGATGGCGGTGGAGGTTGGGTGGTGGAGGTAGGGTTTGGTGGCGGCTGTGTAGACGTGTATAGTTCCAGATTTTTTTTTGGGTTGATCGTGAATAGTGCATCATAATGAATAGTAGGGATCTTATTTTGGGCTTTGATACCAAACTGATGTAAGGTGAGAGAAGAGAAGAAGAAATTGAGAAGGAAATTGGGAGATCACTTTGGATTAATAATATTCATTTATTCGTGTTCCAAATAACAAGTATAAGACCCCTTTATACAGACTAAGGGCCACAAAATGACGATAGCAAAATTACTAATTACTAGCTAAGATGAGACCGAAATAAGATAATTACTAAGGTAAATAAGATAATTACTAAGATAAGATAGTAAAGAATAAAAAATAAGATAGGAATCTAATTTTTATTCCTACGCTTATACTTATTCCTATAGAAATCCTTTTTATCCACATCAAACACACAAACGTTTGAGGTACAACTCTTCATGACACTATCTTTACAATTCTTTATAGCTATTGTAGCTCTCTTCCTCCTATACAAGTTTTGCTTTGCCGCTAGAACAAGTCTAATATGTGCTTCCTCGAGCTAGCTTATGCAGCAAATTCATGACCTTATTGTAGCTGCTCATTCATGTGATGCTAATTGTTGTAAATAGGGATGGCAATGGGTCGGGTCTAGATTGGGTCCAGCCATATCCAGACCCGGACCCGTTTATATTACCCAGACCCAGATCTGACCAAGATCCGTCGGGTCTTAAAAGTACAGACCCAGATCCAGATCCATCGGGTCTAGCGGGTAAACAGGTCCTAAACGGTCCAGTTATTTTTTTAAAAAATAATTAATGATCTATGCTAATACAAATACATTTATGTTTTATATAACTTAATATGTATTTTTTTGTTAAAAACAATCATCTAAGTGAAAAAATAAATATATTAAAATAGTTATATTAACTTTTCAAATGGTGTTTTAATACTTTTAGTAAGGATGTGAATGGGGCGGGTTTGGGGCAGGTATATCCATATTCGTATCCCTATCCGATAAGAAAATCCGTACCTGTACCCGAATCCATATCCGCTAACATATTCATATTCGTATTCGTTGGATATCCGTTACTCGACGGATTATCCGTTTACCCGTTAATGGATATTATCCAATGGATAAATCCATCACCCGACAAATAAACCCATTTAGAGTTAAGCTAAATGATAATTCTAACTTTAATTTATACTATATTTATTTTAAAATTAAGGGTAAAAAGGTAATTATATATCGGGTAAACGGGTACGGATATGGATACGGGTATGGTTACGGGTACGGGTATGAATATCCTATACCCGTATCTGTACTCGAACCCGATGAGTATTTTTTCCATCATCCATATACGTTTATCCATATCCGTTGGACAAAATCTGTAAGATTTCGGGTAAAATCCCCCCCGTTCATATCCCTAGCTTTTAGAATACAATGTTATACATATTGTTTATAAAGTAAGTATACAAAAATAAAATTTATAAAAAATGAATAAGGAGCTTATATAAAATTAAGACAATAATGACAAACATAATATTAGTATGTATTTATATATATAGACACACACACACACATATGTATATTAAACGGGTTTGGTGGGTCGGGTCTGGGTCTAGAACTGGACCCAGACTCAGACCCTTTAAGGTATATGTGGACCCAGACTCAATCTAGACCCGTCGGATCCCAAAATCATGGACCCAAACCCGCTAAAAATGAGACGGATTTAGTGGATTTGGATCGGGTCTGAGACCCATTGCCATCCCTAGTTGTAAAGCAATGGCAAATTCATGATCTGATGTTGTAGCTACCCACTCATGTGGTAGCAGTGGTTGTACCGTAATTTGCACGTGACATCAACTGTACCTACCTACTCTCAAAATGGCAACGAAACACGAGTAGTGAAATTGTCAATTGGGGGGGGGGGTATTCATCTTATCTATTTTTCTTTCGACATTCAGACTCTGCAACTCTAAGATACATATCATTTATCACCAATAGTCCACCGACCCCAAGTTATCCATTTCCCCAAGCTATGTTGGGAAAAATATCATGAAGCTAGAAACCCACATCGGTGATTTGAATCGAGGGTTCTACTTGGATACTCATAATAATACGAACCGCTTCATCATCCTTATCTCGAAGCAGCCACGCGGTGTGTGCCCCGATGACCAAAGAGTTTGCCTTTTTACTTAAAATAACCCGTGTATAAGCTGCTCTGTGTGTCATACGCCATTTTCTTTACCTTCTCATGAGACATTATAATTAAGACTCACAGTTCGTTATTGGTTATCCAAATGAGCAAATTTATTTAAGGTGTACTCCAGATGCATAGGTAAGTCTGCGGAGTGGTGTCTGAGCGAACGGGGCTTTCAGTTATTTGATGGTGTGATGATCAAGAATTCAAGCTTACAACATGTCTTGCCGACTATTGTTAAGAGGGATGTAATGCCGAGAGACAGCCAGCTAGTGTCCCTGCAGTCACCATAAAATTTAATCCAACCATCTGGGTCTGCTTCACGTAGAAGGACGGTTATACCCAAGCTAGTGCCATATGGCCCATATTTACCCAAGATATTACTAGCAAAAGTTGGTTCGTTCGAGGTAAAATTTGAAAAATTCATCAACTCAATACACTGATCCGTATGTGAGTGATTCAAACTTAATCCAACTTATAATCTGCTATCAATCTAACCTACCAGTATCTCAACTTGATTTGATAAAACAAAATTCGGTATTAACTAATAATGATCATAAAAAAGTACATATATTTTATTAATTATTTAAAAATTTTAAAAAATATTATTTTATAAATTTTACTTATTTGTTTTAATTTTTATTGTAAATATACTTATTTACTAATAATATTTTAATTTTACCTAATTTTTTGAGTAAAAATAAAATATTAAAAAATTATAATAATAAACTAATAATAATTAATAACACATTACTAGTCACATGTTTACCAAAATTTAAATTTAATGCTTACTTATGAGGTTAATGAGTTAGATTAATATTGGTGATTATTGTCCGATTTGATCTAAATCTAAAGTGATTGATTGAGAATTAGCTTGACCCGAATCCAACTTGACCTGACCCATCAAAACTTAAAAAGACCTGATTCGTTAAGATACCCAAAACTTGACCCGTCAAATTAATTCAAACAAAAAATCGCCTAAACAAGAGCTTGCTCGGTCTAAATCTGACTCGACAAGCTAATCCAAAATAACCTACACCCGAATCCAAGCTAGCTTAACCTAAATAAATCCAATCCTGAAAATTAATCCAATATAATATGTACATGGAAGCACCCAAACAAGAACCACACAATAAGGTAATCCAAAATAATCCAACCTAATCCACAATCGATCTACAAACAATCCAACCCGAGAATAACCCCACCTATTATAACCCGACCCACCTAACTTGATTGCCACCTATAGCTATTACCTTGCTTAGTTATTGTTTCTTTACTCATTTGGTCCACTTTAAATGCCTCACTTGCTCCATCCTCCCCATCTCTCTTTACTACTACTATGTTTGTATTACAATAATTGACCTATATTTTCCCCTTTTGATTTCATAATACAATTCTTTTTACAAAAATGACAAAAAGTTTCATCCAATATTATCAAATTTACACATTTCTTTCTTTCTCAACTCATCAATATATGTCATAATAATGAAAGCCTCAAGTTCTAATATAGATATTTTAGTAAATTAGGATATCATTTATCATAAAATGTCAAGATTGTTAATATTGCGTTGAAAATCTATAGGTCATTATTTATTTAAACAGAGGCAATTGTACATTTAATGCAACATTTAATATCAATTACTGACAAACACAATAAGTAATGTAATATGTAATATAGAAATATAAATTCTAGTTTTAGGTTGAAAATATTGGTTGCTAGATGGTTTGGTCTTAGCCGACAAAAATATATATAATAAATTCTCTTGTCGTTATTATAATATTAGTAAGAATTGTATCATTTTAGATTGGGGATTGAGATGACTCAATTAAGTCTAGATAGCATGTTAATAATTAAATAAAAAAAATATTAAACATACAAAAATAAATGATAAGAAAAAAATAATTATAGAGGGTTTAAAATAGAAAATAATAATAAGCACATAAAACCAAATAAGAAAACAAGTACGGGTGAATATGAGGAATATGTTAGGAAATCAATTTCCACCACTAGATTAAGTCAAGATAAAATAAATAATTTCTATGTCACTTATTAGTAAAAATAGAAGAAGAAGAGACCGACTAAGTTACAAAACACTGACATATTAATACACTTTATATTACTTCCCTAAAGAGATTAATAAGACCAGATACTGATATAAATTATATTGAACTCTTTGAATATAGTCGCACAAAGCAACTCTTATATTTAACAAGATCCATTGCATTAAACATAAGTGAAATGATAACAATATAAGTAACCAAATTAGTACCATCAACATGTCTATTTGTATTCTCTATCTTTGATTCACATGTATCTAAATGTTCCATTATGCTGATTGAAATTATAAAACTATTTGGTAATTTATTATATAACATAGTTGCAATTTATACATATGAATTTTAACATGTTTATATAGATAAATAACAAGCATATAATCCAATATAATGTCGCTATTAGGAAGCAAGAACAATATATATACCATGTAAATCATATTTGACAGAATCACACATATAAATGATAACAATTAAAGTAGAAGCAAACAACGATCACATGATAATAAGGAAAACAAAGAAAATATTATCAATATATTAAATTATAGTATAAGGTTTCAATATCATACCTTAAATTAAGTATTTTATCCACACATTATTTATGAATTAATTACATAAAAATGTTATGAGGATAGAAAAAGAAAGAATTGAAAAAGAAAATCAAGGTCTTCTCTTGCACGAATTCCATATGTGATAACTTGAATCTTGATAGTGTTTTGTTTATTATGGCGAGGAAATATATATGATGAATGGATGATGGATTTATAAAGGACATGTTTGAATCTTGATAAATTATTAAATTGAATAATGGTAGTGGATGAGGGTTGAAGTTGAAGAATTCTCTAGATATAATTTTTATGTTGGAGGTTAATTTTGTGTATATGAGGCTCTTGAGTTTATGATGTATTTTAGGTGTTGAAGAAGAGGTTTGAGGCATTTAGATCCTGAAATGGGCTGACCATAAGAGATAATTTTAATTTGGAAAAAATTTAGATCGAATACATTAAGAATTGAGGAGATTCGGGTTGACACGGCCGTGTTTGTCTCAAATTCACCAATTTTCCCCGTTCTTACAACATTTGGTATTTTTATCATAAATTTTTCATCCAAACTTAGAATAAGATGATTCAAAATTATTTGGAAATATAATAAAATTATTTATAACTTTTATATTTGAAAATTTTCCTAATTATTATTATATATTGGAATAAGTTTTTATTTTTCACTAATGTAAATTATTTTCCTCATCGAACACAGTATCTTCATCCCATTTTTGTGTGTATTTCTCCCCAAAAGAACCTTATTTTAGCTCATTTTATTCATGATTGATTCTAAATGATTACCTATGATTTAATTTAGGTTAAATTAACCTATTTAAAAGGAAAGGTAATACAAAGTATGGTGACTAATATTTTAAAATAAGGGCATAAAATACACTTATCACTAGACGTGATATTGCATGAGAAGAATGAAACTTGTAGTTAATGATATCGTTCATATTTGGTTAATGAACCAAAATCGAACACTAAAATTACATGAACCCTACCCGCCACGACCCATAACCCAAATTGCAAAAGGAAATGTCCTGCGAACAACCCGACTCAAGAAATACCCGACCCAAATTTGACCCACTTGACTTGATTGCCACCTCTAAACCTCAATAATATATTTACATCCACATTAAAACATACATGTACCACTCGTAAACCTTAAATTCTTAAGTACATGTACTACTATAAGCTGGTGGATCAGTTGAATAGAGTAGATTATCATTCTTTGATTTCGTTAAGGCCGAACAATATATAATCAAATAATTTAAACACTTAGAATCACTTTGGTCCTAACCCATGTGATCTCCCACTTTAAGTAGTAATAATTTATAAGATCATTAACCAATACTTAGCAAATAATAATGCATCACTTGATTCACTTATCATTAAAGTACTTTTGCTTATTATCGTTGCCCTATTATATGGGATACCGATTATTTTTTAATTCATACCAACTAGTGTTTTCTTTAAAAACACTTAAAAGTGCACCTAGGTTAAGAAAATAGAACATGTTATAACCACATGAAGAAAAAATACATAAGGTAAGATAATGAACACAAAAAGTGACATTACACAAGGGAAAATACCATAATTCTCTCACCAAAACCCTAATTCATCATCAACTCATAAATTCATTCATAAAACTCACCAACTCACCAACATTGACACAAATATCCAATATATAATGATTAACAACATATCCAAAAGTTAGTATTAATATCCAATGTTTCACATATAAAATATTAATCATATCCCAAGTGTTTCTACACCCATTTTATTTCATATTTTCACATAATATTAACGCTTGTGTTAGCCATATTAATCTCAATTTAATTACATAGAAAAATATCATATTTTTAACCCAAAAAATTTATGCAACCCTAAATTTGAAGAAATATCTCAAAATGACCAATACTCTTATGTCACCTAAACACCTCACTTTTTATTATTATCATAACTTAATCCATACTCAAATAAACACTAACATATTATATAACCAATTTTAAGTAAAAAATTCAAAACACAATGGAATACTAATTTCCCCACACAACTCATAAATTTACCAAAATTCTCTTAAGGTTTATAATCACCAAAACTCATAAAAAGATTCTATATGTCCCAAGAAATACCACATTTCCGACCTCAACATATTTCACAACCACTAATACTTATTCATATTTTAATATACTCGAATACAAATTTTGTTAGAATAACAATTCCACCATCATTCTTGGATCTTAATGACAAGGCTTAGCAAGGCCTAACATATAACAATTTCACATAAATGATAACTATATACATAATTATATTTTCAAAAAGGAATACAAACAAACACACAAATTGAAATGAAACCTAAACATGACTTCTACAACAACATGCTAACATTGCATTTACACAAACAACACACGTATCAACCAAAGCCCCTAGCCTAAAGATGCATATCCTTACCAATATACATAGATATCTTATCAAATTATACTCCCAAAACCTTATTCCAAAAACTCAATCATTGCCAAAAGCCTAGGAAGGAAGGAGGGAATGGTTCTAGCCATGGTGTTTAACACTAAAAGTTGTGGTGTTTATGACTAATAGTTGAAATAGGGGTGGGAGGACATGGCATTAGAGTGAATCAACGTGATGAAACATGTTGGTGGGTTTGATTTGTGTGATGGTGTACCTATATAGGAGAAAGCTTTGTGAGGTGATCATGTTGGTGGAGGTTAGGTTTGTTGGTGGCACATGTATTTGGTGTATGGTTGTGTGAGGCTATAATATATCTCAAGGGTGGTGGTGTGTGGATTTGGTGGTTGAGTGAAGGGATGTCAGAGAAAGGTGGAATTTTCATAAACCTAGGGGTGGGTTGTGCAAGGAGTGGACACAAGGTGGTGGTAGCAACATGAAATGGTGGCATTGGGGGTGGTAGGTTAGGTGATGGTGAGCCATTGTAAGAGGTTGGCATCATGTGATTATGGCATTGTTGTGGTGGTTGCATGATGTGCGGTGTTGGTTGGGTGGTTTGTAGTGCAAATGGCTAGGATGATGATATAGGAGTATATTCATATCATTCTTCTCATGTTAGAGGTCAAGAGATAGCATATTTGGAGATGATACCAATTGTTCTCGAAAATCTTGAACACCTTCATTATAACACTGATAATGTTTCATTAAATGATTCTTGTAAGTATTATATATGTTTGCAATAAGAATAATTCACCAAGGATATATTGTGTGCAAGATGATGACAATGCAAGGGTTATAAAGTTGCATGAAAGACAAAGCTATAAGATACGAATTTTGATTACTTAATTATTCAATACATTATCATGTTTACGGTTATGTGCAGCTTTGATTTTTTATGTATACTTTTTAATGTCTTGTAATTTGTAATTTTAAACTATTATATATATACAATATAGACATGCACTAGTTTAGTGGTTTGTTAATTAGGCCGGTTGGTTTGGGCTTGAATAGTAAAGGATAAACTAAGCCTACATATGTGTGTGTATATATGGAGGAGCCTTTTACATTTGGGATGGAATTTATTTGGTTGATTAATGAAACAAGAGTTTCAAAAATTCTCAAGAGAGAATTTGACCTCCCTTCCTTCATCTTTAAGTGAGTTTATCTTGAGAGTTTAGGCATCGTTCTCTAAAGAAAGCTTTGTAATTTCTATTTAGAATTGATTTTATCTTAGTGAAGATCAAATTAAAATTATGGCATTTGGTTGCAAACGACCTCAAGCTTCGAATGTTAGATAAACTTTGAACATCATTCTACTACAAGAACAAAACCAGAAGGTCCCACATTGTGAAAGAATAATTCTCCTATTATCTTCCACATTAGATGACTCCGGTGCATCGCGAAGAAAACCATGATGTTTCAAAGGAAAAAGAAAGAAGAAGATCAGGGTGGGTTATCCAATAATTTTAGATGAAAAAGGAGAGAAAGGATCAATTGCATAAAAAATGAAAGCATGAGGGAGGTGCTAGAGTAAGGCACACTCATGGATTATAAGGTAGAGGGGTGGTGCGAAGGAAAACATAGGGCAGGGTTGGGTTGAGTGTTCTACACTTGAGTGAAGGTGAGATGTGTGTGGTTAGGTTTAGTTGGAATTTGTAGTTTGGTTAACCAAATTGGGAAATACGGTCTGGTTGGCAAGGCAAGGAGGGTTAATATAAGATAAATAAATCAATATTTAGGGTTAGGAAATGATTGAAAAATAAATACTCGAAAATTAAGGTTAGTAAATTTTAGGGTGGTATAATAAACTGAAGGTATAGGGCCTTACTCTTCCTCATATTTCATATTTGATATGAGATGACATATACATAGGTTAGGTTATTTTTTTAACATCTAATTTTATTTAATATATTTTTATAATTTTATGATGATTACTATTATTTGATATGTGATATAGTAAAATATAATTTTATATTATTTAATTTGATATGATCTTATAAGCCATTGAAATAAGTTAAGGAGAATATTGTGCAAATCTAGAATTTCCCTTCTTTTTTTGAAAAAATTGCCCGCTGTACACATACACAGACAGACAGACACAGAGAGAGGGGGAGAGAGAGAGAGAGAGAGTTTTGACGAAATGTTAACCGTTATCAAAATTTAAGATTATATTATTTTTTAAAATCAGGATTATATTTATATTTTACCTAAAGTTGGGGTTATATTGTTTTATTTTTTGGTAAGAAGAATTTCCCTTGTACTTAACAATATAGAAAATACATGGACTAATACGTGCAGGCCCAAAGAAGGAAGTATGCAGAAAGTTATCGAGTCCATTTGTCTATTTCGTTGTGACACTTGAGAATGGGCCTCAAGTCCATCGAGTCAATGCGAAACCCCAACTTTTGTAGTTTGTACATGTGCGCATCCCTCTCCCCTCGTCGTCGTTCCTCACTTTTTCCTGGTGGTTCAATTCACGGTGTTAATTCCACTTCGCGGAAGTTCGAAAATTTTGGTTTCTCTCCTTTTAGCAGGAGCAGCCAGTAAAGTCCGATAATCCGACCCATTAGCATAAATTTATTCTGTGTAAGTCTTCTAACCTATATTATCTTGTCGAATCGGCTCTTTAATTGCTATTCCCGCTTATAGATTTGTTAAATTCGATCATAGTTTCGGAATTAAACTCTTCCCTGTACTGAATTCGTATATTCTTGAATTTCCTTTATCAGTATATATTTGAGAGCTTTATCGGTAGCTGCTGCTGTTTTTTCTTCTCTCGGCTAATGTGGACAATTAGGTAACGCTAATGACTTTTCTCGGTGCATTTCTCTTTCTAGAATCTTCTCCCGAAACATCCGGATTTTACGCATTTTGTTGTATAACGCATGTACATAGTTTCCATGCTGACTAGATTAAATATAGACGATCAGGGTATGAGGTCTGAAAGTAATGCTATTGAATGTATTTCTGAACATCTATGTTTCCGAGTTTGTAATCATTATTCTGATGGCTGATTTCATTGCTGGAATTTATGATATTTGGCTGCTTCTTGTTGTTCCGTAGCATCTTGTTCGGAAATAACTGTATTCCTTTTATGTTGAGGTGCTATTACTCCATCGGCCCTTTTGTATTTTTTCCCTGCATTTTGGTTGTACGTGAAAAAAAGAATCTTTTTGTTTTAATGGAAACTTCTTCGTAGAATCTTGAAGTATTTGCCAATGAAATGACTTTATGAATCTTTTATTACCATCGGATTAAGTTTAATCGTGGTTAATTGCTTAGGGAACTTACGGAAGTAGATATATGGGTAGCTTAAAATCATTATAGTTCGGCTAGTTGCTTTTTGTTTTGTTTTGTTTTGTATTGTATCCATTTCAAAAGTTATGTTGATTGTCTTTTAAGTGCATTCTCTCTGTGTGGAATCTTATAACTAGTAGAAAACCCCTGTGTCTTAATTACGTTTTCTCCATGTTGCGTTTGTGTTAATAAGTTTCCTGATGCGGACTTTGTCTTCCTGTTTCCATAAAATCAGTTTTCTGACGGTGAAAATGACTTCTGAAACCTTCAAATCTGTATCATTCTGCTGTGTTGACATCTGGAGATTCCTGATTGCTTCTGGGGGTGCAATTCTTTTCTTAATTTGGATTTAGGAAATCAATTGGCGAGTGAGGACAAGTAAAGAAGAAAATGGAATGCAATAAGGATGAGGCTCTCAGGGCCAAAGAAATAGCAGAGAGGAAATTCACGGAGAAAGATATTGCTGGTGCAAGGAAATTCGCCCTGAAGGCTCAAAATTTGTACCCTGGGCTCGATGGCATTTGTCAGATGCTGGCAACTGTAGATGTGCACTTATCAGCCACAAATAAAATTGCTGGGGAGATGGACTGGTATGGCATCCTTGGATTGAGTCATTTGGCAGATGACGATGATATTAAGAAACAGTATAGAAAGCTGGTGCTACAACTCCACCCGGATAAAAATAAGGCTGTGGGTGCTGTTGCGGCTTTCCAGTTTGTCAAGGATGCCGTTTCATTTTTGTCTGACAAGGGTAGAAGAGCCATATACAATCAAAAGATTAGAATGTTCCAGTCAGTCAGGCTTCCAAGTCATGCTGGATTTTCATCTGGACAACCTTGTGTAAGACCACAGGCTGCTCCAATCAGGACAGGGGTTCCAGTTGCAACATCCAGTGCTAAACCAGCCCCAAAAACGAATCCTACACATGATGGGGTTTCTGCAGCAACATCAGCTAGTGCCAAACAAGATGGAGTTTCGGCAACAACATTCAGCAGTAACAAGTCCAAAGGAAGAGTTCCAGAACAGAGTGGAGCATCTGTGGTGCCACCCACATCAAATGGGGATCACAGAACTTCAAGGCGATATGACCATAGAAATACCATGGGTCATCCCTCATGTCCTGGAGCTCATGATGGACCTAATACTTTCTGGACTAGGTGCAATCAATGCAAGGTGCAGTATGAATATCACAGGAGGTTTTTGAACCAGGTTCTCCTTTGCCCACACTGTAAACTTGGCTTCATGGCTACTGAAGTGCCATCCCCTTCGAGTTTCATTGCAGTGCCCAGATGGATTAGGCAACAACATGAAAGGATGTTGGCAGATGAGAAGTTGCAAAGAAAACATGATGAGGCAAAGATCGCTTTTGGATTGAAGAAAAGCCACGATCCTAGTTTTTCTGTTGGAGGAGAGACTTCAAGGAAAAAAAGGGAAATGGATGATAATCTCAGAAGGAGCTTCTGTGACATAAAAAATGGGGGAGCTGGCATCCAAGATGCCTCCAATCAAAGGGTAGCAGGCAGTGAGAGACAATTGCGCCAAACATCCCGGGTCCAAGAAATCAAAATTGAGTGTTTCCGGTGTGGACATTCAGCAAGTAAAGTCAAAGATTGTTGATATGAGTGTACCTGACTCCGATTTTCATAATTTTGATGCAGACAGATCAGAAGATTGCTTTAGAAGTAATGAGGTCTGGGCTTTATATGACGATGAAGGAGGGATGCCCCGTTTTTATGGGATGGTCCATGAGGTGGTTTCCTTGCAACCATTTAAAATAAAGATGAGTTGGCTCGAGCCAAGAAGTACTGATGAGAGGGGAAGACCAGATTGGGGTTGGTTGCAGCTTCACTAAAACCTGTGGGGAATTCATGGCTAATAAGTCCAGATCCACCAGCTCCCTGAACTCTTTCTCACACAAGGTCAAGTGGACTAAAGGTTCACGTGGAGTCATCCGAATATATCCTATGAAGGGTGATATCTGGGCACTGTACAGAAACTGGTCCCCTGATTGGGGTGAGGATACCCCGGAGAAAGTGAGACATGCTTATGAGATGGTTGAAGTGCTGAATGATTTTAGTGATGAATATGGCGTCTCAGTGGCTCCTATTGTAAAGGCTGCTGGATTTCGCACCATCTTCAAGAGGCAGCAGGATGTGGTGAGGAGGATCCCAAAATATGAAATGTTTAGGTTCTCTCATCAGATTCCTACTCATTGTCTGTTAATTGAGGAGGCTCCTGACATTCCTCAAGGCTCTTTGGAGCTCGATCCAGCTGCCACTCCTCTTGAGTTTCTCCTTGGGTAGAAATTTGTCCAGGTGATAAAATCAGTGAACGGGGAGAAAGTGCTGAAGGCTGGTTAGAAACTGAATAGAAATGGGCCGAACCCTGTCACTCCATGACGTGTCTGGAAGGAAGGACCACAGTAAGGAGGTAGCTGACCATGCTGAAAATTGGACCGGGCCGAGAATGACAAGTGAAGCACATTCTTGAATCTTGTTCACGAACTGATTTTATTGGCACAAATTTTGAGGAACTGATTTTATTGGTCAGTGGCGTTGGGGTCTCATTTTGTTGTATATTTGTCCTGTATATTGTCTTCCTTTTTTGTAAGAGTGCAGGTTTGGTCCGGCTGAAACTTTGTTGGTAATATGGAAAACTAGAGTTAAGAAGCGCGGAGAGATCGTTGCTTTGTGGCGATTTGTGGCTTTCATTAATTTTAGTACAAGTGGCATATAAGTTTATTCGCTGCGTTAAATTCTCCCAAACTAAGAAGCCTGACCCTGTGAAGCATGCTATTTTCAGCTAGTTTGTAATTTGTTGGAGTATGGTGGGCCTGGTGGCCGTCTTGCTGACAGTTACAAATGATTCCTCTTCTTTGAGCTCCCAACCTGAATGAGGAAATACGATACTCTGGGCTCCTTGTTATGATGGTTCCGTTGTGGGTCGAATTGGTCTATCACCTATTCACCTCAGATCTATGGCAGATGAATTACTCTTGCTGATTTTGTGGCTAGTTTGAAGAAGCAACTGTTAAGAATATCTGTGTTGATTCTGACCCAAATGTGATGAGAACCTGGTTCAGTTGTCTGATCTGTTTTGTAGGAATTTCCACTTAGGCTATGTTAATGTATATTTAAGGGAGTGTTATCAACTGTTTTATTTTATTTAATAAGTATTAAATTTACTGAAAATAGTAAGATTTTTAATAAGTTGTTTGAATCTAAAATAGTGACCTAAAAATGTACTTAGAAGGCCTAAACTTTGTGCTTCTCGTCCTAATTAACCTCTGGAGCTATGATTGTGATCTGAATGGGAAATTCTTTATTTTTTTTCCCTTTATTGGTTTGTTTTTCATTTTATTTCTGACTACTTTAATAAATAACGAAGCATCATATTACACTTTCAGTATTTTATTTATTTTTATTGTTTTGGAAAATGTTAGCCAGAACTCATCGACTACAACCCATATGTTTAATGTTTCTGGTTAATTATGGGTTGGGTTAAACATTAATGAAAATGGTATTCTAGTATTAATTTATTGAATTTGTTCTTATATAGTACTCTATTCAATTTAAAATATATGCCGTTAACCTTTTTAATATAACATTTTTATCGTTTTAGATTTTCAATTTAATCATTAATCTACTTTTCTTATCTTTTCTCTTAATCATTATTTAATAATTTATATTTAATGAGGACATGTTTGATAATTTATATAATTTTTTAATAATGTTAAAACCCAAATAATATTTAAGAAAAATTCATATTTATGAAGAAATACTTTAACATTTATGAGTTGATTTGGATTAACAAGTTGAATTATTGCATGACATTTTTTCATAAAGTACATATATGAATTCTTCAATAAAATAAATAAATAAAATATCTTGACTTACAGTCTAATAAAAAAATAATTAAATTTTATAGTTAGGCAAGCTCAATTTAAACTCGTTGCTAGTATTTTTATTAGCCTAAAATGGTAAAGTTTTGAATTCATCAAGACAATTGTGTGATTTAGGGTTTATCTTCATTTTATTTTTGTTAATATTATTTGAACTATGATCTAAATAATTTTTTAATGAATTATAATTGTTATACTACTTCTACTACTACTAATAATTTTATTATTAGTATTACTATTATAATTATTATTATTAGTTTTAATTTTTTATTATTTAAATTACTTAATTAAATTGAACTAGCAAGTTATGAAAAAAATGACGCTGCAACATATTACTCTGGCTGCAAAGCTACGCGGAGTATATCAAACCAAAATGCTTGAAAAATACAAACTTCAGATGATTTTATAGTAGGATTGGTATCTAAAGATGGACCTTCTTGACGAATTGTTACACAATACTAGAAATAAGCACATAATAGGTTGAGAAGTGACGTAAATTTTGTAGAGTGCACCTTTGATGATGTGATAATAACATATAGAAGGATTCTTTAAAAGGTGGCAACGAGCCTCAATTTCAAACATATTGCTATGTTTTCACTCCCTTTTACCCATACTATTTTTACAACGTTATCTCTTTCAAATTTGTTGCTTTCGTTTACAATTTGTCTTCTTCTTCTTCTCCTTATTTTTTCTAATTTGTTTGAAATTAGACTATTGTATATGTTAAACTTATTTATCTCTTTGTTTGAATTTGTTTCTTGAGTTTTGGCTATCTTGTGCTAACATGTAAGAGGAAAAATTAACAATTTTATTATCGTCATCTACGAATGTGGAACATGGAGAATCGAGGAGCTTCAATGTTTTGGGTGATCTATATTTTTCAAAAGTTACTGTAGAAACAATGAATTTGAAAGTTCTTAAGTATTGTTGAATGTTGAAGCTATGGAAAATCTATTGTAGGATAAAAAATTGAAAGAGGTGTTCATAACTAATTATCTGTATTTACTGGATTGGATATCTATTTTGTATCCATTAGGCCATATATTTGAATTTCCGTATATCCAAAAATGTGGAAATGATATGGATTGTATATCAGATATATTCAATATCTGTATAAAAATAATATTTTAACAATTCTAATAACTTCATAATTTTTAAAAAAATATAGACCATATATTAGTTAATATTGATACATGTATTCATATGAGTGCTTTATTTCATCTAAAAAGAGTATTAAAATATTCTTATTAATGTTCAAATTATAAAAATAAGTAAAATTTCAAAAATTAACACAAAAAATCATAATATTATGATATATTATTGAAATAATTAATAAAATACTATGTATTTTTCAGAATTGGATAATCCACAATAAAAAATCATATATCCTAAAGGATGGATATCCTTTTGAAAAAAAGGGATGCGATATCCTAAATTTTAGATTGAATTTTTATCATACACATTCATATATTTGGATCCCAAAATTTTTACACAACTCTAGAAATTAGTATTACTAAATAATTAATGACTATTGGAGCCATGGAAGAATATAATGGAGGATCAAAATTTGTTATCATTGAAGAATAATTGATTGTGAAGTATTAGAAAAAAGCAAGTGGATTGTTGGTGATTGCTATTGAAGATTCAATTTGTTTCAAGGATGATGGTTTGTGATGCATATGCCAAACAATTGAGTCAAGCTTAAATAAAATATGGGGACTTAGGGATGTGGTTCACCAAAGAACCAAAAATGAGACAATCTGAGAGGAAATGTAGAAGGTAATATTTAATCTAAGGTGATTCCAGAGATCAAACACTCACAATTGCTACTCAAGGTTTCAACACTGGAGATAAATTGTAACGTTTTGAATTTTGTAAGATAAAGTTTTTACACTTCAAACTTCGAATATTGGAGAGGAGTTTCGGCAACTTCAAAATAATAACCAACTGCCTCTATATGGTTTAGTGCTATTTTAAAAAGTTTGGGGGTTGCCACTTTAATTTACAAAAATCCTCTCAACCTCCTACAACCTATTGGTTACTTATCTAACAACCTAGAACTAGCTGGTTGAATTCTGACATAAGTCAAAATGAACCAAACAAAGGGTGATGGGTGGTTGATTGTCAAACCATATCAGATTGTGACTCTACCCATGTTGCTAATAAAAAAGGTATAATCAACTACCAACTCAATAAGTCAACTTAGCTAAAAATAGGAAAAATAATAAAGCCAAAAATGGATAAAAGAGGATAATATCCAAATGGTACATATGCTATGGGTAATAACTAATCATGGTTGGTTTATTCTTCAACAAGTTTTGCAAGACTTTCACCAACTCAATCAAAATTAGATCATGCTTTTGTATTCTCAAGATTGTGTCATTGTTGCTGCTAATGTTGCTAATGGTGTTCAGCTTTCTAGTTGTTGTTGCCTGACTATTTTTTTCTCAAAAAAAAAAAGGGGATGGAGGGTGATTTGCATGGCTAGAGGGATCGCCTTGCATGGGTAGGGTGATAGTCTTGCATGGCTCATTGGTTTACATTTAAAATTACCCATTTTTAACTTATTAATTTTTTCCCAAGTTGACGGTGTTTTGTAGTCTTCTAACTTGGTGAAATTAATTAGTGTAACTTCATTATTGGAAATGGACGTTCCTACATTATCATCCATTTTTGAGAAGGATCCTCCTCATCATTGTATGACTCATCATGTAAATAGGAAAGTAAGTCTCTGACATTAAATATTTTTGATACATTCTCCATTTCTTATGGGAGTTTAATCTAATATACATTGTTTCCAATCTTATCAAGAATATTAAATGGACTATCTTTCTCCTAGAAGGCAATATTTCCTTTCTAAGATGAAACTAAAATAGATCTCTTGGTTCAAATACTTTTTCTTTTTAGTGTCGGTGGCCCTCTTGATTTTGGCCTTTACTTGCTCATGTAGCTTCTTGAATGCCTTAACCTTGTGTTTTGCTTCAAAATTAGTTTAAGACTTGATGGGAAGATATATGAGCTCAATGAAAATGGTAGTTCTTTCCCCATTTACCAACTCAAAAGGGGAATTTCCTGTGGCATATAGGGAGATCTACTGTAGGCAAACTCGGAATGACTAAGCTTGATGTCCCAATCTTTTAGAGGATTTCAAAACAAGATCCTTAAGATCATGGTCAAGTTCTGATTGGTGACTTCCGTTTGTCTATTTTTTTGTAGGTGGTAAATGTTGCTAAATATAATTTTAGTACCGAATAAGATCCACAAAGTTTTTTATGAATAGCTAAGTAACTTGGTATCCTTATCCAAGATAATTGATTTTGGTATACCAAGTAGTCTAACTATTTTCTTGAAAGATATATTAACTATGCAAGAGGCATCATTCATTTCATGGCATGGGATAAAATGATCCAACTTAGAAAACCAATATATCACCACCATAATGACATCATTTTACCTTATATTTATAGGTAAATCCACTATAAAGTCCATACTCACATGGTCCTAAGATTGGTGAGGGACCGGTTATGGAGTGTAGAGTCCTTAGTGGAGATGACTCTTATACTTTTGTCATGTAACACATCTAGCTATGACTCCTTGTACATAAACTTCCATCCTAGGATAATATAAATGCTCCTAGAGTACATCAAAAGTTTAGTTAATCCCAAAATGCCTCATCAAAAATCCTCCACAAACTTCCTCAATCAACAATTCTCAAATGGGACTCTTAGGAATACATAATCTTGGTATTCTCGAAGAAAAAACTATCTTGAATGATATAGGAGCCTCAAATATTGTCTTAGCCTTCAAAGTAGCTTGCAAAATCATCATCATCTTCATAGATCTCTTTCAAGAACCCAAACACTAATTCACGTGCTTCTAGTGGAGAAAACTGATGAGTTCATATTTTGACATATTTTATACTCTTATAATCTTAGTTTTTGGTAGTTTATTTATCTAATATAGAGGAATAATTATTGTTTTATGCTTAAGTGGTAAAAATTATATAAATGTTATTATTTGAGCTAAAATGATACAAATTAAGTAAATTTAGAATAAAATATTATTTATTAATATTTATTGAATTTTATTTTGTAGGTTTTATTTTTAAATAAAAGAAAAAAAACTTGACCTTTGGACCAACGGCCCGAAGGCCGAAGGCCCAAAGGCCAGGAAACGAAGCAAACCAAACAGGCCGCACGAGAAGAAAAGTCAGTCGTAAGGGCTGACGTGGAAAGAAGAAAGGCTCGAACGACATCAGGAAGCCAAACGAGACAAATGACGGCAGAAGAAAAAGCAGAATCGAGTCGCGCAACACGGAAGAAAAGGAGGGCGCATGTTATAAATATGGGACGAGAGAAAAAGGCAGGGGAGTAGCCTCTGCCATTAGGCGGCAGAGCCGCAGCACGGAAGAAGAGGAGAGCCGCAACAGAAAGAAGCAGGAGCAGCGTGCGGCAGAGCCGCATTAATTAGTTGAGAGAGATAGAACAACCTTCACAGGCTCGAGAGATAAGGGCGAGCTGCAGCATTCTCAGGCTCGGGCGTGGGGAGACGCAGGGCAACAACGACGCACGGGGTTCAAGGCAGCAGCCTTCAGCGCACGACGTCAGCCGAGAAAGAAGAAAAAGAAAAAGAAATTGTTACACGGAAATTCAAGGCAAACAAGGAAGAAAATTAGAGAAGAATTTAATACCGGTAGAATTTAATTAAGATAAAATTAATTTTTATCTGAATAAATTCTTTCTCTTTTATTTAAAATTAATTCCGGTTATTTCTTTCTCTTATTTTTAATTTATATTTTAGATATATATTTCTGTGTAATTAATTCTTTAATTATGAGCGGCTGAATATTTATTGTTAGGGAATAATTTGAAACCCTGGATTAGGATTTAAATTATAATTTTATTTTCTTTGTTTCGTGAGATTGTTTCTTGACTCTATATTAATTGCTATCGTTTATATATATAATTCTGTCAAGTATAGTTTATTTGGTGCATGCCTTGTTCCGGTTCCTCATAAGTGACAGTATGTAGGATTATTTGCCTGCGAGGTGGCCATCTAAATATACTAGAATTTATGTGTATAAATTGCAGCTAGGTTAGATAATAATTCACCTAATCGTTTTGTGATTCTAACCGAAGTGGTAAAACGTTTTGATACGTGTGGGTCAAGGATAGGAAATACAGCTAGACATACGTTTTGTACTAGTCTGGGTACTTAGATTGACAGCCTTCCACTTACACTTAATGCATTAAATCTAGTTAAATATAAGAGCCGCTTGTTGCTGCTATACTGCTAGTATTTAATAGGGTTAATATAGACACGTGGTCTTATTAATTAATTAATTAAGGGAAGTAATATAAGGTGTATGGACCTGCGTTTGGTGTGCAACTTGGTCGATCTCATTCTCACGATTAAAAGATGACTTAGAAATAAATATTATATTTTCGACCTAATCTAGTGGTGGATTTTTATTTCCCTAACATATTTCTCATATCTGCAGTTTCCCATTATTTTCCATTATTTCCCATATTTTCATTATTTTTATTATTAGTTTACTTTATTCTATTTACTCCTTTATTATTTTTATAACCCCCATTAGTATTTTTCTTATTTATTTATTTTGTGTTATTTAGGATTTTTAGTTTTATTTTTATTTTTAAGCTAGTTAGATAGAGGTGAGCCATCTCAATCCCCGCCCTAGAACGATACCCTTATTTACCAGTGCTACAATTGACAACAAGAGGGTTTAAATTGCGTGCCGGCTACGGTCACACCAAAAACATGTAATACCTTATAAAGAGGGCATTAACTACTATATTTTTTCCCACTCTTATGCTTAGTGTTGACCTCCTAGGTTAAAAAGTGTCTTAAGCTTTGTTTTGATGAAAAAAAAGTTTAAATGAGTTAACATGGTTGTAGTGCACATGATTTATAATTGATAACAAAAATTTTAAAACACTCTTACTTATATCTTTTCTCAAGTGCAAATTTAAAAAAAAAATCAAGTTTCAAAGCATAAGAGAAAATGGTATTAAGACAATCAAGACTCAAGACCTCAAGGTATATAATTCATGTCTGAGGTTATCTTATAAATAAGGTTGAGCAAAACACTTTTAATTTTAATCTCTTGGGATGTTTTAAAATCCTCCTTAAAACTAATTTGATAAAGAACTCCTTGTTGATTTGAATCCCAAACACTTATAAAAGTGTTTTTAAACATATTGGTTCCAGTCTGAACCCGTTGAATGGTCTCAAGACCGCTTGACTGGTTTAGTTCAAACTCAGGGTGTTAAATGTGTAAAAAGTCAAACGTGTCAATTGATTTGAACAACTATTCCATGGGTTTCACTCCTGTAGAAACCCATTTGGTCTTTGTTTGAACACTTTGACTAGTTTATACAATTGATCAACTGCTTCAGAAATCAATCATCTAGTTTCACTAGCTAGTCCATGAGTTTTAATCTTGTAGAAACCCATTGTGTCCCTATTTGAATACTTCAATTGGTTTCATCAAATCGATTGACTAATTTGGTAAACTAGGCTAAGGGTTGATACGAAGTGTAAAATAGTTTTTACTTAGGAACTAATCGATCAATTGGTTTGGGTAAATAGATTGAGTGGTTTGAAGGACATATCAAATAGTTCACTAAGTTATTCAACTATTCATATATATTCATAGGACCAAATGTGTGTGGCACACAATTGATCGATTAGTTATGCATTGATAACATTTTTGCTTTAGGTGTGAATATATTCTATCGAATAGTTTGAATAACTAATTGATTAGTAAGGGAAACCAATCGATTAGCATGCCCAACCGATTAACTGGTTAGCATTAAATACTAAAAAATCTTCTTGTTGCTCAAGTAATGGATATATGCTATTTTAATCCAGTGACTAAATAATTGAACACAGGTATAAATAGTATTTATGAGGCAGTATACAAATTAATTTTTGAGCTTTTATTAAGTGCAAAAATCAATTCCTTACTCCTACTTGTAATTAATTCTCAACTATTTACTTTCATATTCATCTCAAGTTGAGACATTTTAAAAAGTGTTTTTGCTCATCATACTTAGCTAGAAATTACTCCTTGATTGCAATATCTAAATATTTCTAGCTGGATTACGCTCAGAAATTGTTATTTCATTTTCATATTTATATCATTTGTGAGTTACATTGTAAGTAGCCATAACTCTCCTCAAAACTCATTATATTGAGGTTATGTGTTGTTGTCTAGTATTTCTGAAAAATGTCATTGGATTAGTAGATCCATAAACTTATATAGAATAATTAGGTTAAATTGTAAATTACCTTCTAGAAGATCATTGATATTGTAAGGCTCATAAATTAAGAAATACGTGATCATCAATAAACACAAAAGAGATTTAAAATCTAGCAAACCCTTTTGGCATTTGATATAGAGAAATACTATTATTGGAAGGCTATACATTGAGTGTATAAAATTTATTTTCTCATTTTTATTCCTAAAAACTATATTCACCCGTCTAGGGTCCTTTCAATTGGTATCAGAGTATGACAACTCACAAATGGTATAACAATCTAAGTTGAAAAGTGAAGGGATTAACTGGGATTAAGTGAAGGGATATCCACCAAAAATTTCATACTAGAAGAATAGAATGATATTCTACATGAAGGATTAAGATTATGATATGTGGTCTATCATAGTTAAGGTCCCTATCAAAATCATGAAGGAAGTTAATGTCATGATGGTTGAGAAATCCCAATTTGAACTCACAGATGTTGACAAAAATAAGCTTACTTTCAATGATAAAGCCATCATGATCCAATAATGTGGACTTGGAGAGAAAGAGTATCATAGGATAAAATTATATACCATCTCCAAAGAAATTTAGAAAAACTTTTTTTAATACATGAAAAAACAACACTAGTGAAGAATCAAAGAATAACTCTTCATGCTAGGGAACACAAGCTTTTCTCCATGAATCAAGGAGAATCAATAAATGATTTGAGAAATTAATTCACTTCTATAGAAAAAAAAATCAAGTCTTTGGATAAATTTATCACCAAGGAAGAGCAAGTAAGAAAAGTGTCGAGAGGACTTACAAAAGAGTGAATTACAAAAGCTAGATAATTGAAGAAGTAAGAGACCTTACTAGCATGACTACTGATGAGCTCTTTGGAAATCTTATGGTCCATCAATCTAAGAAGGAAGATATTTGTGAATAAAATAATGATAAAGCTCTAGCTCTAGTAGATTCATCCTTTTCATCAAGGAAAATATAGATATTGATCTAAGAAGATGTTTATGATGAAGGTCCAATGGATGAAGAATAATTGGAACTTATCACAACTTAATTTAAGATATTTCTACGATCTAGAGGAGGAAGAAATGGAAGAGGAGGAATGAAACCTTCCAACACTTCAAGGAGGTCAAGAGACTTATCGAAGGATGACAAGATCAAGTGTCATAACCATGGCAAGCCCAAGCATGTCATTCATAATTGTTATGAGCTCAAAAATGAGATTACCTAGCAAATGGAAATGAGAAAAGGAAACACCATACAAGCTAAATAATCTCTGAGGAAGGTCATGACCGCATTTAGAGAAAGTGAAGGAGAAAAATCATAAGAGGAAGAATAGGTAGCAAACCTTTATTTTATGGCACTCAGATATGAGTCCATATCCTCCACCTCTTATTCTAGCTTCAATGACAAATATGACAATGATAGTGAGGTAAAATCTAAATCTCTCATATAGACAACAATAGCATACAAAGACGGCTAGGGTTTGCTCTCTCCTCTCTCCTAGGGTTTGAGAGAGTTTCGACCATGGCCAAGAAGAAACGAGCGTCTCCAGGTATTAAACCTCACGTACAATGTGCTACTAAGGATCTGGACAGTAGTTTTCTTGTCGAGGCTGAAGTTTCAGTGGATGCTGCTAAGAAGCTAATTGATTCTTCAGAGAATGTGGCTGCTGTCGAAAGCAGCCATGTGCTTCCTGCTGAAAATGAGTTGATCGACGTGAATATGCATGGGACTGATCAGGTAAACATTATGGCGAGAAAGGTTATTCTTCCTTCTTCTCCTGGAACTTCACATGCAGGGGTTTCTATCGACACAGGTATGCCTATGGATGAGGCACTTGCCAGGGAAGGTTTTTCTGGGTCTCCTGCTAGGGTTTCAGTGTGGAGTAGGCTTCAGCCTGTGTCTCCTCCAATATCATCTTGGCGAGATGTGGTCATTGGCAACAGGAATCCTCTCCATGGCCAACATCTGGATTTTCATAATCCTGTGTATGAAAGGGATAGAGTGGTTGTTAAGCTCGATAAGGAGGAAGTAGATGCGGAAGCAGCTTGCTGGGCGAATACCTTGGTAGGATTTGTTTATGGCCAAACTCCTTCTTTCACACAGATGCAGAACTTTATTAGACAGCAGTGGACTTCTCTTACGATTTCCTCAAATTATTCTGCACTCTTCTGGCTTCTTTTTGTTTAAATTTAAATCACAGCAGGATGTTGATTGGGTATTGAGTCATCATTGGATGTTCTTTAATAGGCCTTTTGTTCTTAGAAGTGGCATAGACATCTTCAGTTTAATCCTGATGAGTTACAAGTGCTGCCTCTTTGGATCAAATTTCCAAATCTTCCTTTGGAGTATTGGTCTAGCAGTGCACTTTGGAAGTTTAGCTATGCTGTGGGCAGGCCAGTGTGCACTGATTCGATTACTGCTTCTCGAGATAGGGCATCTTATCCTAGGATTTTGGTAGAGGTGGATGTTAAGAAACCTCTACTGGAGTCTTTCACAATTTTAGATCCAGAAGGGATTGAGGTTGAACAAAAAGTTGAGTATGAATGGAGACCTTTTTATTGTCCTATCTGTGATTGTTATGGTCATGATCTAAAGAGATGCATGCAATTGCAGCATGGTCAAAGTAGTGGCTCTTTAGTTGAAGGTGAATGGAGGGTTATTCGTGATAACAGGAAGGGTAAAAGACCTCTTGACGATGATCATTTGTCTCAGGCCAGTACTGCACATGTTTCTGAATCTGTAAAGAAGACTGGTGCTCTTCCATGTCTTATTGCTGGTTCTGGAGTGCGACCACAGCTACCTGATGCTGCTAATGGTGCTGCTAAGGGTTCGGGTGTTGCTATTGGTTCTGGTTCTGCTAATGCTTCTGGTTTTGCTATTGGTGCTAATGGTTCTGGTTCTGCTAATGATGCAAATGATGCTATTCCATGTCTTATTTCTACAGCTCCTGCATGTTCTGCTATTATTAATGCTAATGGTTCTGCTAATGCTGCTAATGGTGCTGCTAATGGTGCTGTGGATTCTGGTGCTGTAAGGCCTGCTATTGTTGAGGATGCTGCAGTTGGAGGGATCGAACACAGTGTTGTCAGGAAGGACAAGGGAATGCATAAACAGGTTCGGTTTTCTGAGCCAAGGCTTACTCGATTCAGAGCTAGTGCCATCGGTGTACAAGATGGTGGGGAGGGTCATACAGACTCTACTCATGCAGAGGTAATAGATCGCAGAGGAGTGGCTGCTTATCTTGATCATGCTAGTCATGATTAGTTCCTGGAATGTAAGAGGCCTGAATAAAACTTCCAAGCACAAGGAAGTTAAAAGATTTTGTGCTAGACATAAAGTAAGTTTGGTAGGCTTATTGGAAACTAGAGTTAAGGAATCAAACTCGAGTGCTATTTCTCAAAAGGTTTTTCAAGGTTGGGATCTCATGCATAATTATTCCCACCACCCTAATGGTAGAATATGGATTCTGTGGAATCCTTCTGTTTGGATAATGGGAAATCATAAAATACATGGGCAGGCTGTGTTGTGTCATGTTACTCATGTTCCCTCAAATGTCAGTTTTTGGGTTACATTTGTTTATGCATTTAATTCAGGAAGAGACAGGAAAGTCTTGTGGCAGTGGTTGAAGGACAATTCCCCTAGGCAGGCACCTTGGTTACTCATGGGGGATTTTAATGTGGTGATGAAGGATTCTGAGAAGTATCAAGGTAGATCTCTTCTTGTGTCAGATGTGGAAGATTTCAAGATATGTTGTGATGATCTTCAGCTTTGTGATTTGCAAAGCCAGGGATGTCATTTTACATGGTCTAGTCATAGACAGGGAGATGAGGAAGTTTTGTGTAAATTGGATAGGGCCATGGTTAACTTATCCGGGCTTTCTACCTTCCCTCATTCTGTAGCAGAGTTCCTCAGTCCACTCTTCTCTGATCATAGTCCTGTTCTTACTCATCTAAATGCTGATTGTTTGGTTGGGCCTAAACCTTTCAAATTTTTTCAATTCTGGGCAGACTCAGAAGATTTCTTGCCTATGGTTCAAAATGTCTGGAGGGTCAAGATGGGAGGTAATTTGCTGCTCAAAATTTCTAAAAGATTGAGCCTACTTAAACAGGATTTGAAAATATTCAATAGAGATAATTATGGCTCCATTTCACACAGAGTCAAAGTTGCTAGAGGGGAAGTGGAAACTTTGCAGGCACAGTAATTAGCTCACCCTGGGCAGCAGGCTAATCGATTGTTATTGCAGGAGCAAGAGAAGAAATATTTGCATCTTCTGCATTGTGAAGAGCTTTTTTATAAGCAGAAGGCTACTAATACTTGGCTTTCTTGTGGTGATTCTAACCACAAGTATTTTTATGCCAAGGTAAAAGAAAGACAGCAAAGGAAGACATTAACTATGCTAATTGATTCCAATGATAATGAGATCAGAGGTGTAAAATCCATTCATGAAGCTTTCAATTCATATTATCAGGAGCTGTTGGGCACGGAGGTTGCTATGGAGGCAGATATTATGTTAGCTGACTGCTGTAAGTTAGCTCCTCATTTATATGATGGTCTTTCTGCACCTGTTTCTGAAATGGAGTCAAAAAGGCTGTGTTCTCTATGGGGGATTTTAAAGCCCCAGGCATTGATGGTTTCTCTGCTGGTTTCTATAAAGTTTCTTGCCTATTATTGCTAAAGAAAATATATGGGCTGTAAGAGACTTCTTTTCTACTGGCTTTCTTCCTAAAAGGTTGAATATTACTTCTCTAACTCTCATCCCTAAGCATGCTGCTGCAACTAGGGTAATGAATTTCGACCTATAGCTTGTTGTAATGTGCTTTATAAAATCATTGCTAAGGTCATGGTTCAGAGATTACAGCCCCTTATGCTCAACTTATTGATCTTTCACAAAATGCTTTCATAAAAGGCAGAAATATTGGTGAAAATGTGTTGTAAACTAGCCCAGATACTAGTAAGGAATATTCTCAATGATTCACCAAGATGCATGATTAAGGTTGATCTCAAAAAGGCTTATGACATGGTGAATTGGGATTTCCTGCAGAATGTTCTGAATCTTTATGGCTTTCCTCATCATTTTATTAAATTAATCATGGCATGCGTTACTTCAGTGTCATATTCTGTTTCTTTTAATGGTGTCTTGGCCCCTCCTTTCCCGGGAAAAGAGGGTTGAGACAGGGTGACCCTCTTTCTCCCTATCTTTTTGTGCTAGTTATGGATTATTTCTCTGGTTTACTGAAGAAGCTATGGCTTGACCCAAGATTTCAAGCTCACCCTAGGTGTAAGCGTCTTCAGCTCATAAATTTGAACTTTGCAGATGATGTCCTTTTGTTTAGTAAAGGAACTTTGTAGAGTGTTCTATGCTTGAAGGAGGTATTGCACCAATTTGCTGCAGTCTCAGGGCTTATGGTAAATCCTGCAAAGTGTGCAGTTTTCTTTGGAGGAGTTACTCTAGAAAACCAACTTAGTATTCTGGATCTACTTGGCTATTCAGCAGGTACTTTTCCTATTACTTATTTGGGCTTACCATTATCTTCTGCAAGGCTTTCTTCTGCTCAATTACAACCTCTATTGGATAAGATGACTGCTAGATTGAGGCATTGTAGTACTTTATTTCTATCTTATGCTGGGCGAGTTCAACTCATTAAATCAGTGCTTTATGGCATACAACTTTACTTTAGTCAAGTTATTCTCCTGCCGAAGAAAGTTTTGCACTGTTTTATTAGTCTGTGTAGAGCTTTCCTTTGGTCAGGAAAATTGAATATCAGAAAACACTCTCTGGTGGCTTGGGAGTCTCTTTGTTCACCAAAGCAGGAAGGGGGACTTGGTTTTTTAGACTTACAGTTATGGAATGTTTGTGCTTTGGGCAAGCTGTTATGGCATATAGCTGCAAAAAAAGATACCTTGTGGGTTAAGTGGGTTCATACAGTTTACATCAAGCAAGGTACTCTCTGGGAGTATTCTCCTTCGTCTTACAATTCTTGGCTCTTTCTCAAAATCCTTCAGAGCAGAGGTGTAGTAAAGGAGTTTATTATGAATTGTATAGCACAACAGAGGGATTACACCATTCATTCAGCATATAAGGCGCTCAGAACACACCAAGCTAAATGTGGGTGGGCTAATTTAATCTGGAGACCAGGTTCTATTCCCAGAGTACGTTTCCTGGTTTGGCTTGCATGTAGAAATAGACTCTTGACTAGAACATGACTTAAGGAGATGGGCATGAACTTGGATACTCTATGTATTTTTTGTCAACAACAGGAGGAAACTAGAGATCATCTATTCTTATTTTGTCCTGTTGCAGCTCTTATCTGGCAGAATATTAGAAGACTGGCTGGCAGGAGTGATCCTATTATAGGGTGGGAGCAAGAGATTAAGTCTTTGCTTACAAGAACAAGGCAGGCACATAAGAAGAAGTATCTTTTGGGATCTCTATTTACTGCTTATGTAGCTACAATTTGGCATGAACGAAATCTCAGAATTTTTCAGCACAAATCTAGACAGCTAGGCGCTCTTTTGAAATGTATTCTTTTGCAAGTTTCTAGTATTTTTGTGACCTCTTCTCTTCTGTTGAATTTGGGCAATGGATAGGTTTGTTAGATGTCATTGCGTCTAATGCAAGATTGTAATCTCATTTTCTCTTATTAATACTATTTCTACTTCTCGAAAAAAAAATAATCTAAATCTCTATATTCATATGATGATGGATTATGTGTTATGCATAATTCTCTACATGAAAATGAGAAAGTGACTAAAAAATGAGACAATATGAAGAAACTCTTTAGTGACTTAAATGAGTTGCATACGAACTTCATTAATGACCACCCTATCTTAGAATCTCGCATATTACATATTACAATCGAGATAAGTGAAAAATTCAATGAATATTATGCATGTAATAAATTCATTGATTCCAATCACAAGGTTAAGAGATATCAACTTCAATATAAGTTAGTTGATCTACAAGACAAATGTTATAAATTTGTAAAGGTAGAATATACTTTTACCTAGGGTGAAGAAGGATTAAACATGTTGTTGGTGCTCCATGATATTTTCAGGACTATGAAGGCTTAAGTTATGGTAACAAAAAGGTAATGAGAAACCAAATTCTAAATTATTATTATTATTATTATTATTATTATTATTATTATTATTAGTGAAAATCTTCTAAGGCTCATCAAGTACATCCCTCTCCTGCATGTAGAGCTTATAATATTTGTGGGAAAAATGAGTGTTTCTCTTTGAAATGTAGACATACAAGAATGTAAAATTTACTTCTACACATAAAATGATAGTGCCTTGTTCTTTCACTAGAAATGTTCGTGTTGCTTCAAAATTAAATTAGGTGTGGGTAACTAAAGGAACCATCTTGGGAGAATTGGACACCAACCCATTAAGGACCCATAAAAAAGATACCTAAATTTTTGGCCTTAGGTTTGATTCAAGGTGAAAACAAGAATTCATAAATGGCTTCTCAATAGTTGGTACTCAAGGAACATGATGGGTGATGGAATAATGTTCATGAAATTGACTTCCTATAATGGAGGAAGTGTTACTTTTGAAAACTCCAATGGATAGATCATTGGATTTTACAAGATTAGTATATGTAACTCGAAACCATTCGCTAATGATGTGTACTTAGTTTGAAGTCTTAAGTATATTCTAATTAGCATAATTCAACTTTGTGATAAGGAATTTTAAGTTAAAATTTCTCTCACTCTCACTATATAATTTTTTAATGGATTAGATAAATCCATACTATTTATACATTCACACATTAACACTATTTATATGCTTGATGTAAAATCAATAAAACCAAATAATACATGCTAAAGTGCTATATATAATGATGTATGGTTATTGCACAAGGGAATATAATATGGTAGTATGGATTTATCATAAAAAATTGCTAAATAAGATTTATTACATGGTCTTCCTAACATATTGAAAAAGATATATTATGTGAAGTATAACAATAAGGAAAACAAGATAGAGTATCATTTAGAACTAAAAATGTTGTGACCACATCTAAATAGCTTGAGCTACCACATATGGATTTTTTTGGACCTATAAGGACACGTAGAATGGGTGGTTGTAGATATGCACTAGTCATTGTGGATGATTACTCTTGGTACACATGAACTCTATTTCTTCACTAAAGATGATGCTTTTAATGCATTTATTATACTTGAAAAGAGAGTCCTAGTTGAAAAGGGAATAATGATCCATGTAATAAGAAGTGATCATGGAAAAGAATTCAAAAATGCTAATTTCACTAAATTCTATGATCAAAACAAAATCTCCCATAATTTTTTGGTCCTGAGTACTCCATAACAAAATGGCATTGTTAAGTGAAAGAATAGGACTTTGGAATAAGTGGCAAGAACCATGTTGTGTAATTCCAAGCTTCCCGATTACTTTTAGGCTAAAGCCATATAAACTACATACTATGTTATGAATTGGGTCTTGATTCATCTCATTAAAAAAACACCTTATGAGCTCGATAAAGGTAAGAAACCAATGTGGGATATTTTGGGCACATTTGGTAGTAAATGTTTTATCCTAAATAATAGGAAAAATAATTTGGGCAAGTTTGACTCAAAAGTTTATGAAGGTATTTTCATTGGCTATTCATCATATAATAAAGTGTACCATGTATTAAACAAAAGAACTTTAGTAGTTGAAGAATAAGATCATGCTTCTTTTGATGAATCTACATCTAATTTGAAAGGTACAAATGATGACGAAGTAGGTCCATCAGTTCAAGTGGATAGCATGCTAGAACAAGAAGAGCCAAAAACTAAGGAGGATTAGCTGGAAGAATAGGAAGATGATCCTCATATTGCTCATCAAAAGGTGTAAGTTAGAAAAGATATCCCAAGAGATTGGAAATATGTATATAGATATCCTCAATAGCTCATCATTGATGATTCATAGGGATGGAAAATTTTCCTTTGGGTTCGGGGCCTAGTTGGGGATTCCCTATTCGGGTTCGGGGAGAAAATTTAAGGATCAGGAATTCTTAACGGAAATTTTTTTGGGGACAGGTTGGGGTCCCCATCCCCGAACCTACCCTGAATATTTTTTTTATATAATTTAATATTACATATATATAATATAATTTTTTATAGAATATAAATTAAAAATATAATATAAAAAAGGCTTGAGGATCGGGGATCAGGTATAAAGTCGGGTTTCGGGGGTTGGATCAAGTTTTAAGATCGGGGAATAAATCGGGAATAAGAAATAGATCGGGGATCGGGTTGAGTATAGGGATTTGATCCCCGCAAGGATCGGATAGGGGAATCCCCGATAAAAAAAATTGGGGATCAGGTCAGGTTCTGATATGTTTTTTTTCTTATCAGGTGCGGGGATGGAGATGGGGTCCCCATCCCGGACCCACCCCGTTGCCATCTATAATGATCCATCTAGGAGAGTGGCCACTCAATATTCAATAGGTAACATCTATAACTGTTTAGCATTGCTATCTCAAATGGAACCAAAGTATCAGTTGGAATCCATGAATGATGCGAATTGGATCATGACAATGCAAGATGAGTTTAACCACTTTAATAAAAATCAAGTATGGGAATTAGTCCCTGTCCCTTCAAATATATCAATTGTTGGGAATAAATGAGTATTTATAAATAAGATAGATGAAGTTTTTTTTTGTGGTTAGAAATAAAGCTTGATTGGTTTCCAAGGGTTATAGCCAAGAGGAAGGCATTGCTTTCAAAGAAACATTTGCCTTGGTAGCTAAACTTGAGGTTATACACATGCGTATTGTATTTGAATTTTCCATGTGTCTCACTCTATATCAAATGGATGTTAAAAATCTATTTTAAATTATTTTATTAAGAAGGAAGTCTATGTCAAGCAACCTAATTGTTTTTAAAGAAATATCTAAACCTAATCATGTCTATAATTTTAAACAGGCACTATCCAGCCTAAAACAAGCCTTTAGAGCATGGTATCAATATATTAGTAAATTTATAATTAAAAAATGATTTGAAAAAGGAAAAAAATGATAAAACCTTGTTCATTAGAAAAGAAGAAGAAGAAGAAATATCTTTTGCTAGCTCAAATTTATGTGGATGATATCATCTTTGGTGCTACTTATGAAACCTTGCGTAAGGAATTTCCTATGGAAATGTATAGTTAGTTAGAGATGAGTATGATGGGAGAATTAAAAAACATCCTAAGACTACAAGTTACACAAACCAAGGAAGGAATATTTGTCAACTAAGAAAATTACACTAAGGAACAACTAAAGAAATTTGGAATGAAAGATTGCAAACCTTGCAGTACTCCCATGTCAATCATTGATAAACTTGACATGGGTTAAGGAGGCAAGAAAGTTGATCAAAGACGCTATTAAGGTATGATTAGATCACTTATGTATCTTAATACATCTAGCCTAGACATCATGTTTAATTTATGCTTATGTGCTTGATTTCAATGTAATCATAAGGAATCTCACTTAATAGTTGTTACAAGAATTATTAGGCATTTAATTGACACATATAATCTTAGATTATTTTAACCTAGTGATGCTCCTAAACCTTGTTAGTTATTCTGATGTGGATTTTGTGGGATATAAGGTAGTAGAAAAAGCACATAGAGTACTTTTCAATTGCTAGGAGAAGTCCTAGTTAGTTGGCATAGTAAGAAACAATCTATTGTGGCATGATCAATGATGTAAGTATAATATATAGCCAACTAATCTTGTTATGCTCAAGTCATTTGGATGAAACACTAATTTAGTGATTTTGTGCTTAAAGTTGACAAATTTTCCATTATACGCAATAACACTATTTCCATTTGCCTCACTAAAAATATTATTCAACACTCTAAATGCAAGCATAGTGAAATAATACACCACATTATTAGAGACCATGTTGGAAAAGGAGACGTAAGTGTAGAATTCGTGGACACCTTAAACCAATGAGGAGATATCTTAACCAAACCCTAGAATGAAAAAAAGATTCACAACCATTAGAAGAGAACTTGGAATGACATTTATATGATTTAAGTTATTTCTTTCATATTTGTGAAATCATGAAAAAACGTGTGCTTAAATGATGTGGATAATTCATAAAATTTAATGTAAATCATGATAAAATGGCCCTAAAATACATTGATTTATTTCTAAAATTGGCCTCCATGAGTGATGATTAAGCTTCTTAAATTGAATAATAATGCATGTTCATAATCCATGATTTGAATCATTTTTATGTGCTAAATGTATGGTAAAAATTAGTAAAAGTAGTTGATGGGTTCCACTGAAACTAGGGGACAAGACCTAACCTTTTATTTTTAAATCCTAGGTAAGAACAATCAACTGAAATTTCAATCCAATCAATTGGTTCTGAGAACAACCAATTGAAATAATAAATAAGATGATCAGTATATAGGGCATATAAATAGGCCTTTACTCACCTACATAAATCTATGCCCTTAGCTACCGAATCGTTCGACTCCTCTCTCATGCTCCCTCAATATTTCACACTCAAATTGCTCATTTATTCACCAATTCACACAATCTAGGGCTCATTAGGATTGGTTGAACTAATGAAAGCTGGTTAAAAACAAAAAGCAAAGGCTTATTAGTCATATTTAAGATAAATCAAGGGTAATCCATCCATTGAACCCTACTTTTCATTTAAAATTCATTGAAATTTTGAGCTTGTTATGGATTAATTAAGGTTTAATTAGTGTTCTTTTATCCATCTAGTATTTAAAGGATAATCACGTCATTATCATTCTTCACAATTCTTGTGGCTTGCATCCACCCTCATTTTGACTAAACTTTCTCTTTTGTTTTCTCATTTTAGTTCATTGATTGTGATTATCAAAATTTCATCTTCATCTTTTACATCTATAATTGTATATTATATATGAAAAAACAAAAATCTATATCCGTCCATACTTTTCACAAAGGGAATGGTATTTCTTAGGGTCCTACTAAAAAGGTCTAAACATTACCAAATCACATGGTACTAACATCTATTTGGATTGAGGAGCTCTCTGACACCTCCACATCTAGAGATCCTACTACATCCTGTGTGGATTGTAGGTGTTTTTCATAGCCTCTAAGGCTTTCTGCTCCTACTTTTTTCAATGATCCACCAATTATTCCATTGAGACATATCCTCTTTATCATTTCTTTTTTCATACCATGGATGACCAACAACACTAGATCAAATTATTCCATGGTAATACATTTTCTTTAGGGAATTGCATTAATATCAAGGCTTTCACTAAGCAGTTCAAACTCCCCACCATATAGTCTCCCTCAAATATCTATCTCCTTCATCTTGGCATTCTCATTAATCCCGTCTACATTGACTTGGTTTCCCTATTTTACATTAATCTTAATGTCCATGTTCTTGATTCTCCCCTTACCACACATGTTCTCAGAGTGCCTTTTATCCTAGGTGAGCCCATTTTAGTCGGGATATTCGAGATCCATAGTTATATTAGCACCAAAATGACCTTTAACAAATGGATGAGGACTCAGATTCCCAACACTATCTTCACTGAATGAAACACCCCACTATGTGCATAATGTCATTACTATAACCTATTGTATGCTACCCTTAAAGAAGGTGTTTCACTATCTTGTCTACTCCTTTCTATTCCCCAGAGTAGAATTATGTAATGATATGACAGTCAAGGAATTATATGAGGTCAACCACATCCTTGCCTGTAATCTAATGTTGTTTGAAGTTGACATCTTCCATAGTCTCACATGTTGAGCCATAGTCAGGACACTCTTGGCTATGGATCTCTTATTGTAAGGATCCTTTAGGACTTTGGATTCACCTTTGGAAACTTTTTTTCCACTTCACTTCACCTACATAATGGACTCAAAATACAAGATCCCATGACACTTAGAAGGATGGGATATAAGATGAGTGCAGATGGGTAGACCTTATTACTTATAGCTAAGGCTCGTTCTTCACTCTTCTGAAGTTATTTTATACCTAATTACCCTAGTCCTAACCTCCACCTACCGATGGAGATGAATCCATCTACCTTTTAGTGATCTACAAACACCATCTAATATCTCATTCACTACTGGAGGACCTTCTACATATGCTAATGCACCTTCCACATCTGTTAATCCTCCCCAAACCAATACTCATAGTCATATAAACTTAGACAGTGCCCATGATCTCTTCCTTAGGATAAATATGAGGTGAATATGAATGAGAGATGCTAGGGAATCCTAGATACTGAGGTATGTGCCATATGCTACCATTTCAACTTGACTTTGCACTACACCATAAGGATTACATGGAGATGGGATAAGATGCCAGCATTGTTGGTGATGCACATCAACCTAATAATATAGATCATGTTGTTGTTGCTCCAAGTGTTGAGGCTCACTCTGTTTAGCCTGATTATGCTTCTCCCTCTACTCCCATCATTGATGAGTCACTCATTGCAACCACTTGGCTTTGTTGAGCTGCACTTGAGACTGTTGACTCAGAGGATACAGAGAATAAAGATCTATACATTGTGTCTCTACCACCATTCATTGTATTTATGCCTAGTGCTCCATCTTCCTCTGCTCTATGCACTTCTGGTATTAATCATGCCTCTATACTTTTCATTTTGTTGTTTCTTTGAGTCATACTTATACTCATGTATGTTGTGATTTCATGAACTCAATATAATATGCCATCTTTCAATGTTATCATATGCAATTTTCACATCTCACGTACTGTATTGTATGTTTTGATTATATATATATGAATTGAAAATGATTCTAGTTTAGGCTTCCATTATATATCTATGATTTTGGTAATATACTATGATATATACTAATCACTTCCTATGATTATGCACTAGTTCAAGGGGAGATATCCTTTACTTTTGTATTATTTTTCTTCTTTATATGCAGGTTTCATGCATAAATTTCCCCTTTCACCTTTTGTTGATGCAAAAAGGGAGAGAAATTCGAATTTTAGAGGATTCTAAATTAGAGTTGCAAATGGTAAGGAATTGGGTTTATATGGGTATTCCTACTTCAATATCATCCTTATCTTTTATATATTTACACTATTTATTTATAATCATCAAAATAAAGATATTATTGGCATCCTATGTCAATCAATGTCTTAACACTTATTTTGATGATAATAAATGAGTTAAATTAGTTAACATGAGTGCTTCAGTGTGCATGAACTATAATTGATAACAAAGAAGTCAAAACACACTTATTAAAATCCTTTTTTGAAGTGAAAAATTTAAAAGAACAATCAAGTTTCAAAGAAAAAGAAAATACTATATCAAGATAACAAATACTCAAGACCTCAAGGTGTATACTTCACATCCTAAGCTATCTTGTAAAGTAGGTTGAGAAAAATACTTTATATTTTCATCTTATGGGATATTTTGAACTCCTCCTTAAACCTAATTAAATAAAAAATTCTTGTTGATTTCAATCCCAAGATCTTTTAAAAGTGTTTTTGAATGTATTAGTTCCAATTGGAACCAATTTACTAGTTTGGTTCAAACCCAAGGTGTTAAACATGTAAAAACTTAAATGGATCGATTGATTTAGAAACTGATTAATTGCAAATCTGAATGAATTATTTAGAAACCGATCAACTAGTTTAGCTAGCTAATCAATGGGTTTTGATCTTGTAGAAACCCATTTGGTCTCTATTTTAACAATTTGATTGGTTGATGCAATCGATTGAATGGTATTAAAATCAACTGACTGGTTTCACTAACCAGTCCATGGGTTTTACTCCTGTAGCAAACCATTTTGTCTATGTTTTAACACTTTGAATGGTTTATCAATCGATCAATAGGTTCATCAACCAATAAATTGGTTTGAGAAACTAGGCTACAAGTTGAGTCCAATTGCAAAATGGTTTGTGCCCAAGAACTTAACCGATTAACTAGTTTGAGTAAACTAATTTATTAGTCTAAAAGAAAAATCGAATGGTTTACTAAACCATTTGAATGTTCATATATGTTTGTGGAACTAAACATGTGTGAGATTGAATGGATTGTACGGCGATAAAATGGTAACATTTTTACTTCATAAGTGAACATATTCCATTGACTAGTTTGAACACTTGATTGACTAGTCAGGGCAGCCAATCAAGTCATTAGCATTAAATGTTGAAAAATATCCCCATTGCTTGAGCACAAAATATATTCTATTTTACTCCAACAACTACATAGTTGAATATATGAATAGATAGTATTTATGAGGTAGTATAAAATAACTTTGTGAGGTATCATTAATTGCAAAAATCAATTCCTTACTCCTACTTGAAATTAACTCTCAAATACTTACTTTCATATTCATCTCAAGTAGAGATACTTTTAAAAGTCTTTGTGCTCATTATACTTAAATTAGTCATTAATTATAATATCAAAATATTTCTAACTATATTATACTCACAAATTATACTTTCATTTTTTATTTTTGTATCATTTGTTAGATACATTGTAATCAAATACAACTCTCCTCAAAGCTTATTATATTGAGGTTGTGTGTTGCCTAGCATTTTTAAGCAAGGCCATTGGATTAGTAGATCCATAAACCTAAAGAGAATAACTATAAACCGTATATTAAAATCTAAAAGGTAAACTCTATTGGCAGCGGATGTAGATAAATTTTATTCTTGAATTACTATAAATTGTGTGTTAAAACATTATTTTTTTTATTTCTATTCTTAAAAACTTATTCACCCCCTTTATGGTCTTTTACTTAGATATGAGGATTGTAAAAACTCTATCAATCTATTATGCCTGCTATTGAGTTTATGTTGCTCGTGTATGCCTAGGAAGCTCTACTATCAATACACATCCTCATAGTTCCATCCTTCTTTGATACTAGATGGACTAGTATACCACATAAACTAAGGGACTCTCAAATGAATATATTTTGTAGTAATTCATTAAGTGAACATATTTTACCAAGAAATATTTACTTAGTTTGAAATATGTTTTCCCTTTGTGTCTCCTCTCCCACACATTCCTTAGTATGCAATATCCTTCTCAACATCCAATGGTACTTCTTCATGCTTCCTCTTCATGGGAAAAAATATCCCTCCCAGTTCCTCTTCTAGGGTTGTTTCATAAAATTCCAAAAGAGTCATAAATAATTTATTTGGAAATTCACTTTGATATTTCCTATCCCTTGTCACTTTACGCCTCTAGGTTTGCTAAATATGAACCTAACTCCCTTTGCCTTATCTTTCACATCCAAGTTTTTTGTGTAAGGGGTGGATTGAATGGAGAGGGGCTTATTTGAAGGTTTTAGTCTTATCGGGTAAGTCTTGAACTCCTCTTCCCATTCTTATGCTTTTTTTTATCTCATTAGCTAGATGAAAAAACATATCTAAGGTGTAGTATTTGTGCAAATTAACTTTTTGTGTAATGTTAATTCGTAACCCACCAATAAACCTTAACATTATGTGTTCTTCAACTTATTCAAGCTCCAAAAACATCTTTAACCTTTCAAATTCCTTAATTTAATATTCAACACTCATTGATCTTTCCCTTAAGGAGTTCATGTTCTTGTATATATTTTGTGTGGATGATGAGGGTAGGAATATTTCCCTGAAAAGGATCTTCATTTTCATTCATGATCTCACCTTCAACTTGCCCTTCTTTCTTTTTTGGTGTGATATTCAAAACAACTCCTCTAAAAATATTTTCATCATCGTACCCTTTGTCTTAGAACATCATATAGCATCTTATCTCCCACTTTACGGAATATTTGGAATTATGTGAACCATAAAACTCAAGCACTTTAGTTTAGATGTCATAATAAAGATCCTTCATATCACACCTTCACCTTCTATTAAATTATAGAGAGTCATATGAGGAATAGTTAGAGTCACTAGCACCTTCACTTGTACTAGATTCATCCACTTCATGTTATCTAATGTGTGGTATTTTTCTTGGTTAGGGAGAGATTGGTAGAGGCGGAAGGTTAGTATTTTGTGCAATAGTCTCCAAAATTCACAAAATACCTCTAATCCTTCACATGTCTTCTTGTTGAGGTTACATGAAACAATCTTATCTCAATTTTTGTGCCTTTTCAAGGCTCAAGCCTCTTGGTAATTGTTCATATTCCATATTTGCTTGAATTTGAAGAAGAAAACAAATGGTGGATAAGAATGGGATGCTCAGTTTAACGGATGTGGTACAAAAATGGTTAGGCTATAAAGTTTTTGTGAGCATTAGAACCTAGAAAAGGTAATGACGGAAAATAGATAAATAGAAGACCTAAATTCTCAAGCTTAGTCTTTGATACCAATTTGATTCATATGCCAAACAATTAGGTAAAGCTTTAATGGTATATGGGAACTTAGGATGCCATTCACCAAAGAACCAAAAATGAGACAAGCTAAGAGGAAAGGTAAAAGGTAAAATTTTAGGTGACTCCAAGCAAACACTCACAGTTACTACTTAATGTTTCAACACTTAAGATCAAAATTGTGAGATTTTGAATTTTAAAAAAAAATCTTTCACTTAAAATTTTTAATATTGGAGAGTAGTTCCGAGAACTCTAAAATAATAACTAGTTGCCTCCATACATGAGTGGTTTAGTGTCCTTTTAACAAGTATGAGTTTGGCACTTGAATTTACAAAAATCCTCTCAACCTACTACAAATAATTTATTAATTATCTAACCATATAATTATCTAACAACCTTAAAATAGTTGGTTGAACTCTAACATAAGTCAAAATTGGCCAAATAAAGGGTGATAGGTGGTTGATTGTTGAACCATACCAGACTGTGACTCTACTCCATGTTGAATATGGGTGCCAAAAAAAGTTACAATTAACTACCAATTCTATAAGTTAACTTATCTAAAAATAGGAAAATCAATCAAACCCAAAATGGATAAAAAGGCTAAATCCACCTGGTACATCTGGTGTGGTTAATAACTAAGCATGATTAGTTTCTTCTTCAACAAGTGTAGTAATACTTTCATCAAATAAATCAAAATCAAATTATGCTTTTGTCTTCTCAAATTTATGCTAACATTTTTTATGGTGTTTTAATTTTTGGTTGTTATTGGTTGAATCACTTTTGCTCAACAAAAAATGGTGGGTGGGTGGCTTTTATGGATGGGGTGATCGACTTGCATGGTCCACTAGTTTACATCCAAAATTACCCATTTTTGATAATTAATTTTTTTTCTAGATAAGAGTGCTTTTTATTCCTCTAAATTGCTAAAATTAATTAGTGTAACTTCATTATTGGAAATGGATGATCCTACATTAGTTTGTGCATTGGTGTTCATTATTTGTTTTTTTTTTGTGTTTATTTGTTTCTATGTGTTTGGTTATAGTTTTGCATAGTATTGTGATAGTTATTTGACCTATATTTGTGATAATATTATGATAAATTAGTGTGGTTACTATGCTTGTAACATTGGCTATTATGGTACATGACCTGACATTACTCCTTATTAATATGGTAATTATGCTTATGTTATGTGTTGTATTATGCTTTAAAGACTCTGATAACTTATAAATTATTGAATTATCTATTCATTTTGGACATAATGGATTTTGTATTTTATAAAGACTACATTTTGAAAGGTTTTGTGCAAGGAATGACATACAAATATATAGTGCATCTAGTGGTTTGCTAGAGGATTGGAAATTGCTATTGTAGATATAATTATTTTTAATCAAAAGAAAAAGTGTTATAGGTATGTAAAGTAACATTTACTCCTTGGCGCACCTAGGGAAAAAATAAAGAAATAAACAAGCATATACAAGACATTAAAATAGCCAAAAAACAACTTACGTGATTTCTTGGTAGCACAAACTAGATCAACCAAAGAACACACACACACACACACACAAAGAGGGTAAAAGAACTCCCTCAATCGTACTATACAAAAGGAATAAATCTTACTTGAAGTTTACATGTGTACGCTTTACTTTGTTTTACATGAACTTGTATACTTCAAGTTTGATAAGCATTACAATTGAATTCACATGAATTGGTTGCTACCCAAAGGTGGTTCCATTTCAATCCATATAAACGTGACAGAAGGTATTGTTCTAGCCATTGTACACATTTTTTTTCCTCATTTGTTAGCTCTTCCTAATTTTTTTGACCACACTAGTAAAGGAAGACATGTCTGCATATTCCCAACCATCTCTTGATTTGCTACCAAACCTTGTTGGTCCTTTCATATTCAAAAAACAAGTGTTGGTGACTTTCATTCTCCTTTCTAGACAACAAAAAAAGAGGATTGATGTCTAAAAATGTAATTTGTCTTGAGTATACAATATGTGCTTGATTGTTAACCATGTCACTACATATTGTTTCTGCACACTATTGTAGTGCCAAATGATTCCCACTACTTTATGTTTTTCACCTCTTTTACTAAAAAATCATAGGCTAGTACTACTAAGTATTTAATTAACCTCACACAGCTTTGCGTTAATTTTGTGGTCTTATTGTTAGTACCCATCCTCAACTGGATATCATCCTTAACCTTGCATATTACTTTCATCAAAGGTGATGTGTCTTGGCTAGGTTTGAAATACTTGATAGTTTACTTGATTAGATAGACTTGATTCGCCCATTTAGTGTAATACCCCAATTTTTTTTAGCAATCTTAATCCCAAGTGATTAATATGTTAACCTTAATCTAATTTTCTAATTCTAATTTAAACAAAATTTATCATAGTTCTACACTTATCCTTCCTTCTCTTTTTTCCTTTTCCATCTCTTTCTTTCGGCCTCATTCTCCCCCCTAGTGTTTTCCTTTCCTAGATAACTTTTCCTACCGCCTAGCTTACAACCACAAGTCTTCCTAGGCCTAGCATCATCATCACAATTTTACCATCCCTTCACTTCTAGTCTGTGTCATATGGAAATTTACCCCAAATCCCCATCCTTTACCTAGCCCATATTGACCTATGCCTTACTCTCTGCCTGTCCCGCCCATTCCCACGCCACCTTTCACTTATAAATACCTATATTTTATCTCTCCTTCATTTATTATAACTACCAAACTCACTTCTATCTCTTTGTTCTTCAAAAAATTCCCTCCATTATTTTTGAGAAAAAAATTTCCCTCCACCACTTATACCAATCGTTGACATCATCATAGTTGTTGAAGGCATCATACTTTGTGGTTTCCCAACCAAGCACCACCCAACCTTCTCCAACTCCACTGTAGTTGATTTTTCTTCTATCTCGTCCATTCCCACTATTTTTTAATCAATCACCCCAACCCTTGTGCTTTTTCTCCCCCTCAGCTAAGGTGCATTGTTCTTTTATTCTTAGATTGTCTCCTTAAACAACTTGAACTCGTTGAGCCAGTTAACTCGTTGAGTTGGTCAATTGGCCAAGTGGGTGGAATTGCTAAGAAATTCTTTTTCCCTTGTATTGATCATGTGGTTGAGCGTAAATCTTTACACTTTTACCCTATGTCTTGGTTAGCCATTTTTCCTTTGATCTTAGTCTTAGCTTGTTACTAGAATGCCGGGCAAGTTGATTCCTTTTCTGTTTCTCTCGATCAACACCCGGTCTCTATCTTTTTCTTTCCTTGTCTTTTCTTGATTGATCTTCTTGTACTTTAACCATATATTTCTCTTAGCCTTAGGTGTTTCCCCAACAACCTTGGAGTTAGAGGCTAAGGCATTTTTCTTTCTTAGAGGTTGGTGTCATTTTGGGCGAGGATATATGTTTTAGTTAGGGTGTTTGAATTTTATGTGTGAAATTGTGTTTAATATTTGTTGGTATTATTATGATTATAATTTCATGTTGATACTGTTATTATGTGATAATAGGGTATTGTATTATAGGAATCGAGCATTATGTGAAAACTATGAGCTTACGATATGATTTATAGTATTATAATGTAGTACTTATTAAGTATAGAAATTGGGTAATGAATGAGGTCAATTTGTATCATGATGATATGTATATTGAGAATTGGGTATTGTTGATACCAAACTTGTAGGGTTTATGGAAATTTGAATATTGTGGCTATCGTATGGGTATTTTGGTCACTTACAATAATGTGGGAATAGTTATGACATGATGATCCTTGAAGGTTTTCTAAATTATTTCATAAGTAATATGATCAAGTTGATGGTTTAATAGGGCACATGTTATGTAATATGCGATTTTGAGACTTTTAGAAGATAAGGGCATTCTAGTCAATATAGGCTAAAATGTAGTTTTGGTGTGTCTAAAGTGGTAATGGGTTAAAAATGAGATAAGTATATTATGTGAAATATTTAAGGTAGTTATTAGTAGCACCATTATAATAAATGAGGAGATGGATAAATTGCAATATTCGGGGATAAGCTATGCTTCTCTTGTGAAAGTAGGGTTTTGTAGGCGAGTTATAAAATTTTTCCTCAAGGGACGTCCCAATCATCACATGGTTATGTGTGTGAACCTTGAATATTTATGTTTATGTCTCAATGATGAAATCGATATGAGCAATAGTTAATAAGATATTAACACTTAGTGTGAAAGATCACATGAGTCAAGATCAAGACCCACTAGACTATAATAATGGCTCATGAGCCTTATGCTCTGAGAGGTGTTTCAAACCATTCCACTGGTTTAAAAATAGTATTCAGGAGTGTATTTCCCTAGGAGGTGCTTTTCTTTCCCCCTAAAAATAATAGCGGCTTAGGATTGTTTTGCTCTGATAGGTGCTTTAGTAGGTTTCATAGAATTAAGAATAGTGGGGTCCATGCCCTCAACATAAATAATAAATGGATTGTGATTATACCTAATAATGGAACTATAATTTACTTATTCTATTGCATTGTATTATGTTTTTATCAAAATGCATTATTATTCTCTTATGTGACCTCATATATTATGTGTAACCCCGTTATAATTGTATCGTTACCTTACTTAACACATAATATACTAATTATCTTATCATGGGTGTTGATGATTCCCATGGGTAGACGACCCATGATTTATTGTACAGGTTGATGAAATACCATTTGGATGATTTCCCTACTTTTGATGAATTATATGTGGAAGAGTGATCTTATATCTTAAGGTTGAAAGTAGAGTCATATTATCTAGTTACTAATTTTTGTCCGGATACTTTTTTAAACTCTTAGTTTTAATGGATCCCTTTGATTAAAGTTTATTATATTATACTTAGTGTTCACCTCTTAACTCTTATCTAAGTTTATAAAATTTCTCTCGTTCTATATTTATCAAGTTTTAAGGTTAAAATATTTTATATTGTATTTGATATTAGTGTGGTATGGTAAGACAAACTTTATGTCAAGTACGACAATAACATCCAATTATATTGTTATTACACTTCTGTTAAAAATCAGATTTTATAGTATTAAATTTTGGAGTGTTACACTTATCCCATAGAGTGTCTTTTTTAAACTACATATTCCACACATACTTTATAATTAGGGTAGCATTCCATGTGTTCATGTCCTTAATGCCCACCCCACCTTACTCAGCTAAGCAGATGTTTGACCATGTGATAGGAGAGTTTTCCCTATCTTAATGAAGCCCCTAAAATGGCTTATGATTCTTCTCTGCACCACCATAGGGGATAGGAATACACTTAACCAAAGCCTTACAATCCCTTTAATCACTAATTTGACCAGCTCAATCTTCCTAACATAAGAAAACTTTTTGGCACCCACTTAGTGATGGAAATAATAATTTCCTCGATGAAACTTGAAGCATCCTATGTTTTCAGCTTAGCTAGGCTCAATGGGACCTCTAGGTACCTAATGGGAAACTCACAACTATCATACCACAAAATTTAGTGAGGTGACATATTTCCTTTTCTTTCACTATAGATAAATACACCTCATACTAGTGTGGGTCATTATCCAGACTAGATACCCTACAGAATGGAGGCAACACATCAACTAGTACTTTAACTAACCCCTCATTCTCTTTTCCAAAATAGTATTAGATCATCAACAAATTCCATATGTATGATTATTAGAAGCTTGCATGTAAGGTGGAACTTAACCTCCCCATCATAGGTGTATTTGTGCAAACTTCTACTGAGGTACTCTAGACTGTTGGAAAAATTCATTGCTTTGAATGCTAAGGACCCAATCTAACAACAAATGAATAAATTTCAATATTAAGTTGGGAGAAGAAAAAAACAGAATAATACATGAGGAAAAACAATTATATTTATTACATACAAAACTTATGATTACAAGGAAAATTAAATAATCCTCACAAAATTATTTACTATAGAATTCTCACAAACACACAGGATAATACAAGAGGAGAGGGTTTGAAAAGGCTCAACGACAAATTGCAACAATTAGGTTTACATACACAACCTATTTATAGTAGTAAGTAACCAACACAAGTAAAATGGTAGACAATAGAAAAATCATGAGCCATGTTAGAAAACAAGGGTTCCCTGTGCTATTTCCAACACTTTTTGACTTTTTCTAAATTATACACAACCAAAGAAGACCAGGGAAATACATCCACCTAGTGTTTTCTCTCCTTATCTCTGTTTTAGATGAAAATTCTCTAGACACCTATACATAACAATCCAATATAGTATACAAATACAATAATAATCTCAAAATCTCCACCTTGATGGCGTATTTTTGATAGCTAACAATAGGAGCACAAAAGATCACCACAAAACCTTGGGATTGAAGTGCCCCTGAAGTTAAATGAAAATTAGCAAGCAATGGATATGTTAGCACACACTAGATAAACTCTAGGAATAAATTCTTGCATCATCCAAGATTCACAAACTAAGAGCCCAAGCCAAACATCATCATTAACTCTAGTCACACCTTAAAACCTCTAAGGAAAACCACTAGCACACTAGTGTACCTTTGATCATTAGTACCACAACTAAGATCAAAGTAACCTATTTAATGGAATAATTGACAACCCATAATCCATACAAGCCTATGTTGTATGCACTAAGTACCTCAGAGTCCATACCACACCTAGCCAAGGTGTTCTCAAGGGACTCACCACATGCATTCCCCATATACTCACAACTTGATTAATACCATGGCCAATACTAACTATAATGTACACCAAGCCTCTCATAGCTCCATATTATGTAATAGTGGTTAAGTAAGCCACCATAACAACTCTATATTTGGGCACATCAAAAGTATTCATTTTAATTACCTCATACATATCTTCTATTGGAACATGCGCATCATAATAATACAAAAAAAATATCAATAAATGAAACACCACATACCTCCACTAAAGAGATCGTATCTCTTTAGAAACAACAAAAACGTCAATAAGGCATAATCTACACCAAAAAATAGCATGTAGGCCTAACACTACCTCCAATACACCAATATTACCACCTGCTATATTTAAGGCATTACCAAGTAACTTATCAAATTCATATCCAAATAAAACTCCATAAGTCTCCATGCTCTACTTAAAGCAATGCTTTCTTGCTCCTCTTGATGCTTAGATTACTCCTCACTAAAAGAACATGTACCATTTAAAACAACAACAAATTCCACCATGTCCAAAGCACCCAATACATTCTCTTAATCCACCTTCTCATCAAGAAGGAATTCAAACTCACAAAAGGTAACATTTATAGACGTAACCCCATCACAAAACACAGACCCCTAGTCACGTCAATGAAACTTCTGTGTCCTAGTTGCATTAGTCTAATACTAGCAACATCTGAGTTAAACACTTTTAATTTCATACCAATTATAACTTTAGTAATCATGCCAACAAGCTCATATAATTTCCCAATCTAATTACCAACAATCACTACCATTTTCCCTTTTTCAACCTTCAATGCGTCATTCTCAATGACACATATATAGCCTTTACTATCTAAGGAGCAACACAATATCAAGCTCTTGATTATCTTAGGAATATGATGCACATTAGATAATGTCTTGAAGACACCATTTTGCATCTTCACCCTCATAGTCCCCATCCCAATAACTCTACATGAATCATCATTTTCTAATACAACAACTCCACGTTAAATAGTGTTATATGCCTACATAGATACACATGATAGGAGCCCCCAAAATCTATAATCTACCTATAAGCCAATCTGGTTTATCCATCTATATTGGTTAGTGCATCATCATCATCCTTATTTATGGTAGCATCACCCTCATAAGATACACCATCAATAATATTTACCAATTTCCAATTAAGATAGGCTTTCTTAATATAGAATTTCTTGCGACAAACATGGGAGATGACAATCTTAAACTTATCCTTCCTCAATCTAGACTTCTTATTATCGTCAACCCCTTACTAAAAAACTCTCATCATGTAGGTTAATTGATCTCTTACCAGTCAATTAACTCTTAATCAATTCACATTGTATCAAGTCATTCTTTATATCCACAAGTATTGAATCATCCTTCCCATATAATAAAGTCTCATGAAAATGTTTATGATTAGCAAATAAAGAGAATAACAACATAATTGAAAGATCCTCATCATCTAATTTGACATGTGTATTGCACAAACCTATAGCTATAGAATAAAATTCATCATGACAGGATTTGAAGGCTTGTATCTCTTGTAATTTTAAATCATGAAGCCTAATCTTAAATAATTGATTTGTAACCAACTTTTTTTTTTATCTATAAGGACTCTAACTTCAACCATGAGGCGGAATTATTTATCTCTTTGGCCACTTCCGATAAGACCTTGTTCAACAAGCATAATTGTATTATCGACAAGGCCTTCAAATTGATATCCCAAAACTCCTCATCAGTCATTGTGTAAGACTTCTCCACTTTTTTGGATAACGTCTTCTCCATTCTATTCTAGACAAGTATCGCCTCCATCTTCAATATTCATAACCTAAAATTCATGGAGTGATCAAATCTTATAAATATTATACCGACATAGATTGATCACCCACCCAAAGCTATAATACTAATTATTGGAAAATTTCTCAAATATGAATACTGAAGACCTGATCTAATAGCAAATCAAAAAAATTATAAGATTGAATTGAGAGAAAAATTTAAACATAATAACAGTTGGGGAAATAACGATAGTATTTATTATATACAATAATTGTGATTACAAGGAGAATCAATTAATTCTTATAAAATCACTCAGTATAATTCTTTCAAAAACGCAAGAGAATACTGAAGGAGAGGGTTTGGATAGGCTTAATAGTATACTACAACAACTAGATTTACTTACATAAACTATTTATAGTTCTATGTAGCTAACACAAGTGAAAAAAATAGAAAAACGCATACTATGTTACAAAATATTGGTGCCCTATGTTAATTATATAACTCTCAACTTTTGCTAAAAACTTCTCAATCTAGTAAGAGCATGGAAACATGGCCTATGTTAATAAAAATGAATCATGTGTTTCCTCTCCTTGTCCCAATTTCAACCCAAACTTCTTTAGACACCAACATGTAACAATACAATCTAGTTCACACACATAAATACAACCCACAAACTCACATAGATAAATAACAAACAATACTAGTTATAAGGTGTCACCCTGCCTCAAACCCTTATTTCCTTTGAATAACCCTTAAACCGACCCATTGATTAACTGTGAATATGAGGTAGTTGTTACACATTGTGTAACCCATCCAAAAAATACAAGAGGGAATCCCAAAATAGTGAGGACCTCATGCATAAACCCTTAACTCATAGTATCATATGCTTTTTTAAGGTCCTTTTTGATCATGTGCCTATGACTAGTCCTCTTACTATTATACTCTTTCATCAACTCTTGAGGGAGGAATATGTTTGTAACCATGAACCTACCTTGAAAAACAAGCCCCTTGAAATATATTTGTGACAATCCCTAAGCACCCCTAACTCTGTTACCTTATTGGCATGAGTTTTTTTGGGTATTAGAATGGTAAAATTATGGTTTAATTATCTTAGGAGTTATCCATTCATAAATAATTCTTGTACAGTTACAACCATGTCCTGTCCATAGTATCCCAAGTGGCCTTGAAGAATTGAGAAGAGTACCCATCAGAACATGGTACACTCTTATTCCCTATAGACTAGGGAACCTCATCAATTTTTGTGTGTATGGCATCATCCTCAATCCTCTTTAAATTCCAATTACTAAGGATCCCCCCTTCTTGAAGATGGTATCATATTTGTGACGTGCCACAATCTTAGTGTCAAGAAACCCCTTGTAGTATTATAGGATGGCCTCCTTTAGTTATTTTTTGGTAGTTATCATATGTCCATTCACCCCCTCCAGTACAACAATGGAATCTCTCTTATTTCGTGCCTTTATCATGTCACAAAAAAACATATTTCCTTTATATATAAGGGTAAATAACATGTTCTCAAATTTCTATGACAAAAAAAAACTAGACATAACTTTGGTGAAGAATAGAGCTTTTTTCCTAAATGTTGTAATCTATTGTAAGTTACCATCACCTTGCTTTTCCATGTCATGGTATTTATCTTCTTTTAGGGCTTCTTCAACTATTTCAAATTCAATTAGTTACAAAGATGATGACTTTTGTATTTATACTTATTTTTTTTTTTGTTTGGGTATGGTTTCACAAAGTATTATGATGGTTATTTGACATATATTTTCTAATGATGATGTGATGAATTAGCATGGTGATTATGCTTGAAACATTGGTGATTATATGTTTACTATGTGGAGATGTTCCTTGCTAATATGGCGATTATGATAATTTTATGTGTTGTAGACTTGTAGTTTACGTGAAAAAGGATGATAAATATAAACTGATTGGATTATCTAATTATTTTAGTGATGATTTTTTGCATTATATATAATGACTATGTGTTCCAAAAGGGTTTTGGTGTATGTAAACACAAGAGAATTTCTAGGGTTATAGTTTTTTTATTAATGAAAAAAATACACTTGTTTCAATATTGGAAAGGAATTTATTAGAGATACATAACATAAGGCATATAAAAAGAGGGTGGCGTGCACTAATTATGGAGCCTCTATTTAGTTTTTTTTATTGATAAAGGTGTATGGATTTTTATGCATCATGTGATGAAACACAATCATGAGTTGTGTGATACATGAAAGATATATAATTTTGAAGTCTCATAGGAAATTTGAGGTCAATTAATAATTCTATTTACAAAAGGATAGGCAAGCCTCCTTGTCTTTGTGACTTTTATAACCGCTTTAATCAAGTTATATATATTGGAGGGAAAAGAGAATGGTAAGGTCTTTTTGGCTTTCTAAGGTGATCTAGATATGGAATTGGATAATGTCAAGTTATTTTCATATGCTAGGGATGTATATACTGCAGGTGTCTATATGCTTTTTGAGGAGAAATTTAAGAGATACATTGCATGCCATAAACAAAATTCCATTATTTTGATGGGTTATATAGATTTTATGTTTCTAGGGAGATAAATTATTTTTTTTTTCATGTAGTGGAGTTTAGGGAATCATCTATTGAAGAATCATGTATGTGCAAAATGTGACAAGAAGAGGGAATTTTGTGTTGCCATTCCTTGTGCATTAATTATATAAATTGTGTTGTGAAGATTCATGACAAATATATTTGGAAGAGGTGGATAAAATATTTGACAAGGATTAGGAAGTTTTTTTTTAATCATCTTCATCTTTAAGGAGAGTTGTACATTCTTTTATATGAAGAATTCAAAGGATTAGGAAAATAGTATATGATATTTCATTTGGTGACCATAATGCAAATACTAGGAAATTGAGTTATGAGTATTTAAAGGAGTTGAACAATTTGTTTTTGAAGGATCTTGAGTTGAATATTCATTCAAAAAGATAATTATAATGGAGAAGAAAACATGATACAAAATCTCTCAGGTCCTAGGGTAAAGGATCGACAAAATATTAAGTTGAAGAGTGTGAGAGAAAAGAGGAACAATATGGTAAATGGGAAGAAGAAGAATGATTTAGAAATTTCAATGCAATCAAAATATTCCATATAAGCCTTAGTCCAAGGGATTTTTAATGATTCTATTGGCCAATTTATTCATACATTTGGTCGTGGTTCTTTATTTAATAGGATTTGATTCTTGATAGTTGATGAATTTTGCAATTGATTTTTTTTGTTTTGGAATTTTTTCTTGTAGTGAAGTTTATATGATAGTTTATAGTCCATTTTATTAAAAAAAAATAGCTTGTAGAAATTTTATCATAGGCAGAAATACAAGTCATAGGATTATGGTGATGATGTTGTGATAAATGGTGATTAGAATTTTATCAAATGGTGGTTTTGTTAATAATAGAAAATGACTATTAGCAAATACAACAACAACTTGATATGATTTTATAACAATATGATAAAATATTTATTTTGTAGTGTATTTTCCCTAATTTGTGATTATAATATAGGATTATATTTTATTAAGGTTGTTATCTTAGCATTTAGGGTTTTGTTTCTCTTCTAATTTCTATTAGTTTTGTGAATAAGATTTTAGTTATTATAGATTTTTGTGTTTTTGAGAAGCTTTGATAGCATAAATTAAGCTTTTACATGATCTATTATCTTGATATACACATCATTTCTTCTATGATCCCATAAGATGCTGGTAGCAGGGGAGAAACAATATAGTGATTATGTTATATTACTATTGTGATGATGCTGTCATCCATGGTGATTATATTGTAGTATTCATTTAATCAAAATCATCTATGCATACCTAAATCCAAGGGATGCTAAATGATTCTAGTGGGTATTTTTCTCTTCCATTTGGTGATGGTTCTTCATTTAATATAATTTGATTCTTGAGAGTTGATGAACTTTATAATTTATTTCATTTATAATAAATTTTTTTTGTAATGAAGTTTATATGACAATGTGTAGTACATTATGGTAATTTTTTTTTGTGTGTGTGATTATCATGTTATACTACAATTGTGATGATGCTGCCTTTCATGGTGATTACATTGTAGTATTTATGTAGAGGTAGAGACAATATAGAAACAAACATAGAAACATGTTCTAGTTGTTGGCATATATAGAAGATATAGAAACACACATATGTTTTTTTATGAAAAAATCTTAGCATTTGTACAAAATTAACATTGAAAAATTTATGAAATATTTTTTTTTTCATTTATCTCTAGGTTGTTTTGTAATTCTCCTTGTAATCATGCCCTTGTTGTCTTATGCTTATCCTTGTTGATTTCTGTGCTATTTCATTCCTCAATCTTTTTGTGCCATATAGCAATATTGTGTGATAATAATTCTTCCTTAACTTATATAATTATGTTCCTTACATAATAATAGTGTTTGAAATTAATCAATAGAATGTTTTTGTATGATTTATGAGCTCATAGCTAGAAAATTTTAACTTATAGTGTATATAGATAAACCACTATTCTAGGAAGCATGTGTTCTATATATATCTCCATGTGCCTCATAAGAATAGATTCCATAATCTATATCCTTGCAGGAATGTTTCCGTTATAGCTTAAGGGGACCTAACTGTTAAATTTTGAAGATGAAAACCCTTTAATGTTGTTTGTTTTCTAAATACTTTATTATTGCATCACTTTGCCATAAATTGATAAGTTTCAGAAGTTATGATATCATCCAATCTATCTTCTAAATGAAGGCTTATAAAACTTACCATATTGTGTATAAAGTCCTAATACTTGTTTTCATATGGCACATTTAGTGGATTTTTGTCAATGATTGTAATAGTTGTTTTGAGGAAATAAAATGTGTGGAAACATAATGTGAATGTATTTGAACTAGAAATATCATCCAATGTGGAGAATAAATTGAGTTATGTTTATTTTATACATTTATGAGTACAATTGATCAAACATATTATCGATTACCATATCAACATCTTAGACTTTTGTTTATGTTTGTTTGAAGCTAGAATCGAGTGCTTCTTCTAATGTTGTAACCCAATCGGTTGATGTTATGTTTTTTTTTTTGCTTAAAGGAGTTACATTAGTGATAGGCTATAAGATGATATGTTTTTAGAGTTATTTAGCAATAATATTCAATGAATATTTGAGAATAAATTTGATAATGATTCAATGAATGGTGGTTATACTTACATAAGCAACGTATATGAAGAAAACTATTTTTGGTGATGAGAATGAATGTCTAGTTTCTTCATTGTTTAGGATCCATCCCCATGAGTCTATAAATCCATTATCAACCCCAATTACATCTTTCATTGATGACATATAAAGTATTTTAACAAAGTCATTTTAGTTTTCTTTATATAAGATAAACACATTTGTTGACTCTAAAAATTTACTCAATTCCCTCTCGGTTTCATCTAGAATATCATTGATGTACACTTTTCTATTAAAGTAGGTAAGTTTTACTCTCTTCTTGGTGTTTTTTTGTGGTGTTTCAATCACAATAGTTTTGTGTTCATATTTTGTTCTTTATGTTGATCTTTTGATCTTGCACATGCTTATCTTTTATTTTATTTTGTTGCACCTTTTAGATTCTTTTTTTATTGATAATCTATATTCCTTTTAGATTTTTGTTATTGTTTTGTTTCTTTTTGTTGAGTATCAATACCATTATATTTTTCCTCTTTTTCCTTAGTTAACATGAGGTGGCTATACATGTGAGTATGTTGTGCTATATGATCTCATTGCCTAGGGCTTCATTAGTGAGTTATTGTTGGTGTTCATCATTTGTATGTTCACTATCATCAAGTTATGATATGCCTAATCTAAAAGAAGACACGTAGAAATCCTCTATTTGCCTCTTCTTCTTCTTCTTGTGCTTCTTCTTCTTCTTCTAGTAGCATGAAGTTTTTCAAGTTCATCAATTTCTCGCATGACTGGTTCTATGAAGATTTCCTCATTGATGCTCAAGTTATAAGTTGATTTTGTAGATGATTTCCTAACTTCATCTGTTGCTTCTATGATCATACTCTAGAATACCTTTGTGATCTTTTCTCCTATCTTTTTACTACTCCTACACTTCTTACATTGGCCATGAGTCTACCCAGGCTGGGGATAGTGGTACTACTTGTTAGCCTAAACCTGTAATATCTTCTAATATGCCCTATAAACAAGTTATTTATTATATACTAGTTTTCAAAGATTATCTTATGATATGGTGGTTATGATGTTTGTAGATTATGGATATTTTTTCCTCATATGATGTAATGTTTATTTGATCTTATAATTTTTGTTATGACCTAAATATTTGGCAATGCCATATAAAATGTTTACTTGTCTGGAGAATTATTGTGGTTGTGTATTATTTTATATATTTTTTAAATTATTAGTTCATTCCATCATCATGAGTTGGGAAATGTGAAACAACATATTATTGTGCATTATCTTAGAGCTATAGTCTTGATAATGATTTATCTCTCCCAAAGGCTTTTATAGCCACCTCTATTTTTATCCTTTTCTAGTAGGCTATAGAGTTCCATAATGTTATTGTTAGTATTAATCTCCTAACCTTTCTTGCTTTGAATTGTACCCTATCTAGGTATCTTAATTGCAAATAGAATTCATAAATTATTAGTACTTTTGAAATAGTGCTAGATTTTTGTAGTTAAAACTATTTTAAAATAGGGTGATAAATAAGAAGGTTTAATATCATGAGGAAAAGCATTGGTCCTATGTACATTATAATCTTACCTTTTTCTCTAATTATCCATTGAAGAGATTGTGCTCTTTATTATGTATTCACACCAATAGTATTCTCTTATCCTTGACATGACATAGAAGGAGTAGAGAACAATATGCCTACACTCATGAGTCTAGTGGACTTTAAAAAATGTTGTGATAACATAAACCACAAAATCTCATTCAAAATAATCGCATGAACCACCAAATTGAAGTATTCTATCAAGCATATCACTTGTTTAGGGCTACCTTTGTGTCTTGGGAAACCCCACCTACTTCTCTAATTTCCTAAAGATTCATTGCATCAGTTTGGGTTAAAGCTTTCTTGTACCTCTTATAGTGTCCTTCTTATCCTTCGCAAGTTGAATCATATTTTCACATCTTCTTCAGTGATGTGAAGATTTTCTCTATCCTCTAATTTAGGGTATCATTTATAATAATTAAAATGATTGAGTAAGGACCTGCCAAAACTTATGTTAAGCACCCTAGTTTTGATATGAAGAATTGCTCCAAATATAATTTCCTTAATGGAATCATTTTTTTCTTCGGCTTGCCTAGGAAACATCTAAAAAAAATTCCATTGGGTTTGATCTATACTTGTGTTTATATCGTATTTCATGAGAAAGAACTTCCTTGCTTTATTTTTTTATCTTTTCTTTCTGGTTGTATCAATCATTGTAGATTATTTTTTTTCTTTGTTTTCAAATGATTTTAGATCTATTTTTGAATCTTTTCTTAGATCTCTATTTCTTCTCTATGCTCAACTTCTTTTTCTAATAACTACATGGGTTGTGTTTATACTGCTAAATCCTCTACACCATCACTTTCTAGTATGTAATCTAAATCATCTTTAGAGTTAGTTTCTTCTTTGTTTTCCTTTTCCTTCTTCTTGAATTCGAATATTTTTTTAGTTTATCTATAACTAGGAGATATTTTAAGGTGATGACATCATCACTATCATCATTAATTACAATCTTCAGTGGAGATGGAGTTTTAGCTGCATCACTACAGATGAAAATGAGTAGATGACATATTAGGGATAGCAATACAGTATCAACATATGTGTACAAAAGTGATTCTTCTTGATTTCCTAGAGATTATGCTAGTTTTTAATGGTGATTATGCTAACTTTTCTCATTTTTTATGTGACGTTTCATCCTAAGTACTCTATTAGGTAGTATAGTGAGTGAGAAATATGCATAATTCATGGAGATTTTTCTAATATTGATGGTAATGATGCTAAACTTGATGATTATTATGTCGATTTTTCATTTTGTATGCAATGTTTCATCCTAAGCTGTAACATCACCTAATTTTATCGGCCAAAATTTTCATTTTAAGACAATGTGGAAGTGAAAAACTAAAATAGTGGATGCTATCGTTACAACAAACATAAAAGAGGTGTAACAATTCACCTAACTCATGATTGATGCAAGACTAAAATATTTAACAAAACCATGCACAAGAATTAGAGAGCACACACAAGAGAGATACATGCGATGAATTATATGATAAAGTTTACACACTAAAAACATAAACATAGCCATGAGTTTAAGTAACCAAAAATTCTAAAATGTCCCAACACAATGGAAAAACCCTAAATACTAACTAGCCTAGTTATCTGATATAATAATTCATTTCCCAAGCAATGGCCACATGAGACTCACATCAAGTTGATCAAACTTGCAAACATCTCATACTCGGCAAAAAAAGTTAGACCTTCTTAATAACCACATAAGGTAACATCGATACAATAAAGTATTAGTTAAAAAAAAATATGCTAATACAAGGTAAGACTCATGTTGGGTGTAAGGGACATGGTTGTTTAGGTGATACATGGAAAATATGCTAACGTATAACACATGAAAATACACTAACAAAAATAGCATGGCATAATAGCTTTTAAAAAACCAACACTATCTCAACACAACAATCAAGGCCACCTAATCAATTCTATTATTTATATCCTGATTAGGGTCATTATCCATGATGCAGACGAATATGGGAATTATACTCCCCTCTCTGTAAACACTCGTGTTAAGGAGCCTGTAGAGAGATCTTATGCATCCACCACACTTTAACTCTTAGTTCATAGGGTTTACACTCACTTTTAGGTTTGATATACCCTACACTATTGTCACTGGTGCTAATGAGCTTTTACCAAGATATTTTTCATCCACCACACTTGTAAACCCATGATAATAGTGAATTAAGTAATCTTGGTATTCTAACCCTAAGTATGCAACTTGACAAAGGTGCTTAATATTTCTTAATAAAATATTAATTCTTTGTGTCTAATTATTTATGGATAGACATAAATATAAAGGTGAATTTATAAGATGAATCACACAAGTGAAGGTCGAACACCAAGGTCAAACCATAGCTAATCCATCAAAGTCACTGTCCCAAGGGACCAGTCGATTGGTCCCAACATAAACAACAAGCATTTCAAGAAAAATAGAGAAAATGTATGACTGGTTTAAGGGTAACCAATTGACTAATACACTTGTTGGTTGTTTCCTCCCTTAACCAATTGAATGGCATAGGTCAAAACCAAAACAAGTAAATTCCAACTTAACCAATCGATTGGTGGGCCAAAACTAGCTGACTAGCTTTACCTCATATTAATTGACTGGCAAGGTTCACGTGGTTAATTCAAATAATGATCATGTTATCATGCTGCATGCACACAAATCATACATGGAATTCAAATAAACTATTATGCAAATTAATCCATCAAAATTCAAGAATGATTAAGATGGTCAAACATGCTCACATACTCCAAAACCTCATGATAAACATACAAACCATGTTGAGTTATGAAATATCATGAAATATCATATATCATGCCAAACTCAATATTAACATACTTTCATGATAAAAGGCCTAACCTCACATTCTTATAGTTATTAGCCAAGATATATACATAAAATCATGCTCACATGCTTGCACACGCTTAACTAAAATACCTAAAATATATACATACTATACTTATATAATCATGCAAGAAACTAAATACAATTATTCTTAAGAAACATAAAGAACATAAAATTCTCAAGTGCCTAATCACATGTTAGGGTAAGTTTGATTTACCTCAAATATTAAATCTTCTAGTAATGAATACCCTAGCTTAATAGCCAACCTGCCTAGCCTTCATGATTTCCTAGATCAAGTTAAGAGTCTTAATGAGTAAAAATTTGTTAGAACCAAAACAAAACTCGCTAAAATCAAAGAAAGGAGAGCAAACTCTTTCTCAACCTCAACCTAAGGCTATAAATGCCAAGAAAAGGAAAGAGACCAAGAATATTCAACTCTTTCTAAACTTTAATCCTTCGTTGTTTAAAGAAAACAAATAGGCTCTAAAGTATAGATTAAGAAGAAGATAAGGAAATAATATAATACAAAATGTGACAAGAAAAGGAGAGGACATTGGTTACAAGAGAAGGGTACTGAAAATGATCCAAGTTTCCATACTTAGAGTATTTTGGTTAGAAGAAAAAAGAGGAAATCAAGGAGTATATAACTAGGTTGAAAGGGAAATCAGTTATATGAGGAGGCTTATGGAGCCTTGTTGGTCAACAAAGAGGAGAAAGAGAGAGTATGAAGATCTAACTTTCTAAGTGAGTAATGGTTGGAAATTGACAATGCTAGTTATTGAAACCCTACTACTATTATTATTTGTGAACTTTTGCCTACCCATTTCCTTATTATCCATGTCAATGAGTTATTCTTCCTTTTTGTTGTCAAAAGTTATGAAGGAGAAGAATTTTTTTTATTAGGATAGACACCACCTTAATATGTCTCTGAAAGCGTTGGATCGTATCTATAAAAAAAATAGAACTTATTACTCTAGTGTTGTAATATTCATATACATTTTTGCACCTTGGAAGGACATTTTCAAACAATAAATCAAAAACCCTACAACTAGAATATCAATAACAATGAAATAATATGAATCAAATTAAGTATGCAAAAAACTTGATATTTTTATTACTATCCTCTCAAATAATTACAAAGAATCAAGAAACACTCAACCTATATTTTTCTCTCTCCAAGATTATTAAGAGTAATCCTCTCAATTAATACACTCACATAAAGAATCCTCATGTTTAATTGAAAATTTCCTATATCTAATCCCAATATTTAGAACCACAAGATAATCCCATAAAAGATTTCATATGTTTAGACTCTAGATCTAGACCCTCAACCCCTCCATATAATTGTGATCCTCACAAAATAATAATAATAATAATAAAACCTAAGGTTCGGGTTGAAACCATCTCCCTTACCCTCTTACTCACTCTTATGCCCTCATGTCACACATAACTTGTAATACCCCAAAATTCACTACTTTTTTTTAAAGGTAGAAGAAATTAAAATAGAAATATTTAAATTAAAACCCGTGAATTCTGGGGATGTTACCGCCGCACTTAGTACCAGACCGGTTTTCTTCGACCGTTCCAGTACCAAGTGCTAAGGCTAAAAAGATTATTTTCAAACTTAAACTGAGAGTTCATAAAATAAATTAAAAGTTCATAACAAAGAAATCAGAGTTCACATAAAGAGTCATAAATCAGAGCACATAGTCAAGATTCCAGACACAGAAGAAATAACACTTTCATAAGATAAAAGCTTCATGTAGAAAACTCAATATAAGGTAATAAATTAAAAAGGATATATCCGATACAAACGAAATAATAAAAGGAAATAGAATCACATAAAGACTGAAATATAGCCATAACTCTCTCGAACTTCGAGCCAAAACGTGCTCAACACTTAGTCCCACCAGATATCACCCACTTGCACAATGTCAGAAGGGCATACTACTCGTGAGAATGAGCAACACCCATGAAACGAATCATCAGTACACTACGTACTGAGTAAGGTAACCGAGCACTAAGGCCAACACATAAAATCACATAAATAATGCAGAAGAATAGAAGAACATAAAGATCATTATGATAACATAATATTGAACAATCATTCGGGTACATACATAAAAGCCCAATTATAGTCCAAATTAATTATTTAATTAATCTCTAATTATAACTCATTTTACACCATGCTCTTTATCAAATCCATGCGAGTATAAGAACACCCCAGTATTATAATCGATGGGATGCTCACACATAGAGCATCATGCCCTAATCACTATTATTACTGGTGGATCGGTCACATATAGGGTAAAAAACCTAACCACTATTCCTAACCAGTGGATTGGCTGGTTCCTGCTCACATGGTATTCCACTATAAGTAATTAATGTCTTTTACTTGCCTTAGCAAAACTCTGATTTATTTTCATTGAGATCAGGATCCCCCACTATTATAACCGGTGGGCCGGTCACACATAGGACATCATGTCCTAACCACTATTATAACCGGTGGATCGGTCGCACATAGGGTAAAAACCCTAACCATTATTCCTAACTGGTGGATCGGCTGGTCTCATCTCAATATCGTCCACTTTAAGTAATTAATGTCTTAAGTATTTTATTCAGAAGCATTCACCCTAGACATGCATGAATCGTTCCCTTTACACTTCATAAACACAAATCATAAATTTTATCCTCATAATTACAGTTTAATTACCAAATACACATAATAGCACAAAAACCCTAAGCATCCACAACAAACCCTAATTGTCCACACAAATCCTAGCTCGGTCTCCTACACACCCTTATATTACTCCACGTAATATTTTTCACCCAAAGTGTTCAAACACCCAAATAGAACTTACATTACCTTCCTCACATCCCAAATCAACTTTCCACATGTAAATTTCATACCCATGTAGATGCTAACCTCTCCATGCAAACCTTCAAACTTTTTCATGCAAACCCTAAAAACTCCCATGTAGGAACCTTAGCATCACTCATGCAAACCCTAGATTCATCCATACAAAACCCTAAATTTAATCCACACAAAACCAAAGATTCAAACCATATAAAACCCAAAGATTCATCCATACCAAACCCTATATAAAACCAAAGATTTATCCATACCAAACCCTAAATTCAATCCATACAAAACCAAAGATTCATCCTTACCAAACCCTAAATTCAAACCATATAAAACCAAATATTCATCCATACCAAACCCTAAAGTCAATCCATACCAAACCAAAGATTCATCCTTACAAAACCCTAAATTCAAACCATATAAAACCAAAGATTAGATTCTCCCATATAATACCATAAATTAGATTCTCCCATACAAAAATTATAAATTAGATTCTTCCATACAAAACCATAAATTAGATTGTCCCATAAAAAATCATAAATTAGATTCTGCCATACAAAACCATAAATTAAATTCTCCCATATAAAATCATAAATTAGATTCTCCCATACAACATCATAAATTAGATTCTCCCATTCAAACCATAAATTTCCCCATTTTACTCTCTCCCTCATAGATCATTAAAAATAAAAAGGTCAACTCACATCCCTTGGTCAATTTCTTTCCCCATCCTCCTTTTTCATCCCTTCTCCCACACAAACGACCTCAACACCCTCATATGCATGTCTTACAGGGTCACAACACATATCATCACATATACATAATACATATGCCATATAACAACACTAGAACATGCTTGAACTCCACGTTATACCATATACAAAATAATTACAATAATAAATAGAGGATGCATAACATACAAGACATTTAATGCACATCAACACACAATAGGCCTTAGTAACACCCTTACCTAAAACGACACCGGTCTTGGAGCACGCTCCTATGCCTCCTTATCACTTTGACAAAATAATAACATATTAATAAAAATAACATTAACAAATTTCTAACTTTACTAAAGATATAAGAAATAATAGAATTATTATAAAAGTTGATAATATAAGGTTGAATACTTTACCTTAATAATAATAAAAATGATACTAAAATAATAATAGCAAATATACTAAAATAATATCAATGATAATAATAATAATAATAATAATAATAATAATAATAATAATAATAATAATAATAATAATAATAATAATAATAATAATAATCGCATAACAATAGCAAAACTAAAATTAAAGTAGTTGTAATATTAATAATGAAATAATAATAGTAGTAATTCAAAATAGTGATAATAATAAAATAATAATAATAACATATTAATATTAATAATAAAGATAACAACAACAACAACAACAACAACAATAATAATAATAATAATAAAATCGAATTAAAAATATAATAGTGCTTTGGCCCTCAACATAAATAATAATAAAAACATTAATAATAATACATATTAAAAATAGAATAATAATAATATTATTATTATTATTATTTATATTCAAATAAATTAAATTAAATTAAATTAAGGCTTGTAAAAATAGGGAAAATGGTTGAGAGGGTCTAGGGTTCAACCTTAGGCTGGAGGGGATGGGCGGCACCAATGGTGGTGCACGGTGGCAGCGATAGTGGTTGGAAAAAGGGAAGAAAAAGGTAAAAGTTGAATGTTGGAAAAAAGATAGGGAGAATTAAGGTGGGAGTTGGGGTGTTTGAGACTTCCTAGAGGGAGAGGAACATAATGGAGGTGGCAGTGCAGGCACACGGCGGTGACGACGGTGGCCGAATGGAAATGAAGGAGAGAAAGATAAGAGGAGAAGGAGGGAGAGGAAAAGAAAGGTAGGGGAAGACAGAGGATGGTCAATGAAATGCCCCGAAAATTTCTAATTTTAAAAATTATAGTTAAATAAAATTTTATTATGAAAATTATTTAAATAAACTATTTGTATTAAAATAAAAGAAAATTAATTAGGACAAATCAAGAAGAAATTTATCAGTATTTTAATTAGGAGAAATTTGGGTATTTTAGCTAATTAAGGATTTTATTTTGGAAAGTAATTAAATAAATTATTTTATTTAAAATAAGAAGGATAAAATAGTTTCAAATTAATATTAATTTTATAAATAATTTAATCGGAGAAAATTAGGGTGTTTTGCTAATTAACATGGAATTTATGAAAAATCTTTCAAAAATTCTAAATTAGCCTAAAAAGGGATTTAACTATTATTTTATTTATATATTATTATTTTTTTAAATATCCTAGATATCCTAATTAATTTAATTAACCCAACCCATTATTTTTCCTTTTTCCCTTTTCCCTTTTCTTTTTTCTTTTTCTTTCTTTCTTTCTTTTTATTTCTTCTTCTTTTTCCCCCCGACCTGGGCTAGCCTGCGACCCAGTTCTCCTTTCCCCTTCTTCCTTATTCGACATGGCCCAGCCCACGCATCCGCCTCCCTTCTTTCGTCCCTCTCTGCGCAGCGTTTTGTCCCTTGTTTCACCTAAACTCTGCGTTTCATTTAAATCCACCCTCACCTCGCACCCGACTGCCCGGCCGATTCCTTCCTTTTTCTTTCTTTTCTTTCTTTCTTGGACCGCTAGTCCAGCCCTTTCTTCTTCCCTAGCCCTTCGCACCGTCCCTATTGTAACACCCCCAAATTTACTACTGAAAATTTTTGTTTAATCAAAAAAATTTAGCGGAAGCGGAAAGATAAAACCGTAAACTCGGGGCATTACCGCCACACTTAGTACCAGATCGGTTCACTCCTACCGTTCCAGTACTAAGTGCTAAGGTTAAATAAAGTTAACAATAAACACGAATCATTAATAAAACATAAGTCATGCAGAAATCAAAGTACGATTTAGGATTACAAACCAACGAGTACATTTTTCAAAACATAAAGCATAGTATAAAACACGACTAAAATACGATAATATAAAGTCCAATAAAAGAAACAGGTCCGGCCGAGTCGCTCTCGATCCCCAAGTTAGGTTTAGGCTCAACGCTCACCCCCACCCGATGCCTCGTAGGTGTCATAGGCATCGAAGACATCATCACCTACCTGCACAAGCTTAGGTGGGTCTTCTGTTCGTGGGAATGAGCAGCACCCATGAAGCGGATGATCAGTATGCTACGTACTGAGTAAGGTAACAGATGTGCTAAGGCCAACACATAGAGCATATAGCATAAGAATGAGCATGTAGGCAACATACAATGATACATGTAATAAAGCTTGATTACTTTTCAGGTAACTTATTCTTTATTCTCCTTAATAATACGTTCATTCCACACATACTCTTTAACAGTCCAGGTGAGTGCGGGAGCCCCACTATTATAGCCGATGGACCGAAAAATATACACACAGGGAAAAATGCTCCTAACCACTATTATTCGCCGGTGGACCGGTCTCTAGGGTAGAAAGCTCCTGGCCACTATTATTCGCCGGTGGACCGGTCTGGCCCCGACTCACATGGTGTTTCACTGTAAGTACTTAGTGTATTTCCCATAGCTTAGCTTATTTACTTTTGTTTGCTGATCACAGAATCCCCCACTATTATAGCCGGTGGACCTAAAATTATGGAGGGAAAAACGCTCCTGACCACTATTATTCGCCAGTGGCACGGTCTCCAAGGCACCCTGGCTCCTAGCCACTATTATTCGCCGGTGGACTGGTCTGGGCTCGTCTCAACAATCTTCCGCTTTAAGTGATTAGTATCTTATTTGTGTCTTATTAGATAACATTCCACCCTTAACATGCATGTCATCAACGTTCTACTCCTTTACTCTCAAGGGGCCCGTCCCATATTTTGAGACTCATGCACCCCTTATCACGCCCGACACCCATTTCCCTTACACTTACACAAAATGAAAGGTCGACTCCTAAGAGTGTAGGTTAAGCCCAACCTTATGACATCATACGCTGCCTATTATCACCCTCTAGGGTTTTCCCTTGAAAGCCCCAATTGGACCTATGTGGCCCAACTTCTTCTCACTTACACTACCATTACTTCGTTCATCGCCCCACATCTCATCTCTATTAGGTCAAATCCCAAGATGTTTCACTTTACCTCTCGACTTCGCATGTGACCGGTAAAACCCTAGTTGGCTACTTCAAACCCTAGTACCTTACTTCTCCCACAAGTAACCTCTCTCTTTTCACCCCAAAGTCTCTTCTCTCCCATAGAACCCATACTCATCCTTTATATAAATGAATCCTCACTCTTAACCCGTACTCCACCCTTCCTTAATCATTTTTACCTTTGTACTTTCCAAATTTTCACATTCTCCCAAAAAGCCTAATCGGGTCCCCTATACACCCTTACACCAACCTACGTACTATTTTTCATCCCAAGTCTCCAGTCACTCCACAACTCTCCCATTAGCTTGTTTACACCCTAAATCAACTTTTCTCACGTAAGGATCACTCCCATGCAAGATTTATCCATCCCATGCAAACACCCCAAGTCCCCATGCAAATTTTAAGACTCCCATGCATGGTTCCCATCTCTCATTTATTTTGGTCATTCCTTCCTCTCAAATTTTCTCTCATGGATCATGAGGTACTTTGGTCAACCTCATATCTCCCGTAGTGAACTCACTTTCCATTTCTTTCTTTTTGTCCTTTCATTCCCAAATCATATTATCAATTTTCCTAACATGCATGCCCTAGAGGACCATATCATATCACACCATAAACACCATATATACATATCATGTTCGTGCCATAAGAACACATACAATATATGCCTCAACTCCAAGCTGTGCTACACATAAGACAAGTTAAGGATAATCATACGATACATAATATAACATAAAATATAAAGCACCCAAGGCATACAAGTCACATAACCCATATGGGCCTTAGCTACATCCTTACCTAAAGCGATGTCGGGCTTGGAGCACGCTCCTACAATTCCTTAGGGTTTTGGTGAGATTCACCTATAAAAGGAAAAATACTAAGTATTAGTTTCCCTCAAAAGTACCATCACTCCTTATTTTAGTCTAAGACTAGGATTATTATTATTAAAGAGAGTATTATGTGAAAACTAGGGTTTTTACCTTAAAAACAATCTACTAAATATTATTAGTCAAAATATGCTTATTTTAATATTTATTGCTACACTTATATTATCAAACCTATTAGTTTTATTCTTCTAATACTAGCACTGATACTAATTATAGCCAAATAGCAATAATAGTAATACTAATAGTAATGCTAATGCTTATAGTGATAGAAACCCTAGCATTTTTAAGGCTAAGTCTAATAATAGTGTTAGGATTAAAATAATAATATGATAATTACAATACCAACAAAGTACAAATATTCCTAAAGATAATAATGATAAAAGTTGTATTTTGAACAATAATAATATAAGGGTTCAAATGCTTTTGTCACGATAATAGAAATAAACTAATACTAATACCAATACTAATAATAATGATAATAATAGTATTAGTAGTAACTAATAATGCTAACGACAAAGGAATTAGGAACGATATTAGTAATTACTTGAATATTACATGGTAAAAATACTAAGGTTGGGAATCAAGGGTAATACATAATAATAATAATAATAATAATAATAATAATAATAATAATAATATAATAATAATAATAATAATAATAATAATATAATAATAATAATAATAATAATAATAATAATATTAAGGATACTACCATTAATGTTAGATAAAATTATTAACACTTATAAAAAAATAGTTTAGGGGCTGGGGAAGTTGGAAAACCACCTAAGGTCAGTGGTGGAACCGGCGGCGACGCGAGACGGCGACGACGGCGGTGGTGGAGGAGGAAGAGAGGTGGAAAGATCAATGTGTAGGCTAAAGGAGAGGGAGTAGAGGGGTGTTTGAGGTGGAGGAAGGTGCAGCAGGTGAAGAGGGGTAGAATGAAAGTGGGTGGTGTGGTTGTGAGTGGCGGCACATGGTGGTTGGCGTGGCGGCTGAAGGTGATGGGAGGTGGTGGAAGATGGGGGAGGTAAAAGGAGAGGGAGTTAGGGGGAGATGACGGTATAGGAAGGTAGGGGAAGGTTCCTTGGGCATTTTGGAGGGTGGAGGAGGTGTTGGTTGTGGCGAGGGTGGCGGCAGAAGGCGGCGAGGGCTGGAGTGAGCTGATCGGAAAGGCACTTTTGCATGTGCAGGGTGAGGCAAGGGGTGATGGTGGTCTTGTTTTGTAGAGGGAAGTGCAGGGATGGTCTCGATGTTCGGCGTTTGTTGCGACAGTCACCGGCGGTGGCGGAATAAGCGTCTGTTTGAGCGGCAGCAAAAAACGGGGTTCTTGGGCTGTGGGAAAAGGAGCTCGAGCCGGGCTACTAATGGGGGTATTTATAGGCTAATTGAGGGGGAAACGACGAAGGGGAAGAGGAAAAGTAGGGAAGGTGTGGCAGGACCACGGACCGGCGGTGGCAGGCGGTGCAGTCCTGCCATGGCAGGTTAGGTCGGGGAGGGGGAGAGGAAAAAAAGGAAAAAGATGGGCACGCGGGGAGGGTAGCTATGGGGCTTGTTGGGGTCGAAAAAAGGAAGGAAAATGACAGGAAGGGCAGGGGAGAACGGTCGGCGTTGGGCTGGTGGTTGCCGGCGGAAATTGAGGTTGTAGATCGTCGTTGCAGGTCGGGTTGGGGAAGAAGGAGTGCGACAGGCTGGATCGGCCGGTCTAAGGGAATAAAGGGAAAAAAAAGATCAGGCGGCCGGCCAAGAGTTGGGCGCTGGAAGGAAGACAACGCGGGCTTTGGCCGCGTGAAGGGAGAAGGGAGGAGAAGGGTATGGGCTGCGCAGGCTGGCCCAGTCGGGGGAAAATGGGGAAAGAAGGAAAAATAAGTAAAGGAGGAAGAGAGAAAAAGGAAAAGAAAGGAGGAAAAGGAAAAGGGGAAAAATGATAAAATGTTTGGGTTGGGGTATTTGGTCTTTATTTATTTATATATTTAATTTATATATTTAATTTTAATAATAATTATTTTAAGTATAATAATTAAATTCATTTTTAGATTAATTAGGCTATTTTGGATAAATTTTTCTTAACTTCCATTTTAATTAGTAAAATATCCAAAATTTTCTAAATAATTTATTAATTAATTTATCTTTATTTTCCTCAATTAATTTCCTCTTTATTTAATAAAATAATTTATTTTCTTAATTTTCCTAATAAATCATTTTTTTTTCAATATTTCTAAATTAGGATTTTTGGGGTATTTCACCTGTCGCTGACCCGCAACTCACCGCCACCGATCTTGCCTCTTTGACTATCCATTTCCCCTCTATTTTTCCTATTGATGCGTCAACCCCATCGTCCAACCATTCTCCTTTCTTCTCGTGCACGTTTTTCCTCTCTCCTAGCCGACCACAACTCTTGCCCCGATTTGATTTCTACTGGCCAACCTCACCACCGGTGATCGGAACCCTACCTACCTTACCCCATATCCGACTCACAAAACCCTAACCTCCCTTCTAAAATCTATAAATACCCTCATAAATTGCCTTGTATCGAGCTTTTAACTCCTACCTAGAATTTCCCGACCTTTCCACCGCTGCCAATTTAGACGCCAGCCCTGCCACCTCCGGCTAACTTAGCCACCCAATCCTCCTACCAAACTCTCCCTTGCACCGCCCGCTAGCTAACCAAATGTCCTATATCCCTCGATTATTCCTACATAATCCACCCTGACTGTGTGAATTAGCCTTCCCGATCAGCCCTTCCTTCCACCTCTGCCACCCTTTGCGCCACCCTTAGCCACCTCTTTCGCCGCTTTCGCGTTTTTTCACCTCCCATTCTCTTCTGTTGACCATCCTCTACCTTTCTTTTCCTCTCCCCCCTTCTCCTCCTCTCTTTCTCTCCTTCTTCTTCATTAGGCCACCACCGCCGCCACCGTGTGTTGCCACCTTTGGCTACACCGCCACCTCCATTATGTTCCTCTCCCTCTAAGAAGTCTCAAACACCCCAACTCCCACCTTAATTCTCCCTATCTTTTTCCCAACATTCAACTTTTACCATTTTCTTCCCTTTTTCCGGCCACTGCCGCTGCTGCTTATGCATCACCGTTAGTGCCGCCCATCCCATCTAGCCTAAGGTTGAACCCTAGACCCTCTCAACCCTTCTCCCTATTTTTACAAGCCTTAATTTATTTTATTTCATTTATTTGAATATAAATACTATTATTATTATTATTATTATTATTTTCTATTTTTAATATGTATTATTATTATTATTATTATTATTATTAATGTTTTTATTATTTTTTATATTGAGGGCCAAAGCACTATTATATTTTTAATTCAATTATTATTATTATTATTATTATTATTATCTTTATTATTAATATTAATATGTTATTATTTTTTTATTACTATTTTGAATTACTATTATTATTATTAATATTACAACTACTTTACTTTTAGTTTTGCTATTGTTATGTGATGATGATTATTATTATTATTATTATCATCATCATCATCATCATCATCATCATCATCATCATCATCATCATCATCATCATCATCATCATTGATATTATTTTAGTATCTTTGCTATTATTATTTTAGTATCATTTTTATTATTATTAGGGCAAAGTCTTCAACCCTATATTATCAACTTTTATAATAATTCTATTATTTCTTATATCTTTAGTAAAGTTAGAAATTTGTTAATTTTATTTTTATTAATATGTTATTATTTTGTCAAAGCCCTAAGGAGGTGTAGGAGCGTGCTCTAAGACCGATGTCGTTTTAGGTAAGGGTGTTACTAAGGCCTATTGTGTGTTGATGTGCATTAAATGCCTTGTATGTTATGCATCCTATGTTTATTATTTTAATTATTTCGTATATGGTATAAAGTGGAGTTCAAACATATTCTTGTATTTTTATATGGCATGTGTATTATGTATATGTGATGATATGTGTTGTGATCCTGTAAGACATGCATATGAGGGTGTTGATGTGGTTTGTGTGGGAGAATGGATGAAAAAGGAGGATGGGGAAAGAAATTGACCAAGGGATGTGAGTTGACCTTTTTATTTTTAATGATCTATGAGGGAGAGAGTAAAATGGGGAAATTTATGGTTTGTATAGGAGAATCTAATTTATGATGTTGTATGGGAGAATCTAATTTATGATGTTATATGGGAGAATCTAATTTATGGTTTTATATGGGAGAATTTAATTTATGGTTTTGTATGGGAGAATCTAATTTATAGTTTTTTATGGGAGAATCTAATTTATGGTGTTTTGTATGGGAGAATTTAATTTATGGTATTATATGGGAGAATCTAATATTTGGTTTTATATGGTTTGAATTTAGGGTTGGTAAGGATGAATCTTTGGTTTGGTGTGAATTGAATTTAGGGTTTGGTAAGGATGAATCTTTGGTTTTGTATGGATTGAGTTTAGGATTTGGCATGGATGAATCTTTGGTTTTATATAAGGTTTGGTATGGATGAATCTTTGGGTTTTATATGGTTTGAATCTTTGGTTTTGTGTGGATTGAATTTAGGGTTTTGTATGAAGGATTTTTGGGTTTTGCATAAAAGAATTTAGGGTTTTGTATGGATGAATCTAGGGTTAGCATGGGTGATGCTAAGGTTCCTACGTGGGAGTTTTTAGGGTTTGCATGAAAAAGTTCAAAGGTTTGCATAGGGAGGTTAGCATCTGCATGGGTATGAAATTTACATGTGGAAAGTTTATTTGGGATGTGAGGAAGGTAATGTAAGTGTTGTTTGGGTGTTTGAACACTTTGGGTGAAAAATATTACGTGGAGCGATATAAGGGTGTGTAGGATACCGAGCTAGGGTTTTTGTGGACAATTAGGGTTTGTTGTGGCTGCTTAGGGTTTTTATGTTATCAAGTGTATTTGGTGATTAAACTGTAATTATGAGGATGAAATTTATGATTTGTGATATATGAAGTGTAAAGGGAATGACTCATGCATGTCTAGGGTGAATGCTTTTGAATAAAATACTTAAGACATTAATTAATTAAAGTGGAAGATATTGAGACGGGACCAGCCGATCCACCGGTTAGGAATAGTGGTTAGGGTTTTTACCCTATATGCGATCGATCCACCAATTATAATAGTGGTTAGAATTTTACTCTATGTATGACCAATCCACCAGTTATAATAGTGTTTAGGACATGATGTCCTATGTGTGATCGGCCCACCGGTTATAATAGTGGGAGATCCCAATCTCAATGAAAGTAAATCAGAGTTTTACTAAGGCAAGTAAAAGATATTAATTACTTACAATGGAATACTATGTGAGCAGGAACCAGCCGATCCACCGGTTAGGAATAGTGGTTAGGGTTTTTATCCTATATCTGACCGATCCACCGATAATAATAGTGGTTAGGGCATGATGCTCTATGTGTGACCAGCTCACCGATTATAATACTGGGGTGTTCTAGTACTCGCATGGATTTGAAAAAGAGTATGGTGTGAAATGAGTTATAATTAGAGATTAATTAAATAATTAATCCGGACTATAATTGGGCCTTTATGTATGTACCTGAATGATTGTTCGATATTATGTTATCATAATGATATGTATGTTCTTTTATTCTTCTACATTAAGTATGTGATTTTATGTGTTGGTTTTAGTGCTTGGTTATCTTGCTCAGTATGTAGCGTACTAATCACCTGTTTTATGGGTGTTGCTCATTCCCACGAGTAGTATGCCCTTCTGACTTTGTGCAGGTGGGTGAGACATCCGGCGGGGCTGAGTGTTGAGCACGTTTTTGCTCAAAGTTCGGGAGTGTCGTGGCCGTATTTTCTCTTCATGTGACTTCATTTCACTATGTTATTTCTTTTGTATTGCATTTATTATTTTATGAATTATTACTTGTATTGAGTATTTCAAATAAATCTTTTATCGATTACAATATTATTTCCTCCGAGGAATTTTGACTTCACACTCTTATTTCTATCTTATTATTAACTTTATGCGTACTCTAATTTTGATGTATGATTCTTTCTAGTTTCTTATGAACTGTTGGTTTGAGTTTAAATGTTAATCTTTTCTTTAGCCTTAGCACTTGGTACTGGAATGGTCGGAGAGAACCAGTCTGGTACTAAGTGTGGCAGTAACATCCCCAGAATTCATGGGTTTTAATTAAATTTCTTCCGCTTTAAAAAAAAGGTAGTGAATTTTGAGGTGTTACATGACTTGTGTCTACTTTTATACAATAAAATTCATTTATATAGTCTAATAAGATTTTAGAACTAACTAAAAAGATATAAGATAAATGACGCCAATCTATACCAACAGATGAAGATGAAAATGAGTCCAAAATTTATGTCGTGTAAAAATCTAGACATCGACACTCCCATGTTTAACAATACCCCTGCCCCCGTGTCAATTGACGCAGTTGTGTTGATCAACAACGCCCTATGGCGTCAATGAAAAACATCTCCATTTTACTTTGTTTTAGCTCCTTTTCAACATGGACATGCACCTTGACATCCTCCATTCATGTTGCCCTGCGGATATCCTTCTTCTTTTCATCGTCCACCATTCTAGGTTTTTCAGTCTTCCTCACATTGGTTCAAACCCTAACAATTTTTGAGTCTCGGACATGTTCAAACATTTTGTGAGAGGAGGATATGATTCAATTGAAGAAGTTTTGAGAGAGGAAGTTGAGCGCAGGAGACTACAGTGGATGAAGAGAGATATATGAAAAGGCGTATCATAGGGCGGGATGAGATAATTAGGAAAAATAAGAACGCGCCTTGATTATAACAACTTTTATTTTAGTCTCATTATTTTAACGTGGTGGCACGCGCTGGAGGTTCGTTTAATGAGTACTTTATGTATGAACTGAGTAATAGTTGGTTTGATGGAAGAATTGCCGCCTTTAATTTCGATTACCGCTTTTATTGTCCATCCTTGTATTAGTTAGCCATTTTTGACCTGTAAACTCAAATTTCAGGTGACTGCAATTTATTATCTGTAGCACTTGTGAATAGGGCAGTCGAGATAAACATATGAATTGTCGCTGCTGAGCTTGAAAGGAGCAGATTTTGCAGCTGTCTTAGCAGCCGACAAAATTACTACGCATAAAAGGAATTGACATAATTTTCGTACGAACATAAGCACGCAGAACATGAGCTGGTAAAGACGTAAAGAGAGGAGCAAGTGACTGGCCAGTCATGACACAGTATTTATAAATCAAACAATTACAATCTAAATCAGAACTAATGCCAGCAATTAAGCAGACATAATTTAATACAGAAGAATATCAAAGGTCATTAATGTAACCATTAGTACACAGTCTACACATAATCAAGAGCCCTTGGGGGGGGGGCACTCTAAAGCGGTTGTCAGCTCACGTTTCATTCTCAAACTGAAGCGCTAAGGATTCTCACAATTGTAGTGTTACAAAGCTTCATACTTCCACGGGACAATTTGCGGGCACAACTTCTATGGATCGTCTCATTGGAATGTTCAGTAGAACGCCAAAATTGATCCGACATCGTATATCATTTTAAGTAGATGTGCTGTTACTTTCACCAAGGGTCCAGTATTTCTTGACCGCAAACAATACCTTCTCAGGAACGAGAGGACCATCTTCATGGTCTACCATTCTTGTGTCCCACCTCATTCCAGATACAGTCTTCATGACCTTCACTAACACATCAACTTGATCACGGAATATGACCGCACCTTCAGGGCGCAAAATTCGGTCCATCTCTAAGAGAATATCCTCCATGTTGCATCTAGAATTCGGGACAAACATTTAATGTCAGGTGTACGGCCATTAAGATCGTGATCAAGAGAGATACACTATTGCATAGTATGACATCGCAAAACAGGGCCTGTATGAAAGCCAAGCTCTGGGTGTGAAACGTATGAAATATTAAGTATGAAACAATGGATCCAAATATCAATGGTGCATTATCATTGCATAAAGAATCAGCAATGTTTTAAAGCATGATGATATCTGCGAAATACTGAGGCCTCATAGCTTGCTAGTGCTAGTGTAAATTTCATTTACCTATCATAATGATTATAATTATCACATCATACTCAGATTGCAAAGCTATGATGAAGAATGAGCAAATATAATGTTGTAGGGAACTTTTGATTCGACTTACTTGTCCTTGTACAAACTGAAAATCCCATTTGCGTGGATAAGATCATATGTTCTTGGGTATGTAGAGAATGCTTCACACCTGGGAATTTCGACTCAGAACCAATTAGCACAACGCAATGCAAAAGCAAAAAGGTAATTTTTCATTCGTCTGGCTCAAATAGAACCAAACAGCTCAAAGGAATAACTCAAGGAGAATTGCACGCACCAGTCATGGTAGATGCCAATCAGCCCTCTCTCGTATACAACTCCTAAGGTATTTTTCTCAGCAATAGTTGGCATAACATTCATCACCCACAACTTAGAGGATTGAATAGCTGCAGCAAAGCCTCCTAACCCAGCATTCATATCCATGATATTACGATACCTTCCTGTGTCTAGTATTTTATTAATTCTTTTGTAAGAACTGACATGTTTCTTCCACATATTATTATCATCCAAGTACGCCTCTGCAGAAACCCCAGATATGGAGCCACTAGCTATTCGAGGAGGTACAGCATACAGCCTTTCTGGAAATGGTTTTAGCTGTCCTCCTGCAACCTCGTCAGGACTATTGACATCTGGATATGGGGTTATACAATTCTCAATTTTCTTGTACCTGTTAAAGCAAAAACAAATGCAATGGAGCACGTCAGCTGGCTGCTTTAGCTGAAGTGAAATCACAGATGCAGACACATCTCACACAAAAAATAACTGGTACAACAGCAACTAACAAATCTTATCATCAATTTACAGACTGCATCAAAATCAAAAAACTATAAATATATATGAGCAGAAGTCACAACAGAAAACCAAAGAAAGAAGAAAGCTAGTGAATTATAACATCAACAAAATTCTAAAATAGACTAGATCACCAATTCGTATCTTTAACTTTAGGAGGTAAAGCTTTAAGCATTGTGCTGATGATTGTCATTAGCACATTAGACTTGTCTTGCTCCAGATCAGTTTACACTCCAAACGCTTAAAGCCACAACCCAGTATCAATTCGCACAAGACCACACATCAACATAACATAGAGGCTTTAAATCCAACACAGACAAAATAAATAAATAAATAAATAAATAATCCAAAATAGATCCATTGTTACTGTGCCTTTATCTACAAAATCACATTTGTTCAATTTTCTAGAGCAATAAGGCTCAGACATGTAATCAATGGTTCAAAGATACATCCATCATTGAATCAGAGTTCCAATAAATCGTTCATCAAAGCTAATCGCAACATTAAGTTAAGGCATAACAACAGAAGCCCCAGAAATTAAAGTGAAATCAATGTTCTCAATATACAGCTCTAGTCTTGCCTTCAAAATGAAGCTATCACAATGGACTGGACAGAAGCAAGCTTTATGTCATCAATTTGACCAGTTAAAGACAACTATACAAGAAAGGGTCATCATTTTAAGATACCTATAGATTCAAGGATCATTAAACTAATGTAGATCAAAGTTGCAAAGGAACCCAAGGTGACAGGGAGCTATATCATGACAAAGGTAAAGATCATGACATTATACCAAGAATGGGACATACCAAACATCATCCTCATCACCAGATTTACAAAATGTAGCACGAGAATCATCTTCTCTATCCAGGCATGAACCAGCATTCATCCTTTTCTGCCAAACTGCAATCTCACCAATTTCAGCCTTCTTTTCCCAGCAGAGAAGTTTAGCAACCTTTTCAATATTGTCCTGTTCAGCCTGAAGATCCTCTTTAGTGCGTGCCCATCCTTTCCAGTTGGTCTTCCAATTAATGGGGGGACCTGCAAGCACCCAGTAGCCACCTGGTCTAAGAACACGATCAACTTCCTTCATGTACAGTCCACCTGCAAAGCCAACAGAATGGTGCAGATTATAACTTGCCCTTCTGGAAACAAAGTGGATTCTGCATATGAAATGCCTAATACTCAATCCTCTTAAAGCAAAACTAAGTACACTAATGATTGATATGCACTTCCAAAACACTCAGTAGAAGGTTCGATAATGGAATCCAGTGAGCATAGAAGCTTACCATTCACTCCCCATGGAATTATGCAACGAGAACAATGAGCCATGTCAAAGACTCGTGATGGATATGGCAGCTTTATTGTTCCAAAAACGCCGATAACAGCAGGAACTCCCCTCTCAAGAGCAAACTGAACTTGTGCTTCATGAGAGTCTCTAGGAGCAAATGACATGGCTATAACATTTCTACTCCAGAGGTATGCACCCCAACTAGCAACCTATAAAAATGTAAACAAGAAGAAAAAAAAAACTGTAAGTAAACACAAAAGTTGCAACCACAATGAACATTTTATCATGATATTTTCATCTGCAAGGAGAAGACAATAAGAAGTCGAGAAGGCTCATATGTTTGCTAAAGAAGGGTAGTATAGTCCTGGTCAGCAAAATGTTCCAATAATTAACTTTGACCAGGGAGTTTCTGCTGTTATCAGAACATAACAACTGATATCTGTAAAAGTAACACTAACATACCCCACAGCCAGTATCCAGAGCGGTTCTGACAGTTCCATTTGTAATGGGAACCACTGAAGCAAGTTGATCAATATATTTATCCGCCCCTTGGGGAAATTGTGTTCCACCACCAGGGAACCTAAATACATCTCCTTCATACTGAACCCAATTTTGTATAGCCTTCTCGACAGTCAAACTCTTGTAAGGAGCATTAGCGTAAGGTACATAGTCACGACTCTTTGGCCATGAGAACGGAGTAACATATCCTTTGGGAGCAGGAATAAGGCATCGCAATTTGTCATCTTCAGAAGGGCAATGCCTCTCTCTATAAAACATGTTTTCTCTTGGGAACATCATTGCACGCCTTTGATCTTGACACGGTGTGTAATCAGCATACTTCGGTTTACACGGCTCAAAGACTTTGACCTCTGAAGCGGATGCATCAGCTTTAACTACACCACCATGATGCGTCTCAAAGTTTAGATTAGAAAGGACCGCACATTCAGCCCCACTCTTAGTGATCTCTAAAGCAATGCTGTCTCCCTTCCCAAAACCACTTCTTTGCCATGCACCCAACAAATAGAAGAAGCAGCATAGACCGACTACAATAAATAAGGACACAGAACTTCTAGTCCTATTATCCCCGATGGGTTTTGCCATTTTCCGAGAAGAACTGTTAGCAAGACAGCACCTGAAACAGTATCCACAAAGAATGTATACAGCCTAAGTTCAATTGAAGAAGAAATAACCAGAATCCACAATAGAACGAACACATAATTTGGATAACACTCCTGATTTTAGTGTTGCTTTGTATATATATATATATAATATGCAATCAATTGAAAGGGAAGGATAAACTTCAGATTAATCAGAACACAGTGGCACCACCTACAGCATCAATTAACAGACTACAGTTGATACAAGTAGGGCGGCGTCTCAGACACATGAGTGTCATTAGGTAAATAAAGAAGTAGTACACCTTATACAGGAGAAAGGAGATTAAATAATAAAAGACAGAATCACTAATTTGCAAGAGTGACATGGAAGAAATTAAGAGCTTTATGAAATCAATGTCATTTTTATACTTGCAGGACTAAAATTAATAAACAAGTAGATCTGGATCACAACCAATCCCATAAAGCGGGAAGACATGGTTGTACTTTGTAGCCTGACAAAGAAGGGAAAAAAAGTTTCACACAACATAGACATGAACGGATCGCAGTGGTTCTACTAGTTTTCCCGGGCAGCATCATTCGAAACGTTCACTTCTCTTCAGCGATTCCAATCACAAGTCAAACAGGAATGAATCACGCAATATATTACACCAATAAGCTGTAACGAGGCTAGCGGAAGGCAAGTAGAATTACAGACGACTAGCTGGACCAAAAAATAACTATATATAAATAATGGATTACGTCCGTAGAATCGAAGTTGCAAAATTGGGATCTTTAAAACTAATGCCACGTACCAAAATCTTGGGATAGAAGGAGAGAAGAGACGCAAAAACTTCCGGATAATGAGCCGGGGCTCGGCTACTTGACGAGTTGGATCGTGAGCTCCGGGAAAAGTGATAGTGAGGGCTGAGCAGAGATCGATCTAATCGGGAGGGAACAGTTTTAAGGATGAATAAACAATGATATCTCTCGGACGTAACCTAAGATTCTATTTCTTTTTCTGGTTCTTTTTACCTAATCGAAATTTCTTTTTTGTGCATAGTGATTTTTCATTGTCAGTTGTAACTGATTATTAATTATATATTCATAAATCTATCTGCAAACAACAACTGGTTGCCGAGTTCTTTCACAGCCTTCAAAAATGTTGCTCGTTATTAAAGCTCTATAAAAAGTTGATATGATCTATCTCATTTATCGAATCTGTCTAAAACTTAATCAAATATATTCCAATAAATTTATCAAATTGATCTGATTTAAATTCAATCTAAAACTAATGGATCCGACTTTTATTGGTAATCCTCCATCGATCTAACTTGTTATCAATTCAACACATCACAACCCAATCAACTCAATAAATCAAATTTAATATTAATCATTTATAATTAAAAATATATAAATATCTTATTATATATTTAAAACTTCTAAAAATATATTATTATTTATTTATTTATTTTAAATTTTATTATAAACTTATTTACCAAGTCTTGTTGCCTTTCTATTATTATAGAGATTACTATACTATAAACTTTGAGTATAAGTTAAACGACTCATCGATCGTTACTATTTAGAAACCTGGGACATCTAGGTGCTTGTTTGGTATGGGATAATATGAGTAAAAAAAAGTTTTTCTATACTTTATATATTTTTATATCATATGTTTAAAATTAATTTTTTTAAAGAAAAATACTCATTTTTAATCTTACTTAAATATAAAATGTGTATTTTATTAAAAATATTTGTATTATTTTTAAATACTTGATATAAAAAAATACAAAATAGAGAGAAATTTTTTTTACATTCCTATTATTCCCATACCAAATAAGTCCTAAAAGGAATGAATAGCCCTTTTCCAACTTTTGTTAATAGCCATCCTCACTTCTATTATGTTGAATTCACTAGAAAAGTTTCACTCATTCTTCGCCTCCCTCCTTCCACACAGATACAAGCTAATTTCTTCTTGCTTCACATAGCTAAAAGAAGCAGCCACAACTATAAATGCGGTTAGGGTTGTAAATAAGTTGAGTTAGCTCGGTATTTGACTTATCTCTGATTGTTAAAAGAGCAGTTATGATTGTTTATTTAGTTAGATGAGCCGAGTGGATCATGAGCCTCACTTTTAGGCTTATTTATTAAATGAGCTAAGTTTGAGTTTGAAAAAGTGAGGGTCGGTTCATTTTATGGTTTTGGTTCGTGAGCTCGACTCTACTCAAGTCACTTAAAACCCTAGAAAAAGCTATATTATGTGTGTTTAGATGTGTTTAATAATTATTTAAATACTTTCTTTGTTGGTTGTAGTGTTTAACTACTTCTTCTAACGTGGACTACAGGTGGCTTGTAGATGATTGTATCTTATCATCATTGTTATCGTTAGTTGTTGTTGTTCATATTATTATAAAAGAGCACCTGAATAATACATCGTTGGAAATCTATCATAATTAGAAAGGTGGTTGGGCATAGGCACCCTCCTGACTGAATTTAAATTAGATGGAAGAGCTTACTACCATCTACATAATTATTGAATGAGCTATAATAATTAGCTAATGGGTCAATATTCTAAATCTATAATTGATTGTAAAAGGGTTGGGGAGATAATAAACTAACACTATATTTGATTCAGATATCTGTTATATTTTGTTATGGGTTATAGTCTTGTAATAGGCTGATTAATGGATTGATTTAGCTGAATTATGTTAATAGGTTGTAATGGGATGTGTTCTATATTTTAAGCCCAAGTGATGCCCTATTTTTGTATGATTTAGGTTTAGAGGGTTACCATATATTAACTCTTAATGTCCAAGTTGTACGGTAGGTTAACATTCCATTTTGAAATAATAACATGAGAACCTCTTTTTCTCATGAGATTCTCAAAACCTCATTGTCTCAATGTCGTTCCATTTGTTTGTGCTTACAAATTTCAAGTCTTCCTCTAGATTTTAATCCATCAATCATGCTTAGATCGAAGCCCGATCATATTTGTGTATTTGTCGGCATTTTCTCAAGCATTTATTCAAGCTCCACTTGAGGGCTCATCTCATCACCATGAATACAGATGGAGACACATAGTTATGAAGAAGAGATTAAGGGCTTGTTTGGTATAGGTGTAATAGGGGTGGATAATTTTTTCCTCTATTTAATATCTTTTAATATTATTTTATTTAATAATAATATATATTTTTTTAATGAAATACCCATTTTAATCAAATTAGATAGATTATATGGGTATTCATAAAATGGGAAATTTATTTAATTTTTTAGTTATATAAACGATATATAAATATATAAAAAATATGGATTATATTTTATACAATGTAACATACATGTTCTATTAGGGAGCATAGATCGAAACCACACCAAGCTATAAGCAACCACTAGTAAAAACTCTATTTTAACAACTACAAAAGTTATTGCTAAAATCAAAAATAGTTATGAAATATATTTTTGGTAACGACATAAGTTGTTATAGAGTCGTTACATATAAGAGCATTATGAATAAAAAAATTAGAATTGATTGTTTTATTATAATAAATATTTCGTTACAAAAATTATATCTTTTTATTTTGTTTGTAAAAAAATGGTCACTAAAGGCCTTTGATAACGGAAAAATGTAATTGCAAAAGCTATTTGGTAACCGAAAAATGGTTCTTCAAAAGCTTTTGGTGATGAAAATTATTTTTTTGAATTCTCTTTGATGGTGGAAAAAATAATGTAGCCAAAGCCCTTTTATGATAAAAAAAAAGTTGTTTCCAAAAATAATTAACGGCAAAAAAATATAAAAATATTTGATGCAAAAAATATTCATTATAATAAGAAAAATATCAAATATTTCCCTAATGTTTTAATAATAATAATAATAATATTAATATTATTATTATATTATTTCTAAGTAAAAATAAAGTAGAGTAGGGGATTTAAACCCTCAATATTTCTTTGAAGAGAACTATACCAAACACTCCATTTCCATTTGTCCTATAATTATATTCATGTACTAAAGTTTTTTTTTAAAAACTAATAGTGCTTTTATAATATATTGTAATCTAAATATTGTGAATCAACTAGAAATGAATATTCCATAAAAAAAAATTGAAGTCTATAGTAGAAAATCAAAAATGAAATAACATATGGGACCAAATGCTCATATTCATTATGTACCACTAATTTATATAGGGCTAGTGACTTTAGCCACACATTCCTTGTTTAATGGTAACCTTTTTCATTTTTGAGGCATATGAAGTGCTTTAAACTAAGAAAGAAAAGGGGGAAGGCACCGTAAGTGTTTCAATAAGTATTTTAAGATCATCACACACATTAAAGAAGATCAATTAGCGTGAGGATGAACTCATATTCCAACCAATTTAGCTTTGCCAGGAATCAAATAAATTTGCTAATCGATTTCATGTTTTTTCTTTGACTAAAATTTTAGTAACAAGTCACATTCATCTTCTTAAGTGAACATCATCATATATTATGAATATTGATTATTAGATAATAAATTATTAAGTAAAAACATGAATTTTAACTGTATTTATACCTTCGGCCATGATTAAGTGATTAACTATTGCTAAGATGACACCTTTTGAGTTCCTATGTTACTTTTATTCAATTCATTGTTTCTTAGCTATTTTAGCTAACCATGAAGATGATAAGATATATGAGCATTTGAAAAGTAGAATATTGAGATCAATATTAGGTGTCACGAACAAACGAGGGAAGATATGCATAGCATGAATTGAATGCCAAAATGCTAGTAAGGAAGTTGAATTCAAAATAGACACGTGTTTAACATCTTACATTGCCATGGCAAAGTTAAAAATGGAATGATAATGCATAAAGAGGTTCTGCATATGTTTATGGACTAAATACCCAACCAACATTTGTCAATAGAAGTAAAAATGAAACAAGGCTTGGTTAAAACTGAAAGTGGGTGACTTGTTTTCACTAAGGGATGACTTGTTTTCACTAAGGGATAAAACATAGATAAAGAACATGATTAAATCTAAAACTAAGGGATGGCTTGTTCTCACTACTAGAATAAATTACCATAAGAGTCAATCCATTCTCCTCATAAAACTGAAATGGAGAAGAATTATTCCTTAAATGGGTTTAATCTAGTTATATGTGGCTTCAACACTACTACAAAAGAAAGGTGTGTAACTTAACATTAAAAAATCATCATTTTATCTTGATAAAAACACACACTTAGTGCACAAAAACAAAGTTAAGAAATATGATAAGCCTCTTAATTGAAGAAAATAAACAAAGATATGAAGAGATCCAATTTTTAGATGTATTGGAACACAAAATCAGAGGCATAAAATTTGTGAAAGTGTATACTCAAGCATCATCCTTAGAATAAGAGGGATTATAATACTTGTAACACCCTAAAATTTACTAATAAAAAATTTTCTTTTAGCAAAAGTGTACTATTAAATTAGTTGGGTGTTAACGTCATACTTGACATAATTCTAGCTTATCATACTATCCTTACATTGAGCATAAGAAAAAATAGTGAAGACTTAAAACATGATAAATAGAGAATAAAAGAACTTCCATAAACATAGATAAATTTTGGAGATTATGTCCAAATGCAAAATCAAAATAAAACAAAAGGGATCATATAAAACCAATAGTCCAAAAAGGTATCCTAGTAAAAGATAATCACTGTATAACATGACTCTACTACCAACCGTGATACATAAGAATCACTCATCTACACATGAGAAATTATATGCAACAAAAGTATCCAAATGATCATCATTGACCTACACAAAAATATCTAGGTCATTTTCTCGTGGAAATGAACAGTACCTATAAAAAGGATGCTCATTACGCTATTTATTGAGTAATATAACTATACAATCGAAGTAAAGGTACAAAAGAGATAAAGCATGCATGTGAGTTAATAACAGAATTTATTTAGTAAATTTGTTGTGTATATGACAGCGCATCATACACAAATATGTTGGAGGAATATACATAATAGGAAAATGTGTCATCTCACTAGTTAACTACCTATAAAAGAAAAAAAACACTAAATCATGTTAATAAGATTGTCGTCTAACTTTTGAAATTATAAAATGTGGGTCTCTAATGCTAGCAAAACTAGTATTTTTCATTGATATAAAACCCATAAATATTGGCATGCATGCATAAAAGAGAGGCAAAATAAAATCCATAATAACATAGCAACAAATAGCAACAAACAACAACAAAACAGACAATAATACATGAAATACCCACTAAATAGTTAACATGCATATATATATATATAATGATGGAAAAAGGAAAAAATTATACCAAGCAAGATTCACGGCGGGCAGGTAATAGGATGCAGGGTCAACAATGCCTATTGAAGTTGCAGGAGCCACGAACAAAGGGGAGGGTTGTGGAAGGGAGGCAAGAGACTAGGAGTGCTACTGCAGGGCGAACAAAGGCTTGAAGGGTTGTGAGAGGGCACACGGGACGTGTGAACCACGGTAACAAGCAGAAAATAGACCATGATGAGGACAAGACTATAAACAGCTATCAACGAGCAAGAGAAACGCATGATGGACGTAAATGAGGGAGCAATAAGAGCAAGCAATAAGGAAAAATGAAGTCGAGCAATGGGAGTAAAGTTAGATTTTAAGTTTTTGTAACAGAAGTAAGTGAGCGAGAGGGGAGAGAGCGTTGTTTAATTCACTAGTTTTAATAATGGTTCTAACTATAACCGTTATTAAAACTGAGGCAAATTTTCCCTTTCTTTAACGGTTAAATTAAAACCATTATCAAAAGTATAGCTTATGTACTTTTAATAACGGTTGATGTCCAGAACTATTATTAAAACAAGCACCACATTTCCATCTAGAAATTTGAGTTTTTATCAATGGTTATGATCATACCGTCATTTATGTGGTGTCATTAATGCTCCGTTCCGTAGTTGTGTTTATCCTAAAATTTTCTTTTTTTTTATTTTTTTTTTCAAATGTTTAAAACAAATGATGAAATATTGCCAAGGTGATAAAATAGTTTTGATCGACCTAATGAGTTATGGTATAGAGCTATTGTTTGTTATCTACCCACAAACATGAGTAAATGTGGAAGCATAAAAAATGATCAATTATAATAAAAGGAAAAAAGCAAATTTTAATGAATTTACAATCTCATGCATCATATTGGCAAATTCATGAATGAAAGTTGATTAGAGATGATGATGAAATAGTAATAGTGAATAAGAAATTTAAAAAAGTAAGGAAAGGTTCAATGAACTTAAACCATACTAAGATTCAATAAACTATCATCACTATTTTATAAAAATAAAAAAATAGCTTTAGTTTCCTCCTATATCTCAATTATGACAAAAAAAAAAAAAAAAAAAGAAACTTGAAACAAATAATTTTACATAGCATATAACTTTTCTTTCTTAATAACCCAAAATAATTTTTCAACAATACACCAAATTACCGTCAAAATGTGACATACGTGCCCTTTTCAAAGGAGTTGATTTACCTTACGTTATTCATTATAAGCGGCTTACATGTTATATGTTGCTCTATATATTGTCACAAATTTATCAAAAAATACAAAAATTTGACTTCATAGGATTTGAGCAAAAGTAAGCATAAAATAAGTTGTTTAAAACCAATATTTTGTATACAAATTTACACCATATTACTTGGTCCTCACCATGCCACCTGATCTTTTATTATTATTTTATCTAATTTATATTTAATTCGGTAAATTAAAAAAATATATATAAAAAGTATATTATAATGTTTCTAAAATTTTATTATACAAATAATGATTTATATTGATATATTTCTAGTAATAAAAAATTGTGGTCAAATATTAATGCAATAATAATTAAATATTATATTTTAGTATAATAATGATAAGATTTTAGTATAGATACATACAATATTGGTGAAAGAAAAATGTAATAGGTATAGCGTTGAAAGATTGTGATAATCGTGTAAAATTTATAGTAGTAAAAGACATACACAATAAGATGTACAACAATAATGAAATATCATGATATTTTTTAAGTAAAATTTACGGTGAAAGATTGGTGTAATTAGAGTGAAAGATTAGAACAATTAGGATAAAATTATTTGATAAAGTGTTTTGAAATTTTAATAGAGTACTAGTAAAAGATTTGTACATTTTTAGTAAAAAAGATAAGCATTTTTATATTAAAAGTTCGGTAAACTAATGAAAAAAAATTACACTATAGAAAATGTTGAAATATATCCAAACTAAATGATAAAAGATTAATTTAATATCAGTAAACATTATAAGAAATTGATGCATTAACGACTAATTTAACAACCAAATAAATCGTTAGTCACTTTTGATATATAATAAACGATCACGATTATAAATAATTGCTATTTGTATATCTATTGTAAACAATATACCCCTTGGTCATTAATCATTAAATTATTTAGTTGTTAAAGAATTATTTTATATATTTTATAATTAAAAAGATAAAGGGCATGCACAGATATATGTATAATTTTTTTTTAATCTTCTTTAGATTGGATGATTTGCCTTACTTTCCCCCACCTCCCTCTTGTTCCGTCTCTAGTCTCGCTTGTAACCCCTACCCAGTACTCCCTCCTAGCCTCCTTGGACTTCAGTGCAATGGACGACGACCCTAATTGTAGTAATTTTACTTTTGACAATGTAACTATAGTATTTGCAACCAATAAATATGATCACAAATAATAAAAATAGGTAAACTTTTTGTCTTAAATTAGCGACAAAAAAATTGACTGTTATTGGTGTATGTGATAACTTTATACATATTTAATTATGATAAAAAAAATTAGTTTCTAATATTATTTATGATGGTTTATTTTATTAGTTGCTATTACTTTTAATGGCCAATATTATATATGTCATTATTACTTTAACAATTAATATTATAAATCGTCGTTATTCAATTAGAGACCAAAAAATTTTGGTTCATTGCTAAGCCTTTAGTGAGGGAACTCTAGTGACCATCAGCAACCATTTTATTTTTAGTCGTTATTTATATTAATAACCAAAATTTAGACATTAGCAGCTAAAATTATTGGTCGCTAAAACATAACTTTTTTTAATAAAAAATTAGTTTATGTATGGTAAAACATTAATCATATTTTATAAAAATATATTTTTGGTAAAATATAAGTTCAGTTATAGTCAAATATTGGTTCGATCATGGTAAAAAATTAGTTTATATATGATGAAGCATTGACTATGTTTTATGAAGAAAGATTGTTGGTAAAAAAAAATCAATTCAATTATAATAAAATATTAGTTCAATTATAGTAAAATATTAGTTTATATAGTGGCACGTTGACTATATTTTTTGACAAAAGATTAGCTCTTGATTAAAAATAGAATTAGTTATGATAAAATATCCGTTTATATATGATAAATAATCATTTTATATGTCATGAAACAAAATAATAAAAAATAGATATAATAATAGTAAAAGATATATAAAAGTTATTTTTAAACTAAGAATATATTACTATAACTTTCTAGTTGTAGAAAAAAAAATATTATGATATGTATAAAAATATTCTAATTTTTTTAAACAAATAGCATAATGCACTATGCTGCTGACACCATATATAAATATATATATATATATATATATATAGAAATGAGTTCATATGCGAACCATTTATCTGTACAAACGTGGGAACAGTTTTCAACCGTTGGATCTAAAATATCCGACGGTTGAAAATGTATCTCCCTGCCCCTTTATCCCGTTCCCCATCCCGCTCCCCTGTCTGCCTCTATCCCGCACCCGACCTCCCTTCTCGTCCCCCGTCTCCCTCTGTCCATCGCACTCTCCATTGCACCTCCCGTCTCCATCTCTCTCGTCTCCATCTCTCCATTGCGCCACTCGTCTCCCTCTTTCTATCGCCATTTCTGCCCCTGTTCAGTTCGACCAGACCTTACCTTCTTCATTCTTAACCTTCCTCTACCCTTCTTGACTTCAACCGCCACATAGCGGACGCGGACAAGCACCGCCAGTGGCGCAGCACAGTGACATCGCGACCTAAGTAGAGCTCCACCGTTACTGCAGCTAGAACAACCAACGCAGCAGTCTAGCGCAACCTCTGCGACCGACCGCCACCTTAGTGCACACCGTCGGTATAATTCCGACCTCTCTCCTCCAATTCGTAAGTTTATTTGCATGATTTGGCTTTTATTGTGCGATTGTTCATTTTTAATTTGATTTATGTGCTGATTGTTCTGGTATTACCGCTTGATTTTGTTAATTTTTGGATTTAATTTCTATGATGATTTGTCTGGTATTTCGAAGAGATTGTTGTCAATTTGCTGTATAGTTTGCATAGTATATGCTAGTATGGTGTTGTATTACCGATTTATGTCTGAGTATTTGTTTCTTGTTCGATAATCTCCATAATCAGCAACATCGACCATCAGCTTGTTTTTTTTTTTGTTTTTTTGCCGAGTGATATATTCTTTATTTGTTATTTTCTGTTGGTGTTTGACATTTATTTTTTCTGTTGTTTGGAACAAACATTCATCGAGCAAACCAAGTCACTGTCGTACGTGAACACGTAACAGGACTCCTGGTTCTGCGCATTCTCGTTAGCTACAAATGAAACCTGCAATTCCGGTGCCCAGCCTTTATTCATTCCTATACTTTGCTGGGCGTAAGAGTCGGTTGGCAATGGATACGAGCACAGTGTCCCAGAGAGTTCGCCA